>JBBBDQ010000993.1:1597500-2265000 GCA_037127315.1 Ascarosepion bandense | reverse complement strand
TTCCATGCAGTCAAATTGCAACAATTTGTAGTGAATTTTCTCTCGTCCCCTGTTCTCACATGGAACCATTTAATCTACTAGGACACACCTCTTTGAATTAGACCACACTACAATGTTAAGGTGTGCATCTGTCTAAATGATGTGTACTGGAAATTGCAGATCAACTTCTTAGATCAACTAACACTCTCCAATTACATGCTGCCAGATGCAGTTTAAGGTAATACCCAGGACCATCTAATCAGTAGTATCACGTTGAGAGTTATTTGGGTCTTCTGTACAGGGTGGTCACCTTCCTTGGGAAAACAGATCTTAAGTTCTCTGGCCATTACAGGCTGTTAGTAAATACACAGTGTGATGTAGCCAGCTAAGTCCATGATCACTTCCAGCACTTTATGATACCACATGGACATCTTCAGTGATTGTGGGCATGCAGAAAGCAGATGACAAAGTGTCTAGATCACTTTAACACAATGTGTATACATCAGTGTATCTCCACAGCTTAAGGTTGGTTGCATTAGGTAAGTTGGTTGGTTGGTTTGTTTTATGGCATATCAACCTTGGCGGGTCATTTATTGCCAACTAAATTTTTATTTATTTATTGCTGGTAATACCTTTTTCTTTCAACAATTGTTTTTTTTAATATAAGTTTTGTGTCTAGTAATACTTTTTTCTTTTCAAGTATCAAGATTCATTGGGATTTGTTTTTTAAGGGCAGGGTCCCCAATTCCTACCCTGTTATTTAACCCATAAATGGAAGGAAGGGATGGATTAATACCTTTCCCAAGGGTACCAGTGCTTAAGTGAATGCAGAGTATTCAACTGGAATTTGAACTCGGCTCACTGATTTCTCTTTCCGAGCCAATATCCACTGCGCCACAATGCACATCTGTCACTAAACACTTACAGCACCTGGTTTTCCTAAGCAGTCACCCATCTAAGTACTGACCAGGCTCAACGTTGCTTAACTTTGGTGATGGAGCGAGAACCAGTGTATTTAACGTGATATGGCCCGTAGGCCCGCATTAGGTAGGAGATCATAGGTAGATCACAGGAGGAATGATATTGCCAATAGCTCCATTGCAATCAGGGTATAGCATGATAGCTTTATCAGATCAATATCAAACCATGTAGTCCAAGCACATTGTTTGAACTGAGAAACAACAGTAGCTGTTGGTTGCTCTTCTACAAAATTCTTGATTTCTTCAACACCATGTCTCATTTTCTCTTTGAACCTTGTTTGGTGAAAAACTGTTTGTTTGTGCTGCCCAGGCTTGCTGAATTGGTTCTGGCCACCCACTTGTTTCGCAAGCTGGATTCTGGTGCTCAGGTAGCTTTTACTGCCAACCATTTGGTCTTTAACTTGCAAATGAACTTGTCATCTGAGTCTCTTATCTTCATATGAAGGTATACCTTCCTGACCTTGAACTCTTCTACGAATGAAGAGATAGAAAGTTGAAGGTTTCTGGCACTGGTATAAAGTCCCACTTTGGAGAAGCAGGGGGATGTCCAAGCCACTTGCACAGGTACTTGTTAATACATTGTCATGTCTGCTGCGAGGCAGATTAATATCATATATCTGCAATGGCCACAGTTGGGGCAGCAAACCATGTTGGTAGCACCAAGCTTTCAGTTTACCAGGGAGATGGTTTTTGTTAATGGATTCGATCCCATCTTGTGCCACTTTCTGCACCTCTTTACTTCTGTGCTGATCAGTCAGTGGAATTTCATACAGCTGTCTAAGGCTCTTCACTGAACTCTGTTACGATCACAACACCATCAGTGCAGAAGTGAATCTCCCTGACAGAGCCTCTGTTTAATGACAAGCTCTGGGTTTAGCCTTCATTCTCACCCATATGAAGAGCTTATGGTAGCACTGCAGCAGTTTATTGGCACCAACACTAGTTGGTGATGTCACCCATGAATGTTCTGGAATTAGGAAAGACTGTTTGTTCCTTAGTCATCACTCCCCTTGCTGTGTCCACCGCACCCCGCAATATGAGTTCCATAATGACATAATGAAAAGAAATGATGAAACCACACACCCCAGTCGTGTACTTATCAATGGTGAACTGCATAAATATTGCTCTGAAATCTTTCATTATGACTTCCCCAACCTAACTAGAGGTTTTGAAAAATTCATGGGACATTTGAATTAGCTCATGAGGAACATTTCCATCTGTATTTGTAAGATAAAGCCAAATTACATTTATTTTTTTTTTTAATCATATCACCCCAAGCAAGGCATTCCACTGCCACTATAGCGCAGGGGGTTACATAGAAGGATTGAGTATAGGAAATGTCAGAAGGAGGGTGATAGATGAGTAAGGAGGTACATAGGAAGAGTGTTTGAGAGAATGGATGCGAGTTAGTGTGAAGGAGGTGTCTACTGACCTTCCATTTAAACTCCTGGAGGTTGTAGCTGTCGGGGAAGCAAGTAAATGGAAGGGAATTCCACAGGCGGGAAGTGCAAGAAAAGAAGTTGTTGGAGTAGAAATTGTGGTTACATTTCATCGGTTTCACTGTAAAAGGGTGGGACCTAGTTGCTAATCTAGTATCTCGTGCAAATTCATATTTAGTTTGGCTGATAGGATAGAGTTCCAAATCATGTGTGACAGCCAGGGAAGTCAGGTATCACAGCCTTCTTGCTATTATTTAAAGATATTTTTGCGGAATTTTACTAGATATATCTTGAAATAACACAGTTTTTGGTGGCTAAGGAAATACTGCTACCACAAGTTATATATATGCATCTTTAAATAATAGCAAGAAGTCTGTCATATGACAGGCAAGGACCCCAAAAATATTTTCCCTTCTACATTTAAGAGAGAGATAGGTGGAAATTTGCAAGGCTTTAGCATTCTTTTTTTTAGGTATCAAAATGCCATCTGCCAGGGACCATTCTTGTGGTGCAATACCTTGTTTCCATATCTGCAGAAAGAGGATGGCGAGTTGCTTAAGAACATTTAGATAATGCTTACATAACTTGTGAGATGTTTATTACAGGTGCACTACCAGCACAGGATTTGCAGCTGACTTCCTAAATTTCCCTTTGCTGTCATTAAACATGACCTCTGGATCTTGTTTCCTAGGAAGGCCATTCATAGGAAGGATTGGAACATTTTTCCAAATTAAATTTGTTTTTTTTGTTATATAGTGATGTTCACCCTGCACAAAGCCTAAGATTGAGTTAGATTGTAGTGAACAGGAAAACCTCTTGGGAGCCAGCTCTTCAAATTACATCTTACTAATGAAATACAAAGGGAATGAGAGAGGTTTGCTACAATGTGTGTGATATGGTTAGTCTTAATGGTAAAGGTTAGAACTGGCAGCACTAAGGAATGTAGTTTGAGTACTTTCCATGGAAATAGCAATAGTGAAGTGAGACGCTCATGACATTTTGTCTGTGAGAAAGGGGTTGTAGGGAGAAAAGTAATTTATCACCCACAAGAATGCAGAGACACTTTTGAAGTCTATTAAAAGCGAAGACTGGGCTGCTCCTGTCCAAATATGGCAGCAGTACTCCATTCTAGGTCTGATCTGGTTCTTGTCAAGGTAGAGGATAGCAGTAGGAGTCAGGTACTTAATGGAGTGGTACAGGGAATTGACCAATAATTTAACAATGGATTGTATGTATGAGTTGAAGCTGTAGTCAAGACATGGGGTCTTACCTAGGAGAGAGCCCCCCACCTTCATTGCGATAGAAAATTCAGGGTCCACTCAGTGATGACTGAATGTCACCAGTTTGGTTTCAAGGCATCGATTAGCTAGTTATTCTCCCATAAAACTCTTAGAACTTGATCAGAGGAGAAATCAGCTGCCAGACTCTAGTACTGACTATTTTTTGCTAGATATGACATAATCAGGACTTTTATTAGCTGAAAATTAATTGAGAGAAAACTGAATATTGAAACCATATAAGTAACTCACATTTTTCTTCCCTTCTAAGTGAGACTAGACTCGGTATCTATTGACCCATTAATGTTCACTGTTCCAAAAATGGAACGATGGAAATTAATAAGTTAGAGGTCAGGCAATCAGTTAAACAGGTGTTATATGTGATAAATGCTTGGGCTATCAAATCTTGAAAGTGACATAGCTAACTGGGCAAAAGATTTTCTTAAAGCAGGTGGCCATTACTTTCTGCAGTAGACTAGTTGCCAACCAAGGCTATAGAACCCAATCTGTCCTGCTATTTAACAGTTAACTGGACAGATTAATAACCTTCTTAATGGTATTTGCATGTAAATGATTGCAATGAACTCCACTAAAATGTGAACTCCGCATCTGGATGGATGTGTATTGTGTGGTGCAGTGGATATCGGGTCAGAAACGAGAAATCGAAAAGTTGAGTTCAAATTTTAGTTGAATTTGTTGCATTCACTAATGTGCAAATAACCTAAACAGATTTTGCCTATGCAGCATTAGTTTTTTCGGTAAAAAAATAAAGTTGGATACTTTTGTTAATATACTTCATATATGCACACTGTTCATGTGTATGCATGTATTCTCATATACACAGCAGACATGTAAAATATATATTCAGCTGCCTCATCACTTCCAATAGGCAAATACACACAAAAATATTAAAATATCCTTCTCAACAAAACATTCCAAAGAACAAATATTTTTTTCTCCATTCTTCAAAAAGGAAGAGTCTGTAAACTAACCAGGTAAGTTTCATACTGCCTAAGTAAAGAGATTTTAGAAGAAGCCAAAAACTCCAGGTCAATTACAGTCTACACCTGCAAGTATTTCTGCTTACCTCTGACTCCAAAGTAGAAACAATTTATATTTCTTGCCAAGGATGAGAGCAATGGAGGTAAAGTTAATAAAAACAATTTACATTCACCTTGGTTCAACAGATGTAAATAAACAAAGAATAGAAAAAGAAAAAAAAAAACAAAAAGAAAAAGAAAAAATAATGGAAAGAAAAATAAATGAAATGGCAAGAAAATAGAAAAAAAAAAAAAAAAGAAAACAGAAAAAGATTATGAAAACTATATTTTTATCAAGACCATGGTTTTAAAATTTTCCACTAATTTTCATCTCTTTCCTCTTTTTTCACCTTTTTTCGTTTTCAACCTCCCACCACTAATGGCATCACATTCTTCAAATCTATTTTTCTTTTATGCTTTCCTCACCACCTTCATGTTTTTTTTTACTTTTTTTTCATTACTTTCCCTACCACACAGTTTGTACTCCTTTTTCTCATCTTCATACTTCTTCTGCCACAATATTAATGTTGTCCTTCTTTCCAACTTTGTATCTCTCCAGGATTTACTCTTCTTCAATTTTGTACCTTATCACCACTTTTTTTTTTATACCGTCATTGTTACCTTTCTCTGTTCTCTTTATTTTTTAGCATTAAGAGCCTAAAATGCCAGTTACAGGTCAGGGGTACTAAAATCAATCAAGTACAGAAATTTAAATACTAACAATGTGTTCTAACAGATGATGGAAAGTGCAATGCAGAAATCCAAAGGCGTGTTGGCCTAGCCAAGGACACATTCCAAAAGCCGAGTAGAGTATTGAGAAATAGAGAAATTTCATTAGAAACAAAGAAAAGAGTACTGGACTATTATGTCTGTCCTCCTACATGGCAGTGAATGCTATGCAATCTCATTAAAAATTAAGGAAAGAAAGCATCAGAAATATGGTTCTACAGAAAGATGCTGAGGATATCATGGACTAAACATGTGAGCAACAACAAGGTTTTGGAGAGGATGAAAAAATGAAAAGGAAACTCATACTTAACATTTAAAAGACTGGGCTACATAATGAGGAAAGAGGGCTTGGTGAATCTGATACTCACGGGGCAGATAGAGGGAAAGAGACACAGGAGAAAACACACATGAAATACTTGATGGACTTAAGCAAATGGATGGCAGAGCAGGGTTTGGGAGGAATACCAAAACAAAATTTATTAAGGGATCTAAGGGATAGAAAGATGTGGAGAGCCATGATTGCTTACTTCCTGAAGGGACACAGCACATAAAAGTAAGATCCATTTTCATGTAGTTTCTTCCCCCTCTTTACTTCCTTTTTCATGACTCTTTACCTCACCCTGATCACTTTTTTTTTTTAACTATACACTCTACATCTTTTCTTCTATTTTCCCTCACTTTGTGTTCTTTTCCATTTTCATACCTTCTTTCCTGCCTGCCTGCCTTTCTCCACCCTCATAAAACAAGCCTTCCCATTTCAAGCCTCTCTCTCCCAGCCCGGAATTGAGAATGGAACAGGTTTAAACATTTATCTAGGTTTATGGTGTTAGTTTGGGAGTAACAAAATATTGTTGATTATTTTATTTTAAAGCCATTACAACAGTAATGTTTTTTATTCTCACTGGATAGTGCATTTGTGCGCCCCCTATATTTGTAGCCTCATGCCAGACTAAGCTAAATTAAGGAAATACCTAAATGCTGTTAAATTTCACCACAGAATGTCAGAAAGGTAAAACAACATATTTTAAGGAAATGGATTCTGCAGCTAAAAGTGATGGAGGAGAATGTTACTCTACCTGATCTTTTTTGTGATAGCAACAGGCGTGGGTTGCTATGCCTATCAAAGAAAGTAAAAGCTTTCTTGAAAACTTGGGAGAAAGGAAGAATAGAAAGAAATAGCAGAAATGGAGAATGGGAAAGAAACAAGAAATGGCACCAACAGATAATCTCACATTACAGTTGATCATGTTGGAAGAATGAAATTTTTCAAGATAGCAAAAATCTAATCTAAATCTAAACTTATTTATAAATGGAACTTTGTGTGTGTGAGTGTCCATTACCTATAGACTCCGAAACGGCTGAACTGATTTTCTTGAAAATTTACACAGTTGTACTATAAGCGCCTGCGAGTGTTATTATCTTAGTTTTGTGTCAAGGTACCCCCAATAAATATCGAAAATTGATAATCGAAAAAATCGGGTTATAGAAGGAGTGGTCCGATTTTAATCAAATTTGATACACTCATAGACAAAGTCATAAGAAACAATATTCATAAGTTTCAAGGTTGCAGTTCTTACAATAGTGTAGAAAATCGATAATATATATATATATATATATATATATATATATATAAAAGGCAAGATGTTTATGTGTGTGTCTGTTTGTCTGTATGTATGTATTTTTTAGCCCTTTTATTTTAGTTTTTGCTTCGGGTATGGCTCTAAGTAGGTATAATTGTAGTTCTTAGTTTCAGCCATGATACCATTTACTCAGAGGACTTATTTAGCCTTCAAAATTCAGTTTAGGATGAAAAAAACTTATTTGACATCGATACCAGGAAATCAAAATTTGACTTACATCCATTCATTTTTCTTTCAGTCTACGGTTTCACTTTAACTGGAAACAACTATTGCTTTTTAGTCTTTCGTGCCAATGTCCAAAGAGTCTGAGCTCCAAGACCATGGATTAGTTTTAAAGCTTTCATTACACCCGAGCAACGCCGGGCTATACTGCTAGTTCTTAATAATTTTGCCAGGTATTCTTGTCCTTTCAGGATGTAGGTGGTCATAGTCTTCCACTTGGCTCTGTCTCTTGTTGCTCTCAATATTTTTTCTCTTCGTATCCCCAAATCCCGCTTGGTCAACCATTTGCTCATACCTAACTGCTTTCCCGTCTCTACTTTCATCTATCCGACTCATGAGTACTAAGTTCTCCAAGCACTCTTTCCTCATTATGTGTCCCAGGAACCTCATTTGTTTCTTCCTGATAATTAGTATCAGTTTTCTTCTTGTTTGCATCCTTTCCAACACCTCATCATTGCACACGTGCTTTGTCCATGGTATACTCAGCCTCCTCCACATTTTTGCTGTCTGAAGCCTCTCCTTCATCTTTGATAAGATTGTCCAGCATTGAATTCCATATAGAAGGACAGATATCACATAGCAATCCAGCACTCTTTTCTTTGTTTCTAATGAGATTTTCCTGTCTTTCAGTACTCTGGTTTGCTTCTGAAATGCATCTTTGACCATGCCAATGCATCTTGGGATCTCCATGTTGCACTTTCCATCCTCTGTCAAAACACTTCCTAGATGAATCTTAATAATAAAGTCTTCTTTTAATAAAAAAATTCTTTTAATAATTTTGCCAGGTGTATGAATTCACTTAGGCATAAATACCCTTGGGAAAGGTATTAATCCACCTCTTTCCTCCAGTTATTGGTAAAATAGTTAGACAGCTTGAGTTCTATAGCAACCAATCTACCACAGAAAGTAATGACAACCTACTGTGGAATAATCTTCTGTCAAGTCAGTCATGTCTCTTTTGAGACATGATTGGCCAAGTGTGTATCACGTACGGCTCTTAACTGACCAACTGACTGATATGATTGGTTATGATATGCAATATGAACTGATTTTCACAATTTTTCTTCCTATAAATTCTATAGACATATTTTTATCAAAATAAAATCCTATTACTGTGAACTGATTGTAATTATGTTATAATAGATTATATTAATAACAATAGAAATACAGTTTGTATCAAGTTATTATACTAATCACAAACCTCAATAACTTGAATTTTCTTGAAAAAAAATTTTGTCAAATTTTAAATGATTAATTTAGACATCAAAATAAAGCTGAAATTAAATTTTTAGGTAGTTTCAACAATCCTTGATTAAAGTTATTGGATTTTTGGAAAAAAAAAAAAAAAAAAAAGTGCAGTCTGAAGTAAAAACCAGAAAATCACTATTTCAAGAAAAAAGTAATAAAATCATCAACAACTGATCAACATCTATAATAGAACAAATAACAAGCATAAGTGATATCTTTGAGGCATATGGTCAGGTGCCTCTGCTGTTCATTTCAGTGTTCTCGACAGGCTCCAAAGGAGAATCAGCAATGTGATAGGTACTGACTTGGCAGTTTGACTCCAGCCACTTTCTCACCGATGGGATGTGGCTTCCCTCTGTCTGTTCTACAAATATTTTCATGGCTTTTGCTCCAACGAATTTAAGTCACTGGTGCCCCTGCCACCCGAGTTTACTTGTGCAACCAGACTGGCAACTGGGTCCCACCCATTCACAGTTAGATCAACCAAATGCAGCTGACAATTCTACTTCAGTAGCTTATTTTCTCACACTTCCCACCTGTGGAACTCTCTTCCATATTCTTGCTTTCCTGACGGCTACAACCTCCAGGAATTTAAATGCAATGTCAATACCCATCTCTTAACCACTTGAGTCCAGTTCTTTCTATATCACCCTGTATATCTTTTCCTTTCTCTCTACCTTTGCAACTGTCATCACACCTGTATTCCCATCCTTCTCTTGCTCAGTTTTCTGACACCCCCCTGTAACTGATTCATCTTTCTCTTTACTCTCCTCCTATCTAATCTTTCTCTCTTATATAACCCCCTGTGCATCAGAGGCGTTACCACCTTGCTTGGAGTGAAACAATTGAAAAAAAAAAAAATTTACATATTAATATTGTGAACCCTTAACAAAAATCAATGAATCATAGATTTCTAGTTGTCATTGAAAAAATAACAGCTAGCAATCTATTATTCATTGATTTTGTTGATTTTTATTTTATTTCAGCATTCTCAATTTCAAACATGTTGTGATTTTAATTGCTTCCCATAGGTCTAGTAGTATTGTTTGCTATGAATTGTATATGAGAGTTCTACTTGAAGTCTGGAGTGAACTGGAGACCCAGTAGACATTCAAAATGGAGTTTCATGTAGAGTGCAATTGTTCATTATAACTGGAGAAAACTAAGGGCCTGAAGCGTGATGATGCGATATTAACTTGGTTTTAAATTATATAATAGAATTATTTTTGTTGATAAGACTTGCATTAATTCCTGACCATTGACAGTCTTTCTCCAATTTTTAATGCGAATTATACTGACCGAAGGCAAATGGCAGCAAATACAAAGGAATTATATTGAAAGTGTTAGAAAAAAATAAATTTCAACAGACAACTGTGTATTTCTAGTAAAAAGGTTTTCTCAATGATAACCGATTGTTGCTATTTGATAAGCTTTTTAGCCTAATTTATAATTAAAAGTGTATTTATCTGAATATCTGTGCAAATTGTTTGTAGAACAAGGTTTGTTTTTATAGTACTGCTGAGTATAGTTTATTGTCATACCCAGGAATAGCTTGTATATGGTAAGCATTAAGTACTCTGATTGGAAAATTGGATGTTTTGTGGCATGTGGAACCACCTCTTAATTGCTGTTGTCCACAGGTTCACCCTGAGCCAAGCTGGTAGCATCTGTTGGAGTTGAAGCTAAGGGCAAATCGTGAACCTCCAAACAACAAATCATTATTAAAGTATAAAAATACATTTTTATATTAAAGAAATACCAACCATTACCAACCACACCTACTTATGATAAAGTTACCAACCACACCTACTTACAGTATACATTTAGTTGAAGCCATAAAATTGTATTTCAAATATTGATTCTGGCATTAAATAACCCATATGCTACTAAACAAAATCAACAAACCAACAATCATCCCAATACAAGACCCAAGAAATCAAGGTTTACTGAGTGAGATTGTTGTAAAAGGATGAAGTAAGAAGCACATATAGTGATAAGTCATATAGATAACGACTGACTCAAGACTTGAAAAGGTTAATATTGTAGTGATTGGAGAAGCTACCTCCCAAGTGCATGTTCCACAAAGTCACTGTTCTGGGGAAGAAGTTGTCTCAGAGGAATTTCCTCTTTACCAATAGAATACAAAAGAAATGTACTTGATATTGCAAGTATTTAAAGTAGGAGTCCAATTTGAAAATGGGATTGAGGCCAAAAACCATCTAGCCTCTTTTGACAAATTCTTGTTTGGGGATGGCTACGGTGCCAGGGATTAATCCTAGTACCATTACAATGGAGATAGACAATTTAAACAGACAAGCCCTCGGAGACTGTACTTTTTGTGCTTCAATGTCAAAAGGCCAAGAAACAAACTGGGTATTTTTGTTTATAAATACATGTTACTAAATAAATTTCTAAGTTTGTTTTGGTAAAGTTTCTTAAGGAATGAAAAACATTGGCACAAAAGGTTTCCTTTTGTCTTTTCACATATTGTATTGACAGATATATCTTATTTATACCTAAATTTTCACACACACACACACACACACACACACACACACACACATTGGTTGACTAAAAATCCTTTTAAATGTATATTTTTTTTTATTAATACACAATTTCTATATTTTGTTCGAGTTTTGAAAGAAACTTATTTTTGGTTGTTGAGCCTATGTTATTGTGAATGGCATTCTATCATAGAATATGAAAAACAAAAAGAGCCTGCAAGAAAATGATTGGTTGATTAAAAATATTTCTTATAACAGTGAGGCACAATTATAAAAACGAAAGCTGAAAGGGCAGTCCAATTCTCCAAAGACTAAACAGACTTTCAAAGAATCCTCTGAAACTGTATATCCTTAATGTTATTGTAGACAACACAATGCAGTGGGAATGGTATAGAAGATAATATTAACCATTTTCTTGCACAAAATTTTTGTATGAAGTAAAAGTGAGAAATTTTTTTTTTTTTAAAAGCAAGACAATGTCACTAAGATGCAGGTTGGGTACGGGGAAAGAAAAGAGAATGAGGAGACTATACTGAGTAGGAGTGAGGAAAAGAACAAAGAGACAGTACTCAGGAATGTAGAAGATAGTAACTGGTTTACAAGGTTTGGACTGATGCCTTCATCTTTTGAAATTTCATGATGTTTCGACCATTATATACTACAGTCTTCATCAGGTGATTAGAATTTCAAATTGAACCCTTTATTTTATTCATCAGGATAAAATGCTCTAATTCCACAAGCCATACCTTTTTCAAATGTCTCAATATCAGTTATCTCCCTTTAACTCAACTCTCAAAGAGTTTGTTCATTTCTGCTGAAACCAGATATAGAACTCTCAAAGAGTTTGTTCATTTCTGCTGAAACCAGATATTGGACTCTCAAATGTTTAGGTTAAATCATTGGATTCAACCAACACTTATCCACTGGGCTATGAGTCTTTGAGTATATGAATTTTGGGACTTGTAAACTTAACATCTCAGTAAACTTTTTTTTTTTACCAAAGCTCATATTATAATTTTGTTGTTTGATATTGTTTTTCTCTAGCTCTCTGTATTACTGGTTCCCACATTGTATTCGTTTCTAGGCTTGTTTATCCCTGATTTTTCTATTTCCCCTCATGTAGGTACCTCCACAAAATCGCTGAAAAAACAGCATAGTCAGAAGGGAAAAGGTCCCAAACTAAATATAACAGTTTTATGGGCAAAAAGTTTATATTACCATTAAGAGGATAGAACAAAGTGTTTTTTAAATATTTTAAAAAATTTTTTAATTATTTCTAACATGTTCGAAATTGTTGTAGAAAGTTTCTTTTTTTATTACGTAAGCGCGATATCAAAATTGCCGCTATTTTATTAAGTAAACAAACGTAATTATTATGTAATGCACTTTTTTTGGCCGTGAAAAACACATTAATTTGGAAATTCTTGCATAAATCAAATAATGGTTGGATTTTGATGAAAACTTCAGGACTTATTTATAATTGAATGAAATCATTTTGATTGCATAATTTTTAGAAAATATTGGTAAAAAATTTTTTTTAACTATGTCCCCCCCCCCCCCCACCAATTAAATTCCAGAAATGTGTAACAATTTGATCGCGGGCCACTCTAAAACTAATATAAAAAAATTCAGGAGTCATTGGGGAAAGCTGATTCACTTATTTTTTTTCTTCAATAGGTCCACGTCTTTCTAAAAGTTAGGTCCGAATTGCGAAAAATGCAATAACTATGCCAATTTTTATGTGGATAAACTTCTGATTGCTTTTATGAACAATATAAAATAAGCATATCATAGTCTGAAAAGAATAAAAAAATTCAATGACTAATTAATTTTTACAATGGTTATGTTCATTTTTTTCATTTTTTTAATTATATATAAAAAGTTTAAAAATTATTGTTAAATTTCTTCCTCTACTGGGCCAGCTAGGTTATGTAATTAATGCATGAAGATTACAATTACTAATTGAAAATTTAAAAGCTTAATACAAATAATTGACCCCGTCAATTTTTAAAATAATTAAAAACATTTTAATTTTTTGCATTTTGATTGCTTGTATTTTATTTGTACGGGGGCCCGTACGTGATATTTAGCATTAAAAGGTCACGTGATTCAAGGATTGTCTTCTCTTACATAATAAAATACATTCATATGTTTTTGTTGCCTTCGGGCCCCCCTTCCCCTTGTCATCAAATCTTTCAACACGTGCTGCCAGCTGTCAGGCTCGGGCTACCTAATCTGATAACAAATTACAGGGAATTTTACTGAGAGTAAGCAGGCACAATTGTTTGAAATCAGATGATGGTTAGTTTTTATTTAAAAGTTGACTTCAATAACGTGTCAGCGACGTATATTTTATTTTTGCCATATTTTTAAAACAGGAATGCGGCTACTGCTTTGAAATTTGACGATCAATTAAAAAATGGCGCTACTTTTAAATTTTTTTTTAAAAAAGCTTTAAATTTTTAGATTCTAATCAATATAATTTCGCTTTAGAATACGCCAGTGTATTTTGTTTACTGGAATTACTAAATTTAATCTCTTGACTTTCAATTAATGCTAATTTTAAAGCTTGAAGATAACTTATTTATTTTTAAAATTTCAATTTAAATTTAGGTGTATAAAATTTAGTGGAGGTACCTACCCTCATGTTACAACCTTACAGTGTTCTTGCAGTCTTCTTTTAAGGAGGTGCCGAGTTTCTCTTTTATATTTCTTACTACAGCTGCATGAGATGGTGTGCACAGAGTCCTTAATCATGTTTATGGGAGGTCATACTCACAAGAGGTGTCTTTGAAGTGTTGAACCAATTTTGGAGATATGGACCACAGATCTTTATTATTTTTTCCGATAACTCTTTTATATAGGGTAGGCAGGCCAAAGAAATTTTCTGAGTGTTGTTATCCTCTTGCACTCTTCTATTCCAGTTAACTAGAGCTGTACTAGCAGCATAGTACTATCCAGAATAGTTTTTACATTGTAGAGTACTGCTTATACTGACTATTTCTTGTTCATATATCTCTGGGTTGACACTCATGACTTTTGCTCAATGTTGCAAGCAGTGGACAATCCCTTTTTTTACATTGTGTGGAGTGTGAAAATTGAAGCTGAGGTATTATTTGGTGAATGTTGGCTTGCAATACACAAATCTTGAAACCATGCACAGTTCAAGATACTAGTACATCAGGAATGCTAATTTCTTCTTTTCTTTCTCTATTGTGAACTGTATCAGTGATCTTATTGAGTTAACAGTTCAGTAGTAGCTGGATCTCTTCCTAGTATGGCCATAAAATGAAGATGTCATATATGTATCTCAGCCATAAAGTTGGCTTTAGTGATGTGGATTCTAATGCCATCTCTTCAAAGTATTTTATATCTATATTTGCTGATGATAATGGTGAGCCCATTGCTAAGCCAACATTCTGCTGATAGATATCGGATCCCATCCTGAAAGGTATTGTTTGTGTGCAGAAAGTCAACATCCCTATCAGGTTATCTATTAGTATATAGATACATTCCCCTAGGGATGAGTCCAAGGCCAATCTATTCCTGCTTACTGATAGTGCTTCCTCAGTGGGTACTCTGGTGAACAAACTCACCAACTCGTTGGATTGGGATGGAGCATCTTTGATTAATTCCATGAAGTGAGCTAAGTTCCAGATATGTGATGGTGATTTTCCTATTAATGGGCCAAATTATATCCACAAGGAAGCAACTCAGAAAGTGGTACACGGAGACTTGGCAGCTAACAGTTGGCCTGAGTTGGATACCGTCTTGGTGAATTTTTGGAAGATCATATATGACAGGGAGCTTGCTGTAACATTGAGACAATTGTCTGTATGTCTTAGGTGCTCCTTGTTCATGATTAGGATTTTCAACATTGGATCTTTATCATAAATATTATCAGTTAAGTGCCATACGTGAAACATGCTTGGGCAATCATCTCTTGAAAGAGACATGACTGAATGGGCAGAAGATTATCCCACAGTAGGTTGCCATTGTTTTCTGCGGTAGACTGGTTGCCAGCCAAGACTATAGAACCCAATCTGTCCTGTTATTTAACCTATAACTGGAAGGAAGAGACGGATTAATACCTTTCCCAAGGGTATTTGCATGTAAGTGAATGCAATGAATTCAACTGGAATTCAAACTCAGCTCCTCTATTTCTTGTTCCGCACCGACATCCACTGCACCACAACGCACATATATAAGTATAGTAAAGTATAACTGTTATACTTTACTATAACTACCATTTCTAATGAAGTCTTCCAATTTTTCTGTATATTCCATTTTGTCCATCACTACAGTTGTATTGCTTTTGTCAGCTGGTAGTATGATGATGTCATTCCTCTGTAGGGTTTTAATTGCCAGCCTCTCCAGCTGCATGATGTTTGATATGGGTGGCTTGGCTTTTTCCAGGATCTGTCTCACTTTCCAACTTATCCCTTGAGCCTGGAGAATATTCAAGGCTATTTTCTCAATTTTATTTGAATATTGATTAATGAGGAATGATGAACCTCGGGTGTCGTTTAATCTGTTTAATTTTCATACTTGGCGGACCTTGACTGCACCAGATTCTCATCTGAAGGATTTCTCCAGATCATGCTGGATCCCTTTTCAGTCTTCTTCATTGGTAATTCTGTTGAGGAAGGTCTTGAACCTCTGGGATATATTGGATCACAATTTTTTTATCCAACAGCTGTACTGGATTTCATTTCCATTTGTCCCTCATCTCTTTTTTTCACAATATCCATATATTTTTCCTGCATGTTTGAGTCGTTCATAAAGAGTATTGAGACAGGAAAATTTTGTTGGAAACAAAGTAAAGGGTACTGGACTGTTATGTGATATCTGTCTTCCCATAAAGCAGCAAATGCTGGTCAATTTCCTCAGAGATAAAGGAAAGACTTGAAGCAACAGAAATGTGGTTCTATAGAAGGATGCTGAGGATATCATGAACCAAACATGTGAGCAGTGACAAAGTTTTAGAGAGAATGAAAACGAAAAGAAAACTTATACATAATATCAGGGAGAGGCAGCTGAAGTTTCAGGGACATGCAATGAGGAAGGAGGGCTTGGAGATTCTGATACTAACAGGGCAGATAGAGGGAAAGAGAGATGGGCTTGATGGGCTTAAGCAAATGGAGCAGAGTTTGGGAAAAATAACAGGACAAAATATATTAAGAGTTACAAGGGACATGAAGATGTGGAGGGCCATGATCGCCTAAGTCCTGAAGGGACACAACACCTAAAAGAAGTAGTACTGGATTCTTTCTTGTTTCCTGCAACCAGATGGTCTATCACTGGATCCAAGCAATGCTTTTATTCATTGGGCCATGTATTCTTGAGAACAACAGTGTATGATATTTTGAATTTATAAACTGAATGCCTCAGTACAGATTTTTTTTTTTTATACCAAAGCTCATATTACAATTTTATTGTTTGTAATTGTTTTTCTGTAGCACTCTATATTACCGGTTCCCATACTGTATTCATTTCTATGCTTAGCCAACTTTAAAGATTTTTTGTGGCCTAGCATATACACTGATTCCTTAAGTTTTTATATTTTCCAGTAGAGTTCTCTATTATTTTAACAAGCCAAACAATGTAAATAGTGTAAGTAATTACAATACCTCGTCACAAATATAGACAAATATGGTAAATAGTGTTGTATTTGAATTTATGAAGATTGTAGGTGGCATAGAAGTAAGAAATTGAGAGGGAGTTCAGCAGGTGAAAAGTACAAAAAAGAAACTATTAGAATAGAACATACATATATTAATTTGAATAACTTTGAGAATAATTGATGTCTTATAGCAATTTCAATAACTCAGGTGAAACAGACAAAAAAGCAACAAGGATGTGGATATTAGTCTGAATAATAATAATCTTAGCAATTTTGATAACTACAGAAAGGCAAAAAATGCATCAGGTGAAACAAAAGCAACAAAGATAAGAGTGTTAGTCTGAATAACTAATGGAATTAGTAAAAAAATAGTTCATTTGATGTTCTTGTGCTTTTGTTAGAAGTATGCTAAATCTATTGATTTTTGGAAATTACTTCATATATTACAAATAACACAAAATATATTTGCTTTCAAAATATACAAAAGGAGGAAAATGTTTAATTCTAGAACTTGAGGGAATAATTAGAAGAAAGAAATAAACAATTTGAAAGAAGCCAAATTAATGTCAGCTAAAGAAAATGGAGATAAGATGTGAATCCAGTTGACAGCCAAGGACTTAAAAAACAAGAAACCATTTAACAGGTTAGAGCATGAGTAGAAGAATAATAAGATCTTAAGAAAAAAAAAAAAAAGATTTAATTCTGAAGTGTGGGTAGGTTTATATAAATTAAATATCAGACCCAAAAAGAATAGATGCTTATTTGACTAAGATAAAAATCTTGAGCAGAAACCAGTTGTTCAACAAGTCTTGTCTACCACATATTTGAAAAGACTGGAAAAGAGAAAAACCGGAAACCACATCCCAAACAGGAAACAAGGGACTAGCCTCTTCACCTGTTCAATAGACGTGGGTGGAATGTGAACTGGGTGATAGTTTAGTCTATCTACTCCAATTCTGACTGACAAAAGAAATTTAGAAAAAATTAAATATTTAAACAAATTTTTTTGGGGAGGGAGTGGGGGCTCAGTTTCTCAGACAATGTTATAGTAAATCAATCCTCCATTTTGGAACCATTTGCTGGTACGACATTACCACCACCTGTAAATTTGTTGATTATCAATTTTTTAAAAACTTTTTTCAGTGTAATCTTATTGATTAAACCTTAAACTTTCTGATTGACATAAAAAAAATTTGTAAAAATCTCAACATTTAATTTTAGTGGGGGACCCAGTTTTTCATACAACTATATAGTAAATCGATTCTGTGCAATTAACTTTTTTGCTTGTGCATATTTAACAACTGAATCCTTTGCGAAATTTTTGAATAAAGCCATTCTTGGAGTTTCCGAGGAAGATGTCGTAAGAACTGAAGAAAACTTGAAAAAGATAAAAACAAGAGCAACAACTCGTCCAAAAAAAACCAAAAAACAAAACAAAGCAACTCCAATGCAAGTGGTTCCAAAATGGAGGATCAACCCACCACAACATTGCATGAGAAACTGAGCCATCACTAAAATTGTTTAAATATTGAAATTTAAAAAAATGTTTTTTGATAATCGGAAACTGTGTTATACGACTCCCTCAATTATTTATATCTAGTACTGTAGTTATGCGAGTCTATGGCTATATTGTGTTGAATACACCGGTTCCCATCCGATCACCGAAGTTAAGCAACATCGAGCTTGGTCAGTAATTAAATGGGTGACCATTTGGAAATACCAGGTGCTGTAAACGTAAGGACCAAGAATGATCTACCGGTCCTCCGGGTTTGGGGGTTGGGTGCAGGGCTAACAACCTTGCCCCGTAAAAAACCATTTGTTACAGAAACAGCAACAAAAAAAGTTGCTGCCCTATGCACCATCTGGGTGTGATGGATAAATGATGATGAGGAGCTATGTGAGGATGTACATCGTAGTGCATTGGATATCAGCTCAGAATGAGAAATTAAAGTGCCAGGTTCAAATTCCAGTCAAATTTGTTTCATTCACTTACACACAAATACCCTTGATAAAGGCAATAATCTGCTGCTTCTCCCTCTCTCCAGTTATGGGTTAAATAGCAGAACAGATTTGGTTCTATAGCCTTAGTTGGTAACCAGTCTACCACAGAAAGTAACGGCAACCTACTGTAGAAAAACCTTCTGCCCAGTCAGTCATGTCTTTTTTTGAGACATGATCACCTAAGCGTGTATCATGTATGGCACTGAACTGGCTGATTATAGTTAGAATGTGGTATTTACACTCTGAATAATATCAGAAAAAGCAATAAAAATGCAGAAAGATGTTTACATATATTTTATAGATTATGCAAAAGTATTTGATAAAAGAACTCTTTGAATTGCTAGGTAACCTTGACATATTTGGGAAGGATATTAGAATAATCCAGAATCTATAATAGTAGCAAACCACCTGAAAACAGATGGAAAATAAATTCAGTAAATATACAAAAATAAAAAGGGGTTTGTAAGATAAGGATGTGTCATCTCACTAGACTTATTCAACCTATACAACGACGCGAGGATGTGTGTTGTAGTGCAGTGGGTATCGACTCAGAACAACAAATCAGGGAGACGAGTTCGAATTCCAGTTAAATTCCTTGCATTCACTTACACATAAATACCCCTGGGAAAGGTATTAATCTGTCTCTTCCCTCCAGTTATGAGTTAAATAATAGGACAGATTGGGTTCTATAGCCTTGGCTGGCAACCAGTCTACCACAGAAAACAATGGCAACCTATTGTGGGATAATCTTTTGCCCAGTCAGTCATGTCTCTTTCGAGACATAATCGCTCAAAGCGTGTATCACGTATGGTACTTAACTGACTGATAGCAACGCAATCCTGAAATAATTAGATGTCCTAGCAGGATTTTATTATTGGCAGAGACAGTTTTTATAACTAAGATATGCAGATGATACAGTGTTGACAATAGACACAGAAAGGAATCTACAATAACTCTAGTAGTGAAGGAAAGTGAGAAGAAATGACTAAACCTCAATTACAAGAAGAGAGAATGTATGGCTGTGAGCAAAAAAAAACAGCCCAAAATTCAAATTACAAAATGGAGGTACCAAAATACATTAAGTATAATAATTTAGATATCTGAGAAGTGTTTTAACAGAGGTTGAAAAATGCAAGATGAGAAAGAGAGTTGAAGCAACAGAAGGATGCCGAGGATATCAGGGGCCAAACATGTGAGCAACAATGAGGTCTTGGAGAGAATGGAAGCAAAAAAGATAACTTATACTTAACATCAGAAAGGATTAGCTGACATCATGAGGAAAGTGGGCTTGGAAAATTTGATACTCATAGCGCATAGTGGAGGCAAGAAGAACAGAGGAAAAAACAATGTGGAACATATTTAGTGATATTAGGTAAATAGCTGGCAGAACAGATTTTAAGGAAGATAAATCAAAATTTATTAAGAGCTAGAAAAGATAGGAAATTGTAGAGAGCCATGATCACCAAAGCTGTGAATGAACATGGCACATAAAGAAAAACAAAATTAGAGTTAGAACAGAAAGTAGTTTACTACATGAATATTGGCTGATTAGAGAGCTCAACTTTGTGTATAAAACAGATATTTTTAATCCAATTCTGGAAAAAAAAAACAGGGTTTATATCAGAGTTGTTGATATAAAAATAAAAAAAATGAGCTCATTGTATATCTGTATTTAAATCAGATTAAATTTTTTTTTCATTTTTGCCGATAAAGAAAGCAAAAGAAAGAGCAAAGCTGTTATGAATCATTTGAAAGATTAAAAAGAGCAAGAAAATTTAAGGTTGCCAAATTAACAATGTTTGGTTTTATTTGGCTGATTTTTTAAAATTTAGTTGATAAAAATGTACATTTAATTTTTATCATTTGTTAAAGTTTTGGTTGCATCTACATTCAACTTAGTTCTTTTTTTTTTCAGATAAAGTCATACAACTATTTTATTTTTACAGCATTTTAAAGTAACTCAATATGGAGATCATCAGCTATGTAAGAATGATTTGCACTTAAACAATCTTGTAATTTTTTTCTGAGTAGTTTGTTAGCAACATTTCCAGCAAGTGTTGCTTTTTTAAACTTAAACCAGGTTTCTTAATACTTGATATAATGCAAAAATATCAATGCTACTGTTGTCCTCTTCTGTTGCACTGTTTGGGAGCCACTGATTTAAAGTAAGAAAGGAACCGAGTTGGTTTTAAAGAATTTTTTGATATTTGCAGATTTAAATTGTTTTAACATTTGGAGACTTACATTAAAATGGAGAAAATTTTTTATCATCTCAAACATTTTTTTGTTTGTGTTATTCAAAATTAGGAGATCCAAAATAAAAAGCTGACAAAATATGACAAAAACTTGCATTGACGGAATTGTGTGTTGTAAATCCCCAAAATATCATTTGTTAAAGATAATTTTTAAAAAAGAGTGCCAAGTTAAACTTGTCTGTCATTTTATAGCACAATTCCAACAACTTTCTAAGTGAAAAGAGGCAGAAAAAGCAACTATTCAGAACTGTTCGTTTAAGAATGTCTGATTAAAATGTGTGAGAGTTTTGATTAATTTCAAATGATCATAACCTGACAAATACTTGGAGTTATAACAAAGTTGGACCAGCTTTTAAATCCTGGAACTGTCTACTGTCAGACTAGATTTTGCCAATGTTACTTGAGAAATGTTTGATTGCAAGACTTCTATAAATAGTCCCAGAAAGTGTTACTGAAGACAATATAACCTGTAAAGATAGTGGGTGTTCTTGGATGATTCTTTGTATTGGTTCCAATCTTGGCAGGAATGACTGCAAAATATTTCCTCCTCCTGAATTTATAGGCAAAAGTACACAGATGCATGATAGGTCTCGTCTGACTCAGTCCTAGTCCATTTTGTCTTTAAATCAGAACATTATTTTCGTTAATCTGAATTCATTCTTGTGTCAACACCAATTGTTTGTGAACTTTTTGCCTTATTCAGTCAGTTAAGTGCCATACATGATACACACTTGGACGATCATGTCTTCAAAGAGACTAGACTGACTTGGCAGAAGATTATCTCACAGTAAATTGCCATTACTTTCTCCAGTAGACTGGTTACTAGCCAAGGCTATAGAACCCAATCTGTCTTGTTATTTAACCGATAACTGGAGGGAAGAGACAGATTAAGATATCAAGGGTATTTGTGCGTAAGTGAATGCAAGGAATTCAACTGGAATTTGAACTAGGCTCCCCAATTTCTCGTTCTGAACTGATAACCACTGCACCACAATGCACATCCTTATTACAGTTGCTTTGTTTTGAATATGTTTGCTTGCTCAATATTATTTTTTTGCCCTGTTCTTTGCTTTTTATTGTTTATTAAAACTTTGTGAATTCTGTTTGTTACTTGATACTGAGTGATTTTAAGAGAGTTTGAGAGTAACCAATGACAGTTACCAAGAATCCACAATCTTTACCAAGCTAAAGTGTTATGCAATATTGGTGATAAGAGTAAAGGTCTTTACAGTTTCAATAAAATAACAATAGATTATATAACAATAACATATATAGATAATTAGTTTCCCATAATTTCACCACCTCTTCAATTCAAACAATTCAATTATCTAAATCCGTGATTCCAAAAGTGGGCAGTACTGCTTACCTCTGAGGGTAGTAGGAAGATCCATGAGGTAGTGGAAAAATAAGTGGGCAGCCAGAGGGTGGAAGGGGCACATCTGAATCATAACATACCCCACACCCACATATTATACTGGAAGTGCATCTAGCCTTCATTTTACAGTGTGTCCCATTTATATAACAATTATTTGGGGAGATATTGACATGCAACACTCGCACCAAGAAAATTCAGTTAACGGTTGATTATACATTAGTGGGGGGGGGCATTAGACTAGTGATTATACATTTGGGGGTATTAGATTTGTGTTTATACATTGGGGTGGTGTTAGGGCTGTGTTTGATATGAAAAGGGAGCAGCAACCTAAAAATGTTAGGAAACCACTGTTCAAATTCACACACAAAAAAATAAATTTAAAAAATTAAGTAAAATTTTCTTCTTCAATATGTGTCCCATCAGGAGGTAGGTGATCATGGACTTCCACTTGACTATCCCTTGTTGCTCTTAACATTTTTTCTCTTGGTATATCTCCTAAACCCTGTTCCACTATCCACTTGCTTAAGCCCATCAAGTATGTCTTATGCTGCTTTCCCTTCTCTTTCTCACTATCTGTTCTGTGAGTATTAGATTCTCTAAACCCTCTTTTCTCATTACGTGTCCCAGAAACCTCAGTTGTCTCTTCCTGATGTTAAGTATAAGTTTCCTTTTTATTTGCATCCTCTTCAAAGCCTAACCATTGCTCATATGTTTGATCCATTATGCAGCATTAATTTTTACTTAAGCAAAATATCGCACAATTCTTTGTTTAAAGTTGTAATCCCATATCTACATGGGATTGGTAACAAAAATGACTCTGTCTCCCTTGGCAGATTCTTCCAGGAATGTTTCAGAGATTGACTCCCAGCTTTCTTATCCCCTTGTGCAACAGGAGAAGCACTGAATGGTTAGGGAGCTGGGTATAACATACCTAGAAACAAACCCAATCACAAATAACTTGGAATCCAGCAAAAAGGCTTAGGGAGAAAAAAATTCTTTTGCTGAAATTCAACAAATATAAACATTACAAGAGTTGCTATGGCAACAGAACTGTTAGAAAAAAGGTAGTATTCTCATGAGAAATTAGTTAACCATTAAGCTGTATCAATCCTTTACTTTCAACGAAATCTGCATTTTGTTAGTATTTGTTGGCACAAATTTTTAAGTAATTTTTTTTTTAATTTAGTAAAACAACAAAAATTACTAGCAGTTTTAACAGATTAAATAATAATATTCATATCTATGAATGTGTTGAGAATCCTTTTCTTTTATTCATGAGTATATTGGCATATCTTCTGCATACATACATATATAAATTAAGTCAATTCTTCTTTTTCTAAAAAAGACAATCCTTCATTAGATCTCAAAAACCAGCAAGACAAAATTAAGAATCACAAATAAAGAACCTTAACAACCAACAAAAAATCACTTCACTTGAAGACTTCCAACAGAGGCAACAACTAAAATGGATAGGAAATGTAACTCAGTCAGTTAAGTGCCATATTTGATATACGCTTGGACAATCATACCTCCATATATATATATATATATATATATATATATATACACACACACACACACACACACACACACACACTACTGGCCATAATTATTAGGCCACCCCAGTTTTTTTTAAAAGAAATGATGTATTTTATACTATTTTTAGTATTTATTGCCAAATGAAAATAGAATGGTTCTTTCATTATTATTATTATTTGCAAAATTTTACAAAGCAAGGAAGCAAAGATGAACTCGTCTGAGTCATCCTAATTTTTTTTCATTTTTTCATTGATGAAACTGCAATATAGGTAATCATTAAATATTTATAAATGCATTTGATGCACATGTTATTGTGCAGTATTAACAAAAGAACCATTCTATTTCCATTTACAATTATTCACTTGGCAATAAATACTAAAAATTAGTATGAAATACATCATTTTTTTTAAAACCCTGGAGTGGCCTAAAAATTATGGCCAGTTGTGTGTGTGTGTGTGTGTGTGTGTATATATATATATATATATATATATATATATATATGGAGACACAGTGGAGTAATGGATAATAGAAAGAGCAGATTTCAAATTCTGGATGAGTTCATTACATTCTATCCATCTCTACTTACCCCCAGTTATGGGTAAATAGCAGGATAGACTGGGTCCTATAGCTTTGGGTGGCAAACAGTCTAGGAGAACAACTCTGAATTCAGAAACCTGCAGAAGATCTTTTGGGAACCTTGTGGCATACTGTACATTAGTTCTGTGTATTCAGCTCTTCTAATAAGTGGGGTCATTTCTGCACAAGCCTTCACTACAATTAATTGATATGCGTGGGTGGTCTGGCTGTTTGTTCTAAAAACTGAGCTGCACGACTCTCACATACATTGAAAAAAAAATAAAAAAATAAAAAAAACAGGAGAGTTCAGTATATATATATATATATATATATATGTGTGTGTGTGTGTGTGTGTGTGATAAAATAAATAAAGAACAAGTAGGAAAAAGTGTCTTTAATCTAGCATGTTTCACTTCTAACAAGCTTCTTCAGAGATTTAATATTCGTTCTTATTAAATCTCTGAAGAAGCTTGTTAGAAGCGAAACATGTTAGATTAAAACGCTTTTTTTCTGCTTGTTCTTTATTTATTCATCTTGGTGGATTTGGATCCATATATTCAATTTGTGCGTGTGTGTATGATTAAATATAGTTTTGAGGTATGCTATATTTATGGGTTAAGGTGCTTGATATCAGGGATAGAGTGTATGTAAATATAAAAGTTTATATTGAAGTCAACACCCAGAGGTGACAATCTTTTTCATGTCAAATGCAAGTAGCCTGATGATTGTGCTCAGCAAAAAGCAAACAGTTGCCTCTGGGTGTTGACTTCAATGTCCAATTAAATATATATATATATATATATATATATATATATATATATACACACACATACAGCCAAAGATATTAAGGTGTACCTTTGGCTCCACCCTTTTTAAGTAAGAACTGCTTAGAGATTTGAACTTGTCTGAATAAAAATTTAAGAAATTAACAATTTCCAGAAATTAAATGCAGATATAAACACAGCAGTTGCTATAGCAACTGATAACTTGTCAGATAACTCATCGTTATGGTAAGTAAGAACAGATAGTAACTGAAAAGTAATGGCTTTTCACTGAATACTAGCAAACATATCAGAAGTACATGATTTGGTATGGATCAAGTACAAAGAAGATTTTAAAAAAAACAAAAAAAAACAATGACTTTAAAGTTTACATAAAGATTTCAGCAGAAATAATCCCAGTAAATATATTTTTTAATGGAGGAACATTTGCATTGTCTTCTATTTTCAAAGAACTGAAGAATGAATCAAGCATTTGAATTTAGATTTTTTTTATGTCATTTGGAGAAATAACTTTTTATTACACATACACACTATAGATACACTACCAGCCAATTATTAGGCCACCCCAGTTTAAAAAAAATTTGATGTATTTAATACTATTTTTAGTATTTATTGCCAAGTGGATAATTCTAAGTGAAAATAGAAGGGTTTTTTTGTTATTATTAGTTTGCAAAATTTTACAAAGCAGCCAGGAAGCCTTTGCTTCGGCTAGCCAATATGAAGAAGAGACTAGCATGGGGAAGAGAGCACAAAAACTGGACACCAGAACAGTTCATTTGATGCACATGTTATTGTGCAGTATTAACAAAAGAACCATTCTATTTTCATTTAGAGTTATTCACTTGGCAATAAATACTAAAAATAGTATGAAAAACATAATTAAAAAAAAAAACTGGATGACCTAATAATTATGGCCAGTAGTGTATATCTCAAACAATAATGATAAAATAATAGTAATGATGATGTTTGTAGTTATATAAGTCGGTATATATGAAGGCAGATGTGCGTTGAGGTGCAGTGG
This sequence comes from Ascarosepion bandense, assembly GCA_037127315.1. Classification (NCBI taxonomy): domain Eukaryota; kingdom Metazoa; phylum Mollusca; class Cephalopoda; order Sepiida; family Sepiidae; genus Ascarosepion; species Ascarosepion bandense. Next base: position 2,238,770 of record JBBBDQ010000993.1, on the reverse strand, counting down.
ATATTGGCTTGGAATGAGAAACCAGAGAGCTGAGTTCGAGTTCTAGTTGAATTCACTGCATTCACTTACATGGAAATACCTTTGGGAAAGGTATTAATCCATCACTTCTCTCTCTAGCTATGGCTTAAATAGCAGGACAGACTTAGTTGACAACCAGTCTCTGCAGGAAGTAATGGTAACCTACTGTGGGGAAAATGCTCTGCTTGATCAATCATGTCTCTTTTGAGGCATGATCACCCAAGTGTGTATCATGTATGGCACTTAACTGACTGATATATGAAGGCGGTAAAATATGTGTGTGTGTGTGTGTGTGTGTGTGTGTGTGTGTGTGTGTTAAATTTCACAATATTTATAGAAAGTTCTCTGAATTTTTGGATTTTTCATGAAACTCCGAGTTGACCACTGATCAATATTGTGAACTTTAATTACTTTTTATACAATAATTATTGGTTTAAAAAACTATTGAGCATTTTACTGGCAGAAATTATGATTGCTTTCAAATATGCTGAATTATATAATTTTACAAACATTGTCATCAGTATTATTTTAGCATTATTGTTTGAGGGATATATATATATATAGTTGAATATATGCATCAAAATCTGACAAGATGAATAATTAAAGAACAGGTACAAAAAATGTCTTTAATGTTTCACTTTCACAAACTTCTTCAGAGATTTTTTTAAAAGACGAATGATTTAAAAATTTAAAAGCAGAAAAAAATTTTTTTATTAATTTTTGAATCCTTCATCTTAAAAAAAAAAAATCTCTGAAGAAGCTTGTTAAAGTGAAACGTTACATTAAGGATACTTTGTGTACCAGTTCTTTACTTATTCTATTTATTGTCGGATTTTGATCCATATATTCAACTATATATGTGTGTGTGTGTGTGTGTGTGTGTGTACGTGAGAGAGAGACAGTGCTCAACACTGAATGTTAAATCAGATGCATCATCAATTCATTAATGGAGACACTCTTTATGTTTTCTTTTATTTGTCCGTTTCTTTTTTTTTTTTAATTTCCAGTCTACATCAAGTCCTGTCTGACATCTACCAGCCTGTGCATTCAAGAGTCTTAATAAAGAAAATGTACCCTCTGACAGGGTTCAAACCTACACCTCTCTTTGTAAGGAAAAACCACCATTTGATCAATCATGTATTAAACCACTCACCCACAGAAAACTTCACAGCACAGCAAGATTCTTCAAGACTCTTCAATATACAGACCAGTAGTTTAATTCATGATAATAGAAAAAAAACAAAAGCAGGGTGTCTACTCAAACGTGTTCAATACAATTATATTGTAGAACTTTTGAATATTCTTCATTTTTAAACAAGTTATTATGAAACCTAAGTTTCTACCATGTGGTGTCTTCCGGTGATATGGATGAAAACATAATTTCTTATAATTTTAAAAATTGCGCATTCAAAAATTCCCCGTTATGTGAGTGTTCTTAAAAAAAAAAAAAAAATCCCCAAAAAACCCCAGTAAAATCAGTTATTGCAAATCGCCTGAAGATACCACATTGTAGAAACCTATGTCGCATATTAACTTGTTTACAAATGAAGAATATATATATATATATAATCCAAGAGATTTTATCTAATTAATATAAGTTATCAATTAGATAGAAATAGAGAGCTCAATGGATATTATCCAGAGCAAATATATTAAGAAAACTCAACATATAATTAAACGGTTATAAATCCAGAATTTATTTCAGCAATGTAAAGAAAATTTTTTTTACAGTTGCTTCATTCAGACTATTAATGAATAAATAAATGTTAATTTTACTTAGAATATAAAAAAATGTTTATAACAGACGGATATATATATATATATATATATATATATATATACACACACACACACACACAGAGGCATGCACAGAGAAGAAGATAGGTTTATAGCCTAATGATAAGCCATTTACTATACGTGTTTTTATAAATCAGCATAATCTCTTTGCTTATCAATGCGCTTAATTTAATGGTGAATCATGCTGAACATTATACAGTGAAAATTTCCGATCAAAATTCAGCTAAAAACTATGTGACAAAACATGGGTGATCAATCCACCCTGGTATTATGTAAAAAAAACATTGACAGAATATTATCTCTCTTCCTCCGTTAATAGACAAGTGGAAAGAACACATTTGTGGAGGCATGGTATGACCAATTGTTTGACAAGATAAAAACAAGCAAACAGAAATGTCATCATGTAAACTCATGAATATTTTGCTTCTTACTTTTTTTTTTTACCAGGAAAATTTCTTTGGCAAAAAAAGAAAAGTGAGAAAAAAGCCATTTAACAACTAAACATACAATGTACACTTTCTTCATGGCAGATCTAACAACAGAATACTGTACAGCACCTAATGCATAGAAAGACAAAACTTTACAATCTATTATTATACAAAATAAACAGCCCATTAAATAAAATATCATTCACTACAGGAGATGGTATCTTGAAGTTCATATGATATAATTAATATGTTCAAATTTAACATTAATATTATATAAAAAAAAATAATTAAGAGAATAAAAATAAATAACACTCTTTTTGTAGTGTTCTTGTTTCCAATAGTCGTTATATATGATACCATGCTAGATCACTTCAAATGTCAGGGTTCCCAAAGAAAATCAAGATCAGGTGTGAATTTGCACGATATACTAGATTAGCAACTAGGTCCTACCCTTTTACAGTGAAACTGATGAAATGTAACTGCAATTTCTACTCCAACAGCTTCTTTTCTCACACTTCCCGCCTGTGGAATTCTCTTCCGCATGCTTGCTTCCCCGACGGCTACAACCTCCAGACCTAACACACTAACTCGCACCTATTTTCTCCAACACTCTTCCTATGTACCTCCTTACTCGTCTATCACCCTCCTTCTGACATTCCTACACCCAATCGCTCTATGTAACCCCCTGCACTACAGTGGCAGTGGAATGCCTTGCTTGGGGTTATATAATTAAGAAAAAAAAAAGAAAGAATTTATAACTACCACACAGATATCACATTGATTCTTGATAACGACTGCAAAAATCAAAAGTACTTGAACAAAATTAAATTGTACTTCTGACAGGAACTTAGTTCATACTGAAGTTGACAAAACAGACAACTGAAATCTTCGTCTGCCAAAATAGACTATTCCCCAGATGAGAGGATTCAACATTTATTGTTTAATAAATATTTGCTCTGTAATTAAATACATTGAGCTCTTTTTGTGGATAATTTTTAATATTTTATAATTTTGGATCTCACATTACTAGGATCTACATGTATTAGTTACTTCTTGTCGGAAGTACAATTTCACTAAATAGAAGGCATGAGACAAGATTTAGGGGAGGATGGAAGGTTTTTGTCTTGAAAGGAAAAAGTTATATAATAATAAAACTCAAATATTAACCTTATGACATTAATTTGGGGTTATACTAAAAAAGGGGGGGTTAAGAATTACATTAAAAAATAGATGAAAAGAACTAATGGATAAATGGAAAGGAGGTTAGGGAATCACAGAGAGGGGAGGGTTTATAAAAAAAAAACAGTAGGTATATAAAGATTAAAAGGGTGAAGAAACAGAATTAGTTATACTTTCGACATTAGAAGAATTAGAGAGAGAATACATATAAACACAAATTTATATGGGGTTCTACATACATACAAATATTTTCACACTTATACATTCATCAGCATCAGTCCCTTGATGGCTTCAATCATTGGCAGGAGTTCTGTAATTATGTCTATCCACTCCTTGATATTCTCTGACCAGCTTTTGCACTGTTGTCCCTACTTGCGCCCACCTTCAACAGTGCTGTGCATGATGGCTTTACAGAGGTTCTTATGATGTATGACATGGCCAAACCATGACATCTTTCAATGCTTAATATTAGTGAGGACAGATTCCTAACCTTGTTCCATACAGTCATTGGTTTTGTGATCCCAGGAGGGCGATGATGCTTGGCAGCTTTTTCAAGCATTTGTTTTTAAATGCATGGGTTTTTTTTACTGCCTTAACCAGGAGTGTCTAATTCTTACACCTGTAGAGGCAGATGAATATGACCAGTGATTTGTAGAGCTTGAACACAGTATGGAAGCTGATGCTGCTCTTCGATATTCTTTCCAGTCTGGCCATTGCTGCTGTAGCTGTAGTGATCCATGTGTGAACTTCTGCATTGCAGGTACCATCTTTTGACAGAGTTGCTCCCAAGTATTTGAAGCTGGACATTTTCTCTAGTGGTTTGGTGTCCATGGTGATGCTGGCACTGGTGTTTCTTGTGCTAGTCATCATTATATGTATTTACACGTGCTACTAGATTGGCATCAAGATCCCACCCTTTTACTGCCGAAATAGTTAAGTGTAAATGCCTCTTCTATTCTCATAGTTTCTTTTCTTGCACTTCCCATTTGTGGAACTCCTTTCCTTGCTTCCCTGATAGCTCCAATCTCCAAAAGTTTAAATGCAACGTTAACTGCTATCTTTTATTTCTTTGATCCCTTTTCTTCTCTGATCTTTTCTTTGACATCTCATATTTTCTTTCACTGTAATCCCCTGTGCCCTAGTGGCAGTCTTACCTTGCTTGGGGTGAAATGATTATTAAAAAAAAAATAAAATAAAAAAAGAGCCAAAAAATTTTGGATTTCTCTATGTGCTTTGTGGTACAGGAGATATCGGCTCAGAACAAAAAAAATCAGGGAGCCGAGTTCAAATTCCAGTTGAATTCATTGCATTCACTTATGTGCAAATACCCTTGGGAAAGGTATTAATCAGTTTCTTCCTTCCAGTTATGCGTTAAATAACAGGACAGATTGGGTTCTATAGCCTTGGTGGCAACCAGTCTACTGCAGAAAGCAATGGCAACCTGATGTGGGATAATCGTCTGTGCAGTCATGTCTCTTTTGAGACATGATCGCCCAAGTGTGTTTCACCTATGGCACTTAACTGACTGACTGTATATACACATTATACATATAAACAAATTTAGCAGATACACTTAGATACACACTACTGGATACGAACTAAAATACACTTGAATGTTACATATATTTTCAAAATTCCATTTATATATTTATACAACCCAGAAATGTACCCTGCTTACTTTCTGAGTGAAAGTCACTTCTTCACTAAGCAGATGACAAGGATTAAAATTTTTTAGTTTGTGCCAAGCAATTTATATTCATTTCCAATGAATAATACAATAGTAAGTGGAAGCATGGTTGAGTGGTTATAATGTGAGAGTTGAACAGAGTAAAACATAATTCTCTTTGTCATCAAGTTTCTGTCTGGGGAGGAGAGAAAAAGAAAAAAATGTTAATCCAGTTCTATGTTTGTATTATTCTTTTAATAGAGCATAAAGAAAATCCACAGCACACAACAATTTTCTTTGTATTATTTTTCATTTAATCACAGAGAATAAAATATAAAAAAATGAAAAAAAAAATATAAAAAATATATAAAAAAATATATAAAAATGAAAAAAAAATATAAAAAATATATAAAAAAATATAAAAAAAAATGAAAAAAATATAAAAAATATAAAAAATGAAAAGGAAAAAAAAACAAAAAACAAACTACAAACATGCTAAACTCTAAATGAAAATATTTTATTGTTCAGATTTTGATAGATATTGTGTTCAGTGAGACAAGATGCTGTGGTATGTGATAATCAAACACTTACAGGGTTTGATGGGTAAATCATTGCCATTTTATATTTTTAATTGTGTGTATGTGCGTTGTTTTTTTTTTTTACTACACCGTATAGTAGGGTCAGTTGGGCACTGTCTGTAAGGAAAAGAGCACCATGATGTAATTCACTCAGCCAGAAATTTGAAAATGGCATGCTGCACTGCTTGGCATTCAGACCAAAAGCTCCAATACAAATATTTCAGTGTTTGGGTGTTAATCTGAAGACAGTGCAAAGTATTCAGAAACAGATGGATGAATCTCATAGTGATTATAGAAGTATGGTAGGTCGGAAAACTCACTCTATTCTGATAAGAAAAGAACTTCTGAATTTGCTGGTGTGGCCTCAGATTCAACACTCAACCAACGCTTACATGAAGTGCCTTGATGAGGTAGTGTTGCTCTGGGTCAAGAGATGGCTGCTGGAAGCCCTGTGTGTGACAACAAGGCACTGCACCATGCCACACAAGTAGAAGAACCCAGTCATGGCTGTCAGATAATTTCTGTGACCACATCACCCCTTACATCTGGCTACTTAACTCCCTGGAGTTTAACCCTCTTGATTATTATGTGCAGGGCACAGTTGAGTGAGAGACCAACAAAACTTCTTGTTACACCAAAGATGAACTGATGGCAAGGATTACGGCAACATTAAGTTAAATAAGGAGATCATTCAAAAGAGTTGTAGGAGATTCTGAAGTTGATTTTATTGGATAAATTTACTCTTTAGTAATTTAAGTTATATTCTTGCAATTTTGGTAAATATATCTGTTAAAATGAGAAGTCATTGTTATTTTCATTATTTTGGATAAATTGTTTTTTTTTTTTTAGAAAACAATTTATCCATCACACCCTTTATTTCATTTCTCACTTCAGGAAAGACAAAGCGACTAAAACTCAAAGGGTTACTGAGTGTGAAAATATATGAGAATAAGAAAACATTATTAATGAGAGAGAATAAAAGAATAGGAATTAAGATAGAAGATAATGACTGACATTGCATTTAAATTTTTGAAGATCAAAGTTGAATGGAATGTAAGAACCTGGAGTGCAAGAAAAAAAGATGTTAGCATAGAACTTACAGTTATGTCTAATTTCAACTGTAAAATGATGAGACCTAGCTGCCAGTCTAGTAGTATATATTTACCTGGCTTCTTCACTAAAGCAGGATGTAACAACAAGGTCGATTTTTTTAATGTGGGGAGCCCATACATATACGTATGCATATGGTCAAATAACAAAAGTTATCCAGTCTTTGTAACCACTGTCACATTGGCATTGATATTATACTGACCCTACCTCTCTTAGTTCAATGAGGAAGGTGTTACCACAAGGTTGGAATTCTTAAGAATGGGCATCCTCTTCCATTGAAAGTGATTAGAACAGCTCATTCCAAATCCAGCCAAACTAGTAGTATACTTAAGTTTAGCTACTAAAGAGGAAAGCTACCAAAACAATTACCCTGAAAATATTTATAGAAAAAGGCATAGGGAAGCTAAATTATATCTGTGAGAAAGTGACTGAAACTGAGATGCTAGGTCAGGACCAAAACATTGCAGATTCTTTGTTTTTTGTCTTTTTTTAACAGAGCTGGAAGGAAAAAGAAGTGGATTGAATGAACTCTACTAGAATTGGAATTCATCTCTCCTATTTCTAATTCTACAACCTTCAGAAATTTAAATGCAATGTCAATACTCATCTATTAACCACTGGACTCTAGATCTCTCCCCAACCCCATATATCCTTCCCTTTCTCTCCACCTATGTATCTGTCATCACACCTGCATTCTCATCTTTCTATTGCTCCTTTCTAACTAGTTTGTACTCTTCACTCTCTTCTAATTAATCTTTTTACAGTTATGTAGCCCCCTGCTCATCAGTGGCATTTCTGCTTTGCTCGGGGTGAAATGATTAAAAAAAAAAAAAAAAAAAAAATTATCCACTACACCACCCATATATCCAGACATACAGCACCTGGCATTCCTGTGGTCACCCATCTAGGTACTGACCAGGTTTGATTTTGCTCATCTTCAGTGATCATATAAGAACTAGTGTTTTAATGTGATATGGCTGTAAGCCACTTCAATGACGAGAAAGATCAATAAGAGAACAGGATTCAGGAAGACAGATGATGATGATTGATGCTACATTTAAATTTTTAAAGATCATCGGTGGCAGGGAATCAATAAATCAATATTATTTATCAATATTTATCAATAAATCAGAAAAGAGTTTTATAGGCGAAAAGTATGAGAATAGAAACTATTAGAATAAAACCTATGATTACATAATTAGTTCAACAGTAAAATGATGAAACATAGTTGCCAATCTAGAAGTATGTTTTATTAGACTTGTGTTTTGAGCTACTAATTTTAGAGTAAACAGAAAATTTGGTTTCTTAATCAAACGTTTATAATAAGCAGATTTTCTTGTAAACAACAACCACAAACTTTTTCTCAGGTTTGTGGGTTTTCACTTGATTTTCTGCCACATCAGCTTTATACTTTTTTATTTGGGTCAGGAATGTGAGCTGAGGACAAAATTAAACAAAGTTTACATGTGTTTATTTAGCTGAATAATGAAAAAAAAAAAACCACTTGAACTTAACAAATAAAATGCAATTGTTTCAATCTTCCAGAAACAAGAGAAAGGAAAAAAGAAAAACAGAAATGAAAGGAAACTTTTTCCTGAATGGAAAATTAATTACTCATTTCATTTCCAGGTGAAATTTGATAAGTAAAGAATTTTACCATGTGGCAACATTAATAATGAAGATTTGAACATGTATTTGCACATGTATTAGCATATATTTCACGAAATACATCTGTTAAAAATGTACAATGTTTGCTCTGTGAGGGCATTCACTATGACTGTGTTCTAATTATATACAGTATTGCTAAAAATTTTTTTTCTACTTTCATTTTTTTTCTATGTCAAACTTTTTCCTGAAATGAAATGTCTTTTCAGGATGGAAGCTATCGTGACTCCACATATATTTCTTTATTTTCTATGAACTGACTGCATTCTTGGTGAAGATGACCAGAATAAAATTTTATAAAATTACCAACAATACATTTTCTTAGTTGAAAGCATACAGCTATATTTAAATTATATTTAATTGATGTTATAAAATTGTGTAGATTTTGGCATTAAATAATCCATAGTGATGTTGATTTCCATTACCTTCTACATGGATTGGAATTCAGAGTTTTCCTTCTCTTAGACTGGTTGCCACCCAATGATAAAGAATCTAATCTACACTGATATTTAACTTATATATAAGGGTGAAAGGGAGGAGATTTTAGACCTAGCAAAGATAGTTAAGAACATGACTAAAGTTCTGAAATTAATATTTTGAGTTTTGTAATGGTAGAGTAATAGTTAACAGTTTGGATTGAGAAATTAAAGAACCAAGTTAAAATAACAGTCGAGTTATTGCATTCACTGACTTGGGAAAGATATTAATACCATCCCCCCCCCCCAGATATGGGTAAATAGCAGGACAGAATTCCCACAGCCTTTGGTGGCAACCAGTTTAGGAGAAGAAAAACTGAATTCAACCATATGCTGCTTAGTAGGTCTTGCTTCTTTAACAAAAAGAGGGATGAGGAGCCCTCAACATCCCCAATGCAAAAGGAACTGGTAACCTATTGCACTATTCTGCCTTGAATGTCACCATGAACCACAGTTATAAGATGGAGGGGAATGGTGACCACAATGGCGCAAAATGCAGTAGCTGAATAAATTGAATGAAAATGAATGAGCATCTTCAATTGTTGTCTAAGTGCAACCTATGCTGTGTTGAATTTCCTTATCTCCTATATTAAATTTATTATAAATGATCCTCCGAGATATCAGAAGGGTTTTAAATTAATTTCACATTATAAATTTTTATGATGCATTCAGGGCATGTGCCATCACTACTCCAAGTCTAATTCCAGAACATATTTCTGTTTTGGATAATTCTTGTAACACTTGGTAATGAATACCGATTTTTTTTTTGTTTAAGATCATTCTTATACCAACTATGAATACATACATCATCAGTATACACCCCTACACTCATCGCCAATTCACTGAAAGAAAACAAGAGAACAGTTTTTATTTTTAGATTCATTTGGGAGTTGATAGAGAATGTTTAAATGATCCAGACAGATTTTTTTTTGCATCAGTGCAAAAAGCGTGAAAATAAGAAATTAACCCAAATCTTGAGGTTGGCTGGTTGATTTTGTTTAACAGCATATCAACATCACTCTGGGTTATTTAATGCTAAAATCTACACAATTTTATGGCATCAGCTAAATATATTTTAAATGTAACTGTATGCCTTCAACTACAGATAAAATGTATCACTGATAATTTTATGAAATTGTATTCTGGTCATTTTAATAAAATAGTGCTGTAACCTCATTGATTACTGTTGTGACCTAAAAATGTGTTGTGTTATTTTGGGTCTCAGACTAAAGAATATTTGCGTGAAATTTGGTTAGAATTGGATAAAAATTGTGGATTTGTATAATGGACAGATAAACACACACACACCATCTTGCCTTTATATATATATAATCGATTTTCTGCACTTGCAGACGCTTATAGTACAACTGTGTAAATTTTCAAGAAAATCGGTTCAGCCGTTTCGTAGTCTATAGGTAACGGACGCACACACACAAAGTTCCATTTATAAATAAGTTTAGATATTCCGATATCTTACTATTTACTATTTGCTTAGTATCCTCTCTTAGGAGTTCTCAAGGACTAATATCACACTGTGAAAACAGAACTCTGCTACTTGGTTGTAACTAGTAAGACTGCTGCTGTTACTTGTAATCTGGTTGGTTCCCTTAGTTGATCTATCCAGACTTTTGTCTGGTATTTAATATAGGTTATTATTTTGGTCACATGATCCCTAGTGAAATAATCCATTTTTATAGTTTTATTTGTTATCTGGCAATCAGTGTTCAACCACACATGTCTGTGTTGACACTTCTTTCTACATGACAAATAGGTACAATACAAAAAATGTTTTGGTGGTAATATTACAATAAAAATGCACTTTTATAAAATACTTTTATAGTATTTTGTTTTTGGGGTTTCACTATTTGCTCATAGCTGGGACCTAGACTTAGGATCACATAATGTTGAAACACTGGTTCCCTGTACCATTACAGAAGTTGAGCAACATCGAGCCTGGTCAGTGCCTACAGAGTGCGATGTATAAATTGTCATCGTCTTACATTTTTAATTTTGCACATGCCATTGTTTGTTCTTGATTTTGTCGGCTGTATAGTTGGGTCAGTTGGGCACTATTTGAGAAAGAAATAGCATCAAGATGCAATTCACTTCACCAGAGATTTGGAAACAGCATGCTGTACTACTTGGCATTTGTGCTGGGAACTCCAATATGAACATTTAAGTGTTTGAGTATCAATCTGAGGACAGTGCAGAAGATTTGGAAAGAGGCAGGTGAGTCTAATGGGGATTACAAAGTTATGGAAGTTTGAAAAACTCACTCTTATCTTTCTGATAAGAAAAGAACTGGATTTGTTGCTGAAGGACTCAGACTCAACACAGAGGCCTACATGAAGTGCTTTGAAGAGGTAGTGCAGCAGTGGCTCAAAAGGGTGGCTGCTGAAACAGGACACTGCACCATGCCACACAAGCATGTGAAGCCAGTCATGGCTGTCAGACAATTTTTGCAACCATATCAACCCTAAGGTCTGGGTACCTAACTTCCTTGATTGCAACTTTATTATTGTGTTAGGTGCAGTTGAGCGAGAGATCAACAAAATTCCTTATAACACCCAAAGATAAATTGAAGGCAAGAATTATGGCTGCATTCACAAACTTAAAGAAACCATCCAGAAGAGATTCTGAAGTCATCTGGAGGCTGTGGTTGAAGGCAATGGTGATTTTATTGAATAAATTTACTATTTAGTATTTCAAGATATTTTTGTATAATTTTGGTAAATATATCTATTAAAATGAAATGTCAGTGTTTATTTTCATTTTTGCATAATTCAGAATAGAATTTATCCATTACACCCTGTAGATGGTTGGCCACTCGTGAATAACAGATGCTGCAAGCTTGGATTTCAGGCGGTGCAATAGATAATGAATTGCATTTGGAGAGTCTAGTTCCAATATCGACATGGGAAAGGTATGAATCCACCTTTTCTATTTCCAGCTAACAGATGCTCTTACCCCGGATAAGGGTTGATCTATCACCTCATTAAAAGCCTTGCTGCCAGATGTAATTTATCATCATACCCAGGACTAGTCATAAAATGCATAAATTCAATCTATCCATCTATTCTGCCTAATTTCCATTGTAGTCAACATTCTGGATAATCAAGGGATTCTTCACAGTTGTTGAAATATATCCTGTTTTCTTTTACAGATATGGGATCAGCACTCCACATTTTACCATCTTTTGTACAGTTTCAGGTGGCTGACTTTTGAATTGAGAGTTATCCTTCATTTAGATTGATCGCAAACCTTGGCTAGAGACCCTAGTTTTCCCTGTGATTTAATTTGTAGTGGGTGGGAGAAGAGATGGGTTCATATTATTCCCAAGGTATTGTATGAAAGTTAATGTAATGAACTTTTTTTTTTTTAATTGTATCACCCCGAGCAAGGCGGTAAAGCCACTGATGTGCAGGGGGCTACGCAATAGTGAGAAGATTGGAAAAGAGAAAGCCGGAAACCATATCCTAAACAGGGAACAAGGGATGAGCCTCTTAACCTGTTCAATAGACATGGGTGGAGTGTGAACTGGGCGATAGATAGATCTATCTACTCCAATTGAAAAAAAAAAGCAAAGTGAGAAGATTGGAAAAGAGAAAGCTGAAAAACACATCCTAAACAGGGAACAAGGGATGAGCCACTTAACCTGTTCAATAGACATGGGTGGAGTGTGAACTGGGCGATAGATAGATCTATCTACTCCAATTGAAAAAAACAAAAAAAACAAAGTGAGAAGATTGACTGGAATTTGATCTCAGCTTTGACTTCTTGTTTCAACCTGCAAAACATACCACCTGCACATAATAAAATTCCAATATAAATCAAGAAATTAGTTTAAAGCTACTTGCACACATGCACAAGAATAGATCAATAAGTCTGTAGCCTGACACAGAGATCAAATGTCAGTGGACAACTATGATTAATAGTTATTGCTGTATTAAATTCCCTGACAAAAGAGATCATATTGAAAAATATGAAATGTAAAATAACCCTTTTTTTTTTTCAATTTTCATTAGGTTTGAGATTTTAAAAAATAATTTCACTCCAAGCAAGACAATAAAGCTACTAAGATGCAATGGGTTATTGAGTGTGAGAGAATATGAAAAAAAAGAAAACATTAAGGAGAGAGAACAATAAAAGAAAAGGAATTAAGAAGACAGCTGACATTGCATTTTTGAAGATCAAAGTTGACTGGAAAATAAGAGCTCAGAAGAGAATTCCACAAGCAAGAAATGTTAGAGAGAGGAAATTGTTAGCATAGAACCTATATTTACAGCTAACCAATTCAACTGTAAATTGATAAGACCTTGATACCAATCTAGTAATGTGCTTAAATTCACACAGCCTAGTTACCAAAGAGGAAATTTAATTAGAACTATTACCATAAAAATATTTATAGAAAAAAAAAAAAAAAAAAGAAAGAAAGCAAGAAAGGAACTTGAAAACAGAATTTAACAGAGTAGACATTTTTTTCTTAGTGCCACTTCATAATCTGTTTTGACCATGTTAAAAATGCGTCTATTTGACACATTGGTTGACAGTCTGTTACAGATGGGTAATGGAATATGTTTGAAAATGATTAGAAACTGTATTAACAGATGTGAGGGAGGTGTGTTCTCTTTTTTTTCCTGAATGGCTGATAAATCCTGTTTTTGTGATTTCAAGTTACGGCAAAGAAATTCACTGCTTTCAAATTTGTTCTCATATTAACTAAAAACTCTTTTGTAATCCTATTTTTAACCAAACTTTTATTTCTTTAATTTCAGTTCTTAATAATATTGATTAGTTTCATACATTGAATATTGTCACCAAATATGATCTGGTGCTTCTTTTAGGTATTGAGAGATTCTTGATAAAATACAAAAAAGAATCTGCTATGTTGTTGATCCTGATATGGCATTTCAGCTGTAATCATTTTCCTACTATTGTAACAGATTCTCCCATGCCTTTTCTAGAAATACTTTCATGGTAATTGTCCTTATGAGCTTTTTTTTTTTTTTTTTTTTAATTGTTTTACCCCAAGCAAGGCAGTACCACTTGTGCGCAGGGGGCTACATAAGAGGAGAGTAAAAGTTTACATAGGAGGAGAGCAAAGAGAAAGAGGAACCAGTTACAGGGGAAGTCAGAGAATGGGCAAGAGAAGGATGGGAAAACTGGTGTGAAGAGAGTTGTGAGAGTAGAGTGAAAAGGAAGAAGAACAAAATACAAGGGGTGTTGGGAAAAGGAGAAGAAAAGGACTGAAGTCAAGGGGATAAGAGATGGCAATTGACATTGCATTTAAATTGTTAGAGATTGTAGCTATTAGATAAGTAAACATACGGGAGTTCCCCAGCTGGGAAGTGTGAGAAAAGAAGCTGATGAAGTAGAAGTTATAGCTGCAATTGGTTGTTTTAACTGTAAAAATGTGAGACCTTTGTTACCAGTCTGGTTGCTCAAGTTAATTCTTGTAGAGCGGTTACCAGTGCTTTCCTCTATGGTTGTTATTTTTATTCCCCCACCTATACAGACAAATTGTACAAATGGAAATTGTTAGGAATTCATAGAGACTTTGAAATATAATTTCAACACACACACAAACACACGCATAAAAAAGTATGTTGCTATGGTAATAAAACTAAAGTACACAGAGTGAAGCCATTTGGCGGAGATTGACCTTGAACATTGTACACACAAAGTTATAATGTTCTCTTTCACTTCTGTTGTTTATAGCAGTGCTTGGGAAGAAAGTGTGTAGCTTGTGGTCATCTCATCCCATCACAAAGGTTCCATTATTAACCATGGTTTGTGCAGCAGTTTTTGACCAACCACCATATTCCTTAGATGTGGCACTTTGCAACTTTTTTCCTCTTCAAAAATCAAATCCCACTTGGAAGGAACAAGATTTCAAGACGTTGAGGAAATCCAAGAGAATGTGATGAGGCAGCTGCTTCATATCCTGAAAAAGAGTTCCAGCAATGTTTCCATCAATAGTAATGACCCAGGATAATGTGTGTCGCTTCAAAAATGGACTTCTCTGAAGGAAATTAAGTTTCAAATTGATATGTTTTCTTTTCATCACGATACATTTTTATCAAACCTCCCATATGTATATTTATATAATTAAAATATACATTATGATTATTATTACTAAAAGAGAAGTAAAAACATTCAATGCTTATCGAGGATTATATAATTTTTTAATTTCTTATCAGGACCCTGCAAGAATTATATTTATATTTATATATTAGAGCAAGAAAAGTAGACATTAAAAAGTAATTCATAAAGAAAAGGGGAATATATATATATATATATAGTGTATTTAGGCAGCAATCTCTCTTTTATGCAAGTTTTATTAAAAATGAAAGACAAGGTGCGATATTTTTTTTTATATAATTTTGCATATGATCATTTTTTTTTTTTTCAGAACATTATACAACAATTGTCTGAATGTTTTATTTCCACAAGTGCTTTTGGTTATGTTTTTCGCCATTATGAATGAAAAATTTTATTTTACAATTTTTTATGCTCTTAAAAAAAAAAAAAAAAAAAAAAAAAATTACATGAAAAATTATATAAAAAAAACTTAACCATAGCATCATGCTCTTTATATATATATATATATATATATATATATATAAAACTGTAAAATGTTAATACCAAATCATACAGATTAAATGCAGTTAAAAGGCTTTATTGATCCTCTCTAATCAGAGCTGGAATTTGTTACCCCTCTTTTTTGTTATGAATTGTGTCTTGTAATGTCTATATATATATATATATATATATATATATAAAGTGGACATTGAAGTCAACACACAGTGGCAACAGTTTGTTTCAGACCTGAAGATTGTGTTTAATCATACATGCCCTTTATCCCTGCTATTGACCACTTTAATCTATAAATATAACATACTATAAAACTGTATTTTATCATATCTCCACATACATGCACACAGACATTCAATGACTAATGACCAATTCAAATGTTATGAAACTGAGTATATTCTTTTATATATATATATATATATATATATATATATATATATATACTCATCCGCAGATAGATCTGTTTCACTGTATCACAGCTCATCAGTACGGTTAGACTCCGATTGCTTTTAACCCAGGATGGAAACCCAACTGAATTGCTGTCAGTCGGTGATTCTACCTCTGGGCTATGGGCGTTCGGTAGAAGAAGGCAGACTTTTAGCATGTATATTGTCATTATACATGCCCAATAGCCAGAGTGCTCTAATTCATTAGTGAATGAGCGATGCATACATGCGAGAGTAGTTACTGTTTTTCAAAGTCTATCATTCTTCCAGAATGCTCAATCAGGATGTGAGAGCGTAAATAGTCTGTGTGTGTGATACCCTGATTGTGTGTGTGTGTATATATATATATATATATATACACACACACACACACAGAGACTATTTACGCTCTCACACCCTGATTGAGCACTCTGGAAGAATGATAGACTTTGAAAAACAGTATACACACACACACACACGCACAGATAGTCAACAGCCTTTGGCCCAAGAGGCACTTAAAAAGAAAAATAAAGTAAGATATGTTTTGTCAAATTTTGGGAAATTGGTCAGGCCAAGAGCTTTTCAGTAACCCTTTTATTTAAATAGTCATCCAAATTCTTGAGGAGGTATGATATAACTAACCAACATTGCTTATTAATCACTAACCTCTCTCATTCTCCCTCTCTCTTTCTCCCTTATTTTCCTGTTTAAAGTGTCAGATAAATAAATAGTAACAATAAAAAATTAAATTTAAAAAAAGTTGATGCATTATTCAAAATATTTGGATGAAAAAAAAATACTATATATAAAATTACAGAATTTAAAAATAAATAAAATTAGCTAAGAAAAAAAAAATCCCCAGCTGCAGAGTAGTCAAAGAAAGCCACACCTCTGACTGCATTACCAAGGAGATGACCTTGACATAAATAGAAAGTGTCGCATCAGTCCTGCACCATCTTGAAAACAATCCTGTCCGCCTGCAGTGTCGGCTGCTGGCTAAGATGACCAATACAACCAACTTTCAGAATACAATACTGAAAAGCAATTTCAAAGCCAAATCAATTAAGGCTGCTACAATGTCATGCATTAAGATACTACCCTAAAAATTACAACTGCTTTATGATAACCACTAATAACCCACCCTACCTAACATTCACACACAATTCCTAAAGACAATACTCAGGTTTTAACAGCAAAGATATGAAATCCAAAATATGCAATTTGAAATTATCAATATTACAATAGCCAGATAGTTTCTTTGACTTTCAGCACATGGGTGAACATAGCTCTCCACAATATTCTCTTTAAGTGGCTGTTAATCTTTCCCTAAATACAGATCTGTCGTAAATTATCTTATTACTCATAGGTTAACGAAGAATTTGTTATGCGTGTTTGTCTATACTTCTGAGATGAGGTAGTATTTACATTACATACACTGTTTAGACTGTTGTCCTCATCTTTATTGAAACGTTTAATCCGCTTGGCTAGGTCCTCAAGAATACATGGTCCAGTTGATAGAGGGATTCGTTAATTCAAATGACTTGACCCAAAAACGTCGTGAGTTCAATACCTGGCTACAGCAGTGATGAACAAATAATTTAGAGAGTTAAGTTAAAGGGAGACAACTACATGGCATCCGGAAGTAGCATTGCACATGGAATGAGAATGATATACCCTAGTGATCGAAATAAAGCATTCGGTTCAAAATTTCTAGCACCTGAAGAAGGCCGAAGTATATAATGGCTGAAACGTCATAAATATGACAATAAAGAAGAAGACAATAGTCCGAACAGTGTAAATAATGTTATCTGTGTTTCAGTAATTCCTGTAACCCCAAAGTGTTGATCCTCATCTACAAAACAATAATGTAGCCCACACCCATGTGTTAATCTTCAAGTTCTTTCAGACCATATAGTTGACTCCTCACTAATTAATGTATGGCCTGTTTGCTGCATGATAATGGGCATGGTTTCATTTGCCTTAGCTGGCATTTGTCTGTTCACAACTTCTGCCATGTTGTGTTTTTGATCTCAGAGGAGATTGCTGATGAAGTAAACTAAAGTAAAGATGGCAGCTGCACAAAAATAAATCCTTTGAAATAAAGAATTAACTTGGGCTAAAAATGTATGATTGGTTTATATATGATTTGTTTTGTACAGCAGTTTTAACTCTTCCCACTTACTAATATAATCAAATGATACTGAGATCCCCTTTAGAATCTGCAGCTTGTGTTAGTAGTAACTTAAATTTATAAGTTCTGGGTTTTAGGGCTGGCACATGGTCTTGGTCAGGAGGACTCAGCAAATGATGCAGATTTCAGTAGCAGTAGTGTGGGAGACTCTTCAAGTTATCTGTTGAGGACCCAGAATAGGTCTGAAAGAAAACTCGAATTTGGGTATTAGCAAAACATATATATTTGGTTGGTTGTTTTGTTTTATAGCATATCAATCTCAGCGGGTCATTTATTGCTAACTAAATTTTTTTTTTTTTTTTTATTGCTGGTAAAACCTTTTTCTCTCAACAATTTATTGTTGTTTTTATATAAGTTTTTATGTCTAGTAATACTT
The DNA here is from genome assembly GCA_037127315.1 of Ascarosepion bandense. Lineage (NCBI taxonomy): Eukaryota > Metazoa > Mollusca > Cephalopoda > Sepiida > Sepiidae > Ascarosepion > Ascarosepion bandense. Next base: position 2,220,267 of record JBBBDQ010000993.1, on the reverse strand, counting down.
TTTCCTTTTTGAGTATCAAGATTCATTGGGATTTGTTTTTAAGGGCAGGGTCCCCAAGTCTTACCCTGTTATTTAACCCATAACTGGAAGGAAGAGACGGATTAATACCTTTCCCAAGGGTACCAGTGCTTAAGTGAATGCAGGGTATTCAACTGGAATTCAAACTTGGCTCACCGATTTCTCTTTCTGAGCCGATATCCTTTGCACCACAACGCTTATCTGTCACTAAACGCTTACAGCACCTGGTATTCCCAAGCAGTCACCCATCTAAGTACTGACCAGGCTCAACGTTGCTTAACTTTGGTGATATGGCCGTAAGCTGACATATATATTTAACGAAAATACAAATACAAAGAGTGTTACATGTCAGTTGGACTGCCAAGTATTAGACCAGGGTGACTCAACCCAACTCAACCATGAGAGGCATATTCTCCCAGTATTCATAATAATAGGAAGAGTTCATTATAGTCCAAAAAGGGTAGGTCCCATAACATCATCCAAATCTCCAGTTTAGATGGAGCCCTGTGTCCAGTAGGGGTGGTGTTAACCAGGGTTTGGGTTAGGGATTCTTTCACTATTAGCATCAAACTTTTTCTAAAATTCCATATTCTCAAAATATATTTATTCAAATGGTTTTCTGAATTTGGGGTTGTTCAGCCCAATTTTAAAGGAGTGGTCACAGAAATCATGCAGTCACTTAACTCCAACTCCCATATCTTGAAATGTTGCACCTGCTCCATAAAGGCAATGCTAATTTCTCTTTTTCTTCTCCCACTTTCTAAGCATCTTATCTTAGCCTGCTCCAAGGCTTTGTATAACATCCAGTGATGAATCCAAACTTTTGGATGCTCCCCACCACCAGTTTGTTGGGATGCCCGCACCTATTCGGCTATAATGGACTATTCCATTACTATGTAAAGTAATAGTGGCATCTACGTGAGAGAGTGTGCCGAGCAGCCGATCGACAAGTCAGTTGTAGACTTCCGGTGACGACCCGGAAGTACCCATTGCTCATACGTCTTACGACGGCAGAGATGATTAACCTCTATTCTTGTATTGTATACTAATAACCTTTGTAAATACTATTTTTCAAGGAATACAACAATTAACCTATTCCTGTTGTTGAGTTATTTATTCTTACTCACGACATAACACAGTCAATCTCAAAATTGTCATGAGTGGGAAGGAAAAAGAACAAAAATATTACTAATCTTTTTCAGTGATAAAAACAAAAGTTTATCTTCACTCAGTTTATGTGTTTCTGCCAGGATAAGACAGTGAACACACAGAACAACCGTCGACTTGCTGTATACCAAGAATTATGAAATGAAATATCCAGTCAACATCATGGTGTTTGGAGTGATCACTAGCAATGTCAACATTATGCCTCTATTTATCTATTTAGCATCAGACTCAACGTCAAATATCTTGAGGAGGTAGTTCTGCCCAGGGTCAAGAGGGTGGCTGCTGGAAGACTTCATGTCTGATAACAGAACAATGCACCATGCCACCCAAGAAGGAAAACCCAGTTATGGATGTCAGACAATTTCAATAACAATATCACCCCTTTTACATCTGCCCAATTAACACTCCACACCGGAAGTCCCTTGATTATTATGTGTGGGGCACAGTTGTGTGAGAGATGAACAAAACAGATCAAAAAAAGATAAACTGAAGCAAGGATTATAGCAGCATTCACCAACCTAAACAAGGAGATTGTTCAGAAGATATGCAGGAGATTCCAAAGTCCATGGTTTAAGCCAATGATATGTCAGTATCATTGTCATTTTTGTGTAATATAGACAATTTATGTATCACATGATCTACACACACACACACACACACACAGAGGATCCACATCTTTCTCAGGAATTGGCAGTGAGTAACTACAAAATGCTTCAACCAATAATCGTAGGTTAGTTTGTCAAATCTATTTTCTGTATAATGCAATCACACACCTCTGTAAATAAATATAAAAGTGAAGATAATTGATATGCTTGTGTATTTTTATGTGATTTATTTTGTTGACATGTGAGAAAACAAGGCTTCTGAGAAATCACAGAATATTTTACTGCTCTCTTTTATATATATATATATATATATATAGTTGTTTTTATATAATTTTATAATATATATAGTTGTTTTTATATAATTTTTCATGTCTTTGTATAATTTTTTTCCTGTTTGGAAAGCAAGTTATATAATTATATAATGACTAACAGTATAGCTGAAAGCACTTGAAAGTACAAAACCTTTGGACAATTCTTATATAATTATATTCCATACAGTACAAATATCTTCCTGAAATAAGTCAGTCAGTTAAGTACCATACGTGATACACGCTTGGGCGACCATGTCTCTTTCGAGACATAACTGACTGGGCAGAATATTATCTTGCAGTAGGTTGCCATTGCTTTCCGTGGTAGACTGGTTGCCAGCCAAGGCTATAGAACCCAATCTGTCCTATTATTTAACCCATAACTGAAGGGAAGAGACGGATTAATACCTTTCCCAAGGGTATTTGCACATAAGTGAATGCAAGGAATTCGAACTCAGCTCCCCGATTTCTCATTCCGAGCCGATATCCACTACACCACAATGCACATCCTCCTGGAATAAACATTTCTTTTAAAACAAAATGGAAATCAAATAACATGATCAATAAAAGAAATTTTGGTCTTGTCTCGATTAAGAATCATTAAGGCCAGGTGAGAAAAGTTCATTGGGTGGAAATAGTGACCATAAAACCATTACACACACACTCACAAGCACATGAATATATATTATATATATATATATATATATATATATATATATATATAAAATATATATAGCCCTACGTATAAACACACTCATGCACACACACACTTAAATCCACTTACACATATGTACATACAAATGCGTCTGCATACACCTATAAACACACAAACACACATCCATCCATATCCACATATAAATATTGTGTTCACACACTCACATATATATTTATGAAGACCGAACTTATACACATATAATACTAACACATATATATGCAAGTATAATAAACCTCATATATACTCAGAAAATATGCATATATTTACATACTTACACACACAATCCACATATACATGTATATCCCCTATACATATATGTCCATACCTATACATATGTACATGCAAATGTGTCTATGTGTATACCTACCTATACATGGATACACATCCATCCATACCTGCATGTAAGTATTGCGTTCTCACACTCGCATACATATTTATGAAGACTGGATTTATACACGTATAAATAATACTTGATCTATACAGGGATGACAAACTCATTATTATCCCTAATAGTAATGGTCCATTATCATCTTAAACAGAAAATAAAGTCTTTAGGGTTTTTAAATTGCTTGGATTAAAAAAAGAATTTCCTCCAATTTTCTCCATCTACAAATTTCTTAGATGTTACTTTAAATTTATTGAATGAAACATTTGAACCATGTAAACCCCAAAAAAGACCCCGCCCCAAAAGACCCAACCTACATAAATGTTTGCTCCAACTGTCCCCAACTGAAAATTAAACAAATTTCTGTCATCCTAAATGCTAGGATCAACAAGTTATATTCTAATTGAAAAATCTTCAATGAAAATAAGACTCCTTATAATATCACCCTCAAAAAAGTGGCTTCAAACAGGAATTATGCTATATAGAACCCTCTAAAGATAATGGAACAAATAAACCTAAAAATAGAGAAAGAAGAGTAATATAGTCCAACTCCCTTTTCTGTCAACTACATAATATCAGTCAACACTTTCTGATACTGATAGACATTTTAAGCAGAACAATCCACTAACAATGATTTTCAATAGAAAAACATAAAAAATTAATTATTCATGCACTAATGACATCAATAGCACCATCAACTTACACAATAATAGTATACTAAATAAACTTTATAACAATCAACAGATAGTACAACCTCCTGTAACTGTAGAGTCAAAAACAAATGCCCATTTGGAGGTATATGCAAATTCAAAAAAAGTCATATACCAAGCAACCATTTTCTCTAGTGGACAAAAAAAAAAAATACACAGGAATTTCTGCTGGACCATGGAAACAACATTTATATAATTATAAGCAATCTTTCTCTAAACCCCAACTGAAATGTCAAGTCACTCTTTCTAAACATTTCTGGGAATTAAAAGACAGAAATCTCTCCCCACAGATTGAATGGAAGATTTTAAGTAAATCTCAAACCTCCAACAGCTTCAGAAACAGATGCAATTTATGCTTAGAGGAAAAGATCAGAATTATCAAATTCAGAGAAAATAGCCAAATTATTAAACCAGAGAAATGAAATCATTTTTAAGTGCTGTCATAAAAATAAATTTAAACTATCTATTACATAGAATCTTATAATTACCCCATTCCGTTATACTTGCGGATTCATTCCTATTTTGCGTTGATCATTAATTGGAGGATTTTATAGATTGAAGAAATGAAAGTGGAAATCTGTCATGTAATGGGTATACATGTCAATATGTATTTAACGACTTTGTATTATTTATGAATTTGAGAGTATCCTACTTTGCATTATGTAATTATGAATGTATTTTAATATAAATATTTCATGTGTAGATGGGTGCACCTAGTTGTATGGTTATGTTTTTTCGTGTACCTAGTTATATGTATGTTCTATGTATATGGGTGCGCTTGATTATAATTATTGTTATATGTATAATTATATGTATAATTGTATGTATATTCTGTGTATATGGATGCAACTAGTTATATATATGTTTCATGTATAAGAGTGTACCTCATCATATATATGTTTTTTGTGGATATGGGGGCGCCTAGTTATATTTATGTTGTCGCTAATTTTTATTAAAGATGTAATTGATTGTGCCCTCCTGCATTGATCATTATACTCATGTATTTGTATGTTGGTATTGGAATACAAATAAATATATGTGCCGGTATATATATATATGTAATGGTTTTTTATGATGAATATAATTTGAAGTAGGCTACCTCGTTTGGTGTGAAAAAGTGAACACGTATGTGTATACATGTTAGCATTGTTCTTGTATATCTATGTATAAGTTTTTATAAGTGAGTACGTGGATGGAGAAAGGCGAGAATGTGCAAAGGATTTTTTATATATATATATATATATATATATATATAAATATATATATATTTGGAAGAGTTGGTGTATGTATATACAGGCAAAAGCATGTATATGTAGGCATATATATATATATATATATATGTGTGTGTGTGTGTGTGTGTATGTGTGGGTATGTATGTATGTAAGTATGTAAATATATATGTATTTTCTGAGTATATGTGACGTTTGTTAGTAAACTTTGGTTAATATGTGTTAGCATTAATTATACGTGTATAAATCCAGAATTCATAAATGCGTATGTGAGTGTGCCAACACAATATTTATATGTAGATATGAATGAATGAATGTGTGTTTACATAGGTGCATGCACAGACGGATTTATATGGACATATGTGTAAGTAGATTTAATTGTGCGTGTGTGAGTGTTCATATGTAGGGTTATATGTATATACGTAATAACGTGCTTATGAGTGGGCATGTAATGCTTTTATTTCTGTCCAATGTACTTTTCTCGCCTGGCCTTAATGATTCTTAACTGAGATAAGGCCAAAATCTCTGTTCTGGATCATATTACTTGATTTCCATTTCATTTTAAAAGAAATGTTTATTCTGGGAAAATATTTGTACAAAATGGAATGAATATAGTGTGGTCAGAAAAAATGAGCTAATTTAGTTCACAGAAAAGAATTATAATTTACAACCACTTTAAATGATGTGTTGAGTTTTACTTTATATTGCTCTGGATAATATTCATTAAGCTTTCTATACAGATCTAACACTTAATATTTTATATTAAGTAGATTTTGTTGGATTATAATTGCCATCTACAGACTCAACATCATTACCTATTGAAGTACATTCCACAGTTAGATATTTACTTTAAAAATAACTTATAATATCAATAATAATAGCATACTACATCATAATAGCTATACAATTTTGGTGTTTTTAACACCATCATCAGGCAGAAAAATGTGTATACACACACACATATATATATATATATATATATATATATATATATTATATATATTAGTCTCACCCCAAGCAAGGCAGTACTGCCATTGGTATGCAGGGGGTTACATAATAAGAGAGAGAAGAACAGGTTACAGAAGGTGTTAGAGAGTGGGTAAGAGAAGGACAGGAATATTGATATGATAAGACGGGTTAGGTGGACTTATACTAAGTAATCACTTGATATTTATATCTTCTCTCTATTTACCCTACCTATCTCATCTACAATTTGACTATTATCAGAAAGAGAGAGAGTTAAATGCATACACACATTTAAAAGGTTCAAAATTCCTGGCACCTGAAGAAGGCCGAAACATACAACGGCTGAAACGTCATGTCATTTGTTTGTTTTCTTCTTATTTTTATTAAGAATTTTCAAACAGAATTTCTGCTTTCAGTAAACGTGGCAGTATTGATTAAATTAAATTTGGAGTAAATTGAAACAATGGAATAAAACCAGTGTATTTGTGTACTTGTGGTGAAATCTGATCTAGGCATAAGTTATGTGCTGTTTAATTTGGGTCATCAGAAAACAATGGAAATAAACGAAATAATTTTCTTGAAAGAAATGTATTTTGTTTACTGGTAGTGAAATCTGATCAAAGCATAAGTTGGGTGCTGTTTAATCTGGGTCTCCAGAAGATAATGAAAATGAACGAAATGATTTTTTAGACTGAAAATGGAAATAACGCTGATTAAGCAGACACTTGTGATAAGCATGTGATGGCCTGGCTTATAACCCTCCAGGTTTCCTATGTAAGTGTGTAATGCTGAAGAAATGAGGAGTCAGATAACGACCGTGGAAGCATACGGTTGTGTGTGAGATCGAGTCTTCCCGATGATGCGGGGGAGGGGGGTTGACAAAAGGGACCAGAACCATGTGAGTATACGGTTGATTAAAAAGTAACTCTCTGATTTAGGTATGATGGACTCTACCATCTTGTAAAGATTATGGATGGGGTAGACCATCATACAACATTGTGCAAATTAATTGAAACAAAACAAATATCTTTCTGGGATCTTTCACACTTTCTCTGACCACATATATGCTGTCCTTTGGTTTTGTTTTGTTTTTCTAACCACATTTTTCTTTACATTTTGAACTGATGGATCCAGTTTTTCCTTTCTCTTTATAACACAACTGACAGTTGAAAGGTTATTAGTAACAATATCTGCAATCTCTCTGTAAGGCTTGCAGTGTGTTCGTGTGCAGTGTTACCATTTTCATATGCTTCCTTAGAGTAACGTCCATCACAGACAATAGCTGTAGGACAACTAATCAACATCAAGACAATAGTATCTGGGCATGACAAAAATCTGATGCAACTACAGATAACGCAATATTTTTTAAAGCCAAGCAAATTTCATCATACACCTCAAAAATAGATTCATATTACTGCATACCACTGCAAATGACCTAATCTGACAACAAAACAGAAATCAATTACACCCTGAAACTTCAGTTGATCTAAAACTGACCGTATGGTGAAAGAAAGGAAACTAAAGCAGTTGTTTCAATTAATTTGCACAAGAGTATGTATATAACATAGAAAATTACTTTTCAATCACCCTGCGATATATATGTACTTTGACTAATGCTTAGTTCATTTCTTTTTTGTTTCCATTTGTTTCCCCTCTGCGTTTATACTCAGTGGGTTTTTTGAGACATGTTCAAAGATAAATTCAGATATATATATATATATATGAAAAGTTGTTAAATAAAAGTGGCCATAAAGACAAATTAGAATACAAACCCTAGTTAAACAAATGAAAAATAATACTAGAAATTGAAACATTATTTGGTTCAACCAACTGTTTAATTTAGAAATAAAATTCAAAATAGGGCAAATATTTTTAAAATTAATAAACACTTACATAAAATCTTGGAATTACATAAAATATTCAGTATAAATACAATTAAGTTATAGCTGTTCTAGTAATTTAGAAAATTTACATAAAAAACCAAAACAACAGAAACTTAAAAAATAACCTGTAACATAATATCGCTAACAAAGAATGTAGCTGTAGAGAAATGCCCACTTGACGGAATTTGTAAAACAGAGGGAGTTATTTACAAAGCAGAATTACAGGATATAGATGTACAAAGAAAAACATATTTAGGATCCACAAAACAAATTTTTAAAAACAGATGGAATAATCACAAATCTACATTCAAACTGGAAAACCTTAAAAATTGCACCAAACTGGCTAACTGCATGTAGAAATTAAAAAACATGGCAAAGAACCTGATATAACATGAAGCATAATAAAAAGAAAAAAAAAGCCAAACCTTACAATGGTGGTGATGTCTGCAGATTGTGCCAAGAACAAAAGTTAGTCATAATATTATTTTCAGAACAAAAAAATTACTAAATGAAAGATTAGAAATAATGTCCACATGTAATCACAACCCAAAAATACATTTTAGGATCATACAAATCTGAATGAAAGTGTTTAAGATCCTTAAGTAACAATTCCCTGATTTTTAAATTTCAGTTATTCTAAACTTCCTGTTGTATGTTTGAAAACATTGGAAAAATTAGTGATTATAAATCGCCTGAAGATACTGAAAGGTTGAATGGTTTTCAAACAAAAAATATTCAAAATCTCTACATTATATATGTATTGAGCACTTTTTAATACAACTGTATACTGGTCTAATTTAATTATAACCAAAAACTGATTAACAATATATATATATATATATATATATGAAGTAGCCAAAAAGAAAAAGCAAAAGACAAATGTTCTTTGATCATTCTCAGCTGACAGATCATCTGAGGGTGACCTGATTTTCATATATGGGGTGAGTGAAAAGTAATCTTAAATTTGCAAATCAGGTTACATATCTAAATATTCCAACAAGTACAAAAAATAAATAAAAAACAATCAGATTGAATTGCTGTGTGTGTGTGTGTGTGTGTGTGTGTGTGTGTGTGTGTATATATATATATATGAATTATTTTTAACATTATTTTTACCGATACTCATATTTAAGTAGATATTCTGTTTATTTAATTAAACAGTATTTTATATTTATATCTACCGGCCTGATTATTTCACGATAAATTTTTATGACGAAAATGTGTGCTATCCAGCAGGATTCGAACCTGCGAACCCTATTTACATAGGGGAAGCTACCATTTGATCTGGTACTGTCTTAACCACTCGACCATGAATAGCCTCTTGATCAGACGAGGTTTTTATCATGCTTATATAACACAATTTTCGATCTATCGTAAACAAACCATATCTGCTCTGTAATGTATCGTAATGTCAAACAAATGTAAACAAGTTACGGAAATTAACGAAATTTAACGAAACTTGGTTATAAGCAACCGACAATTTGTAATGAATTATTATATATATATATATATATGAATAAAGGAAAAGAAAGTGTTTTTTATAATTACTTTCATGGTAAATGTTTCGATGAGCTCTTTGCTCTGGTATCTAGACTTTATGAATTTAAGTGCAGTACTAGGCTGGCATCAAGATATCAATTTACAGTTGAGCTGGCTAGATCTATGCTAACAGTTTCTTCTCTTGCACTTCTTGCCTGTGAGACTCCCCTCCAACTCGATACTTTCCAGTTAAACTTAATCTGTACAAAATTAAATGCAATGTTAATTGCTATCCTCCTAATTACTTTCTTCTCTTTCTGTTCACTATTAATGTTTCAGTTACTAATTCTTCCACACCCTGTAACCACTTGCATTTTAGTGGCTTTAATGCCCTGCTTGAGGTGATACTGATTAAAGGAAAAAAATGCATTTATAGGCATATCATTAAAATGTCCTTGTGGAAGCTGACATAGTATCCTAAAATTAAAAAATAGGTGAACCTGAAGGAAACTACCACCACCTTTAAATTTGTTGTTTTTCATTTTTTTTTTTTGTTACTTTGTTTCAGTGCAATCTTATCAATTACACCCTAAACTCTTGGACTGACAAAAACAAATTTGGAAAAATTTCAATATTTAAACAATTTTAGGAGGAGGAGCTCAGTTTTTCATACAATGTTATCGTAAATCGATCCCCCATTTTGGAACCACTCACCACTACGACATTACCACCCCTGTAAATTTGTTGATTATCAATTTTCTTTTACCTTTTTCAGTGAAATCTTATCGATTAAACCCCTAAACTTTCCGACTGACAAAGAAAATTTGGAAAAAAATTTCAATATTCAAGCAACTATAATAAATCAATCCTGTGCAATTAACTTTTTGCTTGGGCACATTCAACAACTGAATCCTTTGCGAAATTTTAGAATAAAACCATTCTTGGAGTTTCTGAGGAAGATGTCATCGTAAGAACTGAAGAAAACTTGAAAAAGACAAAAACAAGAGCAATAACTCATCAAAAACAAAAAAAACAAAAAAAACAAAAAAAAACAAAGCAACCTCAACGCGAATGGTTTCAAAATGGAGGATCTATTTACTATAACACTGTATGAGAAACTGAGCCTCCCCTAAAATTGCTTAAATATTGAAATTTTTCGAAAGTGTTTTTGATAATTGGAAACTTTATATAATAATTGATAAGACTGTGCTGAAAAAAGTAAAGAAAAAAATGAAAAACAACAAATTTAAAAGATGGTGGTAGTCTCCTTCAGGTCCACCAAAAAATATACTCCTTTTCACCGCTCATGCAATTTTAAAACAAAATTGCATTGCACAATGGATAAAAGCATCAGCTGAATCCAGTGACTTAACCCAAAGAATTCTGAGTTCAATATCTGGCTACAGCATAGGTGAACAAAAACTTAGAGTGTTGAGTTCAAGGGAGATAACTAATACTGAGACACCCTGAAGAGGTATAACTTGAGAAACTAGCACAATCTACCATGGTGAATGAAATAAATTTTTGTTCAAAATTCAAATCACCTGAAGATGGTTGAAGTGTAGGACAGCCAAAATGTGAAACACGACAGCAACAATAAGAATGTAAATAATCATATTTTACACTAATCTGAAAATAAAGCTAAGAATTAAAAAGTGTCTGTTTGGAACTTTACAGTAAACCATTGTAACTTTTTTTTTCAGAAAAGCCTTTGTTGGTGTGTGTGTGTGTGTAAGAGAGAGAGAGAATGAAAATAGAGCAAAAAGAAAACTTAATACTTATCAAAAAGAGACAGTTGGAATTTCTAGGGCAAATAATGAGGAAAGAAGGCTTGAAAAATTTAGTAATCATAGGGTATACTTAGTAAGCTTGAGTAAATAAATGGCTGAACAAGGTTTAAGAAAAAATAACAAAAAGACAAAATTTATTAAGAACTACAAAGGAGAGAAAATTGTGGAGAGCCATGACCACCAGCATCCTGAAGGGACATTGCACATAAGAAGAAACAAATTAAGAGACACAAAAGAAAAAAGCTATTTTTTTTATTTGTTTAGCACCAAGAACTTTACATTGAAAATTAACAGAAATAATTTTAATATCATACCGATTCTAGAACATATACAAGCATTGTGAATACTTCAAAAACTGGTTATGTAGTCTTGTTGCAACTTGACAACCAATTAGACTTTATTGTGCATCTATAAACATGTGCACTGTGGCACAGTGGATATCAATTTGGAATGAGAAATCGGAAAGCTGAGTTCAAATTCCAGTTGAATTCATTGCCTTCACTTATGCGAAAATACTCTTGAGAAAGGTTTATTAATCCATCTCTTTCCACCAGGTATGAGTTAAATAGCAAGACAGATCAGCTTTTATAGCTTTGGTTGGCAGTCAGTCTACTGCACAAAGTAATGGCAACCTACTGTCGGAAAATCTTCAAACTCACTCAGTGGCATTTCACTGCCAAGTGAAATACCACCGAGTGAGTTTGTATACTGTGTGAGTATTGCATTCTCACTGATGAAGCTGGATAATTCTTCAAATTATGTGGAATAACATTTTTAGCAAAGCATCAGCCAGATCTGTCCACTTTTTACCATTCCAGATTTAATTCTTTGAGATTTCTAGGTTTTCTCATTGCTGAAATGTTTAAATGCTAAGGACAAAATTAAGGAGAACGTGGCATCACTGAGGGTGGTTCTAAAAGATGGCATTGCAAAGTGGTTTTAAAGTGGAAAGCACACAAAGGTTAGCATTTGAAGTCCATAAATGAATACACTGAAGAGAACTAAGGTGCCACTTTCATCAGGAGGCCATATTTTTATCAGTATCAAATGACTGGATAGTGTCCTTCCCAACTTTGTACTTCTTGAGGTTCCCTGTGTGACCACTGAAGTTAAGCAATGTTGAGCCTGGTCGGTACCTTGATGGGTGACTGCTTTGAAATACCAGGAGCTGTAAACTTGGATGTGCTGGTGGTGTACTGAATTATTAATCAGAGAACTGTTCCAATTTCAGTTGGGTTCGTTATATTCACTTACATGCAAATACCATTGGGAAAGGTATGAATCCACCTGTTCACTCCCCAGCTATGGGTTAATTTATAAGATGGGTTTTACTAAAACCATTATTATCTTCAATAATAAAATATATATATATATATATATAAAATAAAAATTTGTTAGATAATATTTAAATTTTGGCATTAAGTAACCCATAGAAGTATTTATATGCTGTTAAAATGAAATCAAGGAATGTACTTCTTGAAGAATACATCTGTTTTCAAGAAATTTTTGAGTAGCTATGCCAATGGGAAAGTTTCTAGCATTTTCTAATCAAAGTTGCATTGACAGGGAAATTAGCTGATTAATCAATGTTTGATTAATCAGCTAATTTCCCTGTCAGGATTGAAACCTGACCAAATTGACATCAGTCGGTGATTTTACCTCTGAGCTATAGGCGCTCGGTAGAAGAAGGCAGACTTTTAGTGTGTTATATACAATGTAAACACACGCCAGTAGCTGAGAGTGTTCAAATTTATCACTGAATAAACGATGCATAGATGCTTGAGTAGCTACTGTTTTTTCAAAGTCTATGTGTTTGGTTTATTTTGTTTTACGGCATATCAACCTCAATGGGTTATTTAATGCTAATAAGATTTTTAGTATAGGCTCATATGAATAGAATATATATTTTTTGTAAGAAATCAGTTTGTAGTTCAGATTCCATTGATGTGTTTTTGTAAAGATGGTTTTGTCGAGAGTCAAATGTTAATCTTTTTTTTTTCCAAATTGTATTGCTGATATTTTTACTATAAAAATATATTTTTATGCTTTCATAGTTTGTGGGTTAACTATTGTTCAGTTTATGGATTAACTATTTATCCATAGCTGGGACCCTAACAGGTGCTAACACCACCAGTCTGGGTGGACCTGGGAACAACAGAAATGAAGAGATGGTGCCATGCACCTCAAAACCTCCTGATTAGAGGCTTTGCTGATGCATTTTATATATATATATATATTCTAAACATATACTGTTAAATATAACAGACAATGAATGCCTATTATGTTTAATCATGAGTTGTTCTAAACATCATATTTTGGCTTTAATTTCAGGTGAAAATAAAGACAAAAACTGTCCAACATTTGGATATTTTTTATTATGCTGGTTTTAAGCTTTCGGCTTATATATATATATGAAAAAGTATACTTAGTTATAACCTGAGGAAAAGAATAGTATTGTTAAATAACGAAAACAATAGGAAAACTAGATTTTTCTTGCCTATGCGTTTTCTTCTGTGATGGACTTTATCAAAACAAAGATCTTTAACTTAATAAAGTCCATCACAGAACGAAATGCAAGCACTACTGCCAATTGAAATTCATAAAAATCTTTCTATTTCTACTTAATGAAGTGATATCCCAAAGTGGCAATCACATGATGCACATGACTATCTTGACCAAAGGGAGATAATTGCTTTTTGTATTCTCATAGATGCTACTTTTACCAGTTTCTTATCCATTGATTTTGTGAGTTGTATTTCTTCATATGAAACAAACTGCACAGCATTCAGAATAGCATCTGTAATGTGACTTTTGCAGATAAATTACTGTAGTGTCCATCAATGAAAACCTTTGTGGAGATTACCCCACCTTATTTGCTTGCATGTCCACTAGGTGGCACTCTTATCAGAACTATAAAAGTAAAAGATGAACCCTCTCTTTTGCATTATTTGAGAATCTATAGTGCCAATTCACAAGGTTTGAAGAAAGTCCTTTCAAAGACTTATAGGGTTTGCCTTTGTGCAGTGTTCAAAAATAAAATTCACCCTTAAACAGAGTATTAGCACCAACACAGCAATCTTTCCCTCTGGGGAAACTTTTAGTCCTTGTCAACCAACTACACGATAATAGTAATAGTAAAGATAATATTAGCTGTTTCCTTATAAGGAAAGGTTCAGCATTCATCGACCAAGCAGTCAGTTCTACCTTCAGTTGAAATTCATAAAATCTTTCTATTAAAACAATTTTTCAATTTTTCAGGAAAATAAGTTTCTCATGTACACTAGCTGTTATTGCTCTTTCTGCTGTTGATGGGGATTTCCTTCCTAACCTTTTATTTGAAGTGGTGTAGGACATCAACATCATGATTATGTCATTTTCTCTTTGGTTGAGTTACATCCATTTTAGATGTTGCTGCTGTTGAATGTCCTCAAGTGATAGTGTTATTTGGTGTAGTCCTTTGAATTCAATCAGGAGCTGTAGGTTTAAAGGAGGTCCTATCGAAGACCTACAGGCTTTGCATTCTTGCATTGAATAAATCACTGTAGTAGTAGTGGTGGTCGTAATATGTAATATTAAAAGTCGTAACTGTATAATGATAACAGACCTTTACAGCTAGGACATACCACGTCATGTACACAGTGGATAGCAGCTGAAAATGAGGTGTGGCTCTTAAGTGTTAACACGTACATAGCTACAATAAATATCCCATCCAATTCAACAGATAAAATTGCTGGTCAGTTGCCTGACCATAGCCAGTTCAGCATGTCCCCTAGGGGTCTGATGCACTGTACATCTCTGTTCATGAGCGGGAGTAGTGGAAAAAATATCATAGCTAGGTATCAGGTGTGTAGTTTTCATTTAAAGTTTCAAGGACATGACAGCCAAGGCGACTTGGGAGTCACATGTAGATTTTCCATAAAGTTTTATCATAAACAAAAAATAAAAATAAAAAAAAATTATAAATTTAGTGGTTATGGTCAGTGAATAAAAGAAAAAAAAAAACAAAGGCTTACTGGCAAAAGTTAGAAATACTTCTAAATAACTTCAGGAGTTACTGAGTTTTGTCATGTCATATAGTTAATGTGTCAGGTTAGTGAATTGTAATAAACAGAGTGCACTGAAACAGATTTCTACAATAACTGGCTTTGCCAACCAACGAATACAAGTACACAGATTAAAGAACTCCATTTGTACACTGCCTTCTGATATGTTCCACTCCTCTTCTATCTCATGCAACTTCAATTTATGATCAGTCAAAACAAGTTTGTGCATGTTCTTTTGGTCTTTTCTGGGACAACTGCCGATTTTGGGCAATCTGAGCATTCAGCATCATTTGTGTCTGTATGACTGCATTTAAAGTCAGTATACCATCTCTTAACCATTGTTTCTGGCAGAGCAGAGTCCGAATAATACTTATCAAGCCATTGCTTTGCTTGAACAGTATTTTTTCCCCCATCAGAAAGCAATGCTTTATCAACACACGAAATTCAGATTTTTCCATTGTTTTGAAAATTTGCAACAGTAGCTTCACTTAAATAACTCTAATTTGTAAACTAATAATCCGATTGGGCCCAAATTTTGTCACATGCTATTTGAAGGTGAGTACTTCATAAATATCATATAGATTTTTTATTAGTCATGCTATCTATATGTCAGGCCTGGGACTTATTGAGTGATGTGTTAAACAATAACAAATCTTCAATCCCTCCTCTATTCAATCAATTAGAAGTCTTCACATCCACACCGGACAAATTCAAGTGCTTTTCTCATAAATTCTCTATCAATTCCATACTTGACTTGTCTGGAGTACCCACACCTGACTTCCCACCTAGAACTGAGGCTCAACTGAGTAATGTATATATAACCCCATCTCTGGTCTCTAATATAATTTCTCGGTTCAACTCCCATAAGGTAAGTGGAAGTGATCATATTCCAGTCATCTTTCTAAAGAAATGTGCTTCTAAACTCTCTCCTGTCCTCTCCAAACTCTATAACTATTGCTTTATTGGTTCTTGTTTTCCTGCTTGTTGAAAGTCTGTAGTCGCCTCTGTAGTTTCTTTTTTAAATCTCTGGGCAGCTCTCTGATTATTGTTCAGCCTCTTACTGCTTTTTGGCAAAGTGTTTGAGGGTATTATCAATGCTGTAATGGTTCATCAATTCACATTCCATAACCTACTCTCTGAGAAGCAGTACAGCTTCCACTTCAACAGGTCTAGTGCTGATGTGTTAACAGCCATCACTGAATACATACTAGGCACTTGATAAGAAAAGGCTTGAGCTGTTGCCCTGGATACCTGGAAAGCATCTGACAGGGTTTGGCATGCTGACCTTCTGTGCAAGCTACAGGACTATAGTATCTGGATGATTGCTTGATTTAATCCAATTGTTTCTATCAAATTGTGAAATGAAGTTTGTTTTGAAAGGGCATGCTTCTGGATCCTTTCATATGAACATCCCCACAAGGCTCTATCCTAGGTCCTAAAGTTTTTCTGATCTCATTAATGATCTTCCTGATGTAATCATTTCCAAAGTAAGCATCTATGCAGATGACACCACCATTTACTCCCATCTCAATAAGAAATCTGTCAAGTTTGACAAAATAAACCTTGCTGTTGCTCTTAGAAAGGAACTTTATTCTGTGATGGGTTGGGGTAAGAAATGGCTCATCAGTTTTAATGCTTCAAAGCGAAGCTGCTTCCTTTTAACCACTATAAAAAAAAAAAAAAAAAAACTTTCCTACCTTTTATCACTAGGGATGATGATAGTCTCCCAGAAAGCAACATAAAGTGCCTCCTTGGCCTAACACTATCAACCAGCCTCAAGTGGAACAACTACATTGAATCAAGAGCTACATCTATTGCTAAGAAGGTTGGGTCAGTTTATTGGGCCAGAAAGTTTTTCTCATCAGAATCTGTCTTGCACATTTATAAATCTGCCATTTATCTGTTCATTGAATACTGTTGCCATATCGAGGTTCTCGACAACATCCAAAGGAGAATCTGCAATGTAATCGATTCTGATTTAGGAGCTTGACTACAGTCACTTTCTCACCAATGGGATGTAACTTCCTTCTGTCTTTTCTACAAATATTTTCACAGCTTGTGCTCTGACCACATGAATTTACTTGCGCTACTAGACTGGCATCTAAGTCTGACCCTTAAAACAGTCATATGTAGTCACTAATTCTACTCTTTCAGCTTCTTTTCTTGCACTTCCTGTCTGTAGAACTCCTTTCCATATACTTGCTTCTTTGATACAATGTCCAAAAGTTTAAATACAATGTCAATTGCTATTTTCTATCTTCTTGATTCCCTTCTTTGTCTTATCTTTTCTTTGACATGCCCTGTTTCTTGTTCTATTTTTTTTTCTCTTTTCTCTCACTGTAAACCCCTGCACACCAGTGGCAGTCTTGCCTTGCTTAGGTTAAAATGATTAAAAAAAATATTGTGAATACTAACAATTTTTGGAGATAACTGATTTTTTTTTCAGATATTACTATTTGTTATTTAACCTATATGAACAATATGTTCCAAGATATTGTCAGAAGTATGAGAACAATTTATCCCCCATATGGCCAAGGATGCATTTCTGAAGCTAACCAGAGTACTGAAAGACAGGAAAATCTCATTGGAAACAAAGAAGAGAGTGCTGGATTGCAAAGTGATATCTGTTCTTCACTATAGCAGTGAATGTTGGATGATCTCCTCAAGGATGAAGGAGAGGCTTGAGGCAGCAGAAATGTAGTTTTACAGAAGGATGTTGAGGATACCATGGACTGAACATGTGACTAACAATGAGGTGTTGGAGAGAATGGAGATGAGGAAAAAACTCATACTTAATATAAGGAAGAGACATATCAGGTTTCTGGAACATGTAATGAGGAAGGAGGGCCTGGAAAATTTAATACTCACAAGATGGATAGAGGGAAAGAGAGACAAGGGAAAGCAGTACGAGACCTACTTGATAAGCCTAAGCAAATGGGTGGCAGAGCAGGGCTTAAGAGAGATACCAAGAAGAATGTTGAGAGCAACAAGAGACAGAGTCAAGTGAAAGTCCATGATTGCTTACATCCTGAAGGGACACGCCATATTTTTTTTTTTTTTTTTTTATAAGCGTTTCACCCTGAGCAAGGCATGTCACTGCCACTACTGTGCAGGGGGCTACGTAGAGTGGAGAAAGGCTGATTAAATATAGGAAATAACAGAGGGTGGGTGATAGACGGGTGAGGATACCGAGAATGAGGGTTGGGTAGATGAGAGTGTTGTGAGAATAGTTGGGAGTTAGTGTGATAGGAGGTGTCTATTGACCCTACATTTAAACACCTGGAGATTGTAACTGTCGGGAAAGCAAACTTGTGGAAGGGAGTTCCACAGGCGGGAAGCGCGAGAAAAGAAGCTGTTGGAGTAGAATTTACGGTTACATCTTATTTGTTTAACTGTAAAAGGGTGGGGCCTAGTTGCTAATCTAGTATCTCGTGTAAATTCGTGCTTAGGTGGCACCAGTGATCTTATGAAAAAGAAAATCAAATAAAGGGTTCAGTTCATAGTTCCCTGAAGTTTACCTGGATTGACATACACCTGATGAAGGCTGTAGGGCATAATGGCTGAAATGTTATAATAACATTAAAAATGAAGACAATAGTTTACATAAATAATGCAAATAAGAATGAGTTCAATTGTCCAAATAAATGTTTGATTGTTAATTATTCTTCTAAAAGACAATGTTCCTTTTTCATGTCTTTGTATGTTCATAACAGATATTTAGCAGTTATTGAAGAGAAATAAGAGATAACAAGGCTCCTGAATATATCCAGCACCTTTTCCTGTCTTCTTGCAAGCCCCATTAAAACTATGATCTGTACTGCCTTAACCTTTCTTCAGATTTTCAACTTCTCTTATATTGATTCAAGTATTTTTTATATATTTCTAGGATTTGTGTTATGGCGCAGTGGATATCAAGAAATCAGGGAGCCGACTTCAAATTCCAGCTGAACAACTTGCTTTCACTTACACACAAATACTCTTGGGAAAGGTATTAATCCATCTCTTCCCTCCAGTTATGGGTTAAATAATAGGACAGATTGGGTTCTATAGCCTTGGTTGGCAACCAGTCTACCATAGAAAGCAATGGCAACCTACATTGGGATAATCTTCTGCCCAGTCAGTCATGTCTCAAAAGAGACATGATTGCCCAAGCGTGTATCGTGTATGGCACTTAACTGACTGACTAATTGTAGACTAAACTATCGCCCGGTTCACACTCCACCCACGTCTATTGAACAGAGGAAGAGGCTCATCCCTTGTTCCCTGTTTAGGATGTGGTTTCCGGCTTTCTCTTTTCCAATCTTTTCACTATTACGTAACCCCCTGCGCATCAGTGATGTTACCGCCTTGCTTGGGGTGATATGATAAAAAAAAAAAAACAATATACTTGTGGATGTATGGGTAGCACAATGAATAGTGGCTCAGAATGAGCCCAGTTTGAATTCCAGTCAAATTTGTTGCATTCATTTATGTGCTAATGAGAAAGGTATGAATTCATCTTTCTTTCTCAGCAAATGGATTAAATAGCAGAACTTATATCTGGAAAAAATCATTGTTATCTCAAAAAAGAAATTGTAAACCCAATAAAATTATTCTTACAATCCAAAATATGTTTCAGTTTAAATTAACTCAAAAAGGGTTAATAAGCTACAAAAGAAACAAATCAATCCATCCAGTTGCACTCACTTTTCCATTTTAACCTATTTTCTGGGCATGGTCCGATCCTAACATTTTTTCAGATCATGGGCAAGGTCCTGATATTTTTTTCAATTTTTTTACTCCCATCATGTTTACAGTTTTCTGCTGGCATAGTCATGTCCATTTTCATCTAACTTTATCTACCTTTTTAAGAAAAAAAAAACCCCAAAAAACTGTAAATATTACCAAAGATAAGAGTTAGTATTTTAACACTAGCTTCCAAGTTAGAACTTTTTTCTTGATTGTATGGAAGATGGCAAGTTCCAAAAATATCTTTATATAAATAAATCTTTTGTTAATCTCTTTATTGTTAGTGCAAGAAGGAGTTGATTGTCATGGTAATAATCCAAGGTTTAACACATGATCTTCAGCTGTGCTTTTCCTCACTATAAAGCTGTTTAATTATAGAGAATTACATAAGGCGTCTCTTTTCGAAAAGGGTAAAGAACAGGAAATTACACAGTAAAAAACTTAAATGGATTCTTAAAATACATTCTTAGGAATTGTGCTACAAGTAAAGTATTTCAGTGGTGTTTTAATGTGAATAATTTAACTAGAACAGTAAAAAAAATGTGAATAGAGTGATTGTCCTCACCTAAATTATTTAACAAAAAGCCATTAAAAAAAAAAAAAAAAGAAAAGTCGTCAGCTGATCTTTTGAAGGTTGATTTTTTTTTACTGAATGAGTAAATTTTATTTTTCTCTAAACTCTTTGTAAAATTGGCCAAAATATGAATCATGATGTAAAATTATGCCTACTTAATAATACTTTTCAAATTTAGACTTTAAATATGACATGGCCATAAGACAATCTTTTGTGAGCTATTTAAAGCTAAAACATATTTAGACTATTAAGAATAATACTTTTCTACCAGTAAATATTCTTCTTCTATGTGCCCTGTCCCTTCAGGACGTAGGCGATCATGGATCTCCACGTCTCCCTATCCCTTGTGGCTCTTAGTATGTTTGCTCCTGTTGCTCCTGGCAACCCCCATTCCGTCATCCACCTGATCAGACCCTGCAAATATGTTATCCGCTGCCTTCCTCTGTCTCTCCTTCCTTCTATCTGTCCAGTCAGTATCAGGTTCTCCAGGCTCTCCTTCCTCATTGCATGTCCCAGGAACTTCAGTTGTCTCTTCCTGATGCTCAGCATCAATTTCCTTTTTGTTGCCATTCTTTCTAACACTTCGTCGTTGCTTGTATCCGTAGCATCCTTCTGTAGAACCACATTTCGGCCGCTTCCAGTTTTGTCCTCATTTTCGATGATATTGTCCAGCATTCACAGCCGTATTGAAGAACTGACATCACGTAGCAGTCTAGCACTCTTTTCTTCATTTCTATTGAGATCTCCCTGTGTGTTAGTATTTTGCTTATCTTCTGGAACGCGTCCTTTGCCATGCCAATTCGCCTTCGGATCTCCATGTCGCACTTTCCATCTCCTGTTAGAACACTTCCTAGGTACTTAAATTCTTGGACTTGTTTGATTCTGTTATCCCCCACCTGTATTTGGCATTTTGGGTTGTATCTTTTGCTGATGACCATGCACTCAGTTTTCTTAAAGTTTATTTGTAGTCCCTTCTTGTCACTCTCCACTGCTACTTTCTGTATGAGATCTTGCAGTTTCCTTTCCGTGTCCGCAATCAGTACTGTATCGTCCGCATATCTTATGTTGTTCAGGTTGTGGCCTCCAATAACAAATCCTGGTGTGTCATCAAAATATTCTCACTGTATAGGTTGAACAAATCCGGTGAAAAGACACATCCTTGTCTTACGCCATTTTGAGATTAATAAGGATTTTTTTCAGATTCAATTCTATTTAACCCAAGTTAGAGAAAAGAAAAGGATCCATGTTTTTTCCAATGGTATTTGCACATAAGAAAATATTATGAACCATAAGAGGAATTCTTACTCAGCTCTCTGATTTCTCACTCTAGTCATTACACCATCCACCATTGGTAGAAGAAGTCAAATATTTTAAAATAAGGAATCTTGTTGCATGTTCAATGTCTTTTTCTCAAAAAATGATATCTATCAAAACCATGAAATCTTTATTTATATTACTACTCCAAACTATTAGATTTGGATCTCCAATATCTACTTAAAAAGGTTGTAGAAATATCCAGGGTATCAACAGATGTTTGGGGATCAAAAATTGGATGATGAGAGGGAGGAAAAGGGAAAAGAGAAAAAGAGAGACAAAATAGGAGAGGGAGGAAAAGAGAGACAAAATAGGAGAGGGAGGAAAAGAGAGACAAAATAGGAGAGGGAGGAAAAGAGAGACAAAATAGGAGAGGGAGGAAAAGAGAGACAAAATAGGAGAGGGAGGAAAAGAGAGACAAAATAGGAGAGGGAGGAAAAGAGAGACAAAATAGGAGAGGGAGGAAAAGAGAGACAAAATAGGAGAGGGAGGAAAAGAGAGACAAAATAGGAGAGGGAGGAAAAGAGAGACAAAATAGGAGAGGGAGGAAAAGAGAGACAAAATAGGAGAGGGAGGAAAAGAGAGACAAAATAGGAGAGGGAGGAAAAGAGAGACAAAATAGGAGAGGGAGGAAAAGAGAGACAAAATAGGAGAGGGAGGAAAAGAGAGACAAAATAGGAGAGGGAGGAAAAGAGAGACAAAATAGGAGAGGGAGGAAAAGAGAGACAAAATAGGAGAGGGAGGAAAAGAGAGACAAAATAGGAGAGGGAGGAAAAGAGAGACAAAATAGGAGAGGGAGGAAAAGAGAGACAAAATAGGAGAGGGAGGAAAAGAGAGACAAAATAGGAGAGGGAGGAAAAGAGAGACAAAATAGGAGAGGGAGGAAAAGAGAGACAAAATAGGAGAGGGAGGAAAAGAGAGACAAAATAGGAGAGGGAGGAAAAGAGAGAGGAGAGGGAGGAAAAGACAAAATAGGAGAGGGAGGAAAAGAGAGACAAAATAGGAGAGGGAGGAAAAGAGAGACAAAATAGGAGAGGGAGGAAAAGAGAGACAAAATAGGAGAGGGAGGAAAAGAGAGACAAAATAGGAGAGGGAGGAAAAGAGAGACAAAATAGGAGAGGGAGGAAAAGAGACAAAATAGGAGAAAAGGGAGGAAAAGAGGGAGGAAAACAAAATAGGAGAGGGAGGAAAAGAGACAAAATAGGAGAGGGAGGAAAAGAGAGACAAAATAGGAGAGGGAGGAAAAGAGAGACAAAATAGGAGAGGGAGGAAAAGAGAGACAAAATAGGAGAGGGAGGAAAAGAGAGACAAAATAGGAGAGGGAGGAAAAGAGAGACAAAATAGGAGAGGGAGGAAAAGAGAGACAAAATAGGAGAGGGAGGAAAAGAGAGACAAAATAGGAGAGGGAGGAAAAGAGAGACAAAATAGGAGAGGGAGGAAAAGAGAGACAAAATAGGGGGTGAACTTAGTGCAATGGTGAGGACATGAAAATCTTTAACATGAGAAAAAATGATTTTATTTAAATGTTAAACTTCAAAAGCTACAATTAAATTTTTTTTCTGATGTCGACATTAACATTAATGCTACGTATTCACTAAAATAAATGACACGTCATTTTCTTAATTCAAAAAAGTTTTTTTTAATCATTTCATCCCAAGCAAGGTACTAGGACACAGGGGAGTAAAAGAGCATGTGATGACTTTAGTGAGGAAAAGGACAAGAACAGAACAAAATTCAGGAAAACAGAAGATGGTGATTGACATTGCATTTAAATTTTTGAAGACTGTAGGTGGCAGGGAAACAATAAATCCAAAGGAAGTTCTGCAGGTAAGAAGTGTGAGAAATTAAACAATTAGACACATGACCCAGTGAATAAAAAGTGTTGGTTGAATCCAGTGACTTGATCCAAAGAGTTGTGAGTTCAATATTTGGCTTCAGTGGAAGTGAACAAAAACTAAGTTGAGTTAAAGTGAGATGACGGACATTGAGATATCTGGAAGAGGCATGGCTTGTGGAATGAGAACAATCAATTCCAGTGGACAAAATGAAGGTTTCAGTTTGAAATTCCAATCACCTAAAAAAGGGCATTGTGAATATGGCAACAAAGATAAAGACAACAGTCCAAACAATGTAAATAGTGTAAATAATTACAACTAGCAGTATAGCCTGGCGTTGCTCAGGTGTAATGAAAGCTTTGAAACTAATCCAGGGTCCTGGAGCTCAGACTCAGTGTAAAGGATATTTGTGTGAAGTTTAGTGAGAATCAGATAAAAATTGTGGATTTGTATAACGGACATACAGACAAATAAACAGACACACACACAAACATCTTGCCTTTTATATATATAATCGATTTTCTGCACTATTGAAACTTCTGAATATCGTTTCTTATGTCTTTGTCTATGAGTGTATCAAATTTCATTAAAATCGGACCACTCCTTCTATAACCCAATTTTTTCGATTATCGATTTTCGATATTTATTGGGGGTACCTCGACACAAAACCTAGCTAAGAACACTTGCAGATGCTTATAATACAACTGTGTAAATTTTCAAGAAAATTGGTTTAGCCGTTTCGGAGTCTATAAGGTAACGGATACACACACACAAAGTTCCATTTATAAATAAGTTTAGATAGATATCTCATCTCAGAAATATAGGCAAATATTGAAACTATTAGAATATAACTGATGGTTGCATCTAGTTAGTTCAAAAGTAAAACGGTGAGACCTAGTTGCCAATCTAAAAGCAGGTTTAAATTCATGTAGTTGAGGTATTAAAAAAACAGTTTATCAGAACAGTTGCTATAGAAATAAAAGATTGTTTTTCTCTTGTATATATCTAGATATCATTGGCAAATGCTTACTTTATTGATTTTATGACTGTAGTCAGTTGTGCAGTGAATGTTTATTGGGATTTTTATTGAATATTAATCATTTTTATACATCCTTTCACAATGTAATCAATCATGGTTATCCACAACAGTAACTCTTATCCCCTTTACCACCCATCTTTGGAATCGTGGTCCTTGTTCTGTGATTAATTTACCAAGACTTGTCAGGTAGGTTACCACCTGTTTACAATATTTCCCATTTTTTTTTTTTTATAGTGGGGTTCATCCTGTACAAGGCTCAGGGGCTACTTAAAGTAGAGGGTTGCAGTAAGAGACAATTTACATGGATAGAAGGAGAAAATTAATGGTTAACTCTAGACATGAACAGGTTAAGATTGTAGTAATTAGGAGAACATCATCTTGCGAGTCAGTTCCACAGAGTAATGGTTTTCAGGGAGAAGCTGTTCAAGCGGGACTTACTTCTCACCGATGGAATATGGGAGGTTTGCTACAGTGTAACTGTCATGGCAGGTCCTGGCCAGGAAGGATAGAACTAGTGGAACCAAAGAAGGCAGTTTGTCCAACCACTTTCCATAGAAGTAGCAATAGATCAGTGAGAGAATTGCTATATTCTACCCATGACAAAGAAGTTGGAAGGCAAAAAATAATTTGTCACCTCCTAGGACTCAGACATTTTTGGACTCCATCAAGACTGGGACATATAGACTGGGCAGTTCCTGCCCAAATATAACAACACCTTCAATATCAGTCACTAAGTTAGGTGCCATATGTGATACTCGCTTAGGCGATTATGTTTTGAAAACCTGGGGAGAAGATTTTCCTGCAGTAGCTTGCCATTACTTTTTGGGATAGACTGGTTGCCAACCAAGGCTAAAAAAACCAATCTGTTCTGCTATTTAACCTATAGCTGGAGGGAGAAGAGATGGATTCATACCCTTCTCAAGAGTCTTTGTACATATGTGAATGTAACGAATTCAACTGGAATTTGAACTTAGCTTTCTGATTTCTTGTTCCAAGCTGATATCCACTGCACCACAATGCACATCCCTTCAATATATCATATGTATTTAGTTCTCTAAGCCTTCCTTCCTCAGTATATGTCCCCAACATGTCAGTTATACTATTCTGATTGTGAGTAACAATTTCTTTGTAAGTTTTTATTCTTCCTTTTCTGTTTCTTACATGTTGTAACCACAATATCGTCAGCATTTGTTGGCAGAACCAAATTGCAGTTGCTTCAAATCTCTTCTCTATTTTTTTTTTTTTAAACGTTTCACCCCAAGCAAGGCAGTAGTGCCACTGATGCAGAGGGGGCTACATAAGAGAGTAAAAGTTTAGGCAGGAAGAGAGTGAAGAGAAAGATGAACCAATTACAGGGAGTGTCAGAGAAAGGGCAAGAGAAGGATGTGAATGCAGGAATGAAGACAGTTGCAAAGGTAGAGAGAAAGGAAAAGAACAAGATATAAAGGACTGGAGTCAAGTGGATAAGAGATGGGAATTGACATTGCATTTAAAGTCCTGGAGGTTGTAGTAGTCAGGAAAGCAAGTATATAGAAGGGAGTTCCACAGGTGGAAAGTGCAAGAAAAGAAGCTGCTGGAGTAGCCTGCATTAGAAGCTGCTGGAGTAGCCTGATTTGGTTGATTTAACTTTAAAAGGGTGAGACCTTGTTACCAGTCTGGTTGCATGAGTAAATTCTTGTGGAGGAGGCACCAGTGACCTAAGTTCGTTGGAGTAGAAGCCATGAAAATATTTGTAGAAGAGACAGAGAGAAGCCACATCCCACCGGTGAGAAAGTGGCTGGAGTCGAATTGTCAGGTCGGGACATTACAGATTTTCTTTTGTAGCCTTTTAAGAACACAGAGATGAACAGCAGAGGCGACTGACCGGATATGACAACAGTACATTCATTGTCACAAAGCAGATTAAATACTGCACAGTAGTACTCATTTCTAACAACATTTTCTGAACCCTTAATAATAGGCTCAGTTTTTAAATTTTTTATATTTTTACATTTTACATTGTGCCCTAATCTTTATTGTCATGTTCATAATGTTTTCGACATTGTATATTTTGGCTTTCTTCAGGTGATATATATTGAAATTTTGAATCAGACCCTTTATTTAGTCAACTGGGGTTCCATATGCCATGCCTTTTCTGAATATCTTCATTTCAGTTATTTCCTCATAGTAACTCAACTCTCCAAGTTTT
Source organism: Ascarosepion bandense (assembly GCA_037127315.1). Classification (NCBI taxonomy): domain Eukaryota; kingdom Metazoa; phylum Mollusca; class Cephalopoda; order Sepiida; family Sepiidae; genus Ascarosepion; species Ascarosepion bandense. The sequence goes on along the minus strand of JBBBDQ010000993.1, from coordinate 2,193,291 downwards.
TGTTTACCTCTGCTGGGGCCAGGCATTGAACTGATAACTTTTTAGATCAAGTCACTGGATAACTTTAACCAACACTTATCCACTGGGGAGGAAATGAAGTCAGTGAATTTTTTGGAGGACTTTTTTTTTCTTTTTTTTTTTAATTATATCATCCCAAGCAAGGCGGTAACGCCACTGAAGCGCAAGGGGCTACCTAAGAATGAAAAGATTGGAAAAGAGAAAGCCGGAAACCACATCCTAAACAGGGAACAAGGGATGAGCCTCTACACCTGTTCAATAGACGCGGGTGGAGTGTGAACCGGGCGATAGTTTAGCCTATCTACTCCAATTGAGGGGGAAAAAAAAAAAAGAAAGAGAGTGAAAAGATTGGAAAAGAGAAAACCGGAAATATACTTCTAGATTGTTTACCTCTGCTGGGGCCAGGTATTGAACTGACAACTTTTTAGATTAAGTCACTGGATAAGTTTAACCAACACTTATCCACTGGGGAGTAAATGAAGTCAGTGAATTTTTTGGGGACTTATAAACCTAATGTCTCAGGAACTATTTTTTACCATAGCACATATTTCAATTTTTTTGTTGTTGTTAAATAAAGCATTGAATTCAAAATTCCAATGTATATCACCAGAAAGAGGCTAGAGATGTAGACAACAGTCCAAACTATGTAAACAGTGTAAATAATTACAATATCTGATCTCAGTAATAAAAACAGATGTACGTTAAAAAGGTTTTACTCTGACAGAGATTCATCAATGTGGCATTTGGAATGTAAATGAATGTGTTACAGTTTCTAATGATGATGGTGTTGTTGACTAAATTCCCTGCCAATGGGCAGGTTCAGGACTAGAAGCTTCCAGTTTCGATAAAACTTGCTCCTGTCACCCATTCTTTATCGTCATTAGGCTTTGCAAGATTTGGTAAGAGGTCAAACAAAATCAGAATAGAAGAAAGTGCCAATGGTGTGAATTTGTTTTAGGTGGACCTCGACATGCCAGGAAGTGACCCACACTGTTGATTTCGTTATCTTCCTCTGAGGTACATGCAGAATGAGATATACAGAATCCAGTTATAAAATTATAATGAGCTGCTTAATTTTTTTTTTTAATCATTTCACTCCATGCAAAGCATTCCACTGCCACTATTGCACATGGGGCTACATAGGGGAAGGTAAAGAGAAAGAGTGGTTAGATATAGGAAATGTTAGAAGGAGGGTGATAGATGGGTAAGGATACCGAGGCTGGGGGGGGGGGGAGTGTTTGAAAGAATGGATGCGAGAGTGTGTTAGGAGGTGTCTATTGACCTTACATTTAAACTCCTGGAGATTGTAGCCCTCGGGGAAGCAATCATGTGGAAGGGAATTCCACAGTCGGGAAGTGTGAGAAAAGAAACTATTGGAGTAGAAATTGCGGTTGCATTTTATCGGTTTCACTGTAAAAGGGTGGGATCTAGTTGTTAATCTAGTATCTTATGCAAATTCATACCTAGGAGGCACCAGTGATCTAAGTTCATCAGCACAGAAGCCATGAAAGTATAGAAGAGACACAGGGAAGCCACATTGCGCCGGTGAGAGAGAGACTGCAGCCGGTCTGCCAAGTTGGTATGGATCACATTACAGACTCTCCATTGTACTTTGTCAAGAAGCCCGAGGAGAACAGCAGGGGCACCCGACCAGATGTAGCAGCAGTATTCAATGCACAGGCAGATGGTAGATTTATATATGTACAGGATAGATTCAGACAGAAAAAACTTCCGAGCCCTGCATAGAGAACCGACTTTCATAGCAGCAGATTTAGCAACGGATTCGATATAGTCATTCCACTTGAGCTCCGCTGAAAGTGTGAGACCAAGGAGGCGTAGTGTTTTACTCTCTGGGAGGCAAGCCTGGTCCATGCTATCTGGCTATTATAATTTTGAGTGGAACATTCTGTAGCATGTCTGTCATGCGTAGCCCTCTTTATCAGATAATTCAACTGTTGAGATTTGTTGTAATAATCCACCACTGGGGTCTTTGAGGTTAGTCATGCTTAGCCTGAGTGGTCCTTGTCTTCAACCTTGCAATCAAGGGTGTTCCTATCAGGAGTTTAGAACTCCTGGCGGCACTACTCTCAGAGTCACTGGACCATGCAAATCCCTCCACCATGACAAGGAGTAAAGGTATGCACATGGATTATAATGTTAAGAAAATCTAACAAAAAATGTAATGGCAATAAAAATAATATTAACTAATAATAATAAAAATTTGTCATTTATGCATTATCAACCTTTTGCAGGTTATTTAAAGCCAAAACTTATTTTTAAATTCTCAGAGTATTTTGGAGGTCATAATAATTTACTGGAAGTCCGACTAATTAACCCATATCTTGGGAGAAGGAAAGAATTGGTGAATTCATACCATTCCTAAAAGTATTTTTTACATACATGATTATAATGAACCCAATTTCCAATTGCGTTATCTGCACATCCAAGCTTACATCAACTGGTATTCCAAAGTGGTCACCCATCTAGGTACTGACTAAGCTTGATGTTGCTTAACTTTGTTGATCGTATGAGAACCAGTGTTTCACCATGACATGACCATAAGCCAATAGTAATAAAAGAATAAACAGTAATAACAACAACTAGCAGAAACCATAAAAATTTCACAGTTTTCTTAATGAAACAATAATTCCTAATTTAATTACCAAAATAAGTACCTTGAGACTTCCTTAAGTAGAGAAATTCCAAGATTGCCTTGTTAAATATTTGTGCTAAACAACTCACAATATATTGCTGTAACAATAATGGTAATACTTGTTTCCTAATAAGGATACATTTTTGCATTCATTGATCGAGCAACCAATGCTACTGTTCTCGCCTCTAATACCAATTTTATCTGTTTCTTTATAAGGAAAACATTTGGCATTTGTTGATCGAACAATCAATGCTACAGTTGAAACTGATGATGACTATCCTAACATTTGGTTTGAAGTGGTGTGAAACATGAGGATCTTGATTATTTTGGAGTAATAGGTGATATTCATTTTAGTTGTTGCTACTGTTGGAAATCCTCAAGTAGATGATTTCTGTTATCTGGTACAGGTTTTTGTGATTTTGTTATGCCAAGCTCTGAGATTCAAAAAAATAAATTTAAAAAGTAGTCCTCACTAAAATCATGTACTGAAAGCAATTTTTGACCATTAATCTGAGGAAACCGTTGCATAAAGCTGACACTTTAGATATTTAATCCAGGTCATAATTTGAAGAAGTAAGGGGATACAAATGAAAAGATTAAAAACTGACATGTTTTATTCCCATTTCAAACAAGCAGACATGAAACGTATAGGAGCATTATCACTTCCTCTATAGTCCCTTTCTGTCTTATTATAACTTATGCTTTCTTTTTCCTACTCCAACCAAACTATGTTACAGAAAAATCTCTCTTTCATTTTTCCTCACAATCCAAAAGAAAACAGCACATTATCTGTGGTAATGGCAGAACATAATGCATGTACTAACTTACTAATGGAGGAAAATACAAAATTATAATATGATAATAGATCAGTCAGTTAAGTGCCATATGTGATACACGTCTGGGCAATCATGTCTCTTTTGAGACATGACTGACTAGGCAGAAGATTATCCCGCAATAGGTTGCCATTGCTTTCTGCGGTAGACTGGTTGCCGACCAAGGCTATAGAACCCAATCTGTCCTGTTATTTAACCCATAACTGGAGGGAAGAGACGGATTAATACCTTTGCCAAGGGCATTTGTATATAAGTTAATGCAAGGAATTCAACTAGAATTCGAACTCAGCTCTCCGATTTTTTGTTCCAAGCTGATATCCACTGCACCACAATGCACATAATAATAGATACTGGGATTAAAGACTAGAAATAAAAAATGCCTTCTCTTTCATATCGTTGTGACATCATTGATGTCATCAGATAAAAAAAAAAATCAATTAAAGAATATAAAAACTGAGGATAATGAAATTGAAAAAAAAATGTGGAACCTTAAAAGTGTTATAACATTAATAATCAGAGCATTAGGTAAGATCATGAAAGGTACAGACAAGAACATTAGCAAGATATCACTCATTAATCCATATTTAAAAGAGATTCCTTACAAATTAATTCTTCTGTACACTACAAAAATGAACGTTATTCATAAACACTCAGAATTGAACAATTCTTTTAGCAATAATATTCCTCACACGAATTTCTAATCACACTGATAAATCTATTGGCAACAATGAACATTTCAACTTACTTCAAAAGCTCTAACACAATTTTCATTCAATCCATGGAAGACATTTTCAAACAAACAAATTCAACATCTATGTAATGTATATATTTCTTGTTATTGTTAATACACTTTACAGTTGCAATTGATGCTTTGTCAAATTCATTCCACTTTCCATTTGCTTGTTTAATGAATGATTTCAACGCTTATAAAAATAATGGTGGTATAAGGATGTAGTTAGGAAGTTCCATTGGGAAGTGGCCTTGTGCCATGTAAAAATCCAAATCTAAATTAACCTTGCATAGTAAACCCCCACAGATTAAAAACATTGCATTGTGTAGAACTGTAGAGTCTACATAAGGGATGTACTAGTAAATGTTAAGAAAATAAAACCTAACCTAACCTAATAAATAAAAAGTATCATCCAACATCTGTGATTTAACTCTCTAGCCCTTGGTGAGGGTAATGACTTGGTAAAAAAACTGTACTAAATAGAAGGGCAGGGGTGAAGAAAAGGTAAAAAATAAGTGTTGTTGCTTGTTGTTAGGACAGATCCCCAGTCCTCAAGAAGTGGCAGTTAATTGGCCTCAGGAATAACAAGCAGGAATTTTCATGCTCAGTAAAGCCGGGTAAATGCTTTACTTCATTGACGAATAAAGTCCGTTCGACCAACAAACAATGCTTGTTATTTGGTAATAAAAATGTTTCTGTAATCTTATTTTTCTTCTTTTGTTTTACTTCATTCAGAAAATTACACTATCGAAATCTTTCAGTGAAGAGATAATTGAAAACTAGAAATGAAGGAAGATAAAAGAAAAGCACATTTTTGACACAATTTCTGCTTAAGTCTTTTCAAAATGCCTGAGTCACCAGTTAATACTGCAAGGAAGCAAATAATAATTACGAGTATGCCTGTAGTGTACCCAATCGTCAAAAATGACGGCAAAATATTTGCATCAATATGCCGTCTAATGACGGCAATAATGTACCTACTATTGAGTATACGTTAAGACAAAGAAAAAAAATACCAATTTCAAACCTCTGAGCGTGACAGGAGAGAAAAAAATAAATATACACAACTCAACAACTGTCTTGATATTCTTTAATAATACTCGACAACATAATTATTGCCCCCCCCCCCCCCAAAAAAAAATCTAAAAACTAAAAAAAGGCACTTTTACAGAGCAAACACACGGCAAGAGCTTTCATACTGGTAGTAAAGTTTAATAACAGGTAGTAAAGAGAATGATGAACTGAGCCGATGATGCCTCGCTATTATTGTCTGTGTTTCTTTCTCTACAAGCTTGACAGGAGGGAAATATACATAAAAATTTTCAAAAATTGAATACACGGCGGCCTTTTTATAGCGGATTAAATTTAAATACTAAAAAATACTTCAAGTACAATTTTGTGAAGAATTTTTTTTTAATGTTGGAAATTTATTGTAAAAAAAATCATATAATAATTTTTTTCTTTCAATAGTTAAATAAATTTATTTCGAGGAAAGAAACGCATCAGCTGATTTTTTTCGGGAGTCAAGAAAAAAAGAAAAATGTCAAATATAAATAAATTCTAACTTACTCATACAACAAATATAGGGGACTTTGCAAATCTATCCTAACCATTATTGATTTCTATCTACTACTACTGTGAGTGCACGCGCGTGCACATACATACACATACAATGTGTAAAAGATGCGTTGGGGTGCGTCATCAATGATGTCAATATTGGATTCATTGATTGTTTCGGGTCTTTCAACATGCATTTATTGAAGGGTGCTGATAATTTATCGGCTCGTTCCACTTAATAAAATTTGATCAAATGACAACATCAGAATTTATTTCTATCCGTTCTTAGTCAGGCAGGCCGAGAACTTACCTGGTCTCTAGCCACTTTTTGTGTGCGTATATATATTTTTTAATATTCATGTTGCAACAAATTAATTATACGACGCAGTGTGTGTGCACTTTTTCTTTTTTTACGAGTACCACTGTTAGTCTTAAATTCTAATATTGTATTTTTTTAAAAAATTTTTATCTTAAAAATGTCCAAGATCTTTTTTTTTTTTGTATCTTGTGCAGATCATTTTTTAAAAATCAAAATACAGCTGACAATCTAAAAAGACTGGAACACTTTTAGAATGCTATTTATTAAAATTGCAAATATTTTTTTTAAGTGAAAAATGAAATTTAACCCCCCCCCCCCCACCTAAACAAAGAAGAAAAAACAAACTTGTTTTTTACGCTCTAGGTAAGTTAAATTTGCAGCGTGATAAAAATAAGATTTTTAAAAATTACTATTATTTTCAAATCGAAATAAAGCTGAAAGAAACAAAAATAAGTTTTTCGAAAATAGGATTTTTTAGCTAACGATTCATTTTTGGAAATTAAATTTTTGTTGGCAAAAATAAATATTGCAAAAAAGCAAAAGAAAAAAAGAAAAACAGTGAGAGTATTTTTATAATTTTCAAATTTAAAACCAACTGCTATTTATTGTGATAACCACGAATTCTCAATGAATAAAAAGATCAATAAATTCTAATTTTAAAATGATATACGACATTTAAATTGAAGTTATTAAGAAAGAATAAATTTACAGTTCGTAAAAAATATTTTATTTAACAACCAACTCAACTGTAATCAAGAAGAATTAAACTTAATTTTTATATTACTTTAATTAATTAAAATTTAATTACTCAAGTTAAAATTTAATCACTGAAATTATTTAATTAAAAGTGTAAAATGATTTTGTTTTTAACACGAGGATATTTTGTTTTTAAACGGACATTACTGAAAAACAATTACGTTGCAGTAACGTGAGCTGTTTATTTTATTTCATTGTAAAAAAAAAAATTCTTGCGGTTTAGAGAGATTTTTATCATACTTATTCGAAATGACGAAAAAGATGTAAGTACTGGCATATCATCAGTACTAAATAGCCAATTAATTTTTTTCGTAATTAAAATCAAATTTTGTATGAAAAGAAAAAATAGACATTGAAAGATGTTTAATTTATCTACGTTTTTTTCAAGGATGGCAACAACAATTTTTGAAGATGTTAAAATCGCAAAATTTACTTGAAATTAAAATAAATATTAATAGAGAATACTTTTAGAAAAAAATCACTTACCCAAACTGAATTAAAGTAGTCAAGTGCCGCGTAGAGAAAAACGAAGAAGGAATAAATCCAAGAAAAAATAGAGTCTATGAGTCCAAAATAATAAAGCAAATTTAAAAATGGAAGTCCAACCGTTCCTACCAGGATCAATTTCAGGTGATTCTTTAGGGTTGTGCTGACCAATTCGGACACATCGTGGACGGATTTGAGGGGCAACAGTACCAGTCCGGCGGCAAAAGGGGTGCCGGACTGGTCCAGTCCTTGTAGCCAACTCCTCAGGCCACTGGTCAGTGTTCTTTTGAAAGGATAGAGGAAAGTACCACACAGGACGGCCCAGAGGAGAGGCCTTAGAAAGGCTTGCAGGACAAAATAGCCGGCCACAACGACCAGACTAGCAAAAATGACAAAGAAATTAGCCGCAGTATTGTATAGGGCCTTTTTGAGGGCTTTTTCGTGCCCTTGGGGTAATATTTGGAAGACATTGTCGAAAGACGAGCGAAAGTATTCGAACGATGGTGAAGCCATCTTCTTGCCTGGTTGTTGGCGGCGCTGCTGAGACTGGGGTGGTTGCTGAAGCTGGGGTGGTTGATGAGGCAGGGGCATGATTGCGCTTGGCTAACCCTCACGACACACAACACCACACCATCGTCATTGTTATTATTATTACTGCATTACTTCTATCGATAGTGATACACAGACATGAAATCAGCTATGCACATAAACACCAACAGAGAGGATGACGGCAGGGTGGATAGGAATGCGGAAAGAGTTTGTTTTTCAAACTGTTGTTGTTGATACTTGCTCACCCATCTGGTTCACTACTCACCGATACAACAATATTTACGGTGCAGGCAAAAATAATACACTCCCATTAAAAATTCCAGATAGAACATTAACAGGCTTAAAGTTTATTCAAGCATGACTTTTTGAAGTTACTTCACTTATCTCAACAAGTCGTTTTAAAAAATATTTATCCATAACTCTATCGAGTAAATAAATCCAGATAACGTGGCAAATAGGATTTTTTCCAGTTTTTATACAGTACATTTATTTTACAAATCGTGAATCATGAAAAAAAAAAAAAAAAAAAAGAAAAAAATAGTGCAACAAGCATTGATGATTACGTACGAGCTAAAAAAAAGCTAGACAGTTTAAACCATTCATTAATGCAATTTTTAAAATTTTCTGTTTCGTGAAATTGAAAACAAGTCATTGGTTGCGTTTTCATGTATTTATGTAAGAACTGTCCAACCAAAACCAAAAGTTTTAGTTTGTGATGTCTCGGTTTCATTTGTTGTGGAAAATAAAGTGAAACTTAAAAAAAAAATATCTTTTTTTTTCTGTGTGTGTGTGTGTGCGTGCGTGTTAGTTTAACAATCAATCAAGGTACCACAAGACAAAAATGAATGCGTTTTCCGAAATGAAAGCAAAAATCGTTAATCCCTGTTTTTAAAAAAATGCCAGAAATCAAGGAACTATCCGGTTCAGCTGAAATATTTTGTACATTTTTTACTCAACTGAGTATCTTTTTTTCAGGTTTAAAATGTTATTTTATTAAATTTAAAAAAAAACCAACAAATTTTTTGGGGAATATGAGGGTGGTTCTGTCTCCATTTTGATATCCCCCCAAAAGGCCTAAAATATTATTATTTACACACGGAAATTCATTTTCCTTTTAATACGGATTAGTTAGGCTTGAAGTAGAGACAGTCAGCCATGTTTGGTACAAGACCAATTCACAAACATAGCTGACAATCCACACAACTTAAAATCCACACAGATATCATCAGAAGGTTGAAGGTTAGAATTAAAGCATTTCGTTGGTATGTAAAGTAGAATTTTATTAAACGAACAGAATAACATCAAATTGTAAGAGTTAAATGTTCTAAGAGAAAATGTAGTATGTAGTTAATTGAATCCAGAGTTCTAGTTGTAAGTAGCAGTATTTGTTTATGCAGAAAGATTAACAGGTTACTAATAAAGTGTGTATTCCTTTCCTTTTTTGGTTTGTGAGAAAAAGAAAAGAAAAGTAAAGTAATAAAAGAAAATGGTACTTACCAAAGTTAATTTTTAGGAGTCAGTTGAAGTGTCTTGTTGCTGGAGTTGTTGTCTTCTTCTTTGTTTCTTCAAGAATGGTGAGATCAAAGAAGAGGTAAAGAAAAATTGCACACGAGAATAGAAGGAAAACAAATCTGTGATGAGACGTTATATCTGGATTACGGGCTTGAAGTTTCTTTTTGTTACATCTTGGCGGTGCCTAAATTTATGTTTCCATCTGTGTGACTGATTTGACTTTTTTCTTTTATAGTGAAAGACTTTTTCACATCAGATTGTTAACTTTTCTCTCAGTTTTGCAAATTGCTTCCTTTCATTGATTAGAAAATTAATTTGACATCAGATAGCAAAATTCGGCTTCATCTTTTTTTCAGTACAGGGTCAATCCTTTTTCCTATTTGTCAAAATTAGATTTCACACAGGAATGTTAAATTTGTAAAAATTGAAGAGAAGATTTACTTTTGATTCCATGTCTGTCACAGGCTATTATCTTTGAAAAAAATTAATGTCAAGCAAGACATTTGATTTCAACTCGTACAGCACCCAATGTCCTTGCTTTCAAATGTTTTGAAACTGTGATGTGCTAATAATTCTACAAGTTCAGCTAGCACCTGAAATGAGTCTTCATGAAGTAATGCCTCTAATTCTTCATCTTCAAACTTTTTTGGTGTGCCATAGCATTCTTTATCTTCAATATAAAATCCTTATTTTTGAAGCATCTAAACCAATCTCTGCATGTTGTTTCTAATAGAGCATGGTTGCCGTAAATCTCAACAAGAATTCTGTTTGCAGATTTTTTTTAATAAAGTAGTGCAGTAAAATTCTCTGCAAATACACTTTTTTTAGTACAAAATCTGACAAGTTTAATGCTATGAAAAACAAAGTTGTTTACACTTTGGTGAAAAGACATACACTAAATTTCAAGCTTATTGTACTTCCTTATAGAAGTATTACCATGTGAAACTATACACATGCAATTCTGGGAACACCATCTGTTACAAAACAGTGAGAACTTATTCAAGATCCTAATATACACACACACACACACACACACACACACACACACACACACACACACATATATATTAGTCATCCACATACAAGCCTGTTTCGCTGTATCACAGCTCATCAGTGTGGCTAGACATATCCACTTGCTTCTGGCCAGGATTGAAACTTGACCGATTTGGTGTCAGTCGGAGTCGCTACTCCCTAAGGCAAAGGCGCATGGAATCAGAGAAGGGAAATCTTAGTGTGTTGTATATAAGCAGTGTATACACTATATATATATATATATATATATAATACACTATATATATATATATATATATATAATGTGGAGAGATGAAGAGATTTTAACTGAGCGCTGTTGTTTCAGTCATGTCAAGTTCAAAGTTTCTTGAAAGCATTATTGAGATTTTGCTTCTAAAATTGGGCATGAATAAAACAATACTGTTCAGTTAAGTAAAAAGCTCTCCACATTAATTCTATTAACACTCTCTCTCTCTATCTTAGTATTGAGCATTTTATGACGAAAAAGAAATCTGCTTGCCAAAAATGCCTTTCTATCAGTAAACTACTGAAAAACAGCAGTTTGGAAAGTGTCTAAAAATCTAACCTGTTTCACTTTAACAAGCTTCTTCAGAGAAGACAAATGGTTTAAAAACTTAAGAGACAGTATGTGTCACATGGGATAAAACAATGGATGAATATTAAATGTAGAAGAAAAACTTGTGTCTGTTTAAGTGTCTGTGCCAACGAGTAATAAAAAAACATTAGATATTTATTATGAATGTAAGTATATATAAGCGAATGTATGTATTTATTTTTTTAATCATTTCATCCTATGTAAAGCCACTAAGAAGCAAGGATGTTTTTTTCTGAATGTGAGAGAATATGAGAAAAAATACACTATTCAGGAGAGAGAACAATAAAAGAACAAGAATTAAGAGGAATGAAGATAATGATTGACATTGCATTTAAATTTTTGAAAATCAAACTTGACTTGTAAGCAAGAAGCCAGAAGAGAGTACAGCAAGCAAGAAGTGCGATAGAAGAAACTATTTGCATAGAACTTACAGTTACATCTAGCCATTTTGACTGTAAAATATTTAGATCTTACTGCCAATCTAGTATCATTTAAGTGTCATACGTGATACACGCTTTGGGTGATCATGTCTCGAAAGAGACATGACTGACTGGGCAGAAGATTATCCTGCAGTAGGTTGCCATTGCTTTCTGTGGTAGACTGGTTGTTAGCCAAGGCTATAGAACTCAATCTGTCCTATTATTTAACCCATAACTGGAAGGAAGAGATGGATTAATACCTTTCCCAAGGGTATTTGTGTGTAAGTGAATGGAAGGAATTCAACTGGAATTTGAACTTGGCTTCCTGATTTGTTGTTCTGAGTCGATATCCACTCTAGTACTGCAGTTAAATTCATAAAGTCTAGGTATCATAAAAGAAAATTCACTAGAAGAATTACCATGAAAGTAATTATAGAAAGCAAAGCTACATTATGGCAATGAGAAAGCGACTGAAGTTTAGCTGCCAGGTCAGTACATTGCAGGCAAGTTGCCATGTAACATTGCAGGTTCTTTTTGGGATTTTATCAAGAATAAGACTTACAAATATGTAAGATTGAGAAGGACCTCCAATCCATGGTGGACTGGGGTAAGAAATGGCTTGTAAAATTTAATGCTCCCAAAACGAAGCTGTTCTCTATTAACTATCATAGACAATCGCTCCTACCCACCATTAGCATGGAACAGGCTTGCCTCCCTGAGAGTAAAACACTAAGCCTCCTTGGCCTCACACTCTCAGCAAACCTCAAGTTGAATGACTACATCGAATCCATTGCTAAATCCACTGCTAAGAAGGTCGGTTCACTGTGCAGGGCCAGGAAGTTTTTCCTATCTGAGTCCATCTTGCACATATACAAATCTACCATCCGCCCGTGTATTGAATACTGCTGCCATATCTGGTTGGGTGCCCCTGCTATTCACCTCAGAGTTCTTGACAGAATCCAATGTAGAATCTGTTACAGGATCGATGCCGACTTGGCAGTTCGGCTGCACTAGCTATCTCACTGGCGTGACATGGCTTCCCTGTGTCTCTTCTATAAATGCTTTCACGGCTTCTGCTCCAATGAACTTAGATCACTGGTGCCTTCTAGGTATGAACTTACACAAGCTACTAGATTAGCAGCTAGGTCCCACCCTTTTAAAGTGAAACCAATAAAAGGTAACCACAATTTCTACTCTAATAGCTTCTTTTATCGCACCTTCTGCATGTGGAATTCCCTTCCATATACTTGCTTCCCCGACAGCTACAATCTCCAGGAATTTAAATGTAAGGTCAATAGAAATCTCCTATCTCATTAACTTGCATCCATCCTCTCAAGCTCTTTTTTCATCAACTTCACCCCCATCCTCAGTATTCTTATCCGTCTATTGTCCACCTCCTGACATTTCCCATAACTAACCCCTCTTTCTCATCACTTATCCTATGTAACCCCCTGCGCAACAGTGGCAGTAGAATGCCTTGGTTGGGGCAAGATAATTTAAAAATAAAAGATAGATTCTGGTAAAAAAAAAATTGTCTTGCACAACATAAAGAACCAACTTTCTTAGCAGCAGACCTAGCACCTGATTCAATATAATCTTTGCAATTATATATTTATGGTTTCTTAATGATAAGAATGTTTCAGCCTTGTTTCCTGTTTTCCTCTACCCTTCAATATATCCTGTGAGTGCCAAATTCTCCAAACTCTCTTTTCTCAAGTTTTGTTCTAGAAATTTTCAGGTGTCTCTTTCTAAATTTGGGTATAAATAAAGGATGCGATGGGTAAATTGTCGCCAATTTATACTTTGATTTCACGCATGTTTATTGTTTGTTTCTGATTTTGTTGATTGTGCAATATACTAGAGTCAGTAGGAAACCGTCTGTGATTAAAAAAAATGCATCATGACAATTTAATCTGCCAGAAATTTGAAAATGGCATGTTGTACTGCTTGGCATTCACACCAATTCAAGCTACAATACAAACATTTCAGAGTGTTTTGGTGTCAATCTGAGAACATTGCAGAGGATTCAGAAAGATTTGGATGATATATCCAGTCAACATCATGGAATTTTAGTGATCACTAGTAATGGCGATGTTATGCCTCCATTCTTCTTCCGACAGGGCCTCAGACATAGAGGTTTATATCAAATGCTTTGAAGAAATAGTGCTGCCTTGGATAAAGAGGGTGACTGCTGGAAGACCCTATGTCTAGCAAAAGGACTCTGTACCATGCTACACAAGGAGAATAAACTAGAAATGGCTGTCTGAAAATTTCTGCAACCTCATTATCCCTTACATCTGGCCACCTAACTCCTCGGATGGAAACTTCCTTGATTATTAGTTCAGCACAGTTGAATAAAAGAACAACAAAACTCCTTGTAACATCAAATATGAACTAAAGGCAAGGATTATGGCAGCATTCACCAATTTAAATATGGATAACATCCAGAAGAGATACAGGAAATTCCAAAGTTGTCTGACAGCTGCAGTTGAAGCCAATGGCAATTTTATTGAATAAATTTGCTCTTTAGTATTTAAAGATAATTTTGTATAATTTTGGAAAATATATATGTTAAAATGAGACATCAATGTTATTTTCACTTTCTTGGAATTTAGATGATAATTTATCCTTTGTACCACACACACATACACACACATATATATTTATGCTCTCACACCCTGATTGAGCACTCTGGAAGAATGGTAGACTTTGAAAAACAGTAGCTACTATGGCATGTACGCATCGCTCATTCAGTAATGAATTGGAGCACTCTGGCTATTGGGTTTGTATAATGATAATATGCATGCTAAAAAGTCAGCCTTCTTCTACCGAACGCCCATAGCCCAGAGGTAGAATTGCCGACTGATGCCAATTTGGTCGGGTTTCAATCCGAGGTTAAAAGCAATCAGAGTCTAACCGTACTGATGAGTTGTGATACAGCAAAACAGATCTGTCTGCGGATGACTATATATATATATATATAAATTTCTGACCCCCCCATCACCCCTTCAGGCACATAAGAATCTCTGGTAATTCTAATTCTCCTTGCTATAAAAGAAGTTTAGGGTCTTAGATTGACACTACATAAAAACTGAAAAGTGATCACTGCTGTTAATAGGATATATCATTTGCTACACCATCTTTTTTAGTCTCTGCTATCATACAATTGCATCAACTTGTTAGGTAGGTTATTCAATGTTTCCCTCTGTTCTTCATACCTTTCACGCAAGTTAGAGGTGGACTGACCAGGGGTTCAGCTTGGAGATGACATGTGGTTCCCTGATGGAGTAAGCCCCCTATATCAAAGAAAAATGCAATAAAGACGTAAACACTGACAACTATTTTAATTTTATTAACAAAAATTTACTAAAAACCCGAACTAAAAGAGAAAGGAAGAAAGGAATTGATCAAAGGGAGATAACATAGATTATACAAAACTGGCATGTGAAGCATACAGAAGAAAATGGTATTTTTGCAGTTTGGATAAAAAATGTATTGTAAGGATGATTAATGACGATTAGTTATGAAATAGAGAAAAAGGTTTCCTACTTTCAGTTTACTTTAAAGTTTAAAGTATCAATTCATTTATTGATTCTGCTCATTCCTGTAAAATTTGGAAATCAGCTGCAAGTTAGGAGAATGAATAAAAAAGGAATGACAATTTAAACGAAGAAAGTTTAAGTTTTGATTTAGTTTATCATTGCTACATAAATCTTTCTATTTATCTTAGTTGATTGTTTTGTTTTATGGCATATCAACCTCGGCGGGTCATTTATTGCCAACTAAATTGCTGGTAATACCTCTTTCAACAATTTATTGTTGTTTTTTTTATATAAGTTTTTTTTGTCTAGTAATACATTTTTCTTTTCGAGTATCAAAAGATTCATTGGGATTTGTTTTTAAGGGCAGGGTCCTACTTTTGTTATTTAACCCATAACTGGAGGGAAGGGACGGATTAATACCTTTCCTAAGGGTACCAGTGCTTAAGTGAATGCAGGGTATTCAACTGGAATTCGAACTCGGCTCACCGATTTCTCTTTCCGAGCCGATATCCACAACGCACAACGCACATCCATCACCTGGTATTCCCAAGCGGTCACCCATCTAAGTAGTGATCAGGCTCAATGTTGCTTAACTTCGGTGATCAAGCGAGAACCGGTGTATTCAACGTGATAGGCCGTAACGCTGTCTCGAAACTGACCCCTTCGCCGTTATGTAGTTTTTTAATGTTTTTTTTGGGGGGGGGGGGACTGAACTTGAAGTAAGTGGGGAAAATTGGAATCCCTAAATGATCTTACGATTTCTTAAATCTTATAGTTTTATTATTATTCTCCCGCAAACGCAGATGGATTGCTTTTTTAAATTCGAAACAAAATTCAACGCTCATTTATCTCCCTTAGATCAGGCAATCTATTTCCCAACTACTTTCCGTATCTTCGCTTATCATAGGAAGTGTGTCTTGATGGCGCCCAACCTATAGTCAAATCTTTGGCTGGGATCAGCTCTGTTTTGTCTTCAGACAGGACAAGGCATAAAATTGAAGCAAGAGTTTCAGGACGCTGGAGAATCGTACTTCAGCGCAGCCCTCACTTAAAAGAGGAGTTTGAGTTTGAGTTTTTTTGTTTAACGGCATATCAACCTCTGTGGGTTATTTAATGAAAAAAAGATGGGGTTTTAAATACTCTTGCTTGGAAAAAGTATGAATCAGTCGCTTCTCCATCCAGCTATGCGTTATATAGCAGGACAGATTGGGTTCTAAAGCCTTAGATAGCAATCAGTCTACCGCAGAAAGTAAGAAGGGCAACCTGTGGTACAGTGGATATCGGTTCGGAACGAGAAACCGGGGAGCCGAGTTCTAATTCCAGTTGAATCCATTGTATTCACTTACGCGCAAATACCCTTGGGAAAGGTAATCCGTCTCTTGCTTCCAGTTATGGGTTAAATAGCAGGACATATTGGGTTCTATAGCCTTGGTCGGCAACCACAGAAAGCAATGGCAACCTACTGCGGGATAATCTTCTGCCCGGTCAGTCATGCCTCTTTCGAGACATGATCGTCCAAGCGTGTATCACGTATGGCACTTAACTGACTGACTGACTGACTAACTGAGGGAAAACCCTATGCCCAGTCAGTCATATGTTTCGAAACATGATCGCTCAAGCGTGTTAACTAACTGGTATACGGAGAGTGATCCAGAATAGCACAGATGTCAGAAGCACGCGTGTGCACACACACACACACACACACACACACACACACACACACACACACACACACACACACACACAGGTACACATTTTGCTGTTCTTGTAATTTCATTGCGAAGAATTATATTTAAAAGAATTATAAAGAACTATATTAAAAAAAAAATAAAATCCAAAATAAAAGAATCGTCCAATTTTATCTTAAGATTTTGAGATATAGAATTGTTACAGCTTAGAAGGAATAAAGAGAAAGGTTTTATCACGAAAAGGAAAAATATTATAATTAATAATATTTTTTAAAATTTTAATTCTGTTTCTCTATTTATTTGAAGACAATATTTTGTCGTAAAAATTGATTGAAGAATAGCAACATTTAAGTTCTTACGGAGTTGTTTCCCTTGTATTGTTTTTTTTTTACCGGCAGCAATTTTCCCACGATAAAAATAAAATAATTTTTTCTAGTTTTAGAAATATATATTTTTAATCTAAGTGAAATATAAATGAGTGGTTTCACCTTTAGGTGAATTTCTAACAATAAAAAAATGCAACTTTAATTTTATTTGTAATTTTGTTTATAATTCAACACCAAACTACCTTTAAGTTAAAGGTTAACTCTCCCATGACCCAGAACTCTGACCAAAAGTTAAATTTATTTTATTTTCAACTCAACCGGCAGAACTGGCATGAATATTGTACAATGTAAGCCATTTTTGTTCGATTTTTGCCTAAATGTTGCTTAATTTAAAACTTTAATTGAAGGATTGGTTTTTTTTGTCTTTAGCAGAAATTCCTTTAAGTGGACATTAACTAAATTAAAACTTAGCAGGTCACTTTCTTTTCTTTTTTTTTTTTTTAATTGGAGTAGATAGACTAAACTATCGCCCGGTTTACACTCCACCCATGTCTACTGAACAGGTGAAGAGGCTCATCCCTTGTTTCCTGTTTAGGATGAGGTTTCCGGCTTTTTCTTTTCCAATCTTTTCACTCTTACGTAGCCCCCTGCTCATCAGTGGCGTTACCGTCTTGCTCGGGGTGATATGATTAAAAAAAACAAACACAAAACAAAATTTTTGATTTGAGATATGGAATCAGCATGTCTTGAATTTTAACAGCTTGATAATGACAATTGTTGGTAACGTTCTTTTGTTTTGGGCGTAAAAAAGGAAGTTTTTGTATAAATTCGATTTGTAGGCTTAATGTACTTCAAATGAACTACTTTCAAAGTAGGCAGAAGTTTTGAGTTAATTTGAAAGTAGTAAAGAGAAGTAGTGTTCGAATTAGAAAAAAAAAAATTCTTACTGTTATCAGCTATCAATTAAACCTGTCTCCATTGATAAAATTTCTCTTTGCCATTTTCATAATCGAAAAACAGAACAGAAAGACTGCTGGATCACTCTGTGTTTAGTTATAGCGGCTATCTCTTCTCTTATTCCATTTGTAGTGAGGAGTAGTAGGATTCCATAGTAGGTTAACGGAATTTGGCCTTGTGGGAAGATAGCCCACTATAATTCATAAAAGATTATAAATTTAAGAAAGGCAATTTTAAGTGTAAAATAACATTTATACATATATACATTTCAATTAATGTTTTACAAAATAAGTAATGCTTGAAATAAAAGTTCAACGGAGGTAAAAGAGTTCATGGAAGATAATGATGATCTGAAAGAAAAGAAATGTTCATTTTCAAGTTGCCGTTTCTAAGGTCAATTAGTCAGTGAGTTGGTTTGTGTGGAATGTCTTAGAAAGGTCAGTTAGTACTTTGAGAACAGGGGAGGAAGAAGAAGGCGAGCATAGTAGCAGCTTGACATAGGTCAAGGAAGAAACTAATTACTATCTTCTCCTCTGTCTGTGCCTTTCTGTTTTTTGATGCTTAGTCTCTGCTTTTTATAACAGTATTTTTGGATCAACTGGCTCGTTTTGAATTTCTTCCTTGTATTTGGATCCGGGCTTCTCATTGGCTAATAAATAAAATTGGTAATTTGATCTTTGATTAATTTTTATTTTTCAACCGGAACATCTGCGTGAACTAGGATGCGCACGACGATTTTTAATCATTTGACTTTCAGTTGTGAGAGAGCACACATCCGGTTCATCGCTTTTGTTCGGTCGGTATCACCACATAGTCATGCCGTTAAGCACCTCTTCAAAAGATCGATCTTCATAAAAGTGGAGTAGACTTAGTCTGTTTTGCTATTTGTCCTTAGGTGGCGGCTGGGGAAAAGAGATGAATTCATAGGGTATATTCGACTGGAATTCGAATTCGGCTCTCCGATTTCTCAATCTAAGCCACTATTCATTCATTCAGTCAGTTAAGTGCCATACGTGACACACCCGATCCTGTCTCGAAAGAGACATGACTAACTGGGCAGAAGATTATCTCGCAGTTCAGTAGGTTGCCATTACTTTCTGCGGTAGACTGGTTGCCAGCCAAGGCTATAGAACCTAATCTGTCCTATTATTTAACCCATAACTGGAGGGAAGAGACGGATTAATACCTTTTCCAAGGGTATTTGTGAGTAAGTGAATACCATGAATTCAACTGAAATACGAACTTGGCTTCCCGATTTCTCGTTCCGAGTCGATATCCACTGCACCACAACGCACAACCCACTATCCATTACATTACTGTAATCATATGACCTATAATACAGCTCTATATTATACATTATGAGTAATCGAATACAATAAATGATTATGCATCAACATCAACTGTCACATAATGATATTTCACCAGCTCCAGAAAGGAGCTTCCTGATAAGGATCAACAATGATATTATATTTTCATGTTAATTGTTCTGATCAGCTTTCCTCTTTGATACCTCGATTTTACAAAGCGCAATACTAGATTGGCAACTACATCTCATCATTTTACAGTGGAAATGTCTAGATGTAACCATAAGTTCTATGCTATCAGTTTCTTCTCTTACGCTTCTCGCTTGTGGAACTCTCTTCCGGCTTCTTGTTTTCTGTCAAACAAATCTTGAAAGATTTAAATGCTATGTCAATCGTCATCTTCTGTCTTCTCAATTACTGTTTTTTTTTATTTTTAATTTTACTCTTTCCTAAATAGTGATTGTTTTTGTTCTCATATTATTTCCCACTCAGTAACGCCCCCTTGCGTCTTAGTGACTTTGTACCTTGCCTGGGGAGAAAGTAATTAAATTTTAAATTTTTTCTAGGATGAGGAACTGATATTATTTACATACGGACCATTGGCCTCATCTTTGTTTTGTTATCACAACGTTAAGGCCGTTGTGGCCACCGGCCTTCATCAGGTGTATGTCGAATTGGTTAACCTACAGTGAATTTCGAATTGAACCCTTTATTTAATCTACGGTGGTAAAATAAATAAGTAACACTGAGTTCAAGTATGCATTGCCCTGCCCAGGGGTTGAAATCACAATCACTATGTCACTAACGCTTTAATCTACTAGGCTATTGTCCCGGGAGAATTCCCTGTAGAGTTCCCCGGATCGACATACATCTGTTGAAAATCAGAGAGTACAACAACCGAAACGTTGTCACAGCAACAACAAAGGTGAAGATAATAGTTCGCCTGTAAATAGTATAAATAAATATGTTTCAGTGTGATAGTGTAGTGGAGACTGACCGTCGGGGTAGTGATTTCAACAGTGAAGAAAAGGTTGGTTGTCCAAACCACCACAATTATAAACAAAATAACTCAAAGCACAATGTAACGAATATTACAACATTGTATTAAGTAAGGTTACAGAACTGAATAATTCACAAATGCAAGATGTCGTGAAAAGAGTTCTCTCTTAGATATTAAGGATATCGTCTGAATATTCATGATAGCAGAGTTCCTGAAAGGAAATAATATGTTTGTACTGAATAGTAGTGAATATCATTATACATGTATTGAAATGTTCTTATAAGATAGAAACATTTTATGTGGCTAATTGCTGAATGCAGTTAGCAGTATGTGTGAGTTGGAAGAGACGAACGGTATTCGGTCTGAACTCTCCGAAAAAACATCTTCCAACTGGCTAGACACGTGTGGGAATCAGTTTATATATTTCTTAATGAACGCGGGAAAAAAGAAAATTTCACGTGCGGTCCTTACGTAAGAGTGTGTGGGCATATGCGTGTGAACGTGTGTGCATGGCGATATGTATGTAGGTATGTACTTGCATGTAGAAGTGATTCTACAATAGCAAAGATGCTATAATAATATGTAAGAAATTATGATTCATACATACGTGTGTATTCTATATTGGCGTGGGACATAGGGGTTAAAAATGAACAATTGATTTATCTACACCTAGAAAATTAATAAAGGACACTAAGGAATTTAATTACGAATTTACACAAGTGTCAGTAGCACATTTTAGTAGAATAAATAAGAATTCATAATTTCATTATTTGAACATGTCATGAAGAGGAAATGTTCATACAACAGATCAAATGATCTGACACAAAATAATATTTAAAAATGTTTAAGGCAAAAGTAAGAGACTTCGTCGCTTTATGATTTGCATTCTTTCAAAAGTACACGATGAGAGATAATTTGAAATACTTAGCTTTCTTGGATTGTTGAGAGAAATTCTTTTGAAGTAGAGCGTGCCGTTTAAACGCCGATTTTATAATTGGCGAGTAATTTTACACTGGCGAGAACTTCAACGCTGGTCGCGAGGAAAATAAACGAGAGATTTCACATGTCTTCAGATACACTTCTCTGATTAATCTTATTTTTATCCTCATTTTATATTAAAAAAAGAATTTTGTGTAGGTTTGCTACCTTCATTGCCTTCTTGACTGACCGGCTAATTTATGTAAAGACAAGGTTTTCATCAGTTGAAAAAAAAAAATTACATTAGGTTCGGGAATTTCTTTCTTCCCTCTCCCCCAGCTCACCGGTTATTTTCTGTGAGAGGCAAAAATCTCACATAGGCTCGCGAATTCGTTCCTTCTTTGAGAAAGAAATTCCTCCGAATTTGAAGTAAGTGGCTTAAGGGAGTTATTATTTCTCACTCATTACAATTCAAATAACTATCATACTGCTATTTTCACACAACTTGTCAGTTGGTTTCACTAAGTTAATCTTATTGTTGTGGAGTTGTGGCCAAACATTACCGCAAATTGTAGTGACTGGTTTGTGCCGGAAGTAAGACACGGAACAAGAAGGTAGGTTCAAAACTGTGTATTAGTATAACAAGAAACAAGATAGCCAAAGGAAGTGTTAATAATAAGTAATATAGAAACAAGTAAGTCCGAGGGTATTATCACGCTGCCTGACTAGTAACTGTCGTTAACTGCTATTGTTAACTGTTGTACTTGACTGCTGTAACTAACTGCTCGTAATTAACTCTTGATAACTGTTCTGTTACTAATTTCCTAGAAGTCACACTGGTAATTTATGTATAGCCAGAGGAAGAGTTCATTCCTCGCAGGAAGGTACCAGCGTAGCCAAGATCAGATAATGCGGGCCTTGGAATGGTAGTAAACAATGTGTTAAAATATGACGTAGTCACCTATGTAAGAAACAGAAATTAGTAGTAGTTCAGTCGATGAGATTTGAGATCGAAACTCAGACCGAGAAAGACACAAGGAAAACCGCAGAATAGCGCGGCGGTAAATTTTCGTTTTAAGTACCGACGGCTTTCCCACTTCAAATTTATCCAAAATAGCATTATCTCTGTGCAAATGTATATGCAGAACTCAAATGAACTGTTAGTTATTGAAGAAACTTCTCTTTTTTTATCTAAATGTCCATAAAAAAACGAACTATATCTTGAACTTTTTCTCTCCCGTAACACTCATGAAGTCATGTAATTAACTGCAGAATGACGTACTGCGTATGCGATGAATTTTGGCAGATTTTTGGTCGATTTTTCTTCATTTACTGATACTTCCGGCGATGTACTTCTGGTTATGAAAGTAATGCGCTATTGTATTTCTACGCTTATTGCTTTCATTACCTGAAGTACATCGCCGGAAGTTTCAGTAAAGGAAGAAAATCGACAGAAAATTGCTGCCTACGTAGAACGTCATTCTGCAGTTAATTACATGACTTCGTGAGAGTTACGGAGAGAAAAAGTGCGAGATATAGTTCGTTTTTTTATGGACTTTCAAAGCAAACAAGATAAGTTTCTTCAATAACTTTTACACGCTGATAAAATCACGACGTTCTCACTTAATAAAATGACTCCCGTAACGCGTATATATAAACAAATGTAAACAACATATCTTTTATTCACTCTTCAGGTGACGTGGCGTAGAGTAGGAGGTACAGTCGACGGTATCAGCACACACGCATCGAGGTGGCCAGAAGCCGCGCTAGTTCACGGTTTTCCCTGTGTCTTTCTCGGTCTGAGTTTCGATCTCAAATCTCATCGACTGAACTACTACTAATTTCTGTTTCTTATATAGGCAACTACGTCATATTTTGACACATTGTTTGCTCCCATTCCAAGGCCCACATTATCTGATCTTGGCTACGCTGGTTTCAAAACAATCAAATATTTTCCTGACACGGAGAATTGTGCCCGCATTCTTAACTTTGACAACAATCAAATATTTATCAAAACAATGCTTATTTTTCTTTTGCTAGCCAGTTTGTATATTTTTGCTGTTTCGTAAAATGACACTTCTCGAAGTTATGCAACAGCTCAGACAATATGTAACAGAAGATGTCCGAATGGAACTTTCTTCTTACGATTGGAATACAAAAAGAAAAGATAGCGGTTAAACCTAGATTTAAAGATGTCAATAGTGTAATGATTGGGAAAACATCCTTCCAGGATTCTGTTCTACAAAGCAGCAATTCTTGGATAAAACCTGTCCGAACAGAACTAACTTCTTTCCATTGAAATACGAAATGAAAAGGTAACGATTAACCCGAGACTTAAAGAGGTCAATATTGCAGTCATTGGGAAAACACCCCGCCGCGAGGGAAGTATGTTCTACCTAAATAATATTTCTAGAAATACCGTCTGTCGTTGCGCACACCAAAGTATAAATACGAGGATTCTGATTCCTGATTTTCAAGTTAGGAAATCCTTGACTTCATGGAATGCAATATTCCTAATCTACCTTGAATTCAGTCTTGTGCTTTACTCACCTTGTAGCCCAATTTGGAAATTCTGTGATTTCATTGGTCAAGTAATTTTCTCGTTTCATCAACCAACGCACGTCTCTACGCTGGAACAAACAATATCTGCATCTTGGACTAGCTTTCACCCACCTACCAGTATTATAAAAATAGCTGTATTCTCAGTTGTTTCTGATTTAAGTTACTCAGTATTTCTTAACCGATATTTTTGTTTTGTCTTTGACTTGTTGCCATCTGAACTCGAGGCTTTTTTGAGAGTAAAACATTGTAATTATTTACTCATTGAAGGTGATATGAGGCCCATATTCAAAGAGTTGTTATTTACAAAATTTACTTACAAACTAATACGGTTCTTGCTCTAAGCTCACGATGATTTTTAAACATCGTCTTAATATGATGCTACACAGCATTTTAGTGTAGGACGTTAGGAAATAGAGAAAAATAATTAATTTTCCTTGACCTTGCCTTTGTTAGGTCACAGGTGCCGTATTTTCCGGAATATGACGCAACAGTGTATAAATGAATTTGCATGTGGTGTAATGTATAGCGGAACAGAATAAGAAAGCAAAGAGCCGATTTCGAATTTCAGCACGTTACATTCACTTACGCGCAAATATCCTTGGGAAAATTATGAATCCGTCTCTTCTCTCCCAGTTATGTGTTAAATGGTAGACTTGGAAAAATTCATACTTACTCATAAAAAACAAAACAAACCAATATGAAATATTTTTACTGCAATATTCGCTAGCAAAAAAAGAATTATTCTTACAATTCAAAATTCGGCTTTAAATAGCCTACAAAGGTGAAAAATTAAAATCAACCTGTGTATAATACGTACCATCCATTTCGTTACTGATACCATATTTCTTTAATGGCTTAATATATTACTTCTTTTTTTTCCTCCAAGAATTTCTCACCTCCATACACACTTCAGCGAGCGTCGTTTTTTTTTCTTCGTCCAGCGGGGGTCGTAGCAAAATGTTCTTTTTGCGTTCATTATTCATATCTTCGATGTATAGGACGCTAGCAGATTTTGACATAAAAATTTTGGGATAAAACAAGCTGCGTCTTATAAACTGAGAAACAAACAAACAAATAAAATAAATAAAAAAACAAAAACACGGCGGCTTTAAATCTACCTATTTTAAAGGGGAGGTACTTCTTGAGAGACGGATTTCCAAGAACTTATACTTGAAAATTAGTCTCTAGTGACGAATGACGAATAAATACCAGGGAAATATGAATATCTAAGCATCATTCCACTCTGAGTCTATACAACACAATTCGCAATTTCTAGTTACTACAACCTTGCACAAACATAATGAAGAATATATATATATATATATATATATATATATATATGTGTGTGTGTGTGTGTGTGTGTGTGTGTGTGTGTGTGTGTGTATAAACTTTTAGTTCAAGGAAGAGATACATTATGCATATGCAAATCTCCTGGAGATAGGCTGTGACACACTAGAAACTGGTAGCCTTTAGAATATACGCGAAGTCAAGTGGACTCTAAATGATTTTATCTGAGTCTGAATTCTATTGTGTTTTTATGTCCAGCATTAAATTTACTAAATAGACTCTCCAAAGCAGCCACCCACTTGATCAAATGGGAATAAAATAATGCATAACGAAAACTTTCGGGATTAAGCAGCACTTGAACGGAAGATATAACATAAATATGGGAACTTGCCAAAAATAATGTTTTTTTATTTTTTAAAATGATGTACAACGATTAGGAGCCACTCGAGGTAGGAGGTTAACGAGTCAGAAGCACAATTTAGAGGATTTGTGGAAGACTGGAAGTCAGAATATTCCACATAATATATAAAAAGCCACAGAATTTAGAGTTGCTTCGAAACACACACACACACACACACACACACACACACACACACACACACAGAGTGAGAGAGAGAGAGAGAGAGAGAGAGAGAGAGAGAGAGAGAGAGATCCGATGTCACCCTTGTCATGTCAGAAGTAGCAGAAATTGTACCCGGTCCCACCTACATACACATCCCCAGACCAAGCAAATAAACCCCCGAATAAACGATCAAATACACTGGGAACAGGAGCCGCGTCCGTCTTCATTTCTTGCCACGACGTTAATTTCACTGTTTCTTTTCCCTTTGTGGACGTGCAGCGGACCTTTCCAATTTTGTGCATGTCAACGCGAATGAGAAGCGAACCACAACGTGGGTTTATTCTACTGGTCGGTGAAAAGCTGAGAGAGGGACCAGTTGGAAATTTAAAAGACGTATTGATCCTTGGCTACGAATGAACAAGAATGAAGCACCAGTGAGTAAGGAGAACTTCCAGTTTACCGACGGAAATTATTTTTATACATCAAATATTGAATCGCATCTCGTAAATCGCTTCATCTAGCCTCATTCTGAATAAATTCTTACCGATAAATTAATATATATATTTAAATTGTTATGATCAATAAGACATTTTAATAGCAAAGATCACGCAATATAAGACTCGAGAGCTGATCAAGATAGAATGTTATTGATAAATGTTTATGATGAATGAGGTGTAGGATGAGTAAAATGGAAGGTGGTAGGAATTGAAGATTATGTGAATAAAGAGTACAGATGAGAATTATATCTTGACTTAGATTTTGAAAAACGTAAATATTTTTTTCAAATTCAGTAGTACCTTCTTTGATTATGAAAATCGTTGCATGAGAAATAAAATAAAAATAATACCCGAAATGCAATTAATTTATTTCATCAAATATTTGCCAAAAATCAAAATGAATTCAAGTCTTTACTGTCAGAAAACTTCAGTGATCGGAATAGAGTAAAAAAATGTGCAATGTTGATGACGCACAAATAAAAACAGCAGATAACAGAAGTATTTGTCTATATTTCTGGAAACGACGTAAACTTAAGGAATCAACACATATGCTAGGCTTAAAAAATCTCCTAAGCCGACCAAGCATAGAAATGAACACAATATGGGAACCAGTAATACGGAGCGCCAGAGAAAATCATTAGTGTCAAAATTGCAATATGAGCTCTGGTAAAAATACTAGCGAAAACCATTAACATAAAAAATTGCAATATGAACTCTGGTAAAAAAAAAAAGAAGGGTGACTAGACATTAGGTTTATAAGTCCCCAAAATTCAGTTGTCTTTGTCCTTAAGGACACATGGCCCAGTGGATATAGACGTTGGTTAGTTCCTGTCTTGACTCTTTGAGTTGTGATTTCAAGTAATTTGCAGGGTTAGAGGGAGATAACTCATGACTTCCAATCGTGGCATTACTACTATGCAAGGAATGAGAAGTGATTGTAATAAAGGGTTCGGTTCGAAATTCCTAGCACCTGAAGAAGGCCGAATCGTACAGCGGCCGAAATATCGTACAAATTGCAACAAAGAAGAGGACAATAGTCCGAATAATGTAAATACAGGGAGGAGAAGGTATTTAACTACAAAACACACCATGACGCTAAACGCAAAACCGGATGTAATAGAAGATATCGAATTGCATAACACATGACGTTGCAGGTACCTCCACTGTTCAGTATGAATTTTCGATACCTGATTTTAAAATGAAATTTTTAAAATGAAAAACATTCTTGAAGATTTCATTTTAGATTTAATTAAAAGCTTTATGATTAAATTTATTATTTCCATCAAGTAAAAATTTCTGGTGTATTTCAGATAGAAATTATATAGATTTGAAGTCACATTTAATTTCGATTTCTTAAATTTTCTTAAAAACGGTCATTTTCTTAATTTTAAGAAATTTGTAAACAAACAAAAATTTATCGATTTTAAAAATATTTCAAAAGATTTCTGACACTTTATTTTAGTAAGATTAGAAAATTGAAAGTTAAATTAAGCTGATTAAAAAAAAATATTACTTAATAGCATAAAAAAGTAATATACAACAAATTATTAACGATTGGTCGTGTTCATCTGATCGAAGGTTTGACGGATTCTTGACTGAATTGGCGATGACAGGTTGTACGCATGCCCAAAACCGACAATTTTCATAAATCTAAGTAAAGGGACAACACTCTTAAATTACCTAACCGTTTCATAATAATGCCAATTTCAGTCTACCATACATGAAAATAAGGTAAAAATATAATAAATTAAAAATTATTTTAAAAATAAATAGCGTAACTACGTTTATTAATCTTTAATATTTTCTAAAAAAATACATTTAAAAAATAATTTCATTCATTTGTGTATAAGTTCTAAAAATTTCATTAAAATCGGACAATTATTTGATTTGTACAAGAATTTTCAAATTAATGTGTTTTCAACAGAAAAAAATGTGCAAAAAAACCAATGTTAAACTTTGTAGAAGGCGATGACGTAAACAAGCATTCTAACCAAAATTTCGAACGTGTTAGAAAGGATTAAAAAAATAAAAAAAATAATTAACAAATTCTTTGATCTTTCCTCTTAACTTAATAATAGTATCAACATTTTGACGATAAAACTTTATTTTCGTTAAGTTTGTAACGTTTTGCATTACGCTATGCTGTTTTTCCCGCGAATTAGTGGAGGTACCTAAATGCTTAATGCGAATTTAAGTAAATAGAATGAAATAAAAGAAAATGTCAAAAAAGAAAGATTTTGAAGATTAAATGTTTTGAAAAACAAGCTCATTATCAAATGCACAATTACCGAGGTAGTATAATTATTCAGATATTCAGAGAATTTTCAAAGTTGGACATGGTACGAGCTAAAGAATTTCTTGCACTATTGAGATATGTGAAATGAGAAATGGAGGAAAATAACACCTTCGGATTCGATTCGGCCATCAAAAACATAAACAACTAATGAAAGATTAATTATGACAGTCCAAAATTACCAGGGTATTGATAAAAAAGCAAATGTTGGATAAAAAAAAAATTCCAGAACAAGAAGACAAAAAAAGAACAGTTAAAATGTCGTTTGTATGGAAATAAAGATGAGACCGTTACTTACGTTAGTAAAGTAATTAAGTAAGAATAAGTAGAAATTAGACATGACTGGGTAGGAATGGTAATTCCATAGGAACTGCGGAAATTAATGGAAACTGATTATGCAGTAAAAAACATAAAACAGAAATAGGCAGAAAGAATCTAAAAAGTAATTTTTAAGAATTTGAAAATTCAAATAAATCTTTCAATTCAAATCAGTAGACTAAATTTACTCGTCGAAAACGAAGAAAAAAAGCTGACAGAGTGTGTCGGTTGGTTGTTTTTACTTAGCAGCATATCAACACCTTTATGGGTTATTTAATGCCGAAATCTAAATATGAAAATTCAAATTTTATAATTAATTCAAGAGAATAGCATTATTTCATGAAAAAATTACAATTACTTAGTTGCATCTCTTTTACCGAATAATCTTACAAAATAAAACGAGGAGTGAAAGCTTATTTCACCTTACAAGAATTTAGATCAATCATACCAATTTGCTTATTTTTAGTTTTTTGGCGATGCATTCAATTTTACTATAAAATACACTGTTTCTCATTATTTTTTTTTTTTTTTTTTTAATTATATCACCCCAAGCAAGGCGGTAATGCCACTGAAGCGCAGGGGGCTACGTAAGAATGAAAAGATTGGAAAAGAAAAAGCCGGAAACCACATCCTAAACAGGGAACAAGGGATGAGCCTCTACACCTGTTCAATAGACATGGGTGGAGTGTGAACCGGGCGATAGTTTAGTCTATCATCTCCAATTGAGGAAAAAAAAAAAAAGAAAAAAAAAAGAAAGAGAGTGAAAAGATTGGAAAAGAGAAAACCGGAAATATACTTCTAGATTGTTTACCTCTGCTGGGGCCAGGTATTGAACTGACAACTTTTTAGATCAAGTCACTGGATAACTTTAACCAACACTTATCCACTGGGGAGTAAATGAAGTCAGTGAATTTTTTGGAGGACTTTTTTTTTTTTTAATTATATCACCCCAAGCAAGGCGGTAATGCCACTGAAGCGCAGGGGGCTACGTAAGAATGAAAAGATTGGAAAAGAAAAAGCCGGAAACCACATCCTAAACAGGGAACAAGGGATGAGCCTCTACACCTGTTCAATAGACATGGGTGGAGTGTGAACCGGGCGTTTGCCATAAAAATGTATTCTTGCTAATTCTACTCTAAAAGATATTGTTAATTTTACTATGAAAAGTTATTGCTAATTTTACTATAAAAGGTATTGCTAGTTTCATTATAAAAAGGTATCAGTAATTTTTACTATAAAAAGGTATTGGTAATTTTACTATAAAAGGGTATTGCGAATTTTACTATAAAATGGTACTGGTAATTTTGCTATAAAAAGTATTGCTAAATTTAACTATAAAAAGGTATTGGTGATTTTAAAAGCTATTGTTAATTTTACCAAAAAAGGTATTTCTAATTTTACTGATGTGAAAACCCAACAAATACAAATGTAAGTAATTAAAACAAGAGTGTTTAAATGGATGGCGAAACTGAGTGGGATTTACATAAGAAAGACTAATAGCTACAAAGGATAGCTTTAGTTAGCTATGACCATCCATGTCTTGAAGGAGAAAAAAGAAAACAAACTACATTAAAGCCAAGATAGAATATATCAGAATAATAAATGTCATTTCTGCATTTGCAGTGATAAAATAATCGATGATATAAATAAACTCAAAATCACTACAAAAATACATTTGACTTAACAGAAATGCTAATCTTCTAAGAACTGTACAAACGTCTGAAATGCGATTATGAAAATTAATGACATAAGCACAAATCAAAAACTGTGCGAAGGAATCAAAAAAGGAGTCAACTGTAGCCAGCATCATCGAGTCAATACTTTACTTAGCTGCATAGTATGTGCTTCGCCAGGTTTACATGCAGTTTTGAGATTTTCTTCTCCTAGACTGGTTGCCACCCAAGGCTACAGACCACAGTCTGTCCTACTATTTACCGATAGCTGAAGGGAAAAGAGATGGCTTCCTATCATTTCCAAGAGTATTAGCACATAAGAGAATGTAATGAAATCGACTGGAATTTGAACTCAGATCTCCGAAAGAATAGAAAAAGTAAAATCTTTTCGAAATTTAAATAGATTATTCAGTTCCATACAGAGAACCAGAAGTAATTATCATCAACAAAGAAAAGAAGATATGTCAGATTATTGGTTTTGCTTATTCCATCAGATCACAGAGTGAAAGTGAAAAGAGTTAAAAAGCTGAACAATATCAGAACTTTGATTGTGGAATGAAAAATTCCTGGCGTATTGAGAACACTTGTTGTCACTGGATCTCTATTGAATATTACTAAGTATGTCAGAAGTCTTGCAAGCCATTACGAGCACCGCATGTATTCGAAAGGGTAGTGGTGTATCTAGGGTAAGATAGCCTAATGGGACCAACTTCTCTTCACTCTGATTTTGAATTCAGTTTTCCTTCTGCACTGGATGTGTGTTCTGGTGCAATGGCTATCGGCTCGGAATGAAGAATCGGAGACCCGAGATTGAATTCCAGTTGAATTCATTGTATTCACTTACTTGAAAATACCTGGGTAAAGTCATGAATCCATCTCTTCTGCTCTCAGTTATGGGTTAGATAATAGGACAGATTGGGTTCTATAGCCTTGGCTGGCAACCAATTTACTGCAGAAAGAAATGACAACCTATTGTGGGAAAATCTTTTGCCTAGTCAGTCATGAGTGCCCAAGCGTGTATCACTTAACTGACTGACACTGGTTTCAAAGTTCAGTCTGCATTGCTATTTAACATTTACCCCGAGGATGGTGGATTTATGCCTTTTTATGAAATGTTAGTGAAAAGTAAACGAAACATAATCGACCCGATTTTGAACTCGGATCGCCGGGTTTAAATTTTGACTCCGATAAACGCGACACCATCCACCTACTCAACAAATGCAATGTGAAAAAAAAAAAAAAAAAAAAAAAAGAATAATACTTTTAAGAGCAAGAAAGACAAAATATCGTAGAAGAATAAATAAAGTGAATGCAACGGATTGATACAGAACGGCTATAAAATGATTTTTTTAAATCATTTCACCTCAAGCAAGGCATTCCACTACCACTATTGCGCATGGGACTACAGAGGAGAATGTAAAGAGAGAGAGAGAGAGAGTGGTTAGATAGAGGAAATGTCAAAAGGAGGGTGATAGATGGGTAAGGGTACGGAGGCTGGGAAGATAGGAAGAGTGTTTGAAAGAATGGAGGCGAGTTAGTGTGTTAGGCGGTGTCTATTGACCTTATATTTAAACTCCTGGAGATTGTAGCCGTCGGGGAAGCAATCATGTGGCAGGGAATTCCACAGTCGGGAAGTTTGAGAAAAAAACTGTTAGAGTAGAAATTGCGGTTGCATTTTATCGGTTTCACTGTAAAAGGGTGGGATCTAGTTGCTAATCTAGTATCTCGTGCAAATTCGTACCTAGGGGGCACAAGTGATCTAAATTCATCGGAGCAGAAGCCGTGAAAGTATTTATAGAAGAGACACAGGGAAGCCACGTCGCGCCGGTGAGAGAGAGGCTGTAGGCGATCTGCCAAGTTGGTCTCAATTACATTACAGACTCTCCGTTGTACTTTGTCGAGAAGCCCGAAGAGAATAGCAGGGGCACCCGACCAGATATGGCAGTAGTATTCAATGCACGGGCGTATGGTAGACTTATATATGTGCAGGATAGATTCAGACGGAAAAACTTCACAGAGAACCGACTTTCTTAGCAGCAGATTTAGCAATGGATTCGATATAGTCATTCCACTTGAGGTCCGCTGAGAGTGTGAGACCAAGGAGGGGTAGTGTTTTACTCTCTGGGAGGCGAGCCTGGTCCATGCTAATGGGAGGTAGGTGCGATTGTCTGTGATGGTTAATTGATAGCAGCTTCGTTTTAGAGGTATTAAAATTTACGAGCCATTTCTTATCCCAGTCCACTACGGATTGAAGGTCCTTATCAAGCTCGGCTGCAAGGTTAGCTTTGTCGCTCACACCAGATTTTTGATCGAGGCGAGAGTAAACTGTGGTGTCATCGGCGTACATATCTACTTGGGATCTTATGGTATCAGGGAGATCATTAATGTAGATCAGATCATTAATGTAGTTTGCATAGAAGGCCAGCATGCCAAATTCTGTCGAACGCTTTAGAGATATCCAATGCAACGGTTCGGGCTTCGCCATTCTTGTCGAGTGCCTGGTATATATACTCGGTGATGGTCGTTAGCATATCAACAGTAGACCTGGTGAAGCGGAAACCATACTGCTTGTCCGAGAGGAGCCTGTGTGCTGTGAGATGCTGAACCACCTCGGCGTTGATAATGGCTTCGAACACTTTGCCAAAGATCGGAAGAAGGCTGATAGGGCGGTAATTTGCGGGATCCGAGGGTTCTCCAGTGTTTTTCAATATAGGAACTACAGAGGAAGATTTCCAACAGGCAGGAAAGCAGGAAGCAGATAGGCAGAATTTGTAGAGCTTGATTGGAACAGTGATCTACTGAGAACTGTGCAAACGACAGAAGAAGTGGAACTTGTACATACAATTCTTCGATAAATATGCAAGAAAAATAGTCGCATACCTGTACTACTTTAGTATGTACCTGACTCCTCGTACTATCCTTTAAACTTAATGTTATGGACCCAGAATAGGCCCGGAAGAAAACTCGAACTCGGGAATTAGTAAAACATATATATTAAACGGAAAACAAATACAAGAGTGTTACACGTCATCTATCTATCTATCTATCTATCTATCTATCTATCTATCTATCTAGACCGGGGTGACTCAACCCAACTCAATCCTGAGAGGCATATTCTCCCGATTTTCATAATAATAGGAATAGTTCATTATAGTCCAAAAAGGGTAGGTCCCATAACACTTAAAAAGAGCCAGATCAAGCCTAAAATGGAGTACTGTTGTCATGTTTGGGTTGGAGCCGCCTCCTAATTCTCACTTTCTAGTCTCGATAGAGTCCAAAAGCGTCTCAGAGTCTTTGTGTGTTACAAATTATCTTCCACCTTCCTACCTCACTCTTTCAAGCCTCCCACTGCTTGATCGATACTTCACAGTCAGGGCCCACCATGCCACTTTAATTGTAGCAACCCCCTCATTCCCCTCCCCCCATATTCCATTGGTAAGAAGTTCCACTCGAACAGCTTCTTCCTGCGAACCATTGGTCTGTGGAAAGGACACCCAAAGAGATGTTTCCTCGATCGCTTAACCTGTTCAAGTTTTAGATTAATCGTCATCTTCCCCTCTTATCTAAATAAACTGCTTCTTACTGTAATCCACTACTTCGTGTGGCTTCCAGGCCTTGTACAGAGTGAACCACGCTAAAAAACAAAACGAACTAATGATACATATATATAGTCATCCGCAGACAGATCTGTTTCGCAGCTCATCAGTACAGCTAGACATCCGGCCGCTTCTAGCCAAGATTGAAACCCGACCGAATTGACGTCAGTCGGCGATTCAACTTCTGAGCCATGGGCGCTCAGTAGAGGAAGACGGACTTTAGCGTGTTATATACAACGTAAACACACGCCAGTAGCCAAGAGTGTTCAAATTCATTACTGAATGAATGAGATATATATATATATATATATATATATTTGAAATATGCACTTCATGACTACATAACGCATGAAACTCCGAGTCGTGCCATCGACGTAGGATAATATATATATATATATATATATATATATATATGGATAGATAGAAACACAATTGGGCTGAGGATATACCTATGGTTATTCGTTGCTCAGTTTTTTTTTTCTGCTCGAGAGTAAAAAGTCCGGACATATCCTTTTGTAATACCAAGTATAAATAAGCTGGAATATATTGCATCTAATTCTATGAAGCTCTACCGAATATGATAGAAGCGAAATATGACCCGGAAGAGTTTACTACGCCAATCTTCAAAATTATATCATCTTCTGCCTTCTTAACCACAACGTTGAGTCTCTATAAATTAAGTATCGTAAATTAAAACAAAGTCGGGCTGCAGGGCCTGTACCTGCAGAATAGATACAATCGGCTGAAAAGAACCTCGGACTGTAGAAAATGGTGTGTATATAATTACTTTTTACTTATCTTAAGACCATAATAAAATAATCTGCTCTCTGCCAAAGAAGGATTTAATCCAGGTAGAATATTTATGTTGAAAACAGAATTATTAACACTTAGCTTGTTTTCTCTTTTGGTTGACTTAGTCAACCATGACATCATTTAACTCCAGTAGATTCGATTGTTGTATGGATTTTTGGTTGGGTAAGCAGTAAAACGGAACTAAGAAGAAAAGCATCGTTCCCAATTCCAGCGACTCGAAGTGTCTTCGGGATTTTATTTGTGTTATAACTTGAATGGCGCTTTTAAATAGAGTGGACGAAAAGAAGGCTGTTGCCAATCATCAAATGAGTTTTCTGCGTTGATTTGAATTATTGGCAACTGTCATCAAGTATAAAAATATATTTCTTTTTGACTTTCTTTTCTAATCACTACATGTATATCTTAGCCTGTTCATATCTATCTATCTATCTATCTATCTATCTATCTATCTATCTATCTATCTATCTATCTATCTATCTCACAGTATTCTTTTATGAGATAGTTCATACCCACCGCTCAGTGGAGTTCAGAGATTTGGTGACATTTGGTGATGCCCAGGACCAACATCTTGATTGCATGTCCCTAAAATCCAAGTAGTAGTGAGACAATAAGGCCTTATACCGAGAAATACGAGAAAGCTAGACATTCCAATTATGTAAAATCAGATAAACATGAAATGAAAACTTTATCCAAATTTAATATAAACTAAACTTTTATTTCACTCTTTGATTAGATGCTCCTCCCTATATAGATAGCCTTGGCCGTCTCACCTTCTCTCCCTCTTCTGTACGCTATCGTCACCACTGGTTGGAGGTTTTGATAGTAGAACATTTGCTTTCTGGAATTATCACACTGACAACACACAGTTGCTGATAAGGACACAGACTGTCGAAAATATTTGAACAAAAACAGAAAAAATATGAAATTCGTGCAGTTTATTCACAATTTTGATATCGACATACAATACCGAATTCAAAAACTGAAAAAAAAAATAGCAAAAACAAATTGACTTTTAAACAGAACCTGTCAGTTGAATTCAACAAGACATTTTGTGATGAACCCTTGCTAATATATATATATATAAACTGAAAGTAAGCAAACTTGTTGTTTCTAATTAAAAGAACCCCATCAAAACTAAACTATCGATGACTAATATAGGGTATGAATTTCAATGCCCATTACAAGACTGTGTTTCTTGCCATAAATCAATTACCTATATTGAACACACTACCACCTCTTTGAAAAAACATCTTACATACCACTTATCAAACCAATGTGCCATAAAAACATATTTATTGACCCAAAATTTACAAGAGCCCTTAAGGAAAATTCTGGTCGAAAATACAAAAATACTATTTAA
The DNA here is from genome assembly GCA_037127315.1 of Ascarosepion bandense. Taxonomy (NCBI): domain Eukaryota; kingdom Metazoa; phylum Mollusca; class Cephalopoda; order Sepiida; family Sepiidae; genus Ascarosepion; species Ascarosepion bandense. The sequence continues at coordinate 2,157,136 of JBBBDQ010000993.1, read as the reverse complement.
ACCATAGTATCAAAAGCATCTCGCTATTAGAGGGGCACTATATATCAAACAATTCTTACATTATTTAATAGTGAAAACGTATTATTGAAAGTATCTTAAATTAGAATGATGCTCAAGCGATTTCCAGTCGCGGGCGGCACGTGAGAGCTTTGAAAGAACGCCTCTTTTTCAAAACAACATGAAATAATTTACGCTACAATTAAAATATGAGGATAAAATAACAACAGAGGAAGCATAGCATCCAAGAGAATGGCCAAAGAAGTGGCTGAAAGCGCTTGGAAATATAATTACGGAATATTTTTACATTCCTTATCTCTAGAAAAAAGGTGACCTGCTCGAATACTGAAAAAAATTAAATAAAAAATTAATAAAATCTTTTTTGTCGGTCGTTTTCAACAAAACGTACTTAAAAGAAAAGTTGCTGCCCAAATATACATTAATATAAACAAACGGCCATAATTATTAGATCACTCCAGTGTTTAAAAAATGGTGTATTTCATACTATTTCTTTAGTATTTATTGCCAAGTGAATAATTGTAAATGAAAATAGAATGGTTCTTTTGTTAATATTGCACAATAACATGTGCATCAAATGAATTTATAAATATTTAATAATTAACTTTATTGCAGTTTCATCGATGAAAGAAAATTTAGGATGATTCGGGATGAGTTAGAAAAAATTTTGCAAAGTAACAATGACAAAAGAACCATTCTATTTTCATTTAGAATTATCCACTAAAAATATGAAGTACATCATTTCTTTAAAAAAAAAAACAAACTAGGGTCGCCTAATAATTATGGCCGGTAGTGTATATTTACAGGTTATATAAAAAACCCTGAGTGGGGAAACTACTGCTTGTGATCGAAATTGGTGGAGTCATTCAATTGATGAAGGCACTGGTATTTTCTAAGAACATGCAATGAGATGGGCAAGAATAAAGCGTGCAACTAGGAAAGGGGAAATCGTTGATCCAAAAATCCTCTAATTTACATATAATTAAATTGACAGGGCATGTCCCCTGATGCGGGACGGGTTAGTCACAAGAAGTGTCATATCAGCAGATGCTCAATACGCTGGGAATAATTTAACATGTGGAGAGTATAAGATAACCTACAGAAACCACTCCAGTCTTACCAGTCACAAGGAAACCCATGAACAACCTGAAAAGGGCCAGTCTCTCTCAAGATCATCTTAGTTTACCGAATATACAATAAGTATTGCAAGTCAGTTGCTAGCTTCAAGAAACATTGTCGTTCCCACAAGAAACTTGTCAGTGATATACAGGCATCATGCAGGCTTCATACCTGAAGATCTCACTGAAGCGTGAAACTGTCAGTCACTATGCAGTGTTTATTCATAACCAGACTGGCAACTGGGTTTCACCCATTCACAGTGAAATCAACCAAATGCAACCGACAATTCTACTCCTGCAGCTTCTTTCCTTGCACCTCCAGCCTGTGGAGCTCGCTTCCTTATTCTTGCTTTCCTGACGGCTACAACCTCCAGGAATTCAAATGCAAGGTCAATACTCATCTCTTAACCACTTGACCCTAGTTCTTTCCTCACCACCCTGTATAACCTTTTCTTTCTCTCCACCTCTGCAACTGTCATCACTCCTGTATTCCCTTCCTTCTCTTGCTCCTTTCTAAATAGTTTGTCCTTCTTTTCACTCTCTTCTATCTAGTGCTTTTACTCTTATGTAGCCCCTTTGCACATCAGTGGCGTTACCACCTTGCTCGGGGTGATATGACTAAAAAAATGTCCACGCACACTCTCACTCTCTCTATATTAATACTTATATTAATTCCAAAAAGGTTGATCTCTTGTTTGCCGACAGGCGCAACACTACAAAACTGTCAGACATTTTAATGAAGCATGCATTATGGAGGGATTGCTACCAACATAGAGACATATTGTTCTAAAATTAGATGTATGGAAAATGTATTGGATAATGGCTTGAAATTAGAATTTGGAAAATTGAGTTCCAATTCCAGTGAGGTTCATTTTATTCACTTCAGCCAGTTAAGTGCTATACGTGATACACGCTTGGACGATCATGTCTCGAAAAGACATCACTGACTGGGCAGAAAATTTTTCTGCAGTAGGTTGCCATTACTATCTGCGGTAGACTAGTTGTCAACCAAAACTATAAAACCCAATCTGTCCTGCTATTTAACCCACAGCTTGAGAGAGAAGAGACGGATTCATAAAGAAACCTCCCAAGAACCTATAACAAACGAGTCCCACGTCTACGATGACAGTCCTAACTTTTCTTCTCTCTCATCCGGTTTTCCCATATTTAGCAAGTTTGATGGCTGTACTTTTAATTAAACAAACTAACATACCAAATACTTTGACTTTCGGGCTTTAGAGTAAATCCGGGTGATCCGTCCTCTGGATATTACTTCTCCTTTTCACTAAGAGGTGCACTCTTTGTATCAAAGACTGGTGAGCCAACTTATTTTTTTAACATTGCATCGTATATTTCATCTGTATGTATGCAAATCAAATACCAGGACCGATTGATTGATTTGGTTTTTGTCAAATTTTCAACTTTCTCTGGTTATACTAAGTCAGAAATTTTTCAGAATTTTAATAATTTTGGAGAGATTTCTACTGATGCAAGTTTTACTAATTAACCCATAGCTGAGAGGAGAAGACGTGGATTCATATATTTCCCAAGAATATTTGCATGTAAGTGAATAATAGTAGATGTGCGTTCTAGAGCAGTGGATATCGGTTCTGAGCGAGGACTCGGAGAGCTGAGTTCGAATTCCAGTTGAATTTGTTGCATTCATTTACGCTCAAATATTCTTGGGAAAGAAGTGAATGCAACGAATTCAACTTGAATTCGAACTCAGCTCTCTGATTTCTCGCTCTGAGCTGATATCCACTGCTCTAGAACGCACATCTACTATTATTCACTTACATGCAAATATTCTTGGAAAAGGTATGAATCCACGTCTTTACCTCCCAGCTATGAGTTAAATTGTAAAACTTGCATCAGTAATAATCTCCCCCAAATTATTACAATTCTAAAACTTTTCAGGCTTTAAATAACAAGAACACCGGTGTCAAAACATAGCCTTTTTGTTTATTCTAAAGCCCGAAAGTCAAAGTATTAGGTATGTTAGTTTGTTTATTTAAAAGTGCAACCATCAAACTTGCTAAATATGGACGAACCGGATGAGAGAGGAGAAAAGTCAGGACTGTCATCGTAAACGTGGGACTCGTTTGTTATAGATTCTCGGCAGGTTTATTTAGAGTGAAATTACTTCAAGTATATTTTTCTATTTCTGTTTTGGGAGGGAAGAATGCTGCAAAGGTAGGCGTATGCGTAAACGTTTATGTCAGGTGTGTCACATTGTACAGGTATCCGTTGCAGCTGTAAGCATATGCATAGAGATATTTATTCAGCTTGACGCAGTCGAGCTTAAGGCAGAGGAAGAAAGCAAAAATAAAATAAAAACCAAAAAAACAGTCTAGTGTGGCACAAAGCCAACTAGTAAGAAATTATGGTAGACAGATTAATGCAGCAATCTTCGAAACAGTAAAGACTTTACTACCGTGAAAATAAGCATTCAAAAGTCTTACTTTACTCGGGTTTGAACGTTTGGTACCGGCGTGATACGGGTAACTATATTACTCATGGAGCTGGCTTACATATGCGTATGACGATATCTATTAAACTTAGCTCAGAATAGCAAAAGTATATGGCACCTGGTGAGGAACAAACTGACTATTGTAATACTGGTATACATTGAAGCGTCAATTGTATTTATTAAACTGAGTTTATTTATTTGTTTATGTTTGTTTGCGTGTTTAGCGGTATATCAACTTCCCATGGGTCATATAGAGACGAAATTTAATTTTCTTGGGAGCATCAGTAATTTCTCTTATAAAAATATATTGCTGCTAATTCTTTTTTGCTATGAAAATGCATTGTTGGAATTTTTACTATAAACTTTTTATGCTTTCACAGCGTTTTGACTCCAGTTTAAGGGTTAACTATTTGCCCATAGCTGGGACCCTAATAGGTGCTAACACCGCCAGTCAGAATGGACCTGGAAACAGCAGCAGTTAAGAGGTAGTTTTACGCTTCTTGAAACCTCCTGGCCAGAGGCTTTGCTACCAGACATAGTTTATCGTCATATCAAGAACGTAGTTTATTTATTTAATCATTTCATCTCAAGCAAGGTGATAATGCCACTAAGACGGAAGGGGGTACCAAAGGTGAAGTAAAATAAGAAAGCGTTAGTGAGTAGAAATAAAAGAACATGATTTTTTACTTGGCCTTGCCTTTGATAGTTCAGAGGTGCCGTATTTTCCGGAATATGACGCAATGGTGTATAAATGGATGTGCGAGTGGTGTAATGTATAGCGGAACAAACAAAGAGCCGATTTCGAATTCCAGCACGTTACATTCGCTTACGCGCAAATATCCTTGGAAAAGGTATGGATTCCGTCTCTTCTCTCCCAGTTATGTGTTAAATGGTAGACTTGTAAAAATTCATACTTTCTCATAAAACAAAACACAATATTACAAACAGATTTTTACTGAAGATTTTTAATGAAAATATTATAAAAAGATTTTTACTAAAAGATTTTTTATATATTCGCTAGCAAAGAAGAATTATTCTTACAGTTCAAAATAATTCGGCTTTAAATAGCTTACAAAAGTGAAAAATTAAAATCAACTAATTACCGGTGTATAAGGCGTACCATCCTCAGTCCCATCCATTTCGTTACTGATACCACATTTCTTTAAATATTATTTTAATATATTACTTCTTTTTTTCCTCCAAGAATTTCTCACCCCCATACACACTTCAGCGAGCGTCGTTTTTTTTTCTTCGTCCAACGGGGGTCGTAGCAAAATGTTCTTTTTGCGTTCATTATTCATATCTTCGATGTATAGGACGCTAGCAGATTTTGACATAAAAATTTTGGGATAAAAAGGTGCATCTGAAAAAGAAAAAACAAAAAACAAACAAACAAGCGATATAAAAAAAACAAAACACGGTGGCTTTAAATCTACCTATTTTAAAGGGGAGGTACTTCTTCAGAGACGGACTTTCAAGAACCTATACGTGAAAATTAGTCTCTAATCATGAATAACGAATAAATACCAGGGAAATATGAATATCTAAGCATCATTCCACTCTGAGTCTATACATCACAATACGCAACCCTACGCAGATGTGTGTGTATGTGTGGGGGGAAGACAAAATGTCTAGTTATTACAACCTTTCACAAACATAAAGAAGAGTATATATATATATATACTAAAAATACTAAAAAATACCTCCTAGGTTCATACAGCTATGGAGGAAAACGTTATAATTTCTTGTAATTTTAAAAATTGCGCGTTCAAAAATTCCCTGCCACGTGAGCTTTAAAAAAAAAACACACACCATTACATGAGCGTTCTTAAAAAAAAAAAAGAAGGTAAACGGTAAAATTAGTTAATGAAAATCGCCTGAAGACACCACTCATGTTAGAAACCTAGGTCGCGTAATAACTCAAAAGTTCTACAATATAATTGTATTGAACATTTTTTAACACAAATGTGCATTGGTCTAGTTGTATTATGACCAAAAACTAAGTAATGAAACAATCAATCAATCAATCAGTCAATATATATATATATATATCTCACTTTTTTTCTTCCTCAAGAATTTCTCACCCCCAAAATAAGTTTTGAAACGGAAATTAAGAGAAGAAACGCGCATTGGCTAAACATCCTTTTATTCTTTAAGATCGTGAAAATTTAACTATTTTTTGTGAAATACATAGATATTTAATGGTTAATATGGTACAACTTAAAAAAAAAAAAAGGATAGCCGTACTTCATTTATGTGCTGAGTTTTTCAGGACATTGGCGATCATGGCTCTCCACAACTTCATGTCCTTTGTAGCTCTTAATAAAACCTTATTCCGCTATCCATTTATTCAAGCTCGCTAGGTTGGTGACGCATTGTTTTCCTCTTGCCTTCAGTCTGTCTAGTGGGTATCAAATTTTCCATACTCTCTTCCCTCATTAAGTGCCCAAGAAATTTTAATTGTCACTTTCTGATGTTAAAAGTTCTTTTTGTTTCGATTTTTTCTAAAACTTCGTCGTTACTAACATGTTCGGCCCATGATATTTTCAGCACTCTTCTGTAAAGCCATATTACTGTTGCTTCAGTTCTCCTCTTCATCTGTGAGGAGAGTGTTCAGAATTCACAGCCAGAGAGGAGAATTCTCAGGAAAGCAGGAAGCAGATAGGCAGAAGTTGTAGAGCTTAGAGAGGACAGAGGAGAGTTCAGGGGCACATTTCTTCAAGTCTATGATTGGGATTCCGTCCGCTCCGCTCGCTTTGTGAGGGTCAAGTTTTGAGATTATGTTAGAGACCAGCCAGGGTGTAATGTGGACGTCATTCAGTTGAGTCTCAGTTCTAGGTGGGAAGTCGGGTGTAGATACTCCAGATGAATCCAGTCTCGAATTCGTGAAGAATCTGCGAGCAAAGCATTCAGCCTTGTCCACTGAGGAGGTGAGGACTTCAAATTCATTGATTAGTGGGGTATTGAGGTCTTACTCTTGTTAAGCACGCTTTTAGAGTCGCCAGTAGTCTTTGGCGCCGAACTTACAGGATGCTATGCGTTGCTTCATTCTGGCAACAGACAACATCTTAGCTTCGTTAAGTATCTTTTTACACTTATTACGAGCTGAGGCGAAAAGGCGCCTGTTTTGGTCTGACGCGTAGCTTCGATATAGCCGGAAGAAATGATTCCGGTAGGTAATGGCGGCCGAGCAAGCGGGAGAGAACCAGGGAGACGAATGGGATTTAAGCTGAAATTTCCTGGCAGGGATGAAAACATTGATGCCAGCCTTAACTCAAGAGGAGACCTCGGATGCACAGTCTTCAACGGGAAGCCTAAAAACGTTGTTCGAAGGGACGTCACACAGGAATCTCAGTCTGCTCTTTGGTATCAGTAGGATATTCTGCTGGTCTGGGTTTCTTGGGTAAAGTGGGAGTGGAATGAGATGCTGACGGAAACTACGGCGTGGTCAGAGTTCCCGAGAGGGCAGAGCTGCCTAGTAGTGCAAGAGTCTGGGATGAAAGTGAAGCAGAGGTCTAGTAGTGAGTCCCTTCTGTTATGGTTATTGGAAAAACGCGTAGGGAAGTCCACTATTCGCATGAGATTGGGTAATTGAAAAATTCATGGTGTGGACACCAGCAAGGTCGGTGACAGAGTTTTCCAGCCATTTGGTGTAGTGGGCGTTAAAGTCACCAAACACAAATATATGGGCAGATGGATGAGAAGAAATGGCCTTGTCGATATTGTTAGAGATGCTATCAAGTACCGAACAGTCAGAAGAGGAGGGTGAGCGGTAGAGAAAAAGAGAAAGCTAACCGAGCTTAGTAGTGAGAAACGGAAGCACATGAAAGAATGATCCAGGGATTCAAGAGATGTCACCCTAGCTAGAGGGAGGTGTTCGCTGACATAAACACCGAGCCCATGCATATGGACAGTGGAGTCCTTCCTGAAGAGGGGAAGGTAACCAGGAACGTAAAACTCAGAAGAGGGGATAGAAGAGTCAAGGTTAGTTTCACATAGAGCTAAGATATCAGGTGAGTTAGTTTGAAGGAATGATTCTACGCTGTAAAAGTTAGTGCGGATACCTCGTATGTTTCCGAAGGAGACGCAGAAATGTTTGGGCGTTTTCTGACTAGCTGGTTTAATTTTGCTATTTTGTTTGCTTGTTTTCCTAGTGATTTAGTTAGAGAGAGGTCTAGAGTAGAATCAGTCGGTCACTGTTTGTAGCATGTGAAGGATGGAGACTGGCGCAGCCTGCAACATAATGTGGCCTAAGGGCTGCCCACCGATATGGCACTACAGGAACCCCGATATTATTCAAATGTTGATCAAAGCAAGACGCTACGCAAGAGTTCGGGCTCCTAACTACCCGTTGGAAGCAACAACAAGGAAACTGCCAACCCGGTACCCTCAGAATGAAGAGACGTTGCCACCATACTCAATGACTGCAAAGAGCTTCCAGCTGAACTAACACTAAGACCGAAGGAGAAGAGAAATGAACCGGGAACCCCTTCCTAAACAAGAAACAAGGCGGCGATCAACTCTACTCCTGTTCAAAAGAAAGGGGTTGAGTGTGAAACCAGGCGATAGTAGGTACTATCTACTCCAATTAAAAAATTTACTAAGTTTTAAGTCGAAACGAAACTTAAAAGCCAAAATAATTTACACAATCTTGCCCAAGTGCACCGCAAAAGTAGCAAAATACTTAAGTTAGTAACAATAAAAAGAAAGATCAATCCAACCGACTTACCTTGCAGAGAACATAAGCTGAAAGTTGAGTGAAAATTTCGGAAGACAATACCAAAATACTATTCAACTCTTTTTTTTTTTTCAGATATTGTACGCGAGTCAACTGCCTGTTAAGTAGGATAGAACGGGGTGAAAGAGAGGGAAAGAGAGTGAGAGATGGGAAGAGAGACTACAGAGCATGCGTCCAATAGCCAGGTTGAGGGGGCAAAATGACCGATAGTCAAAGACGGGCTACACTTAAATTATTTCAGAGAACGGCATTGCTGTGAAAATAAAATAAATAAAACCTCAAACCATTTATATCGAAATGAAACTTAAAAGCCAAAATAATTTACACAATCTTGTCCAAGTGCACCGCAAAAGTAAGTAGCAAATACTTAAGTTAGTAACAATGAAAAAAAAAAGCAACTACAAAAAAAGACCGATCCAACCGACTTACCGAGCAGAGAACATAAGCTGAAAGTTGAGTGAAAATTTCGGAAGACAATGCCAAAATACAATTCAATTGCTACACTGGACTACGGTATTCGCCATTATTGTTTTATTAATCCATGTCTCACATGTGATTAAAACTTCTCTTTACTAATTATTTCTTCCAGTGTTTTCCTTATAATATTGTTTTTCAGAGCTACGAGCTTATATGAGCATTATAGTAGTAGTTGGCACCCGCCTGCACCCGCCTGCATCAGGATCGACATCCTCTCTCCTTATTCCCTTTCCTCCATCCGGGGGCGGAGATGAATGTGAAGACTCAGCCTACTCCTGAAGAGTATTCAAAGAGAGTTTGATGAGGTCATTCGCACGAATTTGATTTTGGTGCACGACATAGAAGCCCACACACTTGGCTAGAAGCATCTTCGCCGCAGCTTAAAGAGGATTGAGACAGTGAGTATTAAACGCAAGGAAATAAGAAATGAGACGCATATACTGTGACCAAGAGTTAAGTTGTACCATTCTAGCCAACTTCTGCTTTCAATTACTGCCGTTTTTTTTTCAGATCGGCTACGAGTAAAACGAACAATTTTCATTTTTTAAAAAAAAATTTGCTTTATGTTCCAGTTCGATTAATTTCCTCTTCATGAAAAATTAGATTGAACGAGAAAGAAACGTTTGAGACGTTGCAATTGTCCAAGTCTATTCATAGCAAAATAGCAGGCATCTCTTTAGATAAAAGAAAAAAGAGGAAGCATGTTCCATTCGTTTTCAATTCAAGATAGATAATAAAGACCTTTTCATTACGTATTTTTTAAATTCTGTTCAAGATTACATTAATCCTTTACGCATCGTTGTTTCTTCTTCTTCTTCTTCTTCTTCTTCTTCTTCTTCTTCTTCTTCTATGTGCCTTGTCCTTTTAAGAAGTAGGCGATCATGGCCTTCCACGTCTCCCTATCCCTGGTGGCTCTTAGCACGGTTTCTCCTGTTACACCACGCAACTCCCGTTCTGCTATTCACCTGCTCAGGCCAGTCAAGTATGTTATACGCCGTTGTGTTGTCTCTCCTTCCCTATATCTAACCTGCTAGTATCAAACTCTCTAAGCCTTCCTTCCTCATTGCATGTCCTATGAACTTTAGCTGTCTCTTCCTGATGCTCAGTATTAATTTCCTTTGTTTCCCTCCTTTCTAAAACCTCATAATTGCTCACATGCTCGATCCATGATATCCGCAGCGTACTTCTGTAGAGCCACGTTTCAGTTGCTTCAAGTTTTTTCTTCACCTTCGATGAGATTGTCTAGCATTCACTGCCATATTGAAGAACTGACATCACATAGCAATGCAGTACTCTCTTCTTTGTTTCTAGTGAAATTTTCCTGTCACTTAATACATATCATTATTATGAGAAAGTGACTGGAGAAAACGATGCCTGGTCAAGACTGATTGTATTGCAGACCCTTCCCTGAATTTTTTCAAGAATCTCGAGGTGTACAGTAATAGAACTGGACCAGATATGGCAGCAATGTTCAATGCACGGATCAATTGTACATTTATAAATGTGCGAGTTGGATTCTGACAAGTAAAATTTTACTTGCACATCCCGTTCTCAATGAACGGTAATTCAATGTAATGTGGTCGTAATTTCTCCAAACAAATGATGGTTTTACCGATGGACTCTGATGTATCTAGATGTTTAACATGTTTAATTTTCTATCAGTTTTATTGTTGTCATTATTTTCAACGCTATTGTTTTTATAAACATTTAGGTAAAAAGAACGTCAAAAATTAAATTTAAACACGATCGTTTCTGTATTTTTAATATTTTCAGTATAAATATTGGATTGGTTAAAACACTTTGGTAATAATACGCACTCACGTCACATCACCCTAACTCTAGTTTAATTTTGTGACTTGTGCAAACTACCCAACTTGGTTTTGTCAAAAACGTCTGTTAGGCTGTTTAAGTCTATAAAAAGATAAATATTTCCTTCCTCTTACCCTTTTTTCCCTATTGCTCGAAGATGTAGTAGCACGTAGGTAAAGTGTCCCAGGTGGAGCGCGTTCGTTTCCTTGGTCCATTGACGACTGAACTCTCTCACACACATACACATACGATTGTATCACACACACAAACATCCAGATTCTTAATAGCTAGGTTTTAATGTTTTTTCTTTTCTTTTAAATTGTGTACACATTAATGTAAATTTTATGTATTAAACATATTTTTTTTTAATTACTGTTTTTTTTTTATTAGTTTTACCCGGACTCACATGAGTTCGCCAATATTGTTTTCGGGACAAATGTTCGCGAATCTGTTAAATATTAACTGAAAAACAAGCACACCTTGCAATTAAAGTGGTAACTTCTGCAACAGCTGTCATTCCCGATGTACCTCTACATATAGAAGCCTTCTCTTAGTATAAGTAGCGAGATTTCATCCATCACCAGCTTACAGCATTTGTTAGTTCTCAGCAGCCACGCATTTGAGTACAGAGCAGGCTCAACTACACCTAAATTCGGTGATCGGGCGATAATCGGTGTTTCAACATGATATAGGAAGAAATATAAATGAGTATTCTTTGGAATAAATTTTTCATCTATAAATTTTTTGCCCACTTATAAAAGTCTGCGAGTGAAAGAGAAGGGGAACACTTTAAAGGTGGGAATTAATCCTAAACAATAATCAAGGGATAAAATTCTATTTCTGTTTGTTAGGGCGCCGCTCCTATTTGACTACAAATGGACTGTTCCCATTGCTATATATAGCAATGGTGGATTCTCTACAGGGGAGTCGTACGAGAGTCACTAGACTGACGACTCTACGACACTGTCAGCTCTCTGCTTTCCGAGCAGAGAGCAGTAACCCAGTCGTGGTTCCGCCGAAGGGTAGAACCACGACTGGGGAAAAATAGACAGACATTTTTTGGCCCGGCTATATGGCCGGGAATACCCACAATAAAATGACCATGTGTCACATCCAGCCTTGCGTGGGAAGGCTAGTAAATACAGTCGTAGAGAGTCACTAGACTGACGACTCTACGACACTGTCAGCTCTCTGCCTTCGGGTAGAGGGCGCTCTCTGCTTCCGAGCAGAGAGCATTAACCCAGTCGTGGTTCCGCCGAAGGGTAGAAGCACGACTGGGGAATAATAGACAGATATTTTTTGGGCGGGCCATATAGCCCGGAAAGCCCAGATATAAACTGACCATGTGTCATATGTTGCCCTTACTGGGAGGGACGACTAAATAATGAGTCGTAGAGAGTCACTAGACTGACGACTCTACGACACTGTCAGCTCTCTGCCTTCGGGTAGAGGGCGCTCTCTGCTTCCGAGCAGTGAGCATTAACCCAGTCGTGGTTCCGCCGAAGGGTAGAAGCACGACTGGAGAATAATAGACAGATATTTTGTGGGCGGGCCATATAGCCCGGAAAGTCCATATATAAACTGACCATGTATCATATGTTGCCCTTACTGGGAGGGACAGCTAAATAATGTCGTAGAGAGTCACTTGAGAGTCTCTAATAAGTTACTGAAGAGTCAGTGCGAGTCAGTGAAGAGTTAGTCACACCTCCGGTGGCGTACCGGAAGTAATCACGTATACACACGTCTTACGACGGATTGGACTCTTGTATCTTTTCTATTGTAAATATTACTAATCACTTCTGTACATACTAACCGTCTTTTCCGCGGAATACAACTTATATTCTGATTCTGTTGTTGAATTATTCATTTATACTTGGCGATATAACACTGTTCAAAAAAGCGGATCGGAGTGTAAACTGAATAATAGGCGAACCTATCTACTCCTATTTGTAGTTTATTTTTTGAAAACTAAAGTTGATAAACAAAAACTGAAATTATTTATGACTTAACTTAACAGTTAGCTATTTACCAGGAATACTGTTGAACATTTCCAAGTATTAGGTTGATACCAAAATTCCCAATGATATCTTTGACCCAGTGTTAGAAAATTCTTAGAAAAGTGTTTGAAGTTTACTAAGCTTTTTATTGTTGGTGTATCAATATTCTTAAAAAGCTGTTTATTTTTTTTTTTATTTTGGTAGGAATCAAGTTTGAATATAATATGCACAGCCGACTGTACTTAATGCTTCTATTATAGTCTGCTAAAATTGGAATCAAAGAGAGATAATGGATCACTGAAGCTTGCGGCAAAAAAAGTATTTTTTATTGATTTGTCTTTTTACGTTTTTTACCTTTTACAGGTTATTTTAAAGCAAGAAATTATTTGTCTATACTTCTGAGATGAGGTAGTATTTACACTACTTACATATTCGGACTATTGTCCTGATCTTTGCTGCCATTTTTACGACGTTTCAGCTGTTGTACACTTCGGTCTTCTTCAGGTGCTACGATCACTGGGGCATTACGATCACAGGGGTATATGATTCTCATTGTATGTGCGATGTCACTGGAACTAACTAACGGCGATATCCAATGGATATCGACGTTGGTTCGTGACTTGACTTAAAGAGTTGTGAGTTCCATACCAGGCTACAGCAGTGATGAACAAATAACTTAGAAAAGTTAAGTTAAAAGGAAATAACTACATGGCTACTAGAAGTGGCATCGCACATTGAATGAAAATGATATACCCCAGTGGTTGTAATAAAGGGTTCGGTCCGTAATTCCTACCACCCGAAGAAGACCGGAGCGTACAACAGCCGAAACTTCGTAAACAGGGCAGCAAAGATGAGGACAATAGTCCGAATAATGTAAATAGAAGAAATTATTTTTTTTATTCTAAAAATATTTTGGGGATAATAATGATATTCTGATACAAGTTTTACAAATTAACTCATATTCTCTTTTGAATGACACATGGAAACAAAATAAAAGTTTTTTTTTTCTGGGCAAGGTAATTATTGTAATGGAATTTATCACACTGCCAATAACCTATGTGGACTGACTATATTAGTAGCCATATGTAGTGAGCACAAGAGATACCTGTGATTCGCCTCGCCTCGCCTCGCCTCGCCTCGCCAACGAGACTTGCTCACGGTCTGAGCAATCAGATCCGAGCCGTCACTCTTGTTCACTTCTCTGCGTCCAAACAGAGAGAGACCCAAGCGAGGCTCTGCTGAAGGGTAGAGTCTCGCTTGGGTTTATAGTGGGTTATCCGCCCTAGTGAAATGTAGTTGTGTGTTGAAACAGATTAATTGAACTTGTCCTTGTTAGTAGATAGCCCACTATAAGTGGGGTATAAAACAAGGAAATCAAATTGTGTATAGAAACATCATTTATTGATATATATAACAATTAAGGTTTTCTTACAAATAAAAGTAATGTCTTTTGGTTGGTACAAAGATCGATAAAAATGTTCATAGCAGTAAATGCCGAAAAGAGTTTGTGCGTATGTATGTGCGAGCGTTTGTTTGTTAGGAGTGTCTTTGAAGTCTCCGCCCAGTCCATCTGGTAAGTGGCTCAGTGAACAGCGAAGAAGAAGATGAGAGAGAAAAGAGAGGCAAGCATAATGTGACCGCTTGACGTGGTCAAGGGACGTATTAATTATGCTCGTATTTTCTCAACTGGCGATGCTTCCTGTGTCGCCCTTTTATTTCATCTTTGAAGCTCCAAACAAGTCATTTGGGAATTCACACCCGGATTTAATTCTGGGCTTCCCATTGGACAATAAACAAAATTCACGTCGGCTCGCGAAAAGGGTCCCTAACAGGAATTTGATATTTGTTTATTTTTAGTTTTCCACCGGAATATCTGCGTGGAGCCCAGATGCGCAAAACCAGTTTTGGTCATTTGCTATCTGGACATCTGAGGGCAAACATCCGGTCCCTGGTATCACCATAGTTTCATAAAACAAGAGCCCGAACTAGCCTTAAGCTGCATCTACGGGATATTTTTGGCCGAGCCTACGGGCTCGGAATCCCACATAAATAGACCTTGTGTCATATCTGCCTTTGTGGGAAGGCGACAAATACCCATACTTCGGCAATTACTAACCGGCCACCAGATTCCCTGTTTTGGCGTAGTGCATTCTCTTTACAATAAAACTCTCTTCTTTCATCTTCGTACGTTGTTCTTTCACTCGAGAACCACCATCTTAAGGTTGTCATCACGAACCAACAAATAATCATGGAGGTGTTCTTCTAATACGTGCGTTATCTCCCCAAGACCTTTCAACACTAGGCTCTTACTTATTTCGTTCTATGCAACGCGTCATCTATGGTCAGCGATTACAGCCAGCTGAAGACTTTGAGACATTTATTCAGTGAATTAAATCTGTAATCCTTTTTTTTATATAGCTGGATACACAGTTGAACTTAGAAATGATGCAAGGTAACAGAAATTCAGAGAATTTTTTTTATTATTTCATCTCAAGCAAGGCATTATCGCCACTGATGCGCAGGGGGCTACATAAGAGAGTAAAAAGCAGGAGGAGAGCAAAGAGAAAAAAAGGGGGTGTCAGAGAAAGGGCAAGAGAAGGATGGGAACAAAGGTGTGAAGACAGTTGCGAAGGTAGAGAGAAATGAAAAGAACAAGATACACGGAGTGATGTAGGAAGGACGAGGGAAAGACTGGAGTCAAGTGGATAAGAGATGGGAACTGACATTGCATTTAAATTCCTGAAGGTTGTAGCCGCCAGGAAAGCAAGTATACGCAAGGGAGCTCCACAAGCGGGAAGTGTGAGAAAAGAAGCTAATGGAGAAGAATTGTCGGCTGCATTTGGTAGGTTTAACTGTAAAAGGATGGGACCTTGTTGCTAATCTGGTTGCTTGTGCAAATCCTTGGGGATGGGGCACCAGCGACCAAAGTTCGTCGGAGCAGAATCCATGTGACAATAATGATATTGTGAATTTATATGAACTTTAAATAATGCTATCAGCTTTTGCATGTAATAGAAATTAAAATGAAGAAAAATAGACGGAATTTTGAATGCTGATTTTCAAGAGAGCTAAAACACATCAGAAATTTTAAAGTTTGGCATGACACGATCTTTTTATTTTGTTTCCTTTTATTTGAACTTGGAGAAGAAAGAAATGGTGAAAAGATCCTTGGTGACAAACGCAGTTGCGTGTCAGCCATTAGTGACTAGTGTTCAAGGCCAGAATTTGAATGCTCATTTTTAAGTCACGTTTTGAACATTTGGAAGATTTTAGTTCCCGACGGTGTAAAAACTTGTAGTAATGACTCCTCTAAAAACTATAATTCTAAAAAAAAAAAAAAAAAAACTCCACTGGACTTGAAGATTAGAATTCCAAATCTTTGCTTTACTTCTAGTTGGTGGAGGATAATGCATAACTATGAACATAAATTGGTTGTTTTATGAACCTGTGGTGATACAAGGGACCGGATGTTTGCCCTCAGAGGTTCAGATAGCAAATGACCAAAGTTAGCTCGATAGACAGACTGATACTGAATGAACCTAATCGATATATTGACTAAAATAAGGGAAAGGGAAAAATAACCCCTTTCAATGGATAAATGTTCCTTTTACCCGTTTTTCGACTCACACTTTTGTGAAAAGGAATCGATGTAACCGTATTTTCTACTCCAACAGCTTCTTTTCTCGTGCTTCCTGCCTGTGGAATTCCCTTCCACATTCCTGCTTCCCCGACAGCTACAATCTCCAGGAGTTTAAATGTAAGGTCAATAGACAACTAACACACTAACTTGCATCTATTCTCCCAAACACTCTCACCATCTAACCAACCCTCATTCTCGGTATCCTTACCCGTCTATCACCCTCCTTCTGACATTTCCTATATCTAACCATCCTTTCTCATCACTTCCCCGATCCTATGTAACCCCCTGCGCAATAGTGGCAGTGGAATGCCTTGCTCGGGGTGAAACGTTAAAAAATATATATATATGCATCTTTTGAGTCATAAAATCTTAAAAGGAAATGAAATTCTAAAACATTGGGTAAAGTATGCCTGGAAAAAATTGATATCTATTTGGTTCGATAGTCTGGCACAAGTAGTTGGTGTTTGAGCCCATATAAAAGCAAGGGTTTCGAAGGCAGATTTCCAAACTAGACTGGTCTTGGTTACTTCAACAGTTGTGTATTTATTTACTAATCATTTTGGTGTTTGATAAAAATAAAAGATTTTGAAGGTTGGTTTTCAAAGCAGATAGGTTTTGGCTCCTTAGCAGTTTATCGTAACACAATATCCCTACTCCAGTTTTTCTCAGTTTAAATGATAGTAAAATGGGGAAATTTTTATTTAAAAGAAATCGTACTTTAAATCTCTACCTCCCTCGTCATTTAGCTTCGTTATCAGTAAAGTAAGATTTAAATAGTGATGACGTCATAAATATGGCAGAAGGTTTATTTTGCGAGTTAAAGCGTTGTTTGTCTGCCAACAATATCGGAATCTTCGTGTAAAACGAAGCTAAGCTTCATCAATATTTACACATGGGTATTTTAGTGCTAGCTGAGCATGTGCAAATATATAGGATATAAAATAAAGAAGCATATACTTAGTACATTAGCACTAAACCTGCCTTGATGCGCCCTTTGTTAAGATTAAACTCAGGGTTCAATTAAATGAATACAATAATTAGTGCGCTCCAATCGGTTTACAAATACAATTTTATGCACATTAATGATGAATGGTAATAATTCTTCATATATCAGTTTGGCGGAAGGCCGCGATGTTTACGTACTTAGGATCAAGCTCATAACACTAAAAGTCTTCACATTAAACTTGTTAACCATCGTGCTATAAAATGTGCCCTTTATTTACTAAATTTAAATTCTGGTAGAAGGCTTTAACTACAGAGCAATAGTTAAACCTTATTAAATAAGAACAAAAACGAGGTATCTCTAGACGTAGATAGCGGAATGGGAACAATCTTCCACTGGAGATTAGATATAAGGTCTCATTCAAAATACCGTGAAGGTTACCGAGATCGATATACTGTTATTGGATAATCCGCTGTGGTACAGGGTAGGCATCTTTTACTAGGTGTAAAACATGGTAGGCATCTTTTAGTAGGTGTAAACAAATCCTTTGCGCGTCCCTTGATCCTGCCTTCTAACCCAGAGTGAGGAAGTCGGAAGAAGCTGGGGCTCTCTTGAAGAGCAACATCTGAACACGAGTAAGTAACTTTCTTGTCTATCATTTGTAGCAAACGTTAAACCTTTTTTACCAGACACGTATGTGTGAAAAAACCATATCAGCGGAAGTAACCACTTTTCAGCTTTTGGACATGCGTAAAAAGAAGAAAAAAAAAAAAAAAGAAGGGGAATATGCGTGCTGTGGACCTGAGAAACTAGTTCTTTTTTTACTTCGAGCCGATATTGCGAGTGAGCGTAAAGTTAACGCTTCGTGCAATAGACGCAAGATGGCGTTGGCAGTACACCTTACGCATTCGCTGTTTCGTTAACGGTTAAAGTTCAACTATTCTGTCATTATTTACAGAGAAGCTTAAGAAAATTAATTTAATTTTTTCTACACGAAAGTTGTTCCCAATAGCAGAGACGGTGTAAGTGTCACTTGAGCTCCCACCGAAGCTATGATACGGATCCCACCCTACGAATTTATTATGATACGGCCATACACTCTAACCACGACATCTCCAGTTTTATAAAGTAGTATTCATGTAAAATACACATTTTATTTTAACTTGATTATGTGTAATAATAGACCGTATGCTAGATCGATGATGAATTAAACTAGAAAAATTGAAAATAAATACAGAATATCTAAATAAAAATTAGAAACGTGTTATAATAGATCATTCTATTTCAAATAAATCAAAAATATTTTGTGGCAGTTTTTAACATCAACTTGAGATTTTTTGTTAAAAAGTTGAATAATTTTAATATTATGGATAAAAAATAGTGAATTTTATATAGTGTTTTTTCAAGGTTTATTATGAAAATTACAAATTCACTGATTTGAACTTAAAAAACCGGAAGAGATGCAGGAGATTCCGAAGTCATTTGAAGGCCGTGGTTGAAGCCAATGACTGTATCTATCTAATCTAATCTAAACTTATTTATAAATGGAACTTTGTCTGTGCGTGTGTCCGTTACCTATAGACTCTGAAAAGGCTGAACCGATTTCCTTGAAAATTTACACAGTTGCACTAGAAGCGTCTGCGAGTGATCTTAGCTAGGTTTTGTGTCGAGGTACTTCCGATAAATATCGAAAATCGATAATCGAAAAAATCGGGTTATAGAAGGAGTGGTCTGATTTTAATCAAACTTGATACACTCATAGACAAAGATATAAGAAATGATATTCACAAGTTTCGAGGTTGCAGTTCTTACAATAGTGCAGAAAATCGATAATATATATATATATATACATATATATATATATATATATATATATATATATATATATATAAAAGACAAGATGTTTGTGTGTGTTTGTTTATCTGCCTGTATGTCTGTATTTTTTTCAGCCCTTTTATTTTAGTTTTTGATTCGGGTTTGGCTCTAAGTAGGTATAATTATAGTTCTTAGTCTCAGCCATGATACCATTTAATCAGAGGACTTATTTAGCCTTCAAAATTCAGTTTACGACGAAAAAAAACTTTGTGATATCGATACCTGGAAATCAAAATTTGACTTCACTCGTTTTTCATTCAGTCTACGGTTTCGCTTTAACTGGAAACAACTATTACTTTTTAGTCTTTCGTGCCAACGTCCAAAGAGTCTGTGCTCCAGGACCATGGATTCGTTTTAAAGCTTTCATTACACCCGAGCAACGCCGGGCTATACTGCTAGTTATTCAATAAATTTAATCTTTTTGTGTAATTTTGGCACAAAAAAAAAAAAAATCTGTTAAAACGAGATGTTAATCTTATTTTCATTTAAGAGTAATTTAGGCGACAATTTATCGATTGCAATCTGTAAATACAAAATGTCACGGCGGAGACGTGGCGAACAAGCTAATCTTGCAAACTTTTATTATTAGAACAGGGTTTGATCAGCTGCATACCTTACACTTGTGTATCCTCATTGGGTAGCCTAAACATGTATACATTTATTGAGTATTCCACACTTGTTTATTAGTAAACTCCTATAACTTTACTGAATTCAGTTGTCATTAGCTAATCTATATTTATTGACTTGTGCCAGGCCAAGTTAAATTTGTCAAATAATCAGGCGCATCGAAGAGTCTGCAGTAACCTTAAGTTGTATGGATTATACAGTATGTCTGTCAACTCGTTATCACTGGCAAGTATCATCAATATCTTTGGTTCTCATGAGAACAACAATGTCTCTTGAAGCCCACAAGTGACTTGCAGTGTTGAATGCACATGTTATAAACTCAGTTGTTTTGTACATGGACTAGCCTGTTTTGTAAGCTCCGTTCAGCTTGCTACTGAGTTTTTCACGTGACGAGTGAGACCGGAGATGTTTCTGCAGGTTTTCTGACACACCCTGTACGTTATTTGCAGCGCAGTACTGATCAGACGTAGTACTGATCACAGTTTGTGAAAGGTTCTACCAATAGGACTATTTTTCGTACCTGACGAGGCCTGCATTGGAAATACCTACTCTGCTACATTCATTCCATGTAAATTGATTGATTGCTCGACTAATAATTTCCCTTTTCCTAGCTGCACGCTTGACATTTGCCCAACATATCAATTTTTTTCTCTCCCGTAGTCATTTATTTACCTACTTATATATATATATATATATATATATATATATATATATATATATATATAAGTAGGTAAGTAAATGACTACGTACTTTCTTATTGAGCTCTTTCTTGTTAAGGTTTTCGTCTTGGGGTTTTTTTTTCTTTCGAACACAGCTTATGCTTTGTTTGTTTCTTTTTTTATTCCCCGCTACCCATTTGGTAGTACCTTTTGGGTTTGACGACTAACATTACCGATTTGTTAGCAGTAGGCTTTTCTGATTTCGGTCGTGATTAGTGCTACTGTTTTGTTGGTACGTTTTACAATATATATATATATATATTGTCATCCGCAGACAGATCTGTTTCGCCGTATCACAGCTCATCAGTACGGTTAGAATCCGATTGCTTTTTTACCCAGGATTGAACCCGACCGAAATGGCGTCAGTCGGCAAATGTATATATATATATATATATATATATATATATATATATATATATATATATATATAATCATATCGCCCCAAGCAAAGCATTTTACTGCCTCTGTTGTGCAGAGGGTTACATAGGAGGAAAGTTATGAGGAAGAGTGACAGGTTATAGGGGATGTCAGAAAGTGGGTAAGAAAAGGATGAGAATACTGATGAGAGTGGAGTGGACGGAGAAAGGAGCATGAGAGAGAGGATGCAAGTTAGTGAGATAGGAGATGACTATTGATTTTACATCTAAATTCTTGGAGATTATATCTGTCGTGGAAGCAAGTAAACGGAAGTGAAATTCGCAGGCGGGAAGTGCGAGAAAAGAAGCTGATGGAGCGGAATTTGCGTTTACATTTTATTGGTTTCACAGTAAAAGGGTAGGACCTAGTTGCTAATCTTGTGACTCGAGTAAATTCATATATAGGGGGCACCATTGAGCTAAGTTCATCGGAGCAGAAGCCGTGATATATATATATATATATATATATATATATATATATATATATAGATATATATAATTTGGAAATGTGTTATTTTCGCAACCTAGGTTTCAACCTTTCGGTATCTTCAGTTGATTTATATCGCTTGGAGATCCCGAAATATTTTAAGTTGCGGAAATAACTCATTTTCAAAAGAAAAATATTGAAAAGTTTTACAATGTAAATGTATTGAACACTTTTTTAATACAACTGAGTATCTGTCTGATCTAATTATGGCCAAAAACTAACTAACTAACTAACTATATATATATATATATATATATACTGTTTGATTAAAAAACGAATATCTACTCAAATACGAATATCGATTAAAAATAATGTTCAAACAAATAATTTCAATATGTCCGTTGTTAAAACCATTTCGTTAATCTTCGGTGTCTTCCGTTATATATATATATATATATATATATATATATATATATATATATAACTTTAATCCAAAAGGAAAAGCAGGTAGGTAAATCCCAAAAACCCGATCCTAATTAATATTAATTGCATTAATATTAAAACTGATTAAGGTGGTGGGCTCAATGCAATTTATATTCAAATTACAGAGCCAATTATAAAATTTAAATAAATTCCGATGTTCAAAGAAAAAAGCTCAAAAGAAAAAAGAAAAAAAATTAATCTCCATAGAAACGTTAACAAACGTGTTTGTGTGTATGTGTGTGTGTGTATATATACTTGTTGATTTAATATACTCCTAAGTTAAATTTTTTATTTTTTTATTTTTATATTTATTTTATATTATATTATATATTTTATTTTATTCTATGTTTTATTAATTTGCATTAATTTTCTATTAATTTTTAATTTTTATATTTTAATTTTTATATTTGAAGTTTGATAATTTTTATATTTCAATTTAAGTCTAGTTCTGTATTTTAATTTTAAATTGTATGTCAAGGTTTTCAAAAAAAAAAATTCTATAACCTTCATTCCATCTATTTAAACCAAAAACTGCTATAATTTATTTGTCAACACGTTTGTTAACGTTTCTATGGCGATTAATTTTTTTTTTCCTTTTCTTTCTTTTCTTTTCTTTTCTTAGCTTACTTCCCTGTCAACCACCCCTTCTCATTTTTGTTTACTTTTTCCCCTTTACTTCCTTCTTTCCTTTAGTCTTTCCCTTTCATTTCTTAGAGCCAGACAAGGCTAAATTTCCACTTTCAACTCACGACTTAGTTTAAAAATAAAGGAATTATATATATATATATATATATATATATATATATATATATATATAACTTTTTGGGGAAATAAATAAAAATTAGAAGGTTTGGCGGGTAGCATAACTGGTGCGGTAAGTGGAGTCAGCATGCCAAGTTCAAATTCCGTTCGATTCGGTTTTGTTTATTTCACGCTAATACATTTCAAAAAGGCACTGATTTACCTTTCCCCAGCTACGTGTTAAATAGCAGGTCAGACTAGGAATCTTGCCATGGTGAGCAGTCACGCTAGGAGAAGGGAAACTTCAAATTCAAAAGCAGCCAGAAGAAAGATGGGTTCCGTTAGACTGTTTTGCCATAGACAAACCCAATGTTGCTATGTTTGCAGAACATGTGATACTTTTTGGACCGTAATTGTGATTATGATGTTTTCTAATCAAAGTTACAGAGAAAGAGAAGCATTAGAGAACGGTTGTAGAAATACATTGAATCACAAATAATAAAAAAATGTATCCAACTATTTAATAATAACTTAATGTTAGCTTACCTAGGATAGATACGCTCTAGTTCCATTCAAAGTACTCCGCTTTGGATATCAGCACTTATCACAGCGTAACCTCCCGTTTTTCAGAACTCCTTTAAAGCCCTCTTTATCGATCGCCATCAACTGTTTCGTATCGTTTTCTTTAATCTCGTTTATGGCGTTTCAATGGAGATCTTAACTTCCGCCGGAAAAGCAAGAAACACGATGGAACTAAAACTGGACTGTGGGGTGGTGTGTGTGTGTGTGTATGAGAGAGAGAGAGAGAGAGAGAGAGAGAGAGAGAGAGAGAGAGAGAGAGAGAGAGAGAGTGTGTGTGTGTGTGTGCATGTGTGTGTGATTATGCGGAGAGAGAAGCTGAAGAACCTGGGCGATGCGATGGTTTGCTCCAAACTTCACAGATCTATTTACTCGGTGAACATGACAGTCACACAGTTCCCAAAACCACCTAACTTTTCACCACCAACAGAGTAACTTCACAGAGGAGTGTCTAACCACGCATGTGCTATAACCCCCTCCAACACAGACACACCTTTGATTGGTTACCAAGTTTTATCAAACCAACGTAAACGGTTTTTGAGATTGTCAAAACGGATTGATCCGTCTTTTACAAAACTCATTTAAGAAACACACGAGAACACATATGTTAAACTTTTATTTTTATTAAGATCGTCTAATAGATGGCGCAGGAGTTACTGAGGTAGAGTAATGAATGATACGAATGTAAAAAGAGTAAGTAGGAAGTAAAGATTACGAGTATATGGCGTATAGATAACGATTGATGCTAGACTTGATGTGGTTAAAAGTGCCAAAACTCTCACACTGGAGTTTGTTCCACAAAATAGTGGTTCTTAGTAAGAAGCCTTCGGATTGGAACGCCCTTCTTATCAAATAAATACGAAAGGAAATATAGGTGATTTAATCTTGGGGCAGGGCGGCTCTTGACGTAAAGGTCTGAACTAAAGGCATTGGAGAATGGAGCTCGTTTGAACATTTACCGTTGTATTAGACTAGCAGTATAGCCCGGCGTTGCTAGGGTGTAATGAAAGCTTTAAAACTAATCCATGGTCCTGGAGCTCAAACTTAGCCTAAAGAATATTTGTGTGAAGTTTGGTGAGAATCGGATAAAAATTGTAGATTTGTATAAAAGACATACAGACAGATAAACAGACATACACACAAACATCTTGCCTTATATATATATATATATATATATATATATATATATATATATATATATATATATATATATATTATCGATTTTCTGCACTATTGTAAGAAATGCAACCTTGAAACTTGTGAATATCATTTCTTATGTCTTTGTCTATGAGTGTATCAAATTTGATTAAAATCGGACCACTCCTTCTATAACCCGATCTTTTCGATTATCGATTTTTGATATTTATCGGAGGCACCTCAACACAAAACCTAGCTAAGAACACTCGCAGACGCTTGTAGTAAAACTGTGTAAATTTTCAAGAAAATCGGTTCAGCCGTTTCGGAGTCTATAGGTAACGGACACACACACACACACACACACACACACACACACACACAGACAAAGTTCCATTTATAAATAAGTTTAGATTAGATATAGAAGAAATCTTGAAGAAAGGGAAAATGCCAGCGAGACATGGGTTTGGGTTAAACAACCGGACGCATTTACTGCACCGCACCAAATAACAGCTATAAAATGATGAACGAATAGAATTTATTTAAGAGGTTGGCGTTTGGAGGTTGGATATAATCAGTTTAGAGGTTAGACAAACACTCTTGCAAAATTTCGAATATGGTAATGCGAATTGCGTTACAACTGCAGTCGTTCTTGTTGATATTTGCAAGTTAATTGTTCTGATATTCTTGTGGTAAAAAATTAGTACCAGACTGTTATTTTGTAAGACTAAGATAAATGTCTTATCTTAGATGTCTGCCACGTGAATGAGAGAGTTGCGACTTCCCAATGGTGCTAGAGAAATATCGATGGCCGAGCACAACCCAAAATACTGATATTCAAATTCGACAAGACATGTACGAGTAACACAACAATTATTGGGACAAGATGTGGAGTCAGGAAGCCGAATACAACATTTTTTATAGCGAAGTTCACTCTGTGGAAAGCCCACGAGCCACTCGAGGTAGAGATTTACAGAGTAAGAGGCACAGGTTATGTAGATGTCTGGGGAAGATAACAATGACATTTATGGCTTTTGGAATTCTCTATTGGCTTCTTGCATCCCAGTTACATTTGGTAATCAACAATTTAAGTGCAATGGCTATCGTTACCTTCTGTCTCCCTAATTCTTGTTCTTTTGTTCCCTCTTTTTAATAGTAGTGTTTCTGATATTCTCTAACACACAATAATGCCTTGCATCCTAGTGACTTTGCATCCTTACTTGGGGTAAAATGATTAATATATATATATATATATATATATATATATATAGTTATCGAGAGTCTTTCAGTACCTCTAGTGTGTACTATATATATATATATATATATATATATATATATATTAACAACATCGGAAAAATAACATCCCTGAAAATGGCAAGTGAAGTAGCTGAAAGCCCTTGGAAAGACAAAAAGTCTAGAATTTTTTTACACTCCTTATCTCCAGCAAAAAGGAAACATGTAAGAATACTGGAAAAATTAAATTAAAAATTAATAAAATCTTCCTTGTCGGTCATTTTTCACAAAATATGTTTAAATGAAAGATTGCTGTTCCAATATACATTAATATATATATATCAGCATGCAGTGTGGGTGTAGAAGAATCCAAGGGAGTATCCTGTACATACAGTGGTAGCTCTAAGCATATATGCATATAAATACATATAGAGCAAATATAAGAAAAATTAAGACAGACACGTTATTTCATGGTGAATCGGAAGTATAGGCCTATTTCAGGCGAACCATCGTCAGCTTCCGTCTTTATTTTACAAAATATTTTACACGATTCGTATAAAATCTTTTGTAAAATAAAGACGGAAGCTGACGATGGTTTGCCTGAAATAGGCCTATACTTTCGATTCACCATGAAATAACGTGTCTGTCTTAATTTTTCTTATATATATATATATATATATATATATATATATATATATATGTGTGTGTGTGTGTGTGTGTGTGTGTGTGTGTGTGTGTGTGTGCAATTCACATTCGTTTACATCGGAATAGTTTTAAATCTTTTTATAGCGAATTATCGGACAATTATCTTTTATAAGTCTAGTGATTTTTCTAAGAGTAGCTTAGATGTGGCACAATGCCGAAAGGATGGGTTACCTGAGGTATCCGTTACCTAGTGTGGATATAACTTACTACTCAGCCGCAATTGTTCTAGCAGGACAAGCTTGCTAACCATTACACCACATCGAGGTGTTCAGATCTTCTCTATCTACATCCGTGTCAAAAAGGTATGCATGAAAAAAAAAAAAAATGACGAAATTTATTTAAATCCTCATCTCATCTGTCTAATATTTTAAGGCCTAATCTTCATCCCCCACAAAGCAAACACGCCCACATCTTTACATGCACTTTTCTGCTTCTTCCGACAAGCTTTTCTCATCATTTTTTTATTAATACAATAGGAGTAGATAGGTTTTCCTATCGCCCAGTCTATACGCCCGCTTTTCTTAAATAGGAAAATAGGCTCATTCTTTGTTTCCTGTTTATGAAGGGGTCCCTGTTTCCTTTCCTCTCTTCAGTTTATAATAATGGCACTATCACGAGTTTTTCGTGATGTATTGATAGTGGCAACGTCTTTTCAACTTGAATATACTGGCCTGGCACTTCTTTGGTTGCTACTTCCCGACTGGGCGTTAAAAGCTCGAACTTTTGCGTAGCGTCTAGAGAAGCTGCTCTGATCAACAGTCGAATAAAATCGGGGTTCTTGCAGTGCCATGTCACGCATCCCTTCAAGCACCCCCGGTGATCGACCCTGTCTCCACAGTATGCTGCAGTCTGTGCCAGTTCTCTTCCTGCACGTTACATTTGACGACCGACTGCTACTACGACTCCAAGCCTCTCTTTACCAAAATAACTCACCATGACTATTAGCAATCAAAAATATAAAACTAAACCATTCCAACAAATACACCTAAACCACTCAACATTTCTTTCTCCAACATTCGTGATACTTACACAAACTTTTACAGTGTGGAATCGTTCCTCTTCGAAGTCCCTGTACATCCTAGTTCTCTGTGAAACTAATCATAACTCTGCAATCCTCTACTCTGATTTCTCGATTCCTGGCTACCTTCCTCACTTTAGAAAGGACTCTAATGTTCACATGCATAGCCTAGGAGTTTGTGTCCGCGAACATCTACCTCTAGCTAGGGAGATCTCTTATGAATTTCAAAACCATTCTTACATGTTTCCGTCTCTTTTTACTAAACTCAGTCAGTTATCTCTTCTTCCTCTACCATTTCTCTTCCTCTCATGACTGTTGTGTGCTAGATATTATTTCTGACAATATAGACAAGGCCATTTCTCTAAACTCACTTGCAAGTATATTTGTGTTTGGTGCCCATCATGCCAAGTGGCTTAAACACTCTGTCACTGATCTTGCTGGTGTCCAAACTTTGAATTTCTCAATTACTCTCACACAAGTGGTTGACTTCCCTACGCGTTTCTCCAGTAACCCTGAAGGACACGATTCTCTTGTAGATTACTTCTTTACTTTTATCTCTGACTCTTGCCATGCTATACAGCTCTATCCGCTTGGCAACTGTGATCACACGGTGGTGCCTGTAAATATATCTTTCCGCTCTTCCACCATCCCAAAACTTCCTACCAGCAAGATATATTTCTGTTATCAATGTGCGGATGAGGACTCGTTCCGTTATTTCCCTCATGAAGTCCCTGGAAACGTAGTTTTTAGTCTCCCTGTTGAAAGATCAATACAAATGAAGAAGGACTTGTACCTATGTTTTATTGATGATGCGAAGGTATTCGACAAAATACGCCACAAAGAATTGATGGAGACGCTCAGCAACCTCGACATTTTTGGGAAAGACATCAAAGTAATCAAGAATCTCTACTGGCAGCAAACAGCCTGCATATGGACAGGTAACGCTTTCAGCAGATTCACAAAGATAGAAAGAGGCGTAAGGTATCTTTTCACCGGATCTCTTCAACTTGTACAGCGAGAATATTTTGAGGACTATAGATGCTACACCAGGATTTGTTATCGGAGGCCACAATTTGAACAATATAAGGTATGCAGATGATACAGTGCTGATTGCAGACACGGAAAGGAAACTACAGAATCTCCTACAGAAGGTAGCTGAGGAGAGTGACAAAAAAGGACTAAAAATAAAGAGCAAGAAAACTGAATGCATTGTCATCAGCAAAAAGAACAACCCAAAATGCCAAATACAGGTAGAAACAAGCAAGTACAAAACTTTAAATACATAGGAATTGTTCTAACAGGAGATGGAAAGTGCGACACAGAGATCCGAAAGCGAATTGGCATGGCGAAGAGCGCGTTCCAGAAGCTGAGTAAAGTAATAAGATACAGGAAAATTTCCCTAAAAACAAAGAAGAGAGTGCTAGATTGCTATGTGATGTCAGTTCTTCAATACGGCAGTGAATGCTGGACAATATAATCGAAGATAAGGAAAAAACTTGAAGCAACGGAAATGTGGTTTTACAGAAGAATGCTGCAGATATCACGGACCGAACATGTGAACAATGATGAGGTTTTGGAAAGAATGGCACTGAAAAGAAAACTAATAGTGAGCATCAGGAAGAGACAACTGAAGTTCCTGGGACATGCAATGAGGAAGTAGGGCTTGGAGAACCTGACACTGACAGGCCAGATAGAAGGGAAAAGAGACAGAGGAAGGCAAAGATAACATATTTGAGGTGGGTGGGGGGCTGATCAGGTGGATGACGGAACGTGGGTTGCGTGGAGTAATAGGAGAAAACATATGAAGAGCCACCAGGGATAGGGAGACGTGGAAAGTCATAATCGCCTACGTCCTGAAAGGATAGGGTACATAGAAGAAGAAGAAGTAGCCTTCTCCTGGCTGAAATCTGACATAAAAAAATTCCCTCTTTCATTTCCTTGGTTTTCAGCTGCATGCTTGGCCACTATTGCCCACAGGAGTCAATTCTGGAGTAACACGTCTGATTACAAGAGATGTCTCTTTGTCTTTGCTCGTAATGAATGCAAATGTGTCCTAAATGAAGCAAAGTTATTGTTTGCTGATAGAATGAAACAATGTATAGAATCTCGTAAGTTAGGTTCTAGAGATTAACGCCTGCTCTGCAAGTGTGTGCTGAACAACAGCAATTCCTTAGTGCCTCCTCTATTAAATCCATTCGAAGTCCTCATATTTACAGTAGACAAGATAGAATGCTTTGTTTGTAAATTCTCTTCCAATTTAACACTTGACTCGTCTGGAGTACCCACACCCAATTTTCTGCCTAGAACAGAGGCTCTACTGAGTGATATGTGCATAACCCTGTCTCACATATTATGTCTAAATTAGACTCCCATAAGGCAAACGGAGTTCATGGAACCCCAGCCGTCGTTCTAAGAAATGAGCTCCTCAGTTGGCTCCAGTCCCCAAATACTACAACTATTGCCCGTCTGTCCTCATCTGTAGTTCCTGTTTTTAAAAAAATTGGGAAACCCTCTGACCCCTATAACTATCATTCTGTTAAACTCTTACCGCTTTTCGGCAAAGTATTCAAGGTTCTTGAAGCTGAGTTCGAATTCCAGTTGAATACGCGCAAATACTCTCGGGAAAGGTATTAATCCGTCTCTTCCTTCCAGTTATTGTTTAAATAACAGGACAGATTGGGTTCTACAGCCTTGGTCGGCAACCAGTCTACCGCAGAAAGCAATGGCAACCTACTGCGGGATAATCTTCTGTCCAGTTAGTCATGTCTCTTTCGAAACATGATTGCCCAAGCGTCTATCACGTATGGCACTTAACTGATTCAAGGTTCTAATCAATGCTGAAGTGGTTAAACATCTCAGTTCTCACAGCCTATTCCCTGGCAAAAATATTTCTTCCGCTTCGCCAGGTATACCGCTGATGTACTAACAGCCATCATTGAATATGTATACTAGGCTCTTGGTAATAATGGCGAAGCACGAGCTGTGGTTCTAGATATTTCGAAAGCATTTGACAGGCTTTGACATGCTGGCCATTTGCATAAGCTACCGGGTTACGGTATTATTGTTTGATTTAATCCAATCGTTCTTATCAAATCGTGAAAGGAAGGTTAGTTGTATTTACTGCTAGGAAAGTTGGGTCTTGTTTCTTGCCAGAAAGTTTTTCTCGTCAGAATCCATGTTGCACATTTATAAATCTGCCATTTGTCTCTGCATTGAATACAGTTGCCATATCTAGTCGGGTGCTTCTTCTATTCATCTCGAGGTTCTCGACAAAATCCAAAGAAGTATCTGCAATGTAATTGGTCCTGATTTGGCATCTCGACTTCAGTCATTTTCTCCCCGGCGTGATGTGGTATCCCTCTGTCTTTTCTACAAATATTTTCACGGCAGCTGCTTTGAAGAGCATTTTCCCCTGGTGCCCCGACCTCATGAATTTAAGCGCGCTACTAGACTGGCATTCAGGTCCCACCCCTTTTCCTTTTAAAATAGTTAAATATAATCACCACTTCTACTCGACTCGAACAAATTTTTTTCTCGCACTTCTCGCCTGTGGGACTCCCTTCCGCTTATTTGTTTCCCTAATGGCTATAATCTCCAAAAATTAAAACGACAATTGCTATCTTTTATCCTCTTGAATATCGTTCATATTTTATCCTTTCCTCAATAGCCCACTGCACCTACTTTTTTCTCCCACTGTAACCCACTGTATACTAGCGTCGGTCCCACCTTGCTTGGGTTGAAATGATAAAAAAAAACAGCTCTATATTTACTCTCTTTATTTTTTTTTATCTTCCATCTGTATTACTCTTCCTTACTTTCTTCTCAACTTTTTACTTTCAAACGTTTCCTCCTGTTTCGTCTCTCGCTTTTTAACAAATAGCAGCCATTTTTCCTTATTTACAGCTTAATTCCAACTATTATCTTTTCATATAATGGTTTTCTTATTATCACTGATTTTCTTATTATCGCGTTCGTAGATTATTTTATTGCTGAAGAAACTTCTCTTTATGTATTTTTAACTTAATCGAAGAATCTATATTCTATTCTGTCTATTTTTCTTCCCCGCACACATACACAAAAGTGTTTTCAGTAAAAGAGAGCAGAGGTGATTTGTCGGTAAGAGCGAGGTATTGAATTTATGCTGATATGTGTAATGCACATATCAGCATAAAAACACGAACCCTATACCCCCTCTCTTTCTCCGTAAATCCATTTCTCTATCTCTTTCTTTCAGCTTTCTCCCTAACATATTCACAGATAAAAATTTTACCGACAAATCTTCTCTACTCTCGCCCACAGAACGCATTTCCGCCCTTTAACATTCTTTTGCTTCTTTCTTCCTTTACAGACTCAAGTGTCTCCTGATTGGATTTATCTGGCACATGGCTACAAACATCTGGCATTATGGCGCAATGGATATCGGCTTGGAACGAGAAATCGGCGAGTCGAGTTCGAATTCCAGTTGATATTCCTTGCATTCACTTATGCGCAAATACCCTTGGAAAGATATTAATTTGTCTCTTCTCTCCACTTATGAGTTAAATAAAAGGACAGATTGGGTTTTTCAATCGCCTTGGTCGGCAACCAGTCTACCGCAGAAAGTAATGGCAACCTACTGCGGGATAATCTTCTGCCCAGTCAGTCATATCTTTAAAGAGACATAATCGCCCCAAACGTGTATCAGGTATGGCACTTAACTGACTGACTTTCCCCCTATGACATATTGTAAATGAGCATTCTATTTCCGGTCATTTAATGACATAAACAAGATGTTGAGATTCCACTCTATTTCAAATAAAATGTTAGGAAGGAAATCCCGCCAAAATAGTGGAAAGAGCGATAATAGCTACTGAACATGAAAATTCTATTTTCTTTAAAAATTTTTTAAGAGAAAGCTTTTATAAAATTTCAATCGCATGCAGTACTGCCTTCTCGGTTCTTCTTCTTCTTCTTCTTCTTCTATGTGCCCTGTCCCTTCAGGACGTAGGCGATCATGGCTCTCCACGTCTCCCTATCCCTTCTGGCTCTTAGTATGTTTGCTCCTGTTGCTCCTGGCAACCCCCGTTCCGTCATCCACCTGAACAGGCCCTGCAAATATGTTATCCGCTGCCTTCCTCTGTCTCTCCTTCCTTCTATCTGTCCAGTCAGTATCAGGTTCTCCAGGCTCTCCTTCCTCATTGCATGTCCCAGGAACTTCAGTTGTCTCTTCCTGATGCTCAGCATAAATTTCCTTTTTGTTGCCATTCTTTCTAACACCTCGTCGTTGCTTGTATGCTCAGTCCACGATATCCGTAGCATCCTTCTGTAGAACCACATTTCGGCCGCTTCCAGTTTTGTCCTCATTTTTGTCCAGCATTCACAGCCGTATTGAAGAACTGACATCACGTAGCAGTCTAGCACTCTTTTCTTCGTTTCTATTGAGATTTTCCTGTGTGTTAGTATTTTGCTCATCTTCTGGAACGCGCCCTTTGCCGGTTAATTAACGTCAAATGTTTCCTTGTCGGGAAACAGCTAACATTACAATTATCATTTATTACAAACTTATTTAGTGTCTGCCGCTCATTAATTGCTGATCGACCCTGTTTAGTTGTTCTTTTATTTCCTTCTCCAGACACCGCATCCTCAAGACACAGTTTAGTGAGCTCTGCACGAGAACTTTTAATGGGTTCAAATCAATGCGATACCTGCAATGTTGGATTCACCTTTGTCTAAATAGTTTCAAGATTTTGTTACGGGTGGTATCGAAGAATTAAGGCTAAATAAATTAACTTTCTGAGATTTGTTTATCAGTATGTTATCTGTGGTGACGCGGATTATATGCTTCTGGAATGTTTCAGTTTGAACTGAGAATTCTTAAGTTTATACCACTTGAAATATTTATATTATCATGCCACACAATCTAAAATGCCTACCTTGTATAAACTGAAAAATCTACCTTGTCATATAAATCATATTTATAATATCAAACCACACCATAAAAAACAACTGGAAAAACAAATTATATTCACTATCAGCAGCCTGATGTACTAACTTACAAACTACACACTCTTCCCCCTTTTATTCGATGCCCTGTTTTCCAAGTGATACGAATTAGTCGGTCTTGAAAATCAACATTGGGAAACCAGATTTTTTTTACCCGGTTTCAATTTCTATTTGTATGACTGTCAGTTGACTGGTTGCCATTTGTATAAAACAACTGAAAGAACAAAACAATAGAAGACTAAATTCAATACCAGCAGCCTGATGTAGTAACTTAAAAACTATCATCCTAGTTCCGGTGCCTTAAGACTTCCTATTGGAATTTTGCCAAATAGATTGATTTCCAATGAACACTTGTCTTTTGCGCTTTTATATATGCGCTGATTCTTTATTCAATACGCTGTTTTTCAAGTAAAACGAATTAGTCGGCTTTTAGAATCAACATTGGCAAACCTATTTCTGTTTTTACAACAGTCAGTTGATTAATTGCAATTTGTGTAATCGACTACAAAAATATTGAAATTAATGAAATATATGTTTGTCTAACTATTTAACCGGGTAAAAAAGAGAAAGGAACTCTCCCAAGTTAGCATTCTTGTAAACGCCTTCCTTCGTCATTAATGCACGATTGGACCGACTATCAATTCATCAAACTTTGTAGTGATTTAAGCCTTTAGTTTCCAAATAATACTAATCTTTTAAAGATAAACAAAATCTTTCATGGTCCATTAAAGAAAGAATACTGGAGGGTTGTGCATTGGATATCGGCTCGGAACGAGAAATCGGGAATCCGAGTTCGAATTCCAGTTGAATTATTTGCATTCACTTAGGCGCAAATACTCTTGGAAAAGGTATTAATCCATCTCTTCCATCCAGTTATGAGTTAAATTACAGAGCAGATTGGGTTTTATAGTCTTGTGTGGTAACCAGTCTACCGCAGAAAATAATGGCAACTTATTGCAGGATAATCTTCTACCCAATCAGATGTCCCTTTCGAAACATGATCGCCCAAGCGCGTATCACATATGGCACTAACTGGAGGATTGGTGAGCCTGCCGACTACTTGGTCGGACCACGGCGTCAGATACATTTTTCAGGAAAGTTTTCAACAAACCATTCGCGAACACCATACCTTTAAGATGGTGTTAAAAAAAAAAACAATTATAATTATTTCACCTCTAGAAAGACAAAATCTCCGCTAGTGTACAGCGGGGAGTGTAACAGTGAAATACAAAAACAGTGTACAGGGGATGTCTAAGAAAGGATAAGATGCGGAAGGGATTTAGGGAGGTGGATGGGATTTAGAGAGGTAGGAGAAGGCAACTGACGTTGCATTTAATCGTTTGGAGATATCAGGAAACCAAGTATACTGAAGGGAGTTTCACAGGTGAGAAGTACGAGAAAAGAAACTAATAGAGTAAAAGTGGAGGTGACATTTTACTATTTTTAGGGTAAAAGGATGAGACTTATTTGCCAATCTAGTAGCACGAGTAAATTCAAGTACGCGGGGCACCAGGGAGCCAAGCTCGTCGGAGGCCGTAAAAATATTTGTAGAAAAGACAGAGGAAAGCCACATACCGACGGCGAGAAAGTGACTGAAAGCGAGCTGCTAAATCAGGATTGATAACGTTGCAGATCCTCCTTTTGATTTTGTCGAGGACCTCGAGATGAACAGAAGGAGCATCCGACCAGATATGGCAACGGTATTCAATGCTCGGACGAATGGTAGATGGATTTCATATTGCTGAAAATAAGTCCTGATTTTGTACCCCGGGCCAAAATCTGTGAGTTACTTTTTGAATCACTCTGTATAACAATGTTAATAATATAATGAAGTTATTTAGATATCTGAGAAGTGTATTAAAAGTGGACTGAAAGGGCGGTCTCGCCTTGCTTGGAGTGAAATAAGTAACAAAATAAAAAAATGTAAATTTTGTTTAAATAAAAAAACAGAAAAATCATTCCTTTGCTCTGATGCCACCCACTTTTCTTTCCCTCAAAATAAATCTTCCACTGCTTCTTGGTCCTGGTATAGCCTACTTTGGGAATTCCGGTGAATTCATTTGAAGGCTGTTTTGAAGGTTCATGAACACATTAAAAAATGAAGTAACGAGGCAAATGCATTTTATAGTTACGTTTCATATAAACAGACACAAGTAATCGACGTTGAAAACCGTTTATCCCCGTAAGAGCGCACATACGTAAGGAATACACCTCTGACCTTTTGATAAACAGAATTGAATTGCAGGTAGTGCTGAATATATATAGTCATCAAGATAAAAGTGCACAAAATTAGAAGCGTCTTCATTCGGAATGGCCGCTTTTCAAGATTTTTCTGACTTCATCAAAAAATATAGATAAAATAAAAAAATTGGGTGCATATTTTATGACCAGTACCTAAACAAAAAAGAAAAAAAATAAGAGTCTAAGTTTCTTAAAGTAATCCTATCTGAATGCTATGGATTAAAGGCAGCATTCAAATAGGATTACTTTAGGAAACTTAGATTCTTATTTTCTTTCTTTTTTCGAAAATGAAATATACTAAAAGTCGTTTGCGAACAAGCTTAGGTGATGACAATCTGGATATTGTTTTGTTCCT
This sequence comes from Ascarosepion bandense, assembly GCA_037127315.1. Classification (NCBI taxonomy): domain Eukaryota; kingdom Metazoa; phylum Mollusca; class Cephalopoda; order Sepiida; family Sepiidae; genus Ascarosepion; species Ascarosepion bandense. Next base: position 2,121,394 of record JBBBDQ010000993.1, on the reverse strand, counting down.
GTCATTGACAAATATTTTATCTAATGTAGAGAAGTTATCGACAATGAGCAAAAACAAGTATCGCTTTAAATAATTCACCATTTCTCGCTGTATTTATTTTGTAATAAGGAATTTGTATCTTTTATTGTTGTGGTAATTGTTATCCTGTTATTCCTGCAGTAAAATAAGGAACCTTGTTTAAATGATATAAACATTAATTTTCATTTTTTTAAACCTCCAAACCAAAGCAGCCTCTGGACGAAGCGGTCTGAGGTCGAAATAAATTATATTAGGTATCTCCACTCATTTTCAATAACTAACTTTTAAATTGAGTTTTTGAAAATAAAATGTTTTCTTGAAACTTTTATTTTAGTTTTAATTGAAAACTAAATGATTAAAATTACTATTTTCAGTAAGCAAAATAGTCTGGTGTATTTCAAACAGAAATTATATTGATTGGAATCTAAAATTTAGAAATTTTTTAAAAAATTAACATTTTTTCACCCATTTTTGAGCGATCGATACATTTGTAAGCAAAAGTTAATTCACGGTTTTAAAAATCTTGCAAAAATTTTTGGAAAATTAGCAAAGTTAAAATTAAATTCATATCATTTGCATTATTTATTAAGTATTATTTATAGCATGAAATTTAGACTAAAACTATTCCTTAATCACGGAGTGTTTATCTTTCTGTCCTTTCACGTATGATTTGACATGTGGTGAGAACTAGATATGAGATAAGCATAGTGTCTATGGTAATCAGAATTGACATAATTATCCAAATTTTTTCCTGTAAGGAGAAGAAATCCTGAAACAAATGACCTTTAAATGCACACCCACACCCACACAAACACACACACACACACACACACACACACACACACACACACACACACACACACACACAAGAAAAAAAGAAGAAGCTTCAAATACAAACAAAAATAAATTCAAAACTATTTTAAAAATACGATGGCTCGACGATTTGTATTAAACTTTTCAATTAGTAAATATAGGCCTCACTTAATAACCTCACACCTACAAGTTTTGAAGTATTTTAACAAAAATATTTTTGAAACTTTAAAAATTATTATAAATTAAAAAAATGGAAACAATTGTTTTAAAAATGTTATTATGAACCGAAAAAAAAAGATGATTTACATTCCCAATGAATTCTGCGTTTAACTAATATGGAGGGGGGGATTACAAATGTAAAGAAAAAAATTACCAAGAAACTTTAAAAATAATAATTTCGAAAATAATTTCATTCATTTGTGAGTAAGTCCTGAAATTTTCATTAAAATCCGACTACTATTTGATTTTTGCAAGAATTTCTAAATTAATTCCAAAAGTGAGTTACGAAATAATTACATTATCCATTGTACACACTCGTAACGATTTGGTTACCCGCTAACAAAAATTAAAACGAGATTTTTTTTTCTAAAATTTCGAACGTGTTAGAAAGTATTCAAAATTAAAAAGAAGTAATTAAAAAATACTTTGATCTTTTCTCTTAATCGCATGAACATTTTTATAGTTTTTCTATAAAAATGTTCATGCGATTAAGAGAAAAGATCAAAGTATTTTTTAATTACATAGTATAAAGAAAAACCCCAAACCTAATAAGAACGAACTTTTTGTTCTTTCTTATTAGGTTTGGGGTTTTTCTTTATGCTATGCTGTTTTTTAGCGATTTAGTAGAAGTACCTATATATTATTATATCTGGTATCATAGACCTTTACCGAGATAATGCTTAGCTTTCTGGACCACTCCCTCCAGAAGGTTGCCGACTCCTGGATTAAGAGTAAACAATGTTAAATCGAATCATTTCAAAGGAGTCAGTCAGTTAAGGGCCATACGTGATACACGCTTGGGCGATCATGTCTCGAAAGAAACATGACTGACTGGGCAGGAGATTATCCCGCAGTAGGTTGCCATTGCTTTCTGCGGTAGACTGGTTGCCGACCAAGGCTATAGAACCCAATCTGTCCTGCTATTTAACCCATAACTGGAAGGAAGAGACGGATTAATACCTTTCCCCAAGGGTATTTGCGCGTAAGTGAATACAATAGATTCAGCTGGAATTCGAACTCGGCTCCCCGGTTTCTCGTACCGAGCCGATATCCACTGTACCACAACAAAGGAGACTATCCTAAAATAACGATTTCGTAAAGGTAAGCTTTTAAAATAATCGCTTTCATCACAATAAAAGGGATCACTTAAATAAATTTCTCCTCTAGTCTTGTTTCTTCGGGAGCATACTGAAATTCAATACACACTAGAACCCCTTTCTGACAGGGCCCAACGGCGTAGAGTTAGGGTTAGCGAGATTAGTCTGTAGACAATTGCTACAGAGTTCGATGGAAGTAATTTAACTGAATTCTGAACGATGTTGGAAAAGGTGAATAGCATGTCATCATTCGTTATCACGATTTTTTAAAATTATCCATAAAGAAGCAATCGGAAGTGACATATAATGCCACGATCTATCTAAACAGAACATACAAGAATCAAGATGTCGTAAAGTAAGTAGGTATTATTCGTCTTCCTGAAAATCTTCATTGCCCACGAGTTGAAGACAAAACACCCGAAACTAAACAAATTGTTAACATATTCGTTTCGATTATTTTAATATCTTTCCAGACTAGTGACATTGTTACCCATCTCTTTTTATGCTTCACGCCATATAGTTTTTTTTTACAAGATTATTCTTTCAAATCCAGAATAGACATCTTTCCGGCAATTATATTTTTAAAATATTTCCTTTTAGGCTTTTCTTGTTCCAGTCATTTCGTTTAGTAATATTCCCAAGAAGTTTCAGCTTGGACAATTCCATTACGAATTTCATGAAATATTCTCTCAGTCACGATATGTTTGTTGGTCCAAATTGATAAGACAATCGTTTAATCTATAAAGAAGACGTAGGCTCGAATCCTGATTGATAACCTATTTTCCTTATCAAGAATGTCTAATGCCCAATTCTGTAGATGTAAATTTACAGTTTAAAAGACAGGGCTACCTTAAGCACAGGTATCCACTAATTATAATGTTTTGCATTGTTCTCGAAGTGATGTTATTTCATCACTGTTAAAAAAAAAAAGAGAATCTTTCTCTTCTTTTACTTCCAAAAATCTGTGTGATATTAGAATGCCCACTTAATCACTGAGCAAGGCAATTTGACTTTGAATTCAACACAACAGACTTGAAAACTTTACACAACCAAGAAAAACCTGTCTTCGATTGCGCAGTTTAGTCTTCCAAAAAATTCGGGACTGAGACATTCAAGTAATTTAAACAAATAATCATACTAGCTCACATATCGCAATTTAATACACACCAAACAAAACACTTCTGTAAGTTTATTACCAACAAATAATTACATAAAAAAGAGAATATCGTCTCAGCCCAATATCCTGTTACGTTTTCTGGAACATGTTTTTCGTTACCATTCATGTTCAGTATAAACCCGGAATATTCCTATGCTCCAATTTGGAATTAGTTAAACTTACGGTAACTTAGGACGCTTTTCTTTGATTACTACAATAAAACCTCTACCCTATAATGGTTGTAACCCTCACCTAATTTGCAGCAGTGGTGACATACACTGCCAATTGCTTCAGTTTAAAGTAACAAAAATTTATAAAATGTCGTTTTAAGTCAACAAACACAACAGTATTTTATAGTGTACTGCCTTATTTAAGCTGTGGGCTATTATGCCCACATAGCTTTGCCAAGAAGTCATAAGTTGGCGTCAGGGTCGTAGATGATGCCAAAAAACACCGGGCACAGAGAAAATTGCCCGGATTTATTCGTTGACAACGTGATGACGTCATCAGTGTCATCCGTTTCCAAAAACTATGATTTTTGCGGATTTTTTCGGCTATTACAATGGAAATTAGGCACAGAACGTGAACGAAAGCAGGAAATCGGGTTCGGACTTTCTGAGTATAACCAGTCTTTTCTCCCAAAATTAATAAATACACAAACAGATTTTTACTGCGTTCATTCGGATGTTTTCTTCGTTTTTCTTTCTTTCTTTCTTTCTTTCTTTCTTTCTTTCTTTCCAAGTAGCGTCTCTGATATGGCAGTTACGTGTTTTCTCGCGGTCAAAAAACGGGAGAGTTCATTATTTATGAGGTATTGACAAGGCGTAACGACTGCGCGAATTAACTAACAGAGAGAGGGACAAGCAGAATCCTAATAGAGATAATTTTGAAGATATTTAAATTTCTTAGATGACTAAGGTTCGTTATTGATAAGATATGAGAAATATCGTTCGTAAACAATTTCTTTTTTCTAAATTTATGCTGCCAACTTTAACCGTCGGAAACTATGTCGACTTGAGCCTTTTGATAAAAGAAAAGCAGCCAATAGGAGTAAGAAAAGTAAAAGCAATGAAAAATGAATGATGAAAGTGTGTCATTCAAGAATTAAAATAGCTTCAATTTCGCATAGCAATAAAGTTACGAGCCGATTTCTCATCTCTCCGAGCAAAGTCGAAACGGAAATCAATAAATCAATGAGATCGAATTAATTTGATTCGATCTGATAGTTTTTTCGATGCTCTTGGCGGTTGAATAAAATAGGTAACATTAAGAATAAAGAAAGAGAAGACAAAAAAGTTAAAGAAGCACAAATATACATTATTTTTTTAAGTATAGCCATTTTGGTAGTAATAGTGATATCGCCATTTTGAATATAAAAAAGCAGCAATTAAAAATAGTAATTCCAAAAGGAATAAAGGATCTTATTTATCTGCCTTACTTCGGCATCATATTGAAACATTGGTTCCCCTACGTCACCTAAGTTAGGCAAAGTCGAAACTGGTCAGTACCCAGATGGCTGACCGCTTGGAGATACCAAGGGCTGTAAACTCGAGTCTACTGGTGGCGTAAAGGATAATGGCTCTGAATCGTGGATGCGCGTATGGTGTGAAGGATAATGGTTCGGAATCGTTAATCGAAGAGCCAAGTTTCAATTCCAGTTTGGATTTCCTTATATTCATTTCTCTTTAATAAACGAATTAGAAGAGTTCATCTTAGAAGAATTAATTGGCATTGATGCGGATCACAATTTGTGTTGTACTGTGTGTCACAGTGTTCTAGACATGTTCGAGCAATACTGCAAGGTTGAAGAAGAACAAATCGAGCAAATGCCCTTTAGAAAATACCACTGAGAAAGGCATGAATCCACCTCTTTTCTATTTAATAGACGATTTAGAAAAGTTCATCTTAGAAGAATTAATTGGCATTGATGCGGATCGGAATTTTTGTTGTACTGTGTGTCACAGTGTTCTAGACATGTTCGAGCAATACTACAAGGTTGAAGAACAAATCGAGCAAATACCCTTGAGAAAATACCCTTGAGAAAGGCATGAATCCGCCTCTTTTCTGTTTAATAGACGTATTAGGATCGGAATTTGTGTTTTACTGTGTGTCACTGTGTTCTGGATAGGTTCAAATAATGCTGCAAGGTTGAATGAGAACAAATCGACCAAATACCCTTGAGAAAATACCATTGAGTAAGGCATGAATCCACCTCTTTTCTATTTAATAGACGATTTAGAAGAGTTCATCTTGGAAGCATTTATTGACATTGATGCAAATCAGAATTTGTGTCATATTGTTTGTCACAGTGTTCTGGAGAGGTTTGAGGAATGTTGCATGGTTGAAGAAGAACAAATTGTGCACTTACACGTTTTGGGCAATCATGTCTCGAAAGAGACATGACTGACTGGGCAGAAGATTATCCCACAGTAGGTTGCCATTACTTTCTGCGGTAGACTGGTTGCCAGCCAAGGCTATAGAATCCAATTTGTCCTGTTATTTAACTCATAACTGGAGGGAAGAGACGGATTAATACCTTTTCCAAGGGTATTTGCGCGTAAGTGAATGCAAGGAATTCAACTTGAATTCGAACTCGGTTCCCCGTTTTTTCGTTTCCAGCTGATATACACTGCATCACAACGAATATTGTTAAACAAAAGTAATTGGAATAAACAAATATAAATCTAATAAAATGTAATAAATAAATAAATAAATAAATAAAAACATGAAATAAATAAATAAATAAATAAAATAAATAAATAAAAAATAATAAAAAAAATAATAATAAAAAAAAATGAAAAAATAAATAAAATAAAATAAAATAAATAAATAAAATAATAAAAAATAATAAAAAATAAATAAATGAAATAAATAAAATAAATAAAAACATGGAATAAATAAATAAATAAAATAAATAAATAAAATAAATAAATAAAAACATGAAATAAATAAATAAATAAATAAATAAATAAATAAAAACATGAACAAACTTTAAAGTCTTTAACTACTTTTAGCCCACTCTTTACATATGTGCCAAGGACAAAAATAGTGTAGTACCCACTGTCACGTAGGTATCAATATTCACCAACCCCACCTCTCCTAGTGATACTACGCTTTGATCCCAGCAAAAAGAACGAGAAGTAATAAAATATTTACCTGATTTCCCCACAAAGACAGGATGTAACACAAGGTTTTTTTATGGGGTCTGAAGCATACGCATATATATATATATATATATATATATATATATATATATATATATATATATATATATATGGGTCAAAACCTGCCAAGCTGGCGTCGATATTATATCGACGGCAGGTTGGAATCCCCGATACCGAGTGCCTTCTCTCATCTTAACTGAAGAGAGAACAAATACTACGCTTTAGTCCCACCGAAAAGGCCGGGAAGCGATATATCTATTGTAACAAAAACGTTGTGATGGGTTTGAAGAGAAAATTTGTAATATATACAACGGCTAACTCCTCGTTTCATTTCTTGTCCATTTGGTAAAGTAGCTAGCCAGTTTATTGTTGTAGAAACTTGCTCAGATACATTTTATACTCGCAATATGGAGAGACCAGTACACTAAAACCTTCGATCACGCTGACTTGATACTTCAGGTTAGCACAACAACCATGAATAATTCTAGTGACTCAATTTCTCACACCTGGACCAAACACTGGTACTTCTCAATTTTATTTAATCACTAAGATTGCCTCTCCAAGCCAACATTATCATGGAGTTTGTTGAGAAGGCCCAGAGCTTCTTAGCAGTATTTACGGAAACTTAGGAAATAAGCAAACAGAATCATAGGTATAAACATATAATATATACTTATTTGACTTCGGCTTAGAGCGAGTGCTTTGTAATTCGGAGCAGTGAAAGTTCGTTCGGCTGAGTATTTGATAGTAAAACTTTAGTAGCGGTCATCATCTTTTTGGTTACTGTCGGGAGTGTGATTACTTTGGAAATGGGTTCGGCGTCAATCTGCGTCTGTTGTATTCTTAGCCTTCGGAAGGGCGAAAAAATGTCTTAAGCCAATAACCGTTTAGTTTCTTCACGCGACACAATTGATTGGTTTCTCTGGTGTCCCATTTTCTCTGTCTCTGATTCTCGACTGTCTGCTTATATCTATTAAGCAAAGGCTCCATACTACTGGTGCGAAGACTTGGTTTCGGCTAACATCAAAAATAATTTTCCTTTTTTTTTTGAATGACTAAATTTCTTTTCTTTTCCAACATTCCTTTCTTTTTCTTTAAAGTGGAAGTTATATGTGGAGCCTCTATTATTTTGGTAGATTTCTAGACATGATGATTAGGCCCACGGACCAGTAGACCTCTGCAATTTTAGAGCCGTGTTCAGATCTTCTTTTTCTCTTTTATTTTCTATTTAATCATTTCCCCCCAAGCAAGGCAGGACCGGTACTAGTGCTTAGAGGGTAACAGTGAGAGAAAAGGCTGGGTACAGTGGGTATAGAAGAAAGAATAAAAGATGAATGGGATTCAAGAAGATAGAAGATGGTAATTGACGTTGCTTTTGAATTTCTGGATATTGTAGCTGTCAGTGAAGCAAGTAAGCTGAAGTGAGTTCTACAAACGGGAAGTGCGAGAAAAGAAACTATTCGAGTAGAAGTGGTGGTTGCATTTAACTATTTCAAGGGAAAAAGGGTGGGACCTAAATGCCAATCTGGTTGCACGTATAAATTCACGTGAACAGGGCACCAGGGAAAAAAGCTCACCAGAGCAGTTGCCATAGATTATTTGTAGAAAAGACAGAGTGAAGCCACGTCACGTTGGTGAGAAAGTGACTGAAGTTAGGACTGACTACATTACAGATCCTTCTTTGGATTTTATCAAGAACCTCGAGAGGAATAGCAGGAGCACATCAACAGATATGGATTTTATCAAGAACCTCGATCCTTGGTATATGGAAAAGTTAGAACAAATTTAGTAGATACTGAAACTGAATATAGAATAAGCAACGGCAAGGGTAGTTTTGTACAGCACCGCAAATTGCTTCAAAATTAAAACATCGTGTCATGTTCTTAAATAGCTTCGTTAGATCTCGATATGGCCCTAAACTCATTAATAAATAAGAAGTGAAAATTTCGTTTACGATGGATAAATCTCTGATTTTTGGCAATTTTTAGAAACAGGGGATAGCAAATTGTTGCTTTCACTTTTGAAAAAACGAAAAAAAAAAAAAAGATTAAAAAAAACCCATCCTGAGTGGTACCTCGTTATTAGGAAATAGAATTATTAAAAAAAGCATGTAGGCTCAGAACAGCTAAGATAATCCAGAAAGTATTGGATATATAGTCTGAAGAAATTATCGGTTTATTTTCTTAAGTTACGAATGTTGATCTGAAAATAAACTTTTCATTAGAAGAAAACATCATATGCTGTTAATAATAATAATTGTTATTTACAATAATAAAAATATTTGAAAGAAATACTGAAAGACTCATATGAACTTTCTAATAGTAACAGGGAACTATCAAAACATAAAAAAATATCTTATATGTCGTCATAGATAATATTTAAACTAGAAAAAGTACTAAACTGCTATGTAACATTTCATCTCTTATATGGCAGTAAATAATTGTCAGTCCCATCGCAGATGAAGAAATTTGAAAAGACAGAGATGTGGTTCTTCCGAGTAATGTTAAGAATTTTAAAAAAAAGGCGTTTTATGGCTCTATCACGTTGAAACACCGATTTCGTTACGGTCACCAAAGATAAGCAACGTCGAACCTCGTCATTACCTAGATGGGTGGCCGTTTTGGAATACCAGGTGTCGTAAGCTTGAGTAAATGGGTAGTGTAATCCTGATGAATAGAGCGAGAAGCAGAATCAGGCCAGAGATAGGGCAGGAACAGTGCAGGTTCGTCAAAGACACTGGAACAAGGAACGCCATATTCATGATTAGGATGCTCTCTGAAAGGGCATTACAAATGAAGAAAGACTTGTACCTATGCTTCACTGACTACGCGAAAGCATTCGACAAAATATGACACAAAGAACTGATGGAGATGCTAGGCAGCCTCGACATTTTTGGGAAAGACATAAGAATAATTAGAATCTCTACTGGCAGCAAACGGCCTGCATACGGACAGGTAACGACCTCAGTAGATACACAAAGATAGAAAAAGGCGTAAGACAAGGATGTGTCTTTTCACCGGATTTGTTCAACCTATACAGCGAGAATATTTTGAGGACCCTAGATGACACGCCAGGATTTGTTATTTGAGGCCACAACCTGAACAACATAAGGTATGCTGACGATACAGTGCTGATTGCGGACACGGAAAGGAAACTACAAGACCTCATACAGAAAGTAGCAGTGGAGAGTGACAAGAAGGGATACAAATAAACTTTAAGAAAACTGAGTGCATGGTCATCAGCAAAAGATACAGCCCAAAATGCCAAATACAAGTGGGAGATAACAGAATCAAGCAAGTACAAAAATTTAAGTACCTAGGAAGTGTTCTAACAGAAGATGGAAAGTGTGACACGGAGATCCGAAGGCGAATTGGCATGGCAAAGGACTCGTTCCAGAAGATGAGCAAAATACTAACACACAGGAAAATCTCAATAGAAACGAAGAAAAGAGTGCTAGACTGCTACGTGATGTCAGTTATTCAATACGGCAGTGAATGCTGGACAATATAATCGAAAATGAGGATAAAACTGGAAGCGGCCGAAATGTGGTTCTACAGAAGGATGCTACGGATATCGTGGACTGAGCATGCAAGCAACGATGAGGTGTTGGAAAGAATGGCAATAAAAAGGAAATTGATGCTGAGCATCAGGAAGAGACAACTGAAGTTCCTGGGACATGCAATGAGGAAGGAGAGCCTTGAGAACCTGATACTGACTGGTCAGATAGAAGGAAGGAGAGACAGAGGAAGGCAGCGGATAACATATTTGCAGGGTCTGATCAGGTGGATGACGGAACAGGGGTTGCCAGGAGCAACAGGAGCAAACATACTAAGAGCCAGAAGGGATAGGGAGACGTGGAGAGCCATGATCGCCTACGTTCTGAAGGGACAGGGCACATAGAAGAAGAATGGATAATTAACAGAATAGTTAGTCGGAAAGCCAAGTTCCAATTACAATTAGTTTTGTTTTAGCCACTTCCGTGCAAATACTCTTGGGAAATGTATGAATCCACCTCTTCTATCGCCAGCTATGTGTTGATTAGTAAAACCTGCTGTAGCAAATCATTATTATATCTGAAAAAATCTTATAATCTGAAAAAAAATCTGGATTTAAATATCCTGCAAAGGATTGATAAGCCGTGAAAATGACTAAATCAATTAATAAAAAAGAAAGAATAGCAGAAAGATCTTCACAGCTAGGACCCGACATGAGTTCACAGTGACGAACCATCCAAATTCCCTTCGTGTTCTTTGATAAAAAAAGCAACTTCATTCAGCTGTTACTTTGTAGAATAAACTCCATAGAGGGTGCTTTTCTAACAACTACAATCTGGGTCCAGGATTAAACGATATCTATTTTATTTTTTTTAATAATCATTTCAACCCAAGCAAGGCAGGACTGCCATTGGTGCACAGGAGTATTACAATGAGAGAAAAAATAAGGTACAGGGGGTGCCGAAGAAAGAATAAGAGATGGATGAGATTTAAGGATGGGCTTTAGGGAGATGGATGGGATTTAGGGAGACAGAACATGGCTATTGACGTTGCATTTAAACATAACCGTTCTCATAATACTCTCTTACTTACAAAAATCCCACTTGGTAGCCCTCTACCTTGAATGGATCTTTGGCCTTGTATTTGGTGAACTATTAGTAAAACAACAACATAAATAAATAAAAAATAATAAATTAAAGTAAAAAGGGGAGGTTTTCAAGAGGATTGTAGGAATTTTATATATGCTTTCTTTGACGAGTACTTATAGAGGTGCTAACGGAAAGCACTCAAAGACTCTTGACTCAAAGTGAAATTTGTAAAGAAACCAATCTTTATTTAGCCAGTTAAGTGTCATACGTGATACACATTTGGGCGATCATGTCTCGAAAGAGACATGAATGACTGGGCAGAAGATTTTCCAGCACTAGGTTGCCATTACTTTCTGCGGTAGACTGGTTGCCAACCAAGGCTACTGAACTCAATCTGTCCAGCTATTTAACCCATAACTTGAGGGAGAAGAGGCAGATTAATACCGTTCTCAAGAATATTTACGCGTAAGTGAATACAATAAATTCAACTGGAATTCGAACCCGGCTCTTCGCTTTCTCGTTCCGAGCTGATATCCACTGCCCCACAACGCACAAATTATTAAATTATCAAAAAATTATCTTTCAATATACAAGCTGCTTTCTAAACGTTATAAATTTTTATGTCCAAATCTTTTGGATGAAGAAGAATTATAATACAATGATTTATTCAAACTAATGTTCTTATCTTGGTTACAGTATTTTAAAGGTTGTACTCGCCAACGGATGTGCAGGTGGTGCAATAGAAGTTCAAAATGAGAAATCAGCAAACTAAGTTTGAATTTAGGTTCAGATCATTGCTTTAACTTTTGCACAAATACCCCTGAGAAGGGTATGAATCCATCTTTTTTCTTTTTACAACAAGTGTGTCACCGTAGGCTTGTGGTGATACTGAGCAAAAGCGATGGACCGGATGTTTTCTCTATAACGACCAGAAAGCAAAAGACTAAAAGTTGTCTCTGCGCAGGTGGATTCGCGCAGATGTTCTGGTTGAAAAATAAAAATTAATCAAATTTCCATTTCGCGAGCCTACGCGAATTTTATTTATCAGCCAATGGGAAGCCCAGAATCAAATACAAGTGTGAAATCCCAAACGAGCTGCTTTGATCCAAAAAGCAGACATAAAAAAGCCGAGACAGAAAGCACCCAGCAGACAGACCGAGACAGACTGACGGAGACAGACGAGCGTGATTAGTTTCTCCCTTGACCAAGTCAAGCAGCTACTACGTTCGCCTCCCTTCACCTTCTTCCTTGTCTTAAAACTACTTACTGACCTAAGGAGCGAATACATCAAAGATATTCCTTACTTACAACGCACCCAAATTCATAAGCCTTAAATCTCTTTCAGCTTATTATTTGCCATGAACATTTTAACCTCCGTTGGACATATATTCAAGTATTATTTTAATTTAAAAATATTGATATGTGTATATATAAAAATGTTATTTTTCAACTTAAATTGCTTTTCTTGATTTTATAATCATTTTATGACTTCTAGTGGGCTATCTACCACAAGGCCAAATTTCGTTAACCTGCAGCAGTATACAATTACCCTTCACTAAAACGGACTCCCACTACAACTAGAAAAATAATAGATAAGTAACCCGCTATATAGTATGACATACTTAACCCTCTAGCCATGGTTGGCTACCAGTACAGCAGAAAGAAATACTGAATTAAAAACTGGTAAACATACTTGAACTGGAATTAAGATCCCTTTAAACTAGTTGCAGTATAAACCTTAGTGGGTGTTGAAAAAACAAATATTTTTTCAAATAACGCAAAATATTTTTACAAAATAAAAACTGTACAAAATATAATATAAATCCTACACGAAATATCCCTTGTATACTACAGACTGTCAAGGCAGATTAACAGTTTTTGAAATACAAATCTGTTTTCTCTTAGAAAACAAAAGTTCCCGAAAAACTTTTTTCCTTAATAAAAAAGTCATTTTACTTACTTTCTTAAAAAAGAACAACAGTTGATGTAAATCAATATTCTAAAAAAAAAAAAAAAGAAAAAAGAAATTTACTTCGTAATATTTACAAAATATAAAGATCGAAGATAGAAGAGGTGAAAAGAAAAAGGACTACCTATTATTGGACAAAATATTCATGATTTTGAAATAGGCGTTCTAAAATATGAGAAACTTTCAAAGGTTTAGAAAAGACATTTGAATGAGATAAACTAATAAGATTGGAAAATACATTCATATATCAAATTTAGAAGATTATTTTTCTTTCTCTTCTTCAAAAACAAAAGCAACAATAGAAGCAGTTTTCTTGTCTCAAATCTCACTGAATTGAATCCTCTGTGACTTCACAAACAAACACAAAAATTTCCTCATTTTAAAGCAAGCGAATTTTTAAAAAATCGTTGGAGTTGTATACTTTCTATCATTGAGAGTCACTAAGCAATAAAATCAAGCCCGTTTGCGACTTGCGAGATTCTGACAACATCAAAGTTGTTTTTATTTTTGTAAATTTTTGCCACGTCATGTTTAAGATCGTCCTGCTACAATTTGCTCATTTCTTATAGTGTCACTTTGAAGCACCATATTTTTCACAATTTTTATTCGTTTTTTTTTTTTTAAACCGTCTATCTACATTTTGGCGGTTTTATAACATCATTTTGGAGCGCATATTTTTTGTAAACTTTTGCACATAAATTTTTGTTCATGTTTTTATTTATATATATATATATATATATATATATATATATATATATATATATATATATATATATATGTATTAATCATATCGCCTAAAGCAAGGCAGTCTACTATCACTGGTGCGCAGTGTGTTACATAGGAGGAAAGTTATGAGAAAGAGTGACAGGTTACAGGGAATATCAGGAAGTGGGTAAGAGAAGGATGAGAATACTGATGACAGTAGAGTGGACGGAGAAAGAAGCGTGAGAGATAGGATGCAAGTTAGTGAGATAGAAGATGACTATTGACTTTATATTTCAACTCCTGGAGATTGTAGCTGTCTGGGAAACAAGTATATATATATATATATATATATATATATATATATATATATATACTCCTAACGTCAAAAATGACGGCAAAATATTTGGGAGAATTATTAGCTGTTTCTATACAGGCTATCCGCACAGAGCGTTACAGGAGGGAATATATATATATATATATATATATATATATATATATATATATATTTCCAGGTGAAGAGGGCTTGTGGGGGATTTGGTATTTGCTGGGTTGTATGTGCTTCCGTATTTTACGGGCCTGGCTCTCTAGATTATTTCCCCCACAAATACAACACTCTGTTTTACAATCGCGCAAAGTGAAAGGAATAATTCACAACGGACATTAAACAACAAACAATTTATTATGTGAAAAATAAAATGGTACGTGGAAACAAATAAAATACATGATGCGAAAATTGCCTTTTGGGAAATAAAACTTGGCAAGAAGTTAAATTTGTTCAAAGATGTGTATAAGTTTACATTAGCAGAGTCCGTAAATAAGTCTTTCCTACTTACATTTAGTTCATTTCAGGTGGCGACAGCGTGTCGCGTTGCTGAAAGAAAGTTCGTCGGTTTTTTCTTTTCAAGGTCCTCGGAGCTAGGTCATGAACTTTGGCGTGGAAGAAATTACTTGGCCGGACAAAGTATCGGTGGCATGCGGACTTAATGGCTAGCTTGGTGACTGACCTTTTTTTTCTAACTGTGTGTATTATATACATTAATAGGGGATCAAAGAATCTTCCTAACATTAGGGTGTGAAAACATTTATTGACCAATCAGATTTATTATTTTACTATTTTGTTTTGGGGCCTAAATATTTTTGTGTTAATTTACTTCCGATCCTATTTTTCTAGAATGTTCTTATTCTAAGTTTTTAGCTGATTGGTTGAGAAATATAAAAATGTAATCTAAATTCTACTGCCGTTTTGATCCAATTTTTCTAGAATGTTTTATTGTGATTTCCTGTTGCTTATTTTAATAGAAAAAAAAAATGTATCCCATAGGCTCAACGTTTTACTATTTTGAGTGTCCCGGCATTTATTTTATTATCAACAGTGCTCAATATAATAAATATTATAGCGCTTAATATAATTATATTGTTATGAATTAATTGCACATTGCGACACAGAAATTTCTGTTTCGAAAAAAGGAGAGCCTTGGTACTAAATGAGCACATCACATCAAAGATAATAAAACTAAGCGAGAAAATATAAAAGAGAAAAAGAAAATGATAAGATTAGGTTAAAAACAGGTTGACATCTTGACCGTTAAGGAGGGAAAAGAAGAAAGGAGAAAAGTAAGATAAGGGAAGGAAAAAAGAAGGAAAAAAGAGAAAAAGTTACTTAGTATGTATTCTTTGGGGCCAAATTCCAAAATGAATCTTCACTCTGATTAGTTAAAAGAAACACACATGTAAATTATATATCTTTCCACATACATACACAGCAAACCGAAGGTTTTTTTTTATTTTAATGTAAATCATCTGTACAACCAACATCAAACATTGCCTGATGAAAAGAATCTATCTCGAAACATAGAAATTTCCGTGTTGCAATGTAGAATTAATTCATAACTATATATATATATATATGTGTGTGTGTGTGTGTGTGTGTGTTTTTTATAAACCATTTGCCTTCATTTTTGTGTTTTCTTTCTTCTTTTTTTTTTCTAAAGAAACCGTGTTAGCAACATTCTAATCTTTTCATAATTACTTTTTTTTTTATACAATTTAATATAAGCTATTTTTAAGAATAATTCTAACAGAACACCAAGGACTAAACATGTTAGCAACCAGAAAGAAAAACACAATCTACAAAGACATTTATAATTACAATCAGATATAGACAGACAAATTTCTGGGAGATATAACGAGGAAAGAAAGCTTGGAGAATTTGACACCACAGAGCATATTAGAGAATTTGACACCACAGAGCATATAAGAGAAGCAGAGGAAAAGGGCTAATAAGTGATTTAATGATTTTGTGTGAATGAATAGTAGAACAAGAACAAGAGGGATGGTAAAGACTAAGCGCCAGAACTTACTTTGAGCAATAATAGCCAGGAGGTTGTGAAATACTTTCATGGCTTCTGCTCAGACGAACTTAAGTCACTGGTGCCTCCTCAACAGGTGTTTACTCGTGCAACCAGACTGGTAACTGGCTCCCACCCATTCACAGTCAGGTTAGCCAAATGCAGACGACAATTCTACTCCTGCAGTTTCTTCTCTCGCACTTCCCGCCTGTGGAACTCGCTCCCATATTCTTGCTTTCCTGACGGCTACAACCTCCAGAAATTTAAATGCAATGTCAATACTCATCTATTAACCACTGGACTCTAGCTCTCTCCCCACCCCCGTATATCCTTTCCTTTCTCTCCACCTATGTATCTGTCATCGCACCTGCATTCTCAGCTTTCTATTGCTCCTTTCTAACTAGTTTGTACTCCTCACTTTTTTTTTTTTTTTTTTTTTTTTTAATCATCTCACCCCAAGCAAGGCATTCCACTGCCACTATTGCGCATGGGGCTACATAGGGGAAGGTAAAGAGAAGGAGTGGATAGACATAGGGAATGTCAGGAGAAAGGTAATAGATGAGTAAGGATAGCGAGGATGAGTGTCGGGCAGATGGGAAGAGTGTTTGATAGAATGGGAGCAGGTTAGTGTGTTAGGAGGTGTCTATTGACCTTACATTTAAACTCCTGAAGATTGTAGCCGTCGGGGAAGCAATCGTTTGGAAGAGAATTCCACAGTCGGGAAGTGCGAGGAAAGAAACTGTTGGAGTAGAAGTTACGGCTGCATTTTATCGATTTCACTGTAAAAGGGTGGGATCTAGTTGCTAATCTAGTATCTCGTGCAAATTCGTATTTAGGGGGCACCAGTGATCTAAGTTCATCGGAGCAGAAGCCGTGAAAGTATTTATAGAAGAGACACAGCGAAGCCACGTCTCGCCGGTGGGAGAGAGACTGCAGGCGGTCTGCCAAGTCGGTATCTATCACATTACAGACCCTCCTCTGAACCTTATCGAGAAGCCCGAGGAGAACAGCAGGGGCACCCGACCAGATATGGCAGCAGTATTCAATGCACGGGCGGATGGTAGATTTGTAAATGTGCAGGATAGATTTAGACGGAAAAAACTTCCGGGCCCTACACAGAGAACCGACTTTCATAGCAGCGGATTTAGCAATGGATTCGATATAGTCATTCCATTTGAGGTCCGCTGAAAGTGTGAGACCAAGGAGGCGTAGTGTTTTACTCTCTGGGAGGCAAGCCTGGTCCATGCTAATGGGAGGTAGGTGAGATTGTCGATGATGGTTAATTGACAGTAGCTTCGTTTTAGAAGCATTAAAATTTACTAGCCACTTCTTACCCCAGTCCAATATGGATTGGAGGTCTTTTTCAATCTCGGCTGCGAGTTTAGCTTTGACGCCTACACCAGATTTTTGTTGGAGGCGAGAGTAAACTGTGGTGTCATCGGCGTACAAACCTATTTGGGTTCTTATGGAATCAGGCAGATCATTAATATATATCAGGAAGAGTGTAGGACCTAAGATGGAGCCTTGGGGGACACCTGCGTTTGTATGGTAGTTCTGAGAGGCATGTCCGTTTAATACCACTTTCATTGTGCGGTTAGAGAGGAATGACTGGATTAGTTCAAACAAATGTCCAGTTATACCATAGCTCCGCAGTTTACATAGAAGGCCAGCATGCCAAACTCTGTCGAACGCCTTAGATATATCCAATGCAACGGTTCGAGCTTCGCCATTCCTGTCGAGTGCCTGGTATATGTACTCGGTGATGGTCGTTAGCATATCAGCAGTAGACCTGGTGAAGCGGAAACCATATTGCTTGTCCGAGAGGAGCCTGTGTGCTGTGAGATGCTGAACCACCTCGGCGTTGATAATGGCTTCGAACACTTTGCCAAAGATCGGAAGAAGGCTGATAGGGCGGTAATTTGCAGGGTCAGAGGGTTCTCCAGTGTTTTTAAATATAGGAACTATAGAGGAAGATTTCCAACAGGCAGGAAAGCAGGAAGCAGATAGGCAGAGGTTGTAGAGCTTAGAAAGGATAGAGGAGAGTTCAGGGGCACATTTCTTTAAGACTATGGTTGGGATTCCGTCACCACCGCTCGCTTTGTGAGGGTCAAGTTTTAAGATTATCTTAGAGACAAGCGAAGGTGTAATGTGGACATCATTCAGTTGTGCCTCGGTTCTAGGTTCACTCTTTTCTAATTAATCTTTTTACAGTTATGTAGCCCCCCCCCCCGCTTATCAGTGGCATTTCTGCCTTGCTCGGGGTGAAATGATTGAAAAGAAAAAAAAGAAACATGATCGCCCATGTTACTGAGGAGAAGTTTGTAATATTAAATGATCAAATATGTTCTTAAGTTTATTTTTGTTTCCAGCTGATCTTGTGCCATCTGTACAAGTAGTGAGGGATGTGGTTCTATCTTGAGAAAGCTGCATGTTAATTTTTCGTTGAACTTTAAAACAACAGCGATGCGAGTAGATAATTAACTCATCTGTCACACGATTTTTTAAAACTAAGTGTAGCTTGGCAAATGGCCATATTGGTTTAGTGAGCTTTATATGATTAGATCCTTAGGGAGATAGTATTGCTTCAAGCTACTGAATAAGAAAAAAAATTACAGTAAGCCTATACTAAAAAACAGCATTCAGAATACTATTTCTACCTGAATTCGAACATCCGATTTCTGTGTATTGATGGTGGGTAGGAAATACGTAAATGTTGCGAAGCGCTAAGTAGGCCTGTCCCATCTGATGCATGTGCAGATACTAACTCCTTAAGAGAACACGATTTTCTTCTCTAATTCTACCAATTTTGTTGTAGTAGTTCCAGTAGTAAAGTATTTTTTACTAGTGCAGAAGGCCGACGTTGTTATGTGTGTTAAGAGAAGATCAGCAGCAGCCGTCTAAATCCTTCCTTCTTCCTCCGACCCAAGAATATGTAGCGATAACTTTACGCAATTTTACCTTCTGCCGTATGCACCATCGACAGACCAAACTGATGACACGGTTCTAAGTTATTTAAATGAGTAAGTACAATTTCACCTGTTTATATTTTGTGCTTTTATTTTGTTTCGTTTTATATATTTTTGTTCTTATAAAGGAAGCAGATGTCCCTTGAAGAAAAAAAAAAAATAAAGGAGCATTCTCGATAAAGAGTAAAATAAAAAAGCAAAATATTTTAAAAAATGAAAACCACGTTTTATGAGCATTTTACAATCATTTTTCTCTCTCATATTGAAAAAAGTGTTTTGCTGTGTCATCATAAGCTTTGAAACTTACAAAAAATGTACTTAGGTAAATAACTAACTAACTAACTAAAAATAAAAGCTAAAAGCAGGATGAAAAATGAATTTTTCTTGGAAGTAAAAAAAATGTTTCGCTTTTTTCATAACGAGTTATAATGAGTCGTAACTTTTTTTGTAAAGACGTATTTTTAAAAATATTTTGAAAGATTGAAGACACATGTTCATTCTGACGATTTGACGATTTGAAGATGTGTTGTTTTATCGAACACACACACACACACACATACGATGCTGCTACCAGTCTATATTCCTTATTCATAAGCACGAATAATATTCAGTTTTTAAATTCCCCCTTTGTTATGTATGTGTGTATAAGTTTCCAGTGCTTTATTTTATATTAGCATTTTTAATGTTTTTTTTATCTTTTTTTTATTTTTTTAAATTTTTCATTTAAAAACATTTATACTTTTCCCTACTTAAAAATAACTAAAAATAAATAAAAATAAAGTCCTGGTAGTTTTTGGCACACACTAGCGGACAAAATTTCATGGCCAAAATTACCTGATTTTTCATTAGCAATTAAATATATATAAGCGCGTGCGTGTATAATTATTTAAATTATGATTGCTCTTTAATCTATAAATCAATTAAAACTAATAAATTAAAATTATTAAACTCTCATTATTATAGTTATGCTAAATTTATCTTAACGACATCAACCCTTTAGCCGAGTGGCCCCCGGGCCTTTTACAGAGTGAACCTTACTGTAAAATACTGTAAATAAAAAAGATACACATTTTTAATTTTCAGATTAAGTAGACACTCTTCTTCCCTGAATAAGACACATATATATGTGTGTGTGTGTGTGTGTGTGTGTGCGCTTGAAAACGTTAAGTCGTCTGAAGATGAAGATTGTGTAACCCAGGTTACGACTAGGGTCATCCTTTCATAGAACATAAGATTGTCAAGCGTTTTAGCTCTGTCTAAGTGTTGAGCACTTTACTCAGTAGGTAGGTGTTGTATTTAGGTCTTTCTTCTTTTATGGTGTCCTTTTTAGATTTTATCTTCATTAAAGAGTACTTAGGCTTTTAGCAAATTGTCCGTTGGTTCCACCAACTGTTTTTTTTCTCACATGTGTGTGTGTGTGTGTGTGTGTGTGTGTAAAATTTCCTATATAACTAAAAATAGTATCGTATGTGGCTTACCTTTTGAACATGGCCTACGAAATTCTGTCACTGGTATAGCCTCATATTAGGCTTATACATAATGTCTCAAAAGAAATAGCACAATCTACTATAAAAGCTAATACAGAAAAAAGTGGACTATTTTCGAATCTAGTAGACTTTAAAGACCTCAGTATGAAGAAAGAAAAAGAGAGCTGTTTCTGGTCACTAGATCTATTAAGGTTATCTATTCAGTCAGTCAGTTAACTGCTATACTACATGATACACGCTTGGGTGATCATGTTTCGAAAGAGACATGACTGACTGGGCAGAAGATTTACTCGCAGTAGGTTGCCATTACTTTATGCGGTAGACTGGTTGCCAACCAAGGCTACAGAACTCAATTTGTCCTATTATTTAACCCAAGGGTATTTGCGCGTAAGTGAATGCAACAAATGTGGCCTACCTTAAAAAGCGTATTATAAGGTAAGGTTTGGGGAGAGGGAAAATAATTAGTTTCAATAAATAACCGAATACTTTTATCTATAAATATACTCTTACTGAGGTAGGATATATTTAAACTGGGTAAGCCACATACTATACCGGCACCTAAAATATATATTTGTAAAAGGACATTATGAATAAAGATAAGTTTTCCTGTTTTCTTTATTCAGGTATATATATATATATATATATATATATATATATATATATATATATATATACTGTAAGTACTCACTCATGGGACTTTTGAATCTAATTTTAAGTAGGTACCTTCACGAATTCGCTGAAAAACGACATAGTATGAAGGAAAAAGGTCTTAAACTAAATAAAAACAAAGTTTTATCGGTAAAATGTTCATGTTATTGTTATTAGTAAGAGGATAAATCAAAGTATTTTATAATTATTTAAAAAGAAAATTTAATTCTTTTTAGCACGTTGAAAATTTTGGTATAAAATCTTGTTTTTCTTTCGTCCGTGAGTGATGCAATTTTTACAAGGGTTTATACGGCAAACGTAATATTAGGCAAGTCACTTTTTTGCGGATGAAAACACATTAATTTGAAAATTCTTGCAAAAATCAAATAATGGTCAGATTTTGAGGAAAATGTCAGGTCTTCACTTGTTCATAAATGACTGAAATCATTTTTTAAATAAATCTTTTTAGAAAATCTTGGTAAAAATATATTTTTCACAGATGTTACCCACCCCCCTCAATTAATTTCCTGAAATGTTTAGAAATTCGCGTGAGTTCGCCCATATAACTAATATAAATTAAATTCAGGACGTATTGAGGAATGAATTCTAATCAACTAATGTATTTTTTTTCTAAATTTCTCCTTTTTCAGAAAATCTGCTTCGTACTGTGAAAACAAAAATGCGATAAAACTATGCCATTTCTTTCAGATAAACTTTTAATTGATTTTATAAACAATATATATTAAGGATATCATAGTCTGAAAAGAAAAAAATTCAATGAATAATGAAATTTTACAAGAATTGTTTTCATTTTTTAAAATTATTTTTCAGTATCTTAATTTAAAAAGTTTCAAAAATTTTTTAAAATTTCCCCCTTCATCGTTAATTGAAAAGCTTAATACAAATAATTGAGCCATTTGATTTTTAAAATAATTAAAACTTTTTAATTGTGTATAATCTCCCGTATTTTCTTTTTACGGGTGGCCGTACGGGATATATATATATCATTAAAAGGTTACATGTTTCAAGGGTTGCGCTCCTTACAGGAAAAAAAAAAAAAAAAATTAAATTAAAAAAAAAACGATATAAACATTTTCGGCAGGGTACAATTCTTTCATCTCGCTTCCGTGTTTCCTATGCCCTACGTTTCAACATTCAACGGGCTTTGCAAATCATCCCTTCAAAATTTAAAGCAAGTTTTATATTTTAATTCTTAGTTTCCTAATCTTGTGAAAAAAAAGTAATTTTGAAATTTACAATTTGTGGAGATACCTAAATTAAAGTATATGAAAAATAAATATTAAAAATAAAAAAAATAATAAATGTAATATTTAATAAATTATTGAATTACCTCTATTATGTTATATAATTTAATTCCCTGTTATTAAATTGTAAAATTATTTTAAAAGAAAGTTTTATATTATTTTAATGTTTATTTTTCATAAAACATCCTCAAACTTAAGGCTATAAAGCTAAACGAACTACAATTCTATAAAATATTAGATAATTGCTGAAAATATTGTGCTAAACTTTTAATTTTACTCTAAAGTTAAAGAACAAAAAACGAAGCGTACGATTAAGCTACATAAAATTATGTCAAATTCGTCTTCCATATTTAGCATTTTTTGACAGCTTCCGTCTGTCACGTCAATTATCACCTCTGATACCACGATGATGATTCTTGATAACAAGGCTACCGCAATTAAGAAACTGCATTTCAGGTAGTAAGCAAGTAATACTTGTTTCAAATCAGGTTATGGTAAGTTTAAATTTGCTAATTTGAATGAAATAATATGTCAGCGAGGTATATGTTATGTTTGCAACCGAGAATTGGCTTCTGTTTACAAAATGTGTCGATCGATGAAAAATGGCCGAAAAACTGAATTTTATTTTGTAAATAAGAAAAATTTTAGATTCCAGTCAATATAATTTCGGTTTAAAATACACCAGAGTATTTTACTCACTGAAATTAGCAAATTTAATCTCTTGGCTTTCAATTAAAGCTAAAATTAAGTTTTTTATTTTTAAAAATTCAATTTAAATTTAGATATCGAAAATGCGTGGCGGTACCTAATTTAAAGGCGTCAAATCATACACAAGGTATAAACTTGGTGCATGTACTGCCGGCTCTTGCTACGACGTTGAACAAACTATATATCCATTTAATGTGGTCGGCTGTATTAAAAATAAACATGATTTTGATAAAAAAAACTGATGTTTTACTTAACTGTATCCAATTAAAATGCATGTAATATTCACATATCACGTTGAATACACCGGTTCCCGCTCGATCACCGAAGTTAAGTAACTTTGAGCCTGGTTAGTCCTTAGGTGGGTGACCGCTTGGGAATACCAGGTGCTGTAAGCGTTTATTGGACGGATGTACGTTGTGGTGCAGTGGATGTCGGCTCGGAAAGGGAAATCGGTGAGCCGAGTTCCAATTCCAGTCGAACACTCTGCATTCACTTACGCACTGGTACCCTTGGGAAAGGTATCCGTCCCTTCCCTCCACTTATGGATTAAATAACTGAGGTCTGCTGTTCATGCTGTCAGCACCGATTGTTTGTTATCAGCAGTTCCAAAAAGTGTGGATGGTGCTACACAAGCCTTCACCATTCTAAACAATTATTTGTGTGGCAGTCTGAGTTAGACACTCATACGTCGAAATCGACGGGAGAGTCCATAATATAAATATTCACATATTAGTATCGTATTATTAAATACAAACAGCGAATATGCGTCTTTTCCATTGTTTACGTTTATAAAATGTTCAGCTGATCGTTGGGCTGTTTATGACTGTACGCAATACAATTATAGCGTTACCAAAGAGATAGGGGAAAAGGTTAATCTATCATAATTTGGTCTCCCAAAAAAGGAACTTGCATGATACACAAGATGATAATATCATTTTTTATGGGTTAAAATGTGTGGATGGTACGATAGACGAGATCGCACGTTACACGATTAATCAATTCACCTCAAGCAAGGCAGGACGGCCAGTGATGCGCAGGAGGTCACACACACACACACACACACACACAACGTACAGGGAATGTCGAAGAAAGGACAAGAGAAATATGGGAATCAAGGAGATAGAAGATGGCATGGACGTTGCATTTAAACTTTAGAGATTGCAGCTATCAGGAAAGCAAGTATACAGAAGGGAGTTCCACAGGCGGGAAATGCGAGAAAAAATGTTAAGTAGAAGTGACGGTTACATTTGACTATTCTGACGATAAAGGGGTGGGGCCTAGTTGCCAGTGTAGTAGCACGAGTAAATTCATGTGGTCAGGCACCCGAAAAGGAAGCGCGTCAAAGCAGAAGCCGTGAAAATATTTGTAGAAAAGACAGAGGGAAGCTACATGCTGTCAGTTTTCTAAATCAGCATAGATTATGTTGCAGGTCTTCTTTTGGATTTGTCGAAAACCCCGAGATTATATATGTATATAAATTTGCTCTGTTATACAGCATTGAGCACTGTACCGTTCACACCTGACTAATATATATATATATATATATATATATATATATATATATATATATACTGATGTGTGTGTATATATATATATATATATATATATAATTTCAGAAATGTAAATAATCTGCACAACCAACATTAAACATTGCCCGATTGTGAGAATCTACCTCGAAACATAGAAATTTATGTGTCGCAAAGTACAATTAATTCATAACTATATATATATATATATATATATATATATATATATATAAACACAGGTTTCATTGAAGATGATTGGCAGGCACAGCGATTGATCTTTTTGTAATAAATTTCTTGCGTTCATACAAGGTAATGAGTAAAAACTGTCCAAATAATTTTTTAATCCGAGCACCAGCTAATTAGCCATTATCAAAGATGTTTGTTTGTTTGTTTGAACATGTAGGCTATCATTGTAAATTTCTTTTAGCAATAGAAGTGTTTTAATATGTTACAATATATTGGGTTGTAAAGAAAGTTCACGTCGATTTTTAAGGGGAATAAAAACACAAAACAAAATTATGCAATTTAATATTTATTCAACTAAACATAAGCTATTTTATTGCACAAACTTTCTCTATTTTTTCTTCAACTTAAAGATTCCGTTTTCTCAGAATTTCGGTGGTTTCTCGGCAAAGAACTCAAGGTGTTTTTTTATATCTTTCATTGAATTAAAATTGTTACCATTGAGATTATTTTGCAAGGACCTGAATAAATGAATATCTAAAGGAAAAATGTCTGGTGAATATGGCGGATGGGAGTAACACATCCCAGCCAAGTAGCAAGAATTTTTGCCGGGTCACCGAAGTAACGTGAGGTCTGGCATTATCCTAATGGAAAACAACACCTTTCCTGTTCGCCAATTTTTCTTGAATTGATTCCTTTAATTCATCCAGTTGCATGCAGTACATTACAGAATCAATTGTCTGGTTCCTTGGAAGAAGCTCATATAGTACAGGATTCCTTTCCAGTTCCACCAGATGCACAGCATGACTTTCTTAGGATGAAGGCTATCTTCTGGGGTGGCTAAAGCTGGCTCATGTCGTTTACCCAAGGATCTTTTTCGCTGAGAAACGATTTACTTCTCCAAATTTTTTTGAAAAAGGGTACATTTTTATTGCGTTCATACAGCAAATCAGACAGAAATGTGATACAAAAGATAATGTTTGCATTAAGTGATGCTTTTTAAGCTAAGTGTATTTACTTGCTTCTACACTGGAGCGAGTTGTGACATAAGGTCGGTTTTTAAGTTCGGCAGCGTTGTGGTACAGTATCGGCTCGGAACGAGAAATCAGAGAGCCGAGTTCGAATTCCAACTGAATTCGTTGTATTTACTTACGCGCAATTACCCTGGATAAAGGTATTAATCAGTCTCCTGTCCCGCCATCTATGGGTTAAATACCAGGATAGATTGGGTTCTGTAGCCTTGGTTGGCAACCAGTCTATCACAGTAATGGCAACCTACTGCAGAAAAATCTTCTACTCAGTCACTCATATCTCTTTCAAGATATGATCGCCCAGGCGTGTATCACGTATGGCACTTAACTGACACACGGCTAGGGATAAAAATTGCTCAGTCTCAGTAACCATCGGTTGTGCTGGCCTCAGTGGCGACCACCGAGCCACCCATCTATTGCATGGGATGGTACAAATTTTGGCATCTGATTCCCGGTACCGATTGGCCTCTACCAGGTAAGTATGGTTGCTCTTACCTGTAAACTGAGCAATGTGCAATCTTTCTACTTATCATGCAGTAGTTTATTATATCTGAGATGTCTACACAGGCAGGATGTCCTCGAAAATGTACAGACATGTTAACAACAGTTGCTACTATTACCTGAATGCTAATTTAGAACATTCGCAAATAAATAAAATTTCTATTGATAATTAGAAAGACAAGTGGAAAATATTTGTAATTAAACATATGAATATTCACATCTATAGATCTTTATCTCTTTGTTTTTATATCTGCCTCTCTATATATAAATATATATAGTGTGTCCCCGAAAAATATGTACATGTAATATATAATTAAACATTAGCTTTTATGTTCTATCTTTATATCACGATTTATTTGTATGCCAGTCTCTCTTTATGACACTCTGTTTATATGTATGTCTTCCTATGCTCGTATGCATAACTTTTCTCTGTATGCCAGTCTGTTTATGTCTGTCTGATCTCTCCACGCCAGTCTGTTTATGTCTGCCTGACCTCTCTATGCCAGTCTGTTTATGTCTGTCTGACCTCTCTATGCCAGTCTGTTTATGTCTGTCTGACCTCTCTATGCCAGTCTGTTTATGTCTGTCTGACCTCTCTATGCCAGTCTGTTTATGTCTGTCTGACCTCTCTATGCCAGTCTGTTTATGTCTGTCTGACCTCTCTATGCCAGTCTGTTTATGTCTGTCTGACCTCTCTAT
Organism: Ascarosepion bandense; assembly: GCA_037127315.1. Classification (NCBI taxonomy): domain Eukaryota; kingdom Metazoa; phylum Mollusca; class Cephalopoda; order Sepiida; family Sepiidae; genus Ascarosepion; species Ascarosepion bandense. The sequence continues at coordinate 2,094,309 of JBBBDQ010000993.1, read as the reverse complement.
GCCAGTCTGTTTGACCTCTCTATGCCAGTCTGTTTATGCCTGTCTGACCTCTCTATACCAGTCTGTTTATGCCTGTCTGACCTCTCTATGCCAGTCTGTTTAGGTCTGTCTGACCTCTCTATGCCAGTCTATTAATATCTGTCTGACCTCTTTATACATTTCTGTATGTCTTTCTTTGTGTCAGTCTCTTTGCCTGTTTGTTTCTCTTTCTGCGCCAGTCTTTGTGTATTTATGTGTGAAAAATCCCCCATAATTAAACACATTTCTTAATATAATCTAATATTGCCTGAAATAATAATTAAAAACTATCATAAGTAGCCACGTATTTACAATATAATAAATATAAGATAATTTTATATGCTGATTGGTTCCACGATCTGACTCTTCGTTAGTTATGAGATATTCCACTGTTATGGAAACAAGATGCATTACCAATAAGCAAATATAACTTAGATTATCATAACAATGGAATATTTCATTAGTTAATGAAATGAAATCATGCTACTAATAAATAGCTTTATATTTATTTTGTTTAATGTTATCTTCGGATATTTTTTAATTTTAATGATTTATTTTAATAATTCTCCCCCCCCCACGCCAAAGCAAAGTTATAAATACACTAACATTCAAAGAGTTACTGAATGTGAAAGAATCTGAGAAAAAAAAATCCGAATTATTTATTACCTGTGATAATAGATCTCATTTATTATTCGTGCGGAAAATACAGGGTGACTGAAAAGTAGGTGGACAGTAGTTGGAACAACAACCGAATTTACTTGACCTTTATTTCCAGCAAGATGGAGTGCCTTCAAATTATTCAAGATTAGTCTGTGAATATCTTGATGATTCGTCTCTTGAGAAATGGATTGGCTAAAGAGGTCCAACTGACTGGACTGGACAGTTATCTGACTTAACCAAAATGGATTTCTTCTTATTGGGAGTACTCAACGACAAAGTTTATAGTCAAAAACCAGGAAGTGTTAGTGATTTGAAAAATTAAATAAAAGATACATTACTACACAAAGAAAATTGTGCAAAAAGGTTTGTCTAAGCTTGAGGGGTAGACTTCAAATGTACACAATCAAATTTAATTGTCAAATTTAATAATTGTATTAGTAAATTTAATTGTATATGTAACCTCAAAATAAATGTTATCATTTACTGTTCACCTGCTTTTGGACCACAATACAGATATAAAAACATTAAAATATTACCATAATTTTTGACAAAAGTGGTAAACTATTTAATATTTAATAATGTGTAAAGTTTTTTTTTATTAAGTTTCTTTGGTTATTTTTTTTTTAAATGCAAAATTACTTGATATATGAATATAAATGTTAAATAAAGAAAGTTTAATGGTCAATTCTACTGTAAGATCTTTCTTTACATATTTACCAATCTTAGTTTTGACTGACTGAAGTTGGGAATTCAACCTTTGGATTTCGAAGAATCTCTTAAATAATAAAGTTTACATGTTTTATTTTTCAAAACTAATTTATTAGCTCACTTCGGACCAGAAGACTTGCTGTCCTTTGTCTTTCTTTCTTTATTAACGGCTCCCATGTTTTATTCATTTCTATACTAAGGCTTACTAAGGAGGTCCTCATAGCCTAGCATATGCATTGATTCTTTCAGATATTCAAGTTTTATTCCTTGTCCAGTATTTTAATTTAATTCCATAGGGACTGGTAACTACCTCTTTCTCTCCATACAATCAAGTTAATACCAAAAGATGTAAATATTTGATAAAGTTTGGTTCTGTAAATGTTGAGTAAGCACGAATGTGTCCTCGTAAGTGTCTGCAAAAGAATTTCTCAAGTTATTTAAGTAGACGAGTAACCTCAGAAATGATTAGCCAGCCATTACTTATTATCCTTGCCACACTTAGGTAGTCCTCTTCTTTAAACACCTATAAGTGCTTGATGTTTTCATGGGCCATTTGTTACGGGAAAACACACCTGTTCCTCAGATAATAGACTCTCCCTCTTATATTAATAAGGGTTAACAAGAAATTCTTGAGAAGTTCTTGGCAAGTTCATAGGAGTTCTTTAGAGTTCTATTGGAGTTCAGCAGAACTATTAGGCGGTTGATATTAGTCGGCAGTTAGCCGAATACTAAGGAGTCAGCTTTCAGTGGAAGATTACCAAGTTCCTAACATTTTGGGTACGCTAAGTCGATTAGCAACCGACATAGCACGATTATAACCTTCAGTGCGAACACTACTCCACAACACCATTGATGTGTATTTGCAATTCACATCTTCTTAATGTGCCCTTATTACCGTTAATTTTGAGAAATATAGAGCAATTGTCACATCTGACCCGCATTATCATTCATAATCAAATTGTGTTAAATCCTGTTTGGATACCATCGCAGTTGTCACAGAAAAGAAAAACCAGAACTGTTGATGGAACCAACAGACAACTGATCACAACCTAAAACTCTTATCTAGTATATATATATATATATAGTAAAGTTTTGTAATTTGCTTGAAGCATTGTGTAAAATAGTTATATGGGTTATGCTTTGAAGGCTATCACAATGCGTTGAGTAAAATAAAGGAAGGTAAGGAAGTGTTTGGGTATTACCTATTTATTAAACATTAATATTTCGAGATCAAAATCTCATGTTCAGAATGGCAGAGAAGCTTTTGTCTGTCCGGGTATCTTCACGGTCTCTCTAAGATGTATGTATGTGTGTATGTATGTGTATGTGTGTATGTATGTATGTATGTGTATGTATGTATGTGTATATATATGTGTGTGTGTATATATGTGTATGTGTGTGTATATATATGTATGTGTATATATGTGGGTGTGGGTGTATATATATATGTATGTGTATATACATATATATATATATATATATATATATATATATATATTTGTCCTGGGTATGACCTATAAACTGCAGCCGGTGGTGTGGCTTTAAATTTACTATTTGGAGCCTTGGAGAATGTGGAGTTACCACTTAGATGCCATTACTCACAGGTCCACACTGGCACGGAGTGGTAGTACCTGTTAGTGTTCCATCTATGGGTCAAATAGTTTGCTTTTGTGCATATTTTTTATATGAATACACTGCGTGCGTGTGTGTGCACATGTGAGATATAAATATCTACTATGGGTGTGGAATATTTGCATCGTGTACATGTGTGGGGGCTTTTCGAAGCCTGAGCCAAGTCATCATGGGCGCTCCTAAGCCACCAGCCCTCGTATCAGAGACGATAAATTCTGACATCAAAACACATTGTGTATATTTTGTGGTCCACCATGCACTACACAATGTATTTAAGGCCCCGAGGAGGTGAAAGACCGTGACAATATAACATCACAGACACCTAACGCGTGGCACACAGTGCACCTAGGCTATGTTGTTTTGATGGAGAGCGTACTTTGTGTCGCACAAACAAATGACCACTTTCAACAAATCTTAGTGTAGCTTGATCGATAGGTGGATGGCTAATAGTTCAACGCAAGTGCATACAGGATAGAAATTCCATGCGTAAGTGTAAAACGAAGGGCACCGTTATATTGTAATGGTTGTTACAATGATTTATAAATTTACCTAAACTAAACGAAAAAGTGACCTGTCCAAAACTAAGCTACCCCACATCCTTCCCTTAACCCAAAGCGGCATCTCAAAAAACCACGAACGGACGACTAGATCATTCTAGACTTCCACCCCACATTAACTTACATCGTTCTCATTAACAGCGACGCCACTCCCAGCACACTTAGATAGCAGTAAAATAAACAAAAAATGTCTACTCTTCCTTAAAAGAAACATAAATCCCAATTTAAGAACTACCCAGACAAAATAAATAAGGAACCTGCCTTAAACTTAGCTATCTCTCCTAACCCCCCAAAAATATATTTCTAAGGCTACAATACGACCGACTAAATCAGGATAAGCTCCCACCCCACATTCACTTAAACATCATATCACCATAAATAAACCGCTTTCACCATTTCATTTTCATTTAAACTAATCACCCGATAAGAAGCGCACACAGCTTCGAAACGCGAAAATTTTTGTGTAGTGATACTATGAATTTATAAACCATTGTAACAACCATTACAATATATATATATATATATATATATATATATATATATATATATATATATATATATATATATATATGCTTTGTTAATAGCAGCTATGATTGCTAACTGGAAATTAATTAAACAATTTCATAATAAACAATACATGTTAACATAAATATCGGCTGATAAATTTCTGGGGAGGTCTTATTGTGCGGTGAATTTGGAAGTGTCTGAAAACCACACCATAGTTTGACTCAAGTCTTTTAAGTGAAATTAGATAAATGGAACTGTTTGGAAACATAGTCATAAGTCAGCATAACCGAGGGACCGAATGACTGAACTTGACAGATTATGTACTCTCTTTCAGTAGAGTTGCAATATAATTCACAACTTGACTTTGTCGATATTGGAGAAACATTAATTGGTCTGAATGAGTATCAGAAGTAGTATTTAGCTAGCTACCTTAGAATATGAGTACACTCAGATACGAACAGCCAAACATTGGTAAGTTTACGGCCACATCACGTTAAAACACCCGTTCTTGTACGAACACTGAAGGTAAGTAATGTAATTTTTGGTCAGCACTTTGATAGGTGACCACTTGAGAATATCATGTGCTGTAAACTTGGACATCCAGATAGTGTAATGGATAGTGTCTTGGAATTATAAATTGGCGACCCGAGTTCTAATTCCAGTTGTGTTCGTTGTATTTACCCACACCTTGGGAATGTATGAATCCATTTCTTCTTCCCCAGCTAAGGGTTAATTAGTAACACATGTATCATTATCTCAACATATTTTTACAATCTAAAATATTTTCGGGGTTTAAATAACCTGCAATGGGTTGATCAGCTGCAGAAACGAATCAAATGAAAAATAAAAACGGCCATTACATATTATCCTTGCCGCTTATAAGTAGTCCTCTTCTTGCAAGACCTATAAGTGCTTTGCTGTTTCACCAGCTATTGATGTGTGTCTAGAATACATATCTTCTTCATATGCCCTTATTACTGATTTATTTGATAAATCTATAGCAATTGTCACATCTGGCCCCTATAATAATTCTAAACCAGATTGTGTTAAATCCTTCTGTATACTATAACTGCTACAGGTACACAGTCATAGCTACACTACCTCTTTACTATAATGTCATTTATGCATCATCCATCTGAATCCATTTCTACATGTAACAAAGATGAAAATATATATAGTCATGCTCCTTCAGGATATAGCCAATAACGTTTCTTCACCCATTCTTTTTCTTTATGATATACAATTTACCATTATTCATTGGGAAATACAGTGGAGTGGTTTCCTGTTGTTGTCTCCATGGTTTAGAATTCAGAGTAATAATAAGCACAAAAACGTGATAATATTTTACAGTAAGATGCTCGGCACACTCTAACGCATGTTATTTAAAGAGAATATAATTTTCAATAACTATACATGTTTAATAGCTGAAACTTTGCAGAGTAATAATTTGATGTATTTATTAACTTCTGTGTGGTTTTTATCTTTTTTTCCATAACTTATCAGTTAATTAAATTTTATTTTAAGTTGGTATCAACTCAGCAGAGATATCATATCTTATTAACAATTTTCACAAAAAAGACGTTTTTATTTTATCTGAAACTAATTAATAGAATATATACTTATCACATGTCTGCTATAATTTGAATGGGTTTAACTCGTTCATTTCACTATACCCCAATTTATATGGATCTGTAAATTATTTCTTCACAATTGCCACAATTCCGACTTTTCAATTTGGTGCCATTGGTACCAGGCCACTGCCGCACCACAGAAATCACCCTAATGAAACCCTATATAAACATAGTCTTGACAGATATTTTTGTGTTATCAAAGGTTGAACAAATCTTAAAATAAAAAAGTAATTAATGTTTCAGTTCCAGTTTAATTCGTTGCATTCACTTACACGCAAATACCTTTATTATTTCTCTCTGCGGATTAAATAACAGGAAAAATTGGGTTCTATAGCCATGGTTGGCAACCAGTCTACTGCAGAAAGTGGTAGCAACATACCACGGGAAAATATTCTGCCCAGTCAGTCATGTCTTTTTCGAGACATGATCGTTCAAGCGTGTATAACGTATGGCACTTAACCGACTGAATGCTTCCAAACAAGGTTTTTATTGTTTCATGCAATACAAATGTTATAAAAAAGACTAAATCCAAAAAGAAAAATAATATATATATATATATATATATATACTTATCCGTAATGTGTAAATATGTAGATATTTCCCAGAGTTCTATCCACGGTCCTATCTTGTTTGTAATTTTTATTAACTACCTTCCCATTGACATCTGCACTCAACTTGGTATTTATGCTAATGGCACAAAAGGTTACTCGATACTCAGTGTGACTAGTTCGGTAAGGTATAATTGGCAGGTGATGTTACTAACAATCTTAAGTTAGTTGTTAACTGGAGCAAAGAATGCTTTTTTTTATGTAAACCCCCCCCCCCCCCAAACTGAACTACTCCTTATTAATCATTTGAGAGACCCCCTCCTGTTTTCCATCAGCATGGCTGATGGAAACACCCAGAAGATTGACTCGTCGCATGTTCTCGGGCTAACTCAGCAGAGATATATCTTATTAACAATTTTCACAAAAAAAGACGTTTTTATTTTATCTGAAACTAATTAATAGAATATATACTTATAACATGTCTGCTATAATTTGAATGGGTTTAACTCGTTCATTTCACTATACCCCAATTTATATGGATCTGTAAATTATTTCTTCACAATTGCCACAATTCCGACTTTTACTGTCCGAATTTTTCAATTTGGCGCCATTAGTACCAGGCCACTGCCGCACCACAGAAATCACCCCTAATGAAACCCTATATAAACATAGTCTTGACAGCCAGAGTTCTATCCATGGTCCTATCTTGTTTGTAATTTTTATTAACTACCTTCCCATTGACATCTGCACTCAACTTGGTATTTATGCTAATGGCACAAAAGGTTACTCGATACTCAGTGTGACTAGTTCGGTAAGGTATAATTGACAGCTGATGTTACTAACAATCTTCAGTTAGTTGTTAACTGGAGCAAAGAATGCTTTTTTTTTTAATGTAACCCCCCCCCCCCCAAAAAAAAATGAACTACTCCTTATTAATCATTTGAGAGACCCCCTCCTGTTTTCCATCAGCATGGCTGATGGAAACACCCAGAAGATTGACTCGTTGCATGTTCTCGGGCTAACGTTCTAGGCTGACATCAAGCGGAAAGACTATATGGAATCTATTGCTAGCTCAGCTTGTAAGAAAGTTGATTAACTGAGCCGTGCTAGACAATTTTCTCTCCAAAATCTATCTTGCAAATCTATAAGTTTACCATTCGCCCATGCTAAGAACATTGCTGCAGTGTATGACCTGATGCCCTTGCTATATATCTAGACATTCTTGATAAAATCCAAATAAGAATCATTAATATTATTGGCTCTGATCTGGCCTCTCGGTTTCAGTCACTTTTCCATCATTATAAAAGTTACCTCCCTGTGGCTTTTTTATAAATACTTTCATGGCAACTGTTCGCTAGGGGATCCAGACTTTATGAATTTAAGCGCAGTATTAGAGTGGCGACGAGGTCTATCTTACGGTTGAGTTGGCTAGATGTAAACGTAAGTTCTATGCTAAGTTTATTTTCTCACACTCGTGGAACTCACTTCCGGCCTCTTGCTTTCCAGTCAACTTTAATCTTCAAAATTTAAAATGCAATGTCAATCAATATCTTCTGATTAGTCTTTTGTTCTCACTCCTTACAATTGTTTCTGTTTTCTAATTCTTCCACACCCAGTAACACCCCCTTGTTTCTTAGTGGCTTTATGGCCTTACTTAGGGTGAACTCGATTTAAAAAAAGAGAAGAAAAAAGTTATATATAAAAAATTAGTAAGAACATATGACCAAAACTGTCGGTAGCCGCGTGAAGTTGGAAACTACATGTGTTGCTGCCCTTGTAACAAATTAATGGTGTCTGATTAAGAAAAGCCCTGGGCCAGGAGGTTACCTGATTAAAAAAGGTCGGACTGTATTTGGTTTTAACCTTATACTAATATACGAGGGTCATTCAATAAATAAGATGAATTTTTCGGTATAAGGACTTCTTATACAGATAGAAGCTTACGTTTTTTTCAACGTAGTCTCCTAGCAGTGTCACACACACTTTTTCCATCTGTACACAAGCTTCCGTATTCCCTCAGAGCAAAAATCTGTGGACTGATGTCTCAGCCAATCGCTCACAGCACTTTTGACTTCATCGTCACTTTCAGACTTCGTGCCTCTCGTGAACGCTTTCAAGGGACCAAACAGGTGAAAGTCTGAAGGAGCAAGGACTGGGCTGCACCGTCTGGGCTGCTGTGTGAGGGTTTGCGTTGTCTTGATACAAGGCGACTCCATGTGACTGATGATCCTTGCGTTTGTTCTTTATGTCTTTCAAATTCCTTGCAATGTCATCCACTGTCAGACTGCATGAGGTCATTGACTGATTCGATCACCTCAGGTGACCTCACTTTTGTAAGCCTCCCAGGCTTGTCTTCATCCTCAACACTACTCCGTCCTTCTTTAAACAATTTAGTCCACTTGTAGACATTTTTTGCTGAAACATGTGGCAACATATACAGTTGACATTCTCCTATGAAGTTCAACGGGTTTGCACCCTTCAGCAATCAAAAACTTGATAACTGACCTCTGTTCAATCCCGGAGCATGCTTTTTGGTCGGCCATCTTTGTTAATCTCCAAAACTCTCAAAGTTTTTTTTCAATCTGCAAAAAAAATTAAATCCTTTTGAAAAATAGTAAAGGAAAAAATTAAAATAAGGAAAAAAAGTGTTTAACGGTTATTTTAGTGAAATGTAAAGGTTTGTCAATTTCAAATCTTTCCGTTTGTACTCACTTCTTAAAATAACAAGCAGCATTCATATCTATGATTGTTATTAGAATATTTTGTTAAAGTTGTTAAGCTCAAATATGTAACAATACGATAAAAAATTTACACGGATAAATGGATGGCGGAGTGGGGTTTAGGAGAGATACCAAGAGGAAAAATATTGAGAGCGACAAGAGACACAGGCAAGTGGAAGTCCATGATCACCTACATCCTGAAGAGACACGGCACATGAAGAATTTATTGTCGTAGAACTCACCATGAGCTTATTAAATCATAAGCATAAGAATTAAGATTTATCAGAAAATTCAAATAGGTAAACCATGAAATTTTCAAAGATTTTTCTAGTATGAATAATTACGGAAATGTCAACAAAATTGCGTATTACTCTGTTTTTTTTTGTTAATGAAAGAGAAATGGCCGACAAGTTTAACCTAAAAATGTGGTACACGAGGACATCAATAATTTCAGTTGTAATTGGAGCCCTCGGATTGATTGCAAAATGTTCCGATAGATTCATTGAAGAGATTCCTGACAATCCACGCCTTAAAGAAATCCAAAAAGTTGCACTCGCATGTACAGTTCACAGTATGAGGAGATTTCCGGAAGGAAATGTGTATACAACAGAACTCAAAGGAAATAATAACAAAACAAACAACTCCAAGTCAGTCAAAAGAAATACTTTGAGAAAAATGAATATTTCTATTTCTAAATATATTTTTCTTTCCAGCTCAGTAGTAGTAGAGAAAGTTTAAAAAAAAAAAACAAAAAAAATTTAAATTCCCTGAAAAGTATCACCCACTAATCACTAACACCTCATTAACATTAACACCATATTTCTTAAGCTATCACCGTTTCTGAAACCAGCTACTTGGATAAGCTAATAAATATATTATCAAAGACCCTGTTTCAAAGCGAGGGGCAATCCTACAGCACTTGCCGACCACTTTCTGACGTCAATAAAAACCCAGGAAAAGAGAGCTTCGATGTCAATTCTCTCTACCCTTGATGTAGTGCAATGGTTAGAAAGCTAGTCTCGTTAAAACCTATTACAACTTAGTAGTTGGTTCCATCCTCACTGGGTACCCACTACTTTCGACCTCGTGTCGCATCTGAGCGGCGCTTAGAAAATCGACTCTCTACCTTTTCGTCGGAAAGCGGAACAGGCTGGTATGCTCCTCTAAACACCAAAGAATTAATCAGGACGAATGCCTGCTACAAAGGAGGAGGGGTATTTCTCTCTCTGTCTCTTTCTCTCTCTTTATTCTAACGTAACTCAGGGTACGAATTCTGTCGTACAAGAAGAATACAAGTTTTATTCTAAAGAAAGAAAATAAATATTCCAAAACAACGTTTACTCAGCGTTCATTCATTTTGAATGTAAAAATCTAACATTCTGCGCCCAAAACTTTACATAAACATTTTCTCTCACACACAGCATACAAATCAGTGAGGTTGATAAAAATGACCTTCTGATAAAGAAATCATCAATGGATTCCTTTTGCTTGATAAGAAAGACTGTTTGTTTATTTCATGAATCTTTCCAAGTATTAAAGCTTAATCTCCAACAACATCATCTTTCTTTGTGGCAGAGAAAAATAAATTAAGAAGAAAAATTGTCACAATTATTCTTTATTTCATTAGGGTTTTTTCTTTCACTAAAACTCTTTAGGGTTTTTTCGGGATGAATGGCTGATAGTAAAGAGAAAACAAAAACCTTTTGAAAGTTGAAGTTTTTTTTTCTGTTTTTTTTTCTCTTTTCTATAATTTCGCTTCACACTGTATCTAAACTTATTTATAAATAGAACTTTGTCTATGTATGTGTGTGTGTGTCTGTGTGTGTGTGTATCCGTTACCTATAGACTCCGAAACGGCTGAACCAATTTTCTTGAAAATTGACACAGTTGTACTATAATCGTCTGCAAGTGTTCTTAGCTAGGTTTTGTGTCGAGGTACCCCCGATAAATATCGAAAATCGATAATCGAAAAAATCGGGTTATAGAAGGAGTGGTCCGATTTTAATCAAATTTGATACACCCATGGACAAAGACATAAGAAAAGATATTCAGAAGTATCAAGGTTGCAGTTCTTACAATAGTGCAGAAAATCGATAATATATATATATATATAAAAGGCAAGATGTTTGTGTGTGTGTCTGTTTATCTGTCTGTATGTCTGTATTTTTTCAGCCCTTTTATTTTATTTTTTGCTTCGGGTTTGGCTCTAAGTAGGTATAATTGTAGTTCTTAGTCTCAGCCATGATACCATTTACTCAGAGGACTTATTTAGCTTTCAAAATTTAGTTTACAACGAAAAAAACTTATTTGATATCGATACCAGGAAATCAAAATTTGACTTACATCCATTCATTTTTCTTTCAGTCTACGGTTTCGCTTTAACTGGAAACAACTATTGCTTTTTAGTCTTTCGTGCCAACGTCCAAAGAGTCTGAGCCCCAGAACCATGGATTCGTTTTAAAGCTTTCATTGCACCCGAGCAACGCCGGGCTATACTGCTAGTATATATATATATATATATATATATAATAATAATAATAATAATAATAATAATAATAATAACAACTACGTAGACTCTGTAAGTATGTAGGCCGTAAATTTATACTAAAATAAACCTCCGAAAAAACCATTAACAAGCAGAACCTAAATCCGTTACAATCCGGTGTACTAAGACGTCGGATAAATGGGGGGGAAAAAAAGAAACCCGCGGAACAAGAACAAAACATTATATATATATATATATATATATAAAGAGAGAGCGAGACGTGTTGATAGATGTTTATTTTAACATACAAGTATGATAGTAATTTTCCAGTTAATCCTAATAATTATTTTGATAATAATTTTCCATTACAATAGATCTTCGGGCTTTCCGGAGTCTTGCGGCTCCTCTGCAATTGCAGAGTTTGCGGAGGCCCTAAGCACGCCCCGAGTAGAACTTACTTCTTACTGATGGAATACGGAAATAATATGTGTGGTTTGCCACAATGTAAGTGGAATGGTGGGTCCTAGCGGTAAGGGTTAGAATTGGTGGGATCAATGAATGTAGTTCGTCCAACCGCTTTCCATAGAGCATTGTGTGACTTACCTCATCCCACCTGTGAGAAAGGGTGGGGGGTGGAAAATAACAAGTTCGTGACGTAGCTTCCCTCTGTCTTTTCTACAAATAATTTCACAGCAACTGCTCTGACGAGCTTTTTTCCTTGGTGCTCCGACCACATGAATTTAAGCGTGCTACTAAATTGGCGAGTAGGTCTCACCTATTTACCGTTGAAATAGTTAAGCGTAACAACCGCTTCTACTCCAATAGTATTTTTCTCGCAATTCCCGCCTATAAAACTCCCTTCCGTTTACTTGCTTCCCTGGTAGATACAGTCTCCAAAAATTTAAATGCAACGACAATTGCAATTTTATTTCTTCTTGAATCTTGTTCGTATTTTATTCCTTCTTCAATACCCACTTTTATCCAATCTTTTCTCTCCCTGTAATCCCCTGCACGCTAGTGGCGGTCGCGCCTTACTTGAGATAAAATGATTCAAAAGAAATTATTAAATAATATAGATATATTATACCTGTTTATTTATTACAGTAATTCAGTCTATTTCTTTTAATTATCGTCTTGATTTTAAGCTGAAATTCAATAAGGAAGTCGCCGTACTTTTTGTTAACCCAAGTACTTTTGGTCTCCTCTGAGATCACCTTCAGGGATGAATTGCGGAGACAAAATTAATGTAACTGTAATCGTTGTGACAGCGGTTTTTGCAAACACACTCTGCTATAATTATATTAAAATTAACTGTTGTAGTTACGATGTTTTATAAATAAGCATTCCCAGTACAAGGGTTTAGCCAGAGATGGTAAATTGCAAAATGGTGTTAAATGTTAGTCAACTCAAATGCTTTTTAAACATTAATACTCTGCTCGCAATAAATTTTGATCAGTGTTGGATGCTCTTCAAGGATACCTGGCCCAGTTAATAAAAAGCATTGGTTGAATCCAGTGACTTGACACAAAGAGTTCTGAGTTCAATACCCAGCATCAGCGGAGGTGAACAAAAGCTTTGAGAGGTGAGTTAGAGAGAGATAATCCCTTCCGTTTACTTGCTTCCCTGATAGCTACATTGGGAACTATCTGAGGCATCTGGAAGAGGCATATCTTGTGGAACTTGAATAATCAATTCTGGTGAACAAAATGAAGGTTTCAGTTTGAAATTTCAGTCACTTGAAAAAGGCCAGTTACATCGTGAATATGGCAGAAAAGATGAAGACAATAGTCCGAACAATGTAAATAGTGTAAATAATTACAATAGGTCATCTCAGAAATATAGACAAATATTAGAATGTAACTGACGGTTGTATCTGGCTAGTTAAACAGTAAAACGGTGAGACCTAGTTGCCACTCGAGAAGCAGGTTTAAATTCATGTAGTTGAAGTATTAACAAGAACAATTGGCATAAAAATAAAACATTGTTTTTCTCTTGTATATATCTAGATATCACTGGCAAGTGATTACTTTATTGATTTTGGTATGACTGTAGTCAGTTGTGCAATGAATGACTGTGAGTTTTTTTATTGGATAATAATTATTTTATATGTCCTTTCGAATGTAAATAATGTAAATAATGTAAATAATACCTAATCTCAGAAGTATAGGTAAAATATTGAACAGAAGTGTTTTAGTGTACATAACTGACACATAAGTTTGTGTAAACGATTGATTTAGTTATAGTGAATTTAATATTAAAATTTGTTGAAAATAACAAAACTCATATAAAAAATATAAGTAACTATAAATATTTAACGTCTATTATAAGCAATTCAAGTATCCGTGAACAAAGTTCAAAATTTTATCTGAAAACATTAACCTCATATCATTTATAGAATTATTCCGAATACGCTTACCTCGTTATAAAAAATATAACGTGTATTTCTAAGAAGAAAAAAAAATTCGATCTGTACATGAATAAATTTAATTCAATAAGAAATCCACTGAAGATTGAACAAAAAGTTGTTTTCTAAGGATTTTTATTTGTTAATTCAACATTATTTCGTGTTTCTCGAAGTGTTAAGTGGATAGACGAGTTTGAGCAAACGATTCATTTCATTTTATTATAATTTAAGCAGTGTAGAGGATGTGCGATGTGGTGCAGTGGATATCGGCTCGGAACGAGAAATCGGGGAGCCGAGTTCAAATTCCAGTTGAATTCATTGCATTCACTTACGCGTAAATACCCTTGGAAAGGTATTAATCCGTCTCTTCCTTACAATTATGGAATAACAGGACAGATTGGGTTCTATAGCCTTGGCTGGCAACCAGTCTACTGCAGAAAGCAATGGCAATCTACTGTGGGATAATCTTCTGCCCAGTCAGTCATGTTTCTTTCAAGACATGATCGCCCAAGCGTGTATCACGTATGGCACTTAACTGACTGAATTATATCTACCAGCTTGCATTCGAGAGATTTAATAGAAAAGAATGTACTCTTAAGTAGGATTCAAACCTGCGACATCTTTGGACGGGAAACCACCATCTGATACATTGTCATTTGTGGCAAAGCGTTTTATGGCAAGCCTGATCAAATGATGGTTTTCCCTATAAGGAGGGATGCAGGTTCGAACTCTACCGGAGAACACATTCTTCTTTATCAATCCTTTTGAATGTGCAGACCAGTTGACGTATTTCACACTGTTAAAAAGCAAAGCAAACAAAAAAGACAGGGCATTTACTCAAACATATGTATACAGTGTATACGATACACTAAAATAACGTAAGAGCGTCCATAAAACTGGAAATTCTGATTCATATATAAATCGATTATTTTATATATCTATCTATGAATAAACACAAAAAGAAAATTTGTATTTACTAACGCCTTTCGTCCTCTGAGGAACTTTATTAAGGTAAATAAATGTAAAGATTTTATTTGGCAACATGTATTTATAAAAAAAAAGTGGAAGAAAATATCGTTAAGTTCTCAAAATTTTGAAATTTAAGAACACTTTAAAATATTTTAAACTGTGTAATTTTCTTAAACTATGGAGGACGTTAACGGGTTGTTAATTTTTTTTTTTTTACTTTTGTCTTTTTAGAAATATATTTTATTTTTATCTGAAGTTTTACACACACACACACACACACACACACACACACACACACACACATACACATATATATATATATATATATATATATATATATGGGTCCTGGGCATGACAGTAAACTGCCTCCGGCAGCAAGGCCTCTGAATGAGAGGTTGTGAGGAGCATGGAACCACCCCTTAATTGCTGTTGTTCCCAGATCCACTCTGACTCGGAGTGATAGCATCTCTTAGGGTCCCAGCTATGGGCAAATAATTAACCCACAAACTGGCGTCGAAACACTATGAAAGTATAAAAATAGACTTTCATAGAAAGATATACATTTTTGAAGGAAAAATATTACTAACAATACATTTTTGAAGAAAAAATTATTTCCATAAAATATTTTTGAAGGAAAAAATTATTCTCAGCAAAACATTTTTGAACACAAAACTAGAAGACGTTTTCAGTTTTCTAAAATAAAAAAAAAATATATAAAAATTTTCATTAAAATCTGACTAAATGAACTTTCACACTATAACTGAACATTAAAAATAAATACCTTAAAACCCCACCGTTTTGGCGTTAAATAACCCACAGAGGTTGATATTGGTCCATTTTAAACTCACACAGTGCGTGTTTGTCGGATCAACATCTGGAAAGATAATGATTATGGATTATCAGTAAAAGTTTCTGGCATCATCAAAGACGTGTTTCTTTTGTGGGAATGTAAATCTCTTTATTTATTTATTATATTTCAACTATAACGCTTGTAACTCATCTTATATCAGACGATTTAAACAAGAGGTTGTATAGTAATTTGTTATGGTTAAATGTAATTGGCAAAAATACCCAACAAACAGAATTGACGAAGTCTCCAAGAAACAATAACAAAAGAAAGAAAAGTAAAAAAAACAAAAAAAACAAAAACAATAAAAACAAAAAAACACATAATACTAAGCAAACAATATCTGTGCAAGACAAAAAATAGGCAACGCAACAGTCAGTCAGTTAAGTGCC
Source organism: Ascarosepion bandense (assembly GCA_037127315.1). NCBI lineage: Eukaryota > Metazoa > Mollusca > Cephalopoda > Sepiida > Sepiidae > Ascarosepion > Ascarosepion bandense. The sequence continues at coordinate 2,078,231 of JBBBDQ010000993.1, read as the reverse complement.
ATACGCGATACACGCTTGGGCGATCATGTCTCTTTCGAGACATGACTGACTGGGCAGAAGATTATCCCGCAGTAGGTTGCCATTGCTTTCTGCGGTAGACTGGTTGCCGACCAAGGCTATAGAACCCAATCTGTCCTGTTATTTAACCCATAACTGGAAGGAAGAGACGGATTAATACCTTTCCCAAGGGTATTTGCGCGTAAGTGAATACAATGGATTCAAGTGGAATTCGAACTCGGCTCCCCGACTTCTCGTTCCGAGCCGATATCCACTGGACCACAACAACAGTAATGTGACAGAAAGTTAACAAACTAAGAATGGTGTTAACACACAAAAGGTATACGATCAAGTGATCGTAGCGGTCTGACTTCAAAACAAGAAAGCACAAAACTATAGCAGATGAGACCGAGAAGTGATTTATCTCATTGGCTAGGAAAAAATCCCAGCATGCATCTGTACAGTTTGCATATAATGGGATATATATAAGGTATGGTTTTGCAGTTCTTCCTATAAGGCAATGATTCTTAACAATTTTACTTGTTCTCACCCCCTTTCAAACCACCAATCAGATCTCGTACCCACTTTCAGAATTTATGAAAAACAGGATTGATCTCATGTGTAAATAACAAATTCGCATAACTGCAAACAAATTAATGTATTACAAAAACCCAGATTACTTTCATATTAGCAAAAAAATAAATTCTTCTTAGTAGTTTATAAACTAACCCAATAACAATTAATGCATACTTTCATGTAATTTAGAACCCTTTTTAAAAATATTAACCAGATGTTAAATATATCGGTGTATAAATATTTACACCATTTCCCAGTCACAAATAATTATAAGCACAAACAAAATTAAACAATATTTAAACATCATATTTGAGCAAATGTATCGCAACAATATTTGATCAAGGGTTTCGCTCTTTATCAAAACTAACTTGACACTGCAGTGTTTCTAACTTTATCGCGGTTTTACCATAAATTTCCGCTCGTTTTTTCGTTAAGTATACATTTATGCTGTTATGATGGTAGAAATTTTAGCAATTGCTACCATGTAAACTTTTATGTGTCCACGGCTATATCGTGTTGAATACACCGGTTCTCGTCCGATCACCGAAGTTAAGCAACATCGAGCCTGATCAATACTTAGATGGGTGACCGTTTGGGAATACCAAGTGCTGCAAACATAAGGACCAAGAATGGTCCTCCAGGTTTGGGGGTTTGGCGCAGGGCTAACAACCCTGTCTCATAAAAAAACAAACAAACAAACGAAAATCAGTCTGTTACGGAAACAGTAACAAAAAGTTGCTGCCCTACAGATCATTGGGTGTAACGGATGTAACGATGAAACTTTTATGCAAGATCATGAAACATTACATTAGAGTTTCCTTAATAAACCAACTCTAATGATTCAGTATCCTCGCACGCCATAGGAACAGATATTAGTTGCTGATATTTATAGTACATAATGTTCAGGTTTTCGTAATGGTTTCCATATGGTATTTATTTATGCTAGGCCTACCCGTGAGATTTTCGTAGCCGAGCTAATTCATTCAGACGTTTGATTCTCTAATGTTATTTTCTGTTTAGTATTTTTACTTCTAACTTCAAAAGTGGGTAAATCCTCATTTTTCTCCATACATGATTAACCATACCCGATTTTGTCTCACTCCGAATTTCAGTTTTTTTTTCATTACGTTTATGGCTAGGTTGGTTTCACCTTTATAGTCTCTGGCATTATCCTGTCTCTGGCATTATCCTGTCTCTAGCATGTACCTCAGACAGTCAGATGAACGCCTTATGGTAATTTAAACTCTGAAGTCAATCATTTTCATCAGCACAGTTATTAAAAGCCAAAAGGATGAAACAAAAAAACAAAAAAACAAAAAAAAACAAAGCAAAAAAAAAAAAGAACAAAACAAACTTGAGACTAGTTTAGGCTAAATATCCCCTCAATAAAAAACATAAATGGGTAAAAAAAATATGACAAAAGCAGCCGAAGACTGAATATAGCAATAAAACCGTAGATCTAAATAAATAGTTTGCTTATATGAATATTTCTAAAGAAAGAGATGAATCTTTTATTTAATAATCCCACAGATTCTTATTACTTAAACGTTATTTTAAGTGGATATTTCTATTTGAAAAGACGCTCCATTTATTTATTAAACTGTATATTTAATTACATCTACCGGCCAAAATATTTGAGAAATCTTACTCGAGAAAAAATGTGTTCACTGAGGGGATTCAAACCAGTGTTCCCCCTAGGGGAAAAACACCATTAGATCTTACATGCATCAAGGGTTAAGCAAAGTTGAATAGTGCCTTTCAACACAAGTATAAAGTTTGCAGGAAGAAAATTACATGAAGTTACAGCCTGAGAGCAATTGTAGGTTATTTTAAGCAAGAAAATATTTTTAGAGCCTAAGAATATTTTTTTGAAATAATAATGGTTTAATGATACAAGTCTTACCAATTAACCCATAGCTGTTTTTAGTTGAGAAGGGTATTTATGCGTAGGAGAATATAACGAAACAAATGGGAATTTGAACTAGGCTCTTTGATTAATAAATCCAAGTCATTATCAATTACGCTACCCGCACATTCAAGCTTACAGCATCTGGTATTTCCATGTGGTCACCCATCTAGGTACGATGCAGGCTTGGCGTTGCTTAACTTCAGTGATTGTATTGGAACTGGTGTTTCAACGTGATTTACATTGAGAGATACAACACATACAATGGTGACCACCTTAAATAAATGTTCAAATAATGATAGGACATTAAAGGAAACCAATGCAGACAAAAAACAACTTTTAAAGGTTACATAGATGGATTCAGGAAGCTAAATAAATATGAAACGTGTATTTTCACCCAGTGAATTATTGTGCCAAAGAAACTTTATTTCTGGGAATTTCGTCTCTCTTTCTGACCAGGGGTGACTGTCCCTAGGGGTAATAAAATCTCTCATGCCAGAGGAAAGTCTGTTTCAGATCAAATCCTTAGAACGTTGTCGTTTTATCAATAGTCGTTAAATTTTCCACTAACCGAGAAACTCACTTTTCTGCGATGATGGCTATTCTGAACTTTTATCCGAATTTGTAGCCAGCACTCATTATCTCTTAGAATAGCACTCACGTAGCTTCTAGCGGGTGAAGAAGAAAGAAAAACATTCAATTATTATTTTCTTTTCCCTTTTCTTTTTTCTTTTCTCGGCACCAGAAATAGTATTACATTATATTTGTATATATTTTATATATATATATATATATTATATTATATTATATATATATTATATATATTATATATTATATTATATATATTATATTATATTATATATATTATATATTATATTATATATATTATATTATATATATATATATTTATATATTTGTATATATTTTAGTATGTTTTGTAACTAAATTTTTTTCTGTTTTTTTACACCTGTTTGTTTTGTATGTTTAGCAAATATTAAACTAACTCAATTGAAGTATTCAGTGTTGCATTTAAATTTGACGAATGTAAAAATAAGAACCAAAGTATACACAAAGTGTGAAGAGATAATACAAATGGTATCAAACGTAAAGAAACCGTAAAGATTATAAATAATGCCTTCAGAAAGATAAAGATTGCAAAATTAATTACAAGCTGACTGACTTACGACCAGATCGTTCATAACCAGTCGTAAAAGTAAGTCGAAGACGACGTGTATAAGTAACAGAGAGAAAATATGCTCCCCAGGAGTGAGTACATTTTTATTGTAGCCTTTGGCAAGTTTAAACTAATCTTGATGGGGCACTAGGATATACACGAGGCAATATGGGGTTAATATGAAGCAATACCTTCAAAAGGGCCCTTTCAAAATTAGTATGATAATCTCTTTAGACTAGTGAAGCATATCACTTCTTTTGTCCATGTCACAAAGTGTAGACCAGGCCCACCTCTCAAATTTCGCATACATAACCTCTGCGACGCCTGCTTAAAAATATCGTATACGATGCAACTATCAAATACGTAGACAAAAAACATTTCAAATTGAAGCATCGATCAATTTCATAAAAGAACTAGCTTAAAGTTCGCACTCCGTGGAGACTTTAAACTGGCTTCTGTGGAGGACTATTTAGGGTTCCGGCTCAAAACTAAACAGACCGCTGGTCTAGCTTAAAAAACAGCAATGATAATAAAAAAAAACTTTGAATTCGTTAATTTGCTCCATGGAACTTCAAAACCTCACTTTAACTCTGATTCGGGGTAAAACCTAATTTCCGGCCAAATGAGCGATTTGGACTAAAAGTTCGATTTGAGTCGAAATTCCAATTCAGGCCGAAAATTGAGTTCTTCAAAGCACAAACATTGTGGAACTTTAATTGAATTATGTTTTTCAACCTCACTTCACGAAACCACTCACTTTATTAACCCTGATTTCTTAGTATTTCGAAAAAGTAAAATTGATTTCTTCAATTCACAAAGATTTGGAGATATTCTAAACTGAATTTAAAATAATATTTTTTTTTTAATTCGCAAAGGTTTTGTGCTACTTTAAACTAAATTTAAATAAAAGTAAATAAATAAATAGACTAAATTAAATTTTACACTAAAAAATTTTAAAATCATTATTTTTTTTCCAGTTATTTTAATATTTGAATTTTTAACTGTTCCTTTCTCATCCAGACACGAATTCCAATGATGGATGTTAAAGCATCAGATAAACGGCAGATGTTCAATCACAGAATCATCTGGATTCTAAAAAAGTACAATGTGTCTATGTAGAGCTAGTCGTAGCCTGAGTTAGAGGGGTTTCAATAATTTCAATACAGTTTTACAAGAAAATACCAGTCGCTAAAAAGTATTCTATCGTAATTAAATCAGGTTATAATGTATTTTTTATACTGATTTTTGTTATTTCAAGTTAATTTTGATTTTGCTATGTTTTCCATCTGCCGACAGAATAAAATTAATATAACTCAGTTTTACAAAGCTTCAATAATATATTTCATCACTTCCTAGGTTGTTTTTATATAAAAGAATAGATAAAGCTCCTCAACATAGTGCACTCGGTAGCAAGCTAATGTTAAAGAACATTACTGAGTTCGATTCTCATTGGGTGAACTATAATTTTAGCCTTCACAACAAACTAAGTTACTTATAATTAAGAAATATAAGAGAACGAATATTATATTTTTTTTCTCCAGACATATCGGAAGATTTGTCTGTATGCACTCATAATTAATACAAAATTTTATTGCTTTTAGGTTCAAAATCAATTCTGTTGTTTCCGCCTCGACAAAAGAAAAAAATGGGACGTAAACTTGGTATTTTTTTTTTTTATAAGCGTTTCACCCCGAGCAAGGCATGTCACTGCCTCTACTGCTCAGGGGGCTACATAGAGTGGAGAAAGGATGATTAAATATTGGAAATGTCAGGGGGTGGGTGATAGGTGGGTAAAGATATCGAGAATGAGGGATGTGTAGATGAGAGTGTTCTGAGAATAATTGGGAGTTAGTGTGATAGGAGGTGTCTATTGACCCTACATTTAAACACCTGGAGATTGTAACTGTCGGGAAAGCAGGCTTGTGGAAGGGAGTTCCACAGGCGGGAAACGCGAGAAAAGAAGCTGTTGGAGTAGAATTTACGGGTATTAATTATCAATACTTAACCCTGGAACACTAACCATCAATTAAAGTTACACCACTACGAATCGCTACTTAATGGAACAGAGGATGCTTCCTCGAACATTACAATCCTAACTTTTCCAAGTCTAGGGTCAATAATTACCTACCCTACATATCCTCATAATCTGACCTTACTTTCACCGCCTACGTTCATACAACAACCTCGTTTAGCAACCCTCTATCTTGAGTGGATCTTGGGTCTTATATTGGGTAAACAATACAAAAGATTCTGCACTTAATTTCTCTTCTTACATCCATACAACAACCTCACTTAGTAACCCTCTACCTTGAGTGGCTCATGAGCCTTGTATTGGGGAATATTTATTAAAAAAGAACCTTGATTAAACTTCAACCTCAACTTTGAAATGCCCTTTCTAAACAAAACAAGCTTGAAACTGAACCTTTATTTTTTCCAACAACTTCTGGTCTCAGACTTTTTTGAAAACGTATTAGCTAAAATAAATCGTTATTATATTTCAAACCGTACCTTGTCGCCATTTTCTGTCTTGGTCCAAACACATGAGAATATGGCTGGGCTTCGCGAATTGACACAACGATGCGTCATGATAGCTTCAGAGTTTGTGAATTTGACGTATCGTTCCGTGCGCTTCGGCTTCTGACGTTGTCTTTGTTGAACAATCTGCTAACGCCATCTTTTTGTTAATAAAGGACTACTAACATTTGAAAAAGCTTCAGAAGCTAACTTGCGTCTTAGGATGAGCTTCGTATGAAAGAAATAATATAAAAGTAACAGTTTTATATAATGTCGATAAAAGAGAAAAACGTATTTAACCAGCTTTGAGTGCATAACATTTTATGAAAATGTAGACTTAAAAATATTAAGCTACATATGTTTTATGGCAAAAGTTCTGATTCCAGTTGAATTCCTTGCATTCACTTACGCGCAAATACCCTTGGGAAAGTTATTAATCCGTCTCTTCCCTCCAGCTATGGGTCAAATAACAGGACAGATTGGGTTCTATAGTCTTGGTTGGCAACCAGTCTACTGCAGAAAGTAACGGCAACCTACTCCGCGAAAATCTTCTGCTCAGTTACTCATCTCTTCCCTCCAGCTATGGGTCAAATAACAGGACAGATTGGGCTCTATAGCCTTGGTTGGCAACTAGTCTACCGCAGAAAGTAACGGCAACCTACTACGCGAAAATCTTCTGCTCAGTTACTCATGTCTCTTTCGAGACATGATCGCCCAAGCGTATATCACATATGGCACTTGACTGACTGAATTGTTCTGATAATCTCTTCTCTTTGGTGTTTCGAGCCTACAAATTTAAACGCAGTAATTTGTTTGTCGTTTTGTCAAGAGGTGAGATATATAATGGGTAATTTTTGTCTGTTCAATTTAAACGTTATTAAAGGAAAATATTCATTATTCTTCATGGGAAGAATTAGACTTCATTTTCTTTTCTGTAAGGTGAATTTATTTTTCCTTGTAAACATTACCGTGTGTAACCGTCTGATGTCATACTGTAGGCATGAAATATATTTATGCTTTGGAGAATGCATTTAACAAAAAATTATTTCTTAAAATATATTTTTTATGTTTTGTATTCTGTAAATTTTGGAAATTTACCAGAGCAAATATAAGTTTTTATTTTAAACTACTACTGTTTATATTTTAGTGTTATACCCAGCTCCGGTTCAAGCCTGGACTCCTCACTTGGGTACTTCAGGTAGTACACACACACACACACACACACACATATATATATATATATATATATATATATATATTTTAGAACATGTACAAAGTTTTTTATCCACTACAAAGTGTACATTTTATTTCAATATTGAAATTACAATGTCACATATTCACAACTCTATATTATATATCGAGCACTGTTTTAAATAAATGTTTTGGACGTTGTAAATTTTTCTTCGTTCCTTATTCACTCGCATATATATATATATATATATATATATATATATATATATATATATATTAGAAAAGGAAATAGGGTTGTTGCAACGAGAGCAGTTGGTATAGAATAAAAAGTGTGAGAGGCCGTGAACGTTTAGTCTAAAGTGTATATTTATTGTTGTATAAAGATATTATGCATATTATATTTTAAGTGACCATATTGATATTTGTGACGCTACACGTGTTTCGATTCTAAGATGTATGAATTTGGATCTGACGAGCCGCGTTAAGAACATCAAAGCGGTGAAATATGTATCATACAAGCTAATAATAAAAAATCCTTTATAAAATATTACTCTGTTAAATTAAATAAATGAATTTAATATTGAGTTCTCTCGAGTTCGTCTCTTTTGGAATTTACCCGGATTACATACCAAATGTACTATGTTATATATATATATATATACAGGGTGCAATGAGTCAATTGCCGCCATTATATATCTTTTAAAATTTCACGCATTCGTGTTGTTTTTTATTTTGTCAAGTTCACAGTATAGTATAGTAAGTTGAACGCCGACTGTGTGTAATGAGCATTATGACGTCAGCAATTTAGAAACAGCCTGCTGTACTGATAAGCATTCATGCAAGAAGCTCCAATACGAACATGTCAGAGTGTTTGGGTGTCAATTGAAGGACAGTGCAGAGGATTCGGAAAGAGTTGGTGGGGTCTAATGGTGATTACGAAGCTACGGTAGCTCGGAAAACTCACTCTAATCGTTATGATAAGTTGGTGAGGGTCTTAGACTCAACATATGTTTACATCAAGTGCTTTGAGGAGGTAGTGTTACCCTGGGTCAAGAGAGTGGCTTCTGGAAGACCTTATGCCGAGCAATAGGTCTCTGTCAGCCAACTCCCTAGACTGCAATCTCTTTATTATGTGTGGGCATGTAGATGAGCGTGAGATCTACAAAACTCCTTATAACACCAAAGATGAACTGAAGGTAAGGATTATGGCAGCATTCACTAACTTAAACAAGGAGACTGTCCAGAAGAGTTGCAGGATATTCCGAAGTCGTCTGGAGGTCATGAAGCCAATGGCATTAAATTTACGTTTTAGTATTTCAATAAATTTTTGTGAAATATTGGTAAATATATCCTTTAAAATGAGATCTCAGTGTTTTTTTTCATTTTTGTGTAATTTAGATGGCAATTCATCCATCGCACCATGTTTCATTGAATAATATAAATAATATATTGCGTCTACTTATTTTCATACTGATTCTTTCCATTATCTTGATGTTAGGATGAAATTAAACGAGGAATATCTCTTTATTATTCAATGAAACATGTTTGAATGAACATATGCTGCCTAAGTATACATACATATATACGATTCATTATTTAACTGAAATTAATTCCAATTAATTGCAAATTATTTCCGAATAATTGGAATTATAATTTCAATTAAATGCCTGTTATTATTGATACATTTTAATACATATATACCGTAAATGGTTTATTTGTTGTCCCGGACGATTATTAAAAAAAAGAAATAAAATTAAGAAAGCGTAATTTTTATGAAATTAACTTCATGTCTTTGAACTCAGATTCAAATAAATTCCTCCTTTTATTTCTCTAATATATTTATTTAGTCACCCCGGAGCGTCTATTCGAGAGGAGTTCTTATTTTAAATTCCTTGGAGGAAGAGGCGATTATTCGAGAAGCGACACTAAATTGAGTATCTGCTTTAATGTAAATGTTAAGATCACACAAACGTAAAATTTGAGCGCGCGCGCAGACACACACACGCACACACACACTTATATATATATATCAATACAAAAGTGGCCATATTGTTTCGACACTATCCGTGTCTTATCAAGTGATGAATTCCATTTCAAGTTGGAGGATTTTAAATTTATAAGACTAGCCAAACCCCATCAATCAGGGAGGCGTTGTTGCATAAACAGAATAGACCAATCAAAACAAAGTAATCTTTGATCTGAAGAATACAAGAACAGACGCTAAAATTCATTTGTTAGGGGCCGTAACACACACACACGCACACACACATATATATATATATATATATATATATATAATCCGCAGACAGATCTGTTTCACAGCTCATCAGTACGGTTAGACCCCGATTGCTTTTCTACCCGGGGGTACTGAAACTCTCTCGATTACTTTTCAGGGCCTCGTATACATACGTTATTAACTTTGTAATTTAGTTATAAAAATAATTTATAAAACATATTTATGCATTTTTCAACGTATTTTCTTTCATTGTCAATGTACATAATCTAACGTTTCTCCGGAGATTGTACATCAGATCATTGCAAAATTTTGTGCTCAATTTTTATTGTCAATATAAATGACGGTAAACTGGTCTTTGTTTTGGTGTCGATTTCTGGTGGATTGAAACCTTTTATTGTTCAGTTGCTAATCAACCTTTGTTAAATGTTAATGTTTTGCACACAAATTCCTTAAAGATGGAGGATGAGGAGTTGCATTTTCGCCATATTATCCTTTAAGAATTTCAAAATGGAATAAACATCGGGACTACTAGAAAAAATTTAATCGTCGGTAGGTTCTTTGGATGAACAAAAAGTGGTTTGTTTTTCTGTGAGATTTTAAACTAAACGATCAACAATCGTTCTGACGTCGATGAAGACACACTGTTTTAATGGAAAAGGTTGCTAAGAGTTTGAAAATTTATATCATAACTGCCTTTGGCTATTTGAAGTGACTTTGGTTCAAGAAAAACGACCAATTTAGGCAAATCGAAAAGGGGACATTTTCCATCACAACGCAAGGCCACATGTTTCAAAAACTTTCATAAGCCTTAATAATTGAAATGGGAAACCCACCAACACCCGCCATGTTTTCCTGACTTGAATCATTTGAATATTCATCTGTTCCGGTCTATATGGAACAATTTAAATTACACAACATTGGCCCTGTACACTTAATCAAAAACTACCTCACAGCCTTCTTTCAACAAAAAAACGCGAAGTTCTTACGAAAATGGTATCAACAAGCTTGTAAAACGATGGGAGGAAGTTAAAAACAATGGAGACTATGTGCTTGACTAATTTTTTTTAATTTTATATTTGTGAGTATGTAAAATTGTTTTTAATATTCTAATGGGTTAACTTTTTCAATGATCTAATAAATCGAATATTATACATGAATATTCCAGACTGGGATTCAACAGATAACTATTTCAGACTACTTATTCATCCATCTTCGAAGATTCTGATCGAACGCTCTAATCAAAATACTTTGGGTAGTGTTAAGTTTTAAGATGTCTCCCTATCCAGCCGTAATAATCCGTCGTTTCATGTGGTACAAGCTAATAACAAGTTAATGGCGTGATGCCTAATTTCAGAAAGGTTTTTATTTTGGGAAGAAAAGAAATTATTTTTTAAGTGAAAATTCCGTCTCATAAATAAATCTTAGTTTTAGTTTTTAGAGAATTTTTTTACTATTTTCGCATCAATTGAAAATTATTTTCTAATTTTTACGCTCAATAAAATCACGAGTTTTCTTCCCGCAAACAAATTAAAAGAACAGAAAAAAATGATTAAAAACAAATAGAACTTTTTCAACAACAACAAAAAAACAAAAAAAATGAACTTCTTGAAATAAAAACATTCTAAGATCGATACCTTTTGTATTTCATTTATAAATTCACCATTTTTAAAGAATTAAGCTTTTAAAACTTTTATAAAATATAAGACAATTGAGTCTCACATACATCTATACATACATACGCACACATATATATGTATTGTGAATTTGGGCAGCAATCCCTCTTTTATATCAGTCAGTCAGTTCAGTGCCATACGTGAAACACGCATAGGCGATCATGTCTCTTTCGAAACATGACTGACTGGGCAGAAGATTATCCCGCAGTAGTCTACCAGTCTACCACAGCAAAAATGGCAACTTATTGCGGGAAAATTTTCTGCTAGTCCTGAATTGAAAGAGATATGGTCATTCAAGTGATCACGTATGAAATTTAACTGCTTGACTAGATTGGCTCCTATGTCTTATCGTTTTACTGTTAAATTAGCTGATGTAAACGTAAGTCCTATTTTAATATTTTCTTCTGAAGCATTTCTCAGATGTAGAAATCTTTTCCGGTTTCTTGCCTCCTTGTCACCTACAATCTTCAAAAATGTAGACGCAACGTCAATCGCCATCTTATGTCCTCCTGAAATCTGTTCTTTCTCCTCCTTAAAGTCTTTTCATTTTTTTTTTTTCACTCTGATTAACCCCGTGCATGTTAGTAGCATGACCTATTGCTTGGGGTGAAATTATCAAAAGAATAAACAAATGCATCTATTTTAGGTGGAATCATTGAGATGAAATAACGTTTTAAGATAAAGTATTGCTATTCAAGAATTTAAAAAAAAAATATCTGCATCATAGTACGAAATTTAGTTCAGACTAATTCGTTCTTCGTTTTTTTTTTGTTTTTTTTTTAATCCCAGTATTTTGGCCGTGATCTTCTCCGGTAAGAAGGCTCCCTCTCCGTGGAAAACCGGCATACCACAAACGGCCTCTTCTCACACTTCCTCTCTTTGATTTAGTAATTACCAACACATGAAGGAAACGCAAAAAGACATTAGTATAAGGCTGTCTGAATACCAAGTCGGCCATTTTAACTTGAGTTGTAAAATTCCATCCGATTTTTGAAGAGAGAATTTTTGTTTACACCAGTTGATGTGCGGGTGGTTTCCTAGCGACTAGGAATGAAGAAATCATAGAGCATAGTTCGTATTTTAGTCGGGTTTGTTACATTCACTTTTGCGCAAATACTTTTGTGAAAGACAGGAATTCATTTCCTCATAGCTATGGATTAAATAGTAGGAGCTGTATCTGGAAAAAATTGTTATTCTAAAGAGTATTAATGCACTTTTCGCTTTATTGGAGTAGATAGATCTATGTATCACCCGGTTCACACTCCACCCACGTCTATTGAACAGGTTAAGAGGCTCATCCCTTGTTCCCTGTTTAGGATGTGGTTTCTGGCTTTCTCTTTGCCACTCTTTTCACTATTATGTAGCCCCCTGCACATCAGTGGCGTTACCGCCTTGCTCGGGGTGATACGATTAAACAAAAAAAAAAAAAACATATATTTCTTACAATCCAAAATGTTTCGGCTTTCAATAACTACAAATAGGTTAAGTTGTAAAAATCAAATCTAATTGAGTCTTAATCAATAGTGGTTATAATAAAAGAAAGTTAAATCTCCTTTAAGATTTAGATTATGAAAGTATTCTTTTTTTTTTTTTTTTAAATAATAAATAACGTGTTTGGAATAAAACTTAGGCATGCAAGAATGCAGGTTCTCAATGTAGCGTTACTTTATTTATGGAGGTAAATAGCTTCTTTAATATTGTTTTTTTTTTACATTATATCGATAAAGCATTCTCATATTGATTTGGCTTATTAAGTTTAGTTCGTTCTGTTTTCCATTGTTATTTTAGACAAAAATGTTCTTTATTTATTCGCCATTACCGTGTTAAAACTTTTGGTTGCCACTGATTTCAGTTGAGTTAGAAGTATTAACCACAATATTGTCACGTGAATTGCTGTGCTTTGCTGCATATTATTTGAAAAATAGCATCTGGTTCAAATAGGTGGCGCGGTATTTGAGGTCCACGGGAAATTTCTACTTGCAGAACCTGATGATCCTAATGACGTAACTTGAGGTACTTGTCAATAATTTTCAAAAATGATACGCTACTTTTTAAAACACACGTAGTTTTCTTTTCTCACTACTACCTGTCATCATGGCTAATATGAGCTGAAAGCTTGAAACGACGCAATATGCATTTTGAACAATTTATCCACATACAACCAGATTTGCGAAAAGATATTCGTAAATTAGTAAAATGAACATTAAAAATACCAAACAAAAAATGTTTGTTTTCAACAATCAGTCAGTTAAGTGCCATACGTGAAACACGCTGAGGCGATCATATCTCGACAGAGACACGACTGACTGGGCAGAAGATTATCCCGCAGTAGGTTGCCATTGCTTTCTGCGGTAGACTGGTTGCCAGCCAAGGCTATAAAACCCAATCTGTCTTGTTATTTAACCCATAACTGAAGGGAAGAGACGGATAAATATCTTTCCCAAGGGTATTTCAACTGGAATTTGAACTCGGCTTAAAAAAATACAGTTGCTGCACAACACACACACACACACACACACACACACACACACACACACACACACATATATATATATATATATATCGGGGAGAATAGCAATCCCGTAAAAAGCAGAGGAAAATCCGAAAGATTTAATATCTAATTAATATAAAATATTAATTAGATGAAAAGCTCAATGGATATTATCCAGAGCAATATAAAATATTAGGAGAAAAACTCAACACATAATTAAACGGTTATAAATCCAGGATTTATTTCGACAGTGTAAAATAAATAAATAAAATAAAAATAAAAAAAAACCAGTTTTTAAAATTTTTTGAGTGAAATTAATATTTTATCTATTTTTCAACGGCCTGAACGACGCAGTTGTAAACTTTTTGACATTGCCGAAAAAATTCTGGATTCATAACCGTTTAATTTTGTATTGAGTCTTCCTCTTAAAATATATATATATATATATATATATATATATATATATATATATATATATATATATAGGCTAAAAGAAAGAGACTCTTGTTTGTTTTTGCTTGTAGATACTTTATTTCAAATAAATTCATTTCGTTTTTTGCCTTGATAGTTTGTCAGTGGGCGAAACGCGTTGACTAAAACTAAATACCGTTTTCCTTTTGTCTAGTTCTCTTATTGATATTGTTTTTCTCTACCGGTTATATCTGAGAATATTTACACACACAGGCGTACTCCCACCACACATTATATATGTATATATATATATATATATATATATATATATATATATGACACACATTTTCGTAACACAAATTTATCGTAAAAAATCAGGCTGGTAAAAATAAATATATATACTGTTTCATTATAAACAGAATATCTACTCAAATACGAGTATCGATCAAAAATAATGTTAAAACAAATAATTTCATATATATATATATATATATATATATATAAACTATTTTTGAACCTTTAGTTTCTTTCTAATTGTAATCATTCAATTCAAACACACTGCAAGAGTGAGGGAAATTTAGAAGCTAGAAAAATAGGGAACACATGAATTTAAGAAATCACACGTTCTTAAAAAAAGATTCTTCCCTTTTTTTTTTACACTTGATATAAAAACATTAATACGGTTTTATTAAATAGGTTGGAACAAGGAAAGCAATATTTCGGGTTAGAATGATATCAGAAAATGCAATACAAATGCGAAGGGATGTATACCTATGTAACGGATAGAAGATTATGCAAAAAAAAGCATTTAATAAAATACGTCACAAAAATCTGTTTGAACTTCTAGGTAAGTTTAATTTATTAAGGTATATTTAGACAGCAAGTATTCATCCAAAGAAGTTTGAAAAGAACCGACAAGGTCTGTCTGTTTAATGTATTTATTCAATATTTCGAATAAGGTGTTGAGTATTGTGTTTGGAACTGTGAATAAACAACCTGAGGTTCGTATTGTGCTATTATTTTGTTGGAGTGTTGTTAACCATCTCACACATTTTCAAGAACCAATGTGGCCCATGTGGTAACTAGACTTACTATTTAACCATTCCAGAGAATACCAGGATGTAGACAAAAGAATTAAACGGACAACATATTTGTTCTTGAAAATGATTTAGTTGGCCGATAGTACTTAAACAAAACAATAACACATGAACTTCGGATGGGTTCAACACTGAGTAAATAAAACTTTTAAGAAAATAATCTGGTGGAAGGGGTTGTGCTTTCCTTTAAAAGTGAAAATAGAACCTTTCTTACTGTAACGTCTTTCGTGGCCGAACGATAAAGCATATTTTTTGTAAGATTTCTTGAAGCTGTTAGAAATTTCATTTGACTTCCTAAAAAAATTAAAAAAATGTTCATTAAATAACAATATAAAATCGTGTTTAAAATTAAATATTAAGTATGTTGTAGAGTGGCTAACACCCCTACAGCACTCTCAATAGTGGAATGGTCCATGGCTGGCAATGATTTATTTAAGTAAAGAAAGTAACATTCGAGGGGTAATATTTGAGTGTCATTCGAGTAATATTCGGACTGATTATTTTGGCGACGATTGCGATCTAAACCGCTTCTCTCTGTGTTGTAAGTTCTGTCTTGTCTGACATTGTAACTATTGTACTGTTCTGTATTTATCCGCTTAGTACCGTTTATTATGCTGGATAATACTGCAACACACTGCTGTGTATCGTATCCACCTCGGCGATACAACTAAGTACTGGCAACTAACTCATGTTAGCCCATTAGAATTACCAGGTTTTTCAAGTCAGTATTTCCCGTGGACCCCGAACACCGTGCCATCTATTTGAACCTAGACAGTGTATATTTTACTAGAGTAAGTACGCCAAGAAATATGCAGAAGACAGTTTCTTTAAATTACTTTAGTTTAATCCTACTTAAAACTTATGAAATACAACGGGAAACGGAATCAATCTTTCAAGTGCACAGATCCTGATCCTAAAAATATTTCTTTGATTTCAGTTGAACGAGAACACCAACGACTTCGCGAAATGGAAATTGCGAAAGCATTTTTGCCAGAAAGGTTAGCTATCTATTGTAAATATATGTGTGTTTATGTAAGGTCTGCTTGATCGATTGAATAGTTACCGGTACACACTTTCTTTCTCTCTTATATATATATATATATATATATATATATATATATATATATATATATATATAATTTATTACTTAAATATTATTTTTAATGGATACGAATATTTGATTAAATTATTTATTTATTTATTTATTTATTAATCAGTATATGTATTTATTTCCATTTACCGGACTTAAGCAATAAATTAAAAATATGTTGTAATAATAACGGAAAATTCATTTAATATATATATATATATATATATATATATATATTCGTCATCACATACAAGCCTGTTTCGCTGTATCACAGCTCATCAGTGTGGTTAGGCATCTACTTAGACATTCCGGGATCGAAAATATAAAGTAATTGAATGATAGAGTAAAACTGACTTTTCCGTTTATATCTACCACTCACCCTATATATATATATATATATATATATATATATATATATATATATATATGTATAAATTCGATCACTAAGAATATTGCTTTCGGCCAACGATGTCATTTTAGAGGCTGAAACGCATTACGCACACATTATATAAAAAATACAAATACAAAATACTGGTGACTGTTTGGTAGGACCATGTGTTCTCTCAGCACGTCATACAGGAGCTGTTTACGGGAACTTTATTTCGAAAACCCCTTTCGGACCTGCTAGAGGATGTACCCCTGCTCATTCGAAGACGCATGTGGCCCATGCATAATGCATTTTAGTCATTGTTCACGATGCACTGGCTGACATCTACAATGAAAGATGGATAGGTAGGTAAAGATCGATTCCATGGGCTGCTCGTTCACCCAACTCAATCCTTTGGATTTTTATCTGTGGAGCCACCTAAAAAACTGGTTTGTCTCAGACGTTAATAATTTAGAGACGTGTCATGGGGGCCTGCGAAACCATTCAACACCGTGTGAGAGCATTTGAAAGGGTCCGCCAGTCAATTTTCCGACGGGTTCATACGTGTGTAGAAGTAAGCGGAAGACATTTTGGACATTTGTTGTGAGTTGCTGTATTCAGGTACAACGATCGACTTTTGGGCATATTTTTATGTGGACATTTTACCATGTTTTTTAAGTCAGGAACCTTCCCCCAAAGTTTGTACAAATACTTCTGATACACACACACACACACACACACACACACACACACACACACACACACACACACATATATATGTATATATATACTGTATGCATACTTATATACAGTAATGGTGTGTTCCTATCTTCTTAAATACGTGGGCACTATTGAAGTAAAGGGAAGGGTGATTATACTGACCAGAAGTTCATTAATAGTGTATCTACTTCACGCAGCGTGCGAATCTTGTACTTGTTGATATACTATTATTCCTAACCTCCGATTTGGTGAGTACTCACGCAGGTTTTAGGGTTACAACAAATATATATGAAATTATTTGTTTGAACATTATTTTTGATCGATACTCGTATTTAAGTAGATATTCTGTTTATAATCAAACTGTATATATATTTATTTATTTCTACCGGCCTGATTATTTACGAACGATAAATCTTTGTTACGAAAATATGTGTAATTCGGCAGGATTCGAACCTATCCACAAAAGGGAAGCCACTAATTGATCTGGCGCGTCTTAGATCACGAATGACCAACAGTCTCACTCAACAAAGTCAAATCAAGCCTATATCACACAATACTCGATTCACGTAAATAACCATATCTGCACTGAAATGTATCGTAATGTCAACAAATGAGTAAACATACAATTTTATGGAAATTAACGAAGATTAACGATGTTACACGATAACTAGACATATATGTATTTTATTATAATAGATGAAGATAGAAAATAGATTAGAATAGAAAATAGTTTAAAAACATATTTAACAAAAGTGAAAAAGAAGAGGAAAAGAATAAATAAATAAACGCTTTTTCTTTCATGAGGAAAATTGTCCTCCGGTAAATATTTGACTCAGTGATAAAGTTCAGCAGGTAGGTTTTCGATGACCCGGTCAAAGGCTGTCCTTTACTGTATCTTGACCACACATTAAGCCTTTTCCGGCGGAAGCTTTATTAAGATAAAAAAAAAAAGATAACTGAAATTTCAGACTTACAGTCGCCGGTGTTTGTCACCGGTGGTCTAAAGCATTTCCGGATTTCCGGTCAATTTTGGATAAATTCAGGTAATTTTTCCGAGTCAGTCAGTTAAGAAAGTTAAGTATGTGAAGGGGAGTCCGCCGGGTGCGAGCTTGAAGGAAGAATCTCCGTTCGTCTTGTTTCGTTCAGTTTGGATTTGTTGATCTCCATTAATTAGAGTTAGAGCTGTGTGTTACATTCGCCTGCCCCAACAGACAAGGCTAACTCTAAACGAATAAAGCATCCTTTTCAACTCATCCAAGTTGTGGAAGTTCGTTCCTTATAGTCAATCTTGTACCCCCAGCTGTCCGGCCGACATTTTCTACAAATTTTCGGCAACATCACAGCGTGGAGAACGGCCGCCGGAGGAGATTGTTAGGACGGACCGTTGGGGTGTTACAACGAAATGGTTATAAACAATCGACAATTTGAAATTATTTGTTTGAACTAAATTTTTGTTTCGAAAATGTGTGTCATTCGGTAGGATTCGAATCCCGCCGATTGACACATATTTTCGTAAACAAATTCACCGTAAATAATCAGGACGGTAGAAATAAATATATATACTGTTTGATTATAAACAGAATATCTAAATCGACCAAAAATAATGTTCAAACAAATAATTTCAAATTGTCGGTTGTTTATAACCATTTCGTTAATCTTCGTTAATTTCCATAAAATTGTATGTTTACTCATTTGTTGACATTACGATACATTTCAGTGCAGATATGGTTATTTACGTGAATCGAGTATTGTGTGATATAGGCTTGATTTGACTTTGTTGAGTGAGACTGTTGGTCATTCGTGATCTAAGACGCGCCAGATCAATTAGTGGCTTCCCTTTTGTGGATAGGTTCGAATCCTGCCGAATTACACATATTTTCGTAACAATGATTTATCGTTCGTAAATAATCAGGCCGGTAGAAATAAATATATATACAGTTTGATTATAAACAGAATATCTACTTAAATGCGAGAATCGACCAAAAATAATGTTCAAACAAATAATTTCAAATTGCCGGTTGTTTATAACCATTACGTTAATCTTTATATATGAAGAGAGGGAAAGATATTTAAGCCCAGCTTAGTTTGGAACGAAACCAAGTAAACCTGATTGAGAGACTGCTTATCTCGAAAATCAGTATTCGAAATATTTTCAAGGTGATATTAAAGCTGTAATTAAAAATAATGGATGCCACATTAAATAAATGCTTCGCTTTTGAATTATCTTTGTATTTTATATCATTTTTGTATTAATTGGTCTATTTATGCCCAAGTGTATTCCGAAGATGAAAAGCAATTTTGCATGTTTTGCTCCTTCGCCCTGTAGTTTAAAAGAATTAGGGATCATTCGACAAAGATGGTGTTGTGCCAATATTTAAGTGCGACGATTCTGATCCTGCATAGCTTTGAAATCTTTCTTTGGTTTCAGTTGTGCTAGAATATAAGAAGATTATAGATATATCTAAATATGCAAGTGTCGTAACTGTTATGGAGGAAGAAAATGGAATCTGTAAACTAAATGCGAATTTCGGCCGAGGTTGTTGTTTTCACATTTCACTAAGGTACTGTGGAAAGAGATAAGTCCGTCTTTTCTCCCAGCTCTTGATAAATAGCGGATTAGGCCCTGCAGTCTTATTGTTACCAGGCAAGGGTTGGCTTAGCTGAGTAATACCTTTTACTACCTGTTGTGGGAAACAGATACCTAAGCCTGCACCACCCCATTGCATTAGATTGGTAGATTAGCCACCGAAGCCAAAGCAACAGATGGTTGCGGAGACCGGCCAATTTTTATCCCTAGCCCGAGGTTCCTAGTTAAATCAACCAAATGCAAGCGACATTTTTATTCCATCAGCTTCTTTTCTCGCACTTCCTGCTTGTGGAACTCCTTTCCGTATACTTGCTTTCCTGACGGCTACAACCGCCAGGAATTTAAATGCAATGTCAATTCCCACCTCTGATTCACTTGACTCCAGTCTTTTCTACACCATCCCGTGTATCTTGTTTTTTCTTTCTCTCTATCTTCGCAACTGTCTTCACACTTGTGTTCCCATTCTTCTCTTACCCTTTCTCTGACACCCCCTGTAAGTGGTTCGTCTTTCTCTTCACTCTCCTCCTGCCTAAAATTTTACTCTCTTATGTAGCCTCCTGCGCATCAGTGGCGGTACCGCGTTGCTTGGGGGATTAAAAGAAACGCAATGAAGAAGGGCCTGGAGAATTTAATACTCACAGGACGGATAAAAGAAAGGGGAGACAGGGGAAAGCAGCTTGAGATACCAAGAGGAAAAATATTGAGAGTGACAAGTGACAAGGCCAACTGGAAGTCCATGATCACCTATGTTCTGAAGAGACACGGTACATGAAAAAGAAGCCCGTGTGTACGCGATTGGGTACCCTCTATAAAAACTGACATTGTATCACAACTAGCCCCAGTGGTGTGGGGCACAGTGTAAATATCTACTACCTGTTGTGATAAGAGCAGCTGCCATTTTAACTATAATGAATCGCTTCATCCATTCATGATAAGTAGTCCTGGGTAATTCTTTAGAGAGGAAAAACAAAGATAATACTTTTGTAGTGATTTGTCTAACTGAGCATTGAATACTACTCTCACGACTGATCCCGTCGAGTTAAGTGTTGTCTTGCCCGACTCCAAATTACAGTACTACTCCTCTTTTAAAAATATTTGGGAAGGTCCGAGTCTTCTAATAGATTCAAAAAATGATGTATGCGCAAATGTTCAGTGCGCTCCTTTTTAAAAACCGACATTTCGCTGGAAAATTTTGCACACACCTAGTTTAATGCTAGTTTGTTGATGGCCAGAATCTAGTCTAGCGTCTGACGTTCATCATCTATTGTGATTTTGTTCACGTTACCATGGAGACTTGAGTAGAACCTATTTGGCAACCTTAGACGGAAAGGGTGGAGAAGAGGCAGGATGAACTTCGTGATGGGTAAGTCTGTTTTTATCGCATGAGACCGGGAAGCAGAAGCGATTCAACACGCTACTGTCTGATGTCGACGTGTGAGTTAATAGTTTCATTGGAGGAATGTCGAGAGACGAACAAGAAAAAACAAAACAAACAAAAACAAGAAGCATATGTAAAGAGAATATATTTTTGAAAGAAATCAGGTAAAAATAAATAAAAAAAAAAACATTATAGAAAATAATGCAGCTTCTACTCAGTGGAACCTGGTTCCCACGTTGTTGAAGGTTGAATATATTTTTATTTTTTTTTATTTTTGCAGCTTGTACAATTTCTAGACTTCGGTAAATTTGTTAGTATATTTAATTTACAAAGTCAAATTCTAAAAGTTTCCACTTTGAATGTCAGTCACAAAGAGCAAATTTATTACAGTGTTTGTTTCGCAAAGTTAAATTCTAAAACATTGCTTTCAAATTCTCAGTCATAAAGAGAACATTTATTAGTGTTTGTTTTGCAAAGTTAAATTATAAAACATTGCCTTCAAATTGTAAGTCACAAAGAACAAATCTATTAGTGTTCGTTTTGCAAAGTCAAATTCTAAAACATTGCTTTCAAATTCTCAGTCACAAAGAGGAAAATTTATTCGTGTTTGTTTTGCAAAGTCAAATTCTAAAACATTGCCTTCAAATTGTAAGTCACAAAGAACAAATCTATTAGTGTTCGTTTTGCAAAGTCAAATTCTAAAACATTGCTTTCAAATTCTCAGTCACAAAGAGGAAAATTTATTCGTGTTTGTTTTGCAAAGTCAAATTCTGAAACATTGCCTTCAAATTGTAAGTCACAAAGAACAAATCTATTAGTGTTCGTTTTGCAAAGTCAAATTCTAAAACATTGCTTTCAAATTCTCAGTCACAAAGAGGAAAATTTATTCGTGTTTGTTTTGCAAAGTCAAATTCTAAAACATTGCCTTCAAATTGTAAGTCACAAAGAACAAATCTATTAGTGTTCGTTTTGCAAAGTCAAATTCTAAAACATCGCTTTCAAATTCTCAGTCACAAAGAGGAAAATTTATTCGTGTTTGTTTTGCAAAGTCAAATTCTGAAACGTTGCCTTCGAAATGTCAGTCACAATGAACAAATGTCTTAGTATTGGTTTTGCATGCTAGATTCTAAGCCTTTCACTCCTGAATGTCAGTCAAAATCTTAACTGCTCTCCGCAAGTGACAAGCCTTTTGAATAATGTATCCTCGGTACCATAATCTAAAACACAGTGAATTGTTAGAACTGTTTTTGAAGCTTTAGTTCGTTACTGCTTGTAATCATTCAATTCAAACACATTGTTTCGAAGTCTGACGCTTTGAAATTTAGAAGCTAGAAAAATATGTAACAGATTAATTTAAGGAATCTCACATTCTTAAAAAGTTTTTCTTCCATCTTTTACCTGGTATAAAAACATTAGTACGGTTTTGTTAAAGACACTAGAACTAGGAATGCAATATTTAAGGTTAGAATGATATAAAAAATGCAAAACAAATGCGAAGGGATGTATACCTATGCAATCTATAAATGAAGAGATTTGAAGCAACTGAAATGCTCTACAGACGGATGGTGAGAATATCACGAAGCAACGTGTTAGCAACGACGAAGAAAATAGAAATAAAAGACACTTACTCTTTGAATCAGTAAGAGATAATTGAAATTTCTAGGGTTTATAATGAGGAAAGAAGTCTTAGAAAATTGAATGCACACATGTTGAAAGCAAGTGAGACAGAGGAAAGCAGCGTGTACCACACCTAGCAGGCAGTTGGATATAAGAGGGATTATAAAATATAGCAAGAAGGCAAACTTTACTGAGGGCTCCAAAGGATAAGAATTTGTGGTGAGCCATGATCGCACACGGCCTGAGGAGACACGGCACATAGAGGAATATCAGAACTTCGGGTAATATAAAAGCGGTTAGGAAACAAACTGGCCGAAATACTGAGAATAAAGTAACAAAAAGGAGTTTACTAGTCCGTATAATTTCCAGAATTGAAAGCTATTTATTTTAAGATGCAACACATCAAACTGGATACGTATTTCATTTCATTCTAATTCATTCGCTATTTTCAAAGGATTCGTTCTTAATGTTCGTGTACTAAGGGAGCCTTATAAAAAGGATAAAAATTGCTAAGGGCCTTAAGGGATTGAAAACCGTGGAGAAACATGGTTTCTTGAGGAGAGGCACCACATAGAAAAAGTTTGGTAGAAAGAACAAAAGGTTTCAATCATCTAGTGAGGTTTGAACTCGGGGCATTTGTAAAAATGTACGAGAGGAGATTTTTCAGATTTGCTTCGTGACGTAACGTTCCCAACTGACGTTGTTATTAAAAGTCCGACCAATCCCCCACCCCACCCCATACATTGTTGTTACAAATATCCCGAGTTCGAGCATGATTGTGTTATCAATAAAGCATTTCATTGGAGAAAAGTTGTCGACACTTTTTCTACTATGTGCATTGTCCCTTCAAAACGTAGGCGATCATGGCCTTCCAGTTTTCCCTATCCCTGGTGGCTCTGAGCACGCCTTCTACTGTTACACTATGCAATCCTCGTTCCGTCATCCACCTGATTAGGTGCATCAAATATTGATCCGTTGCTTTCCTCTGTCTCTTTTTCCCTCTATCTGGCCTGTCAGTATCAGATTCTCCAAGCCCTACTTCCTCATTGCGTGTCCCAGGAACTTCAGCTGTCTCTTCCTGATGCTCAGTATTAATTTCCTTTTTGTTTCCATCATTTCCAAGACCTCATCATTGCTCACATGTTCGATTCATGATATTCGCAGCATCCTTCTGTAGAACCACATTTCAGTTGCTTCAAGTTTTTCCTTCATCTTTGATGGTATTGTCCAGCATTCTATGAGGTAAAAAATCTTACAGCACAAAATAATTTCACTCAACCTCACCGACTTCTTGACTTTCATCACAGCTCATTGCATTCTTGTCAGAATTGGTGATCAGTCTTTAGATAAATGGCTTATTTTGTGTCGAAGTCAAGTATTGTAATGAGCATGGTAGTATGCAATTCATATACGGGTGACGTAATGGTTAGCAGCTCGGAATGAGAAATCGGTGAGCCAAGTTCGAATTCGTTGCATTAACTTTCGCGCAACTACCCTTGGGAAAATTCTACCCCTAGCTAAATAGTCGGACAAACTTCAGCCTTGGATGACAAGCAGTCTAGGAAAAGGACAGCTCTAAATTCCCAAGCCCGGGTATATGGAACTCATTTGCGTGGGAATACGTGATCGTCTAATGGAACGAAAACACTGACAGAAAACCAACCCTTGCTCAGAGAACAGAAGTTGGGTGTGGGCCAATCACTTTTACTACAACTATAGAAACATCAAAAGAGGCATTATGCGCCACAAGGCACCAGGCAGATAAATTTAATGCATTTAGCTGATTTCAGTTTTTCTTTTCATTCAGTTGGCGGCGCTCAAAGCTGTTGTCATAATTTGAATAAGTAGTAAAAATCTTATTGGAACTATGTATTCTGCTTTCTCACAGAACTAAGCATTTCGTCGTGGTTTTTGAACTGTTTATTGTGGTGCAGTGGATATCGGCTCGGAACGAGAAATCGGGGAGCCAAGTTCGAATTCTAGTTGAATTTCTTGTGTTCACTTACGCGCAAATACTTTTGGGTAAGATATTAATCCGTCTCTTCCCTTCATTTATAGCTTAAATAACAAGAGAGATTGGGTTCTATAGCCTTGGTCGGCAACCAGTCTACCACAGAAAATAATGGCAACCTACTGCGGGATAATCTTCTGCCCAGTCGGTTGTGTCTCTTTTGAGACATGATCGCCCAAGTGTGTATCACGTATGGTACTTAACTGACTGACTTACATAACTTGCCAAAGAATACGATACACCGAATAAAACCTTATGCACGGAACTGAACTGGGGAAAATTACGCGTTGTCTGTTCCCAGATAATCTTTTCATAGCAATGGTTTATGGAACCAGTGATACCTATGCTTCATTGATTACGCGAAAGCATTCGACAAAATACGACACAAAGAATTGATGGAGATGCTAGGCAACCTCGACATTTTCGGCAAAGACATAAGAATAATCAAGAATCTCTGCTGGCAGCAAACGGCCTGCATACGGACAGGTAACGACCTCAGTAGATACACAAAGATAGAAAAAGGCGTAAGACAAGGATGTGTCTTTTCATCAGATTTGTTCAACATATACAGCGAGAATATTTTGAGGACCCGAGATAACACGCCAGGATTTATTATTGGAGGCCACAGATACAGTGCTGATTGCGGACACGGAAAGGAAACTACAAGACCTCATACAGAAAGTAGCAGTGGAGAGTGACAAGAAGGGACTACAAATAAACTTTAAGAAAACTGAGTGCATGGTCATCAGCAAAAGATACAACCCAAAATGCCAAATACAGGTGGGGGATAACAGAATCAAACAAGTACAAGAATTTAAGTACCTAGGAAGTGTTCTAACAGGAGATGGAAAGTGCGACACTGAGATCCGAAGGCGAATTGGCATGGCAAAGGACGCGTTCCAGAAGATGAGCAAAATACTAACACACAGGAAAATCTCAATAGAAATGAAGAAAAGAGTGCTAGACTGCTACGTGATGTCAGTTCTTCAATACGGCTGTGAATGCTGGACAATATCATCGAAAATGAGGACAAAACTGGAAGCGGCCGAAATGTGGTTCTACAGAAGGATGCTACGGATATCGTTGACTGAGCATACAAGCAGGGTCTGATCAGGTGGATGACGGAACGGGGGTTGCCAGGAGCAACAGGAGCAAACATACTAAGAGCCAGAAGGGATAGGGAGACATGGAGAGCCATGATCGCCTACGTCCTGAAGGGACAAGGCACATAGAAGAAGAAGAAGAAGAAGATCGCTCAAAAGCTTTTTATTTGATTCCGGGATAGAACATTGTTATTACCGAATACTTGACAATTATTTATGATTTTATAGTGATTACTGGCAAAACAATGTACAGATGAAAGTAATCTTCTCCTGGAAACAACGTAGCTGGAAGGTAAAAGCAAAGTGATTTTCATTTTTTCTTCGGCTCACTGTCAGTTAGTTTAGTGCAATACGTTATACACGCGATCATGTATCGAAATATGAATATACGGAGTTGTCCGAAAAGTAAGACACACAAATATACTGATCCAACATGCTTATAATTATAAAAAAATGGTGTCTATGCTATCAGCAATGCTGTGTAATTTTATCTTAATTTTAAAATCAGAAAGAAACAATTGAAAATTATAGAGTATATAATAAGGAAATTGGGCGTGGAGAATTTGACACTCACAGGACATTTTGACGTCAAGAGAGACAGGAAAGCAGCTAACGAATTTCTGTAAACTTTTGGCAGAACATGGATTCAGAGAGATAGCAAAAAACACCAGAGCGATTATTAACCCTCCTAAACCTTATTCAGGAATCCATTTACTCAAGTTATCTGGGGAGGTTATGCGTTGTTTTCCTCTTTCCCTCAGTCTGTTTTGTGCTTATCAAATTTTCTAACCCCTCCCCACGCCCCGTTGCCCACATATTCGGTCCATGTTATTCTCAACATCCTTTTTGAGAGTCATATTTCAGTTGCTTCAAGTCTCTTCTTCACCTATAAGGAGATTTTTCAGCATTCACTACCATAACCAAGAAAGATTGAGTAACCTCATCATATTGTATTTGAAAGCGATTTTAATGTATATTTCAATATTATTGAAATGAAATTGCAGAAATTAAAAACCAGGCGGTTTTAAATTAATTTGAGTATATTATTATTGAATACAAGATATTTAATTAATATAATTAAAAAAAAAGAATGCAACTGTTTACAGGGAGCCAGTATTAGACTGGTGATAGGGAGTGCCAACTGGTTAGAGGGCGTAAGCTACTGACGAAATATAAAAAAAGATATATTGTGTGAAAAAGATTTTAATTTGAACACGGGACTTACTACCCCAGAACAGGGCGTGCGTATACACAAATGTAGATATCTCTTTGCAGACATCTTTAAGGTGTGGCCGTAAACAGTTTTCTAGCAAAATTTATCTTTATATTTGTTTGTATTTAACTAATTTGAACTTATTCCCCTTCTGTGCCATTTCCCTTTGAGAAGTGGGTTATCATGGGTTTTTACAGCTTACTGTTTTTTTTCTTCTTTCAAGCAATATTTTTCCCCTTTATTGTCTCTTTCTCTTTGTAGCACTTGCCCCCTCTTCCATTTTGATAAATTTTCTCGTTGCTTTCATCTGATTCTTATACTTGTATGTGTCCTACGAGCATTAAATTCTCCAAACCTTATTTCCTTATATACCTCTTCAAATTTCAAATTATCAACAGTTTCTTCGTATATTTAATATATGCGAACTCTTGTTCTCATTTTGATTATTATAGGTGTTTTTATAGAAATAACTTTTCGGCTTAAATAGGATGCTATCAGAAAGGGCAAGACAGATGAAAAAGGATGTGTACCTATGTTTTGTAAATTATGCAAAGGTGTTCGACAAATTACGCTACAAAGAATTGATAGAAATGCTCAACAATCTCGACATATTTGGAAAAGACATTAGAGTAATCATGAAACTCTACTGGCAGAAAACTACCTGCATACGGAAAAGAAACAAATCCAGCAGATATACAAAGACAGAAAGGGGCGTAAGACAAAGATGTCTTTTCAATAGATTTATTCAACTGTTTTTTTTTGTTTTTTTTTTTAAATCGTGTCACCCCGAGCAAGGCAGTAACGCCACTGATGTGCAGGGGGCTACGTAATAGTGAAAAGATTGGAAAAGAGAAAGCTGGAAACCATATCCTAAATAGGGAACAAGGGATGAGCCTCTTAACCTGTCCAATAGACGTGGGTGGAGTGTGAACCGGGCGATAGATATATCTATCTACTCCAATTGAAAAAAAAAAAGAAACCAAAGTGAGAAGATTGAAAAAAAGAAAGCCGGAAACCACATCCTAAACAGGGAACAAGGGATGAGCCTCTTAACCTGTTCAGTAGACGTGGGTGGAGTGTGAACCGGGCGATAACTTGTAGAGCGAGACTATTCTGACGACCCTAGAAGTTATGCCAGGATTTATCATCGG
The DNA here is from genome assembly GCA_037127315.1 of Ascarosepion bandense. NCBI lineage: Eukaryota > Metazoa > Mollusca > Cephalopoda > Sepiida > Sepiidae > Ascarosepion > Ascarosepion bandense. The sequence goes on along the minus strand of JBBBDQ010000993.1, from coordinate 2,049,728 downwards.
AAGCCACAATCTGAACAACATAAAATACGCAGATGATACAGTGAAAGACACAGAAAGGAAACTACAAAACCTCTTACAGAAGGTAGCTGGAGAAAGTGAAAAGAAAGGACTACAAATAAACTACAAGAAAACCGAACGCATGGTCTTCAGCATAAAGAGGTGCCCAAAATGCCAAATACAAGTGGGGGATGCTAAAATCAATCAGGTACAAAAATTTAAATACCTGGGAAGTATTCTAACAGAAGACGGAAAGTGCGACACAGAGACTCGAATGCGAGTTGACATTGCAAAAGACGCATTCCAGAAGCTGATTAGAGTATTGAGACAGGAAAATTTCGCTAGAAACATAGAAGAGAGTACTGGATTGCTATGTAATGTCAGTTCTTCAATATGGCAGTGAATGCTGGACAATTTTATCAAAGATGTAGGAAAAACTTGAAGCGACTGAAATGTGGTTCTACAGAAGGATGCTGCGGATATCGTAGACCTAGCGTGTGAGCAATGACGAGGTTTTGGAAAGGATGGAGCAAAAAGGAAATTAATACTGAGCATCAGGAAAAGATAGCTGAAGTTCCTGAGACATGTAATGAGGAAGGAGGACTTGGAGAATCTGATACTCACAGGTCAGATAGATGAAAAGAGACAGCGGAGAGCAGCGTGTAACTTAAATGACGAGCCTGAGCAGATGGATGGCAGAGCGGGGATTGGGTGGAGTAACAGGAGAAGGCGTGCTAACCAGGGATAGGAAGACGTGGAAAACCATGATAGACTACATCCCTAAAGGACTTGGCACATAGAAGAAGAATCATCTGGTGTCTACTGCTAGGCTGATATAGGATCTCTGTTGATTACTTCATTATTTTGTCGCTGTCATGTCAGTTCTTATTGGTTCCTGCTGTGCCATTGTTTCACTACCTAATCCAAAGATTGAACTCAAAGCCACTAGATGACAGCAATATACGTTTAACCAATTGCTATATCCATTATGCCATCGTTCCGAAAGACATCAGTGTTTTTGGAATTGTATTTTGAAGCGTTTTATATTCAATACGAGTTAGCCCGTACCGTCTAAAATAATGGCAACTTATAAATTGATATACCTACTATCGAGTATCTTACATCAAGACATAAGAAAAAAAAATTAAAACCCCTGAGCGTACAGGAGGAATATATATATATATATATATATATATATATATATATATATATATATATATATATATATATTTTGTTTAATTACTTAGTTTCTGGTCATAATAAGGTTAGACCAATGCACATTTGTATTAAAGTGTTCAATAAAATTATATTGTAGAACTTTTGAATATTTTCCATTTGTAAACGAGTTATTACGCGACCTAGGTTTCTACTATGAGTGGTGTCTTCAGGCAATTTGCAAATAGCCAGAAGACACCACGTAATACCTCGTTTACAAATGGAAAGTGTGTGTGTGTATAATATACAAATAAATACACAACAGTCTTTATTATAATAAGAATGATATGTGGTTGACGTGATTGAGCTCTGTCAGAACTCTCTCTAGTGTGGTTACTTCTCTGCCTGCAGAAGTGATACTCCTGCTTTTTATTAACACATAACAATGTGGCCGACACGGTACTTTCGTGTCTCAACAATGATTGAAACGGTGCTTCCATTTCTTTAGTTTCTCGTTTACAACACGAACCATTGTTTTCATTTTGAATATCATTAATGTTATGATAGACACAACGGTTTAGTATTTCCTATTCTCTTATAATTTCCACATTTGTCGTATGCGTTATCCATGATATTTTCAGCACAAGACTCGAGAGCCACCCAAGGAAAGGGCTACGGTCCCAATGACAATGAGAAATGTAATAGGTGATAAGGGGAGATTCTGAGGATCTTCTTCTTCTATGTGCCCTGTCCCTTCAGGGCGTAGGCGATCATGGCTCTCCACGTCTCCCTATCCCTTGTGGCTCTTAGTATGTTTGCTCCTGTTGCTCCTGGCAACCCCCGTTCCGTCATCCACCTGATCAGACCCTGCAAATATGTTATCCGCTGCCTTCCTCTGTCTCTCCTTCCTTCTATCTGTCCAGTCAGTATCAGGTTCTCCAGGCTCTCCTTCCTCATTGCATGTCCCAGGAACTTCAGTTGTCTCTTCCTGATGCTCAGCATCAATTTCCTTTTTGTTGCCATTCTTTTTAACACTTCGTCGTTGCTTGTATGCTCAGTCCACGATATCCGTAGCATCCTTCTGTAGAACCACATTTCGGCCGCTTCCAGTTTTGTCCTCATTTTCGATGATATTGTCCAGCATTCACAGCCGTATTGAAGAACTGACATCACGTAGCAGTCTAGCACTCTTTTCTTCGTTTCTATTGAGAGTTTCCTGTGTGTTAGTATTTTGCTCATCTTCTGGAACGCGTCCTTTGCCATGCCAATTCGCCTTCGGATCTCCGTGTCGCACTTTCCATCTCCTGTTAGAACACTTCCTAGGTACTTAAATTCTTGGACTTGTTTGATTCTGTTATCCCCTACCCGTATTTGGCATTTTGGGTTGTATCTTTTGCTGATGACCATGCACTCAGTTTTCTTAAAGTTTATTTGTAGTCCCTTCTTGTCACTCTCCACTGCTACTTTCTGTATGAGGTCTTGTAGTTTCCTTTTCGTGTCCGCAATCAGTAGTGTATCGTCCGCATATCTTATGTTGTTCAGGTTGGGTCCTCCAATAACAAATCCTGGTGTGTCATCTAGGGTCCTCAAAATATTCTCGCTGTATAGGTTGAACAAATCCGGTGAAAAGACACATCCTTGTCTTACGCCTTTTTCTATCTTTGTGTATCTACTGAGGTCGTTACCTGTCCGTATGCAGGCCGTTTGCTGCCAGTAGAGATTCTTGATTATTCTTATGTCTTTGCCGAAAATGTCGAGGTTGCCTAGCATTTCCATAAATTCTTTGTGTCGTATTTTGTCGAATGCTTTCGCGTAATCAATGAAGCATAGATATAAGTCTTTCTTCATTTGTAATGCCCTTTCAGAGAGCATCCTAATCATGAATATGGCGTTCCTTGTTCCAGTGTCCTTGACGAACCCGCACTGTTCCTGCCCTATCTCTGGCCTGATTCTGCTTCTCGCTCTATTCATCAGGATTCTGACAATCAGTTTTGTAATGTGACTCATTAAGCTGATAGTTCTGTGTAGTTCGCACTCGTTTGCACCAGGTTTGTTCGGCAGCGCTATAAATATCGACTTGCATAGGTCTTCTGGTATTATTCCGCTGCTATGAGTTATCTCCCCTCTAACCCTGAAGGTTACTTGTTCACCCCTGCTGTAGCCTGATATTGAACTCACAACTCTTTGGGTCAAGCCACAGGAACTAACCAACGTCTATATCCAATGGGAAGGAGAATAAATAACTATTTACCTTGGACTTCAAGGGGTCAAGATTAAAGTGCTAAAGAAACCATCGACCTGGGCGTCTGTTCCACAACATGGCAATTCTTGTGTATGTGTGTGGTGGGGGAACCTGCCTGAGTGGAAGTTCCCCTTGAAACACGGGGAAATAAGTGTGATGAGACTCTTTGGATCTAGTATGACATGTCTTAGCAGTAAAGATCTGAAATTGTGGCAGTCAAAAATGTATCTTATCGGAACATTTTCCATGGAAATAACTATAGAGTAGAAAAGATATACAGATAACACATTGTTGATAGTAGACATAGAAGAAACATGCAGGAACTCCTAAAAGAGACTGTAAAGGAAAGCATGAAGAAAGAACTACTGATTATTTGTATGGAAATATAATGTATGGTGACAACTGTAACAGGCCCAGGGTATGAAGTACTTATTTGAGATATGAAAATAACATACAAAAATTGAAATATAAGTATTTAAATAGATGACGGAAAATGTGACACCAAAATTTAAAAGCTCATTGGAAGATGAGTTCCGAAAGCTAAGCAAAGTAATAAGAAACCGGAAAAGTTCAACAGAAACAAAGAAAAAAGTTCTGAGCTGTCTTGTAATATCAGTATTTCTATATGGTAGTGAATGCTGGACAATCTTCCTCACAGATGAAAAAGGGAATTGAGGAAACGGAGATGTGGTTCAACAGAAGGATACTGAGAATACAATGGATGGGACAATATAATATCTACTCCTGTATATGGCAATGAATGCTGAACAATTTCCTCACATATGAAGTGGTGAATTGAGGAAACGGAGATGTGGTTCAACAGAAGGATGCTGAGAATAACATGGATGGGACAATATAATATCTACTCCTGTATATGGCAATGAATGCTAAACAATTTCCTCATAGATGAAGAGGTGAATTGAGGAAACGGAGATGTGGTTCAATAGAAGGATACTGAGAATACAATGGATGGGGCAATATAATATCTACTCCTGTATATGGCAATGAATGCTGAACAATTTCCTCAGAGATAAAGAGGGGAACTGACGAAATGGAGATGTGGTTCAACAGAAGGATGTTGAGAATACCATGGATAGGACAATATAATATCTACCCCACAATTTAAATATCAGAAGGTTGAAAGTTGGATATTGAAATGTGAAAAGATAAAATATTTTGTGTACATTAAAGTAAAGATTTCTTAACAGAATGACAAAAGTGTAAGAAGAAAAATATAAGTGAAATTGTGTTAACTGAACATTATAAGATATTTGTGAGAAGAAAAATGTTCATAGAGAAAATGTATGAAGCTTTGTAGTTAAAATTGTTCAAAGAAAAATGTAGGTATTTAAAATGCCCACAGAAGTTTAGAGTTCATGGTTGTGTAGTAGCAGAATGTAGTCTTATGTTCCTTCCTCTTTTTGGTAGGTCGGTGACTGAGTGAGAGAGCAGGTAAAACAAATAAAGAAATAAATTGTACTTGACGCGTCCTGTTGTTGTCGTTCTCTTTGGCGGCGTGGTGTGAAAATGAAAATGAAAATTGGAAGAAGAGGTCGGATGAATCTGCGTGGTGCCCCAAGTTCGGATCGCTCTTCTTGAAATTTCCTTTGGTACATTGCCACAGGGTCCGTCAGCTAACCAATCTTATGTCAGACTGTCTTGACCGGACACAGAATGTTCTTAAGTAGTTAAATCTAGTCATGTGACCTGCTCCCAGAGGCATTTTCTCTTTAGGTGTGAAATAAACAAAACAAAACAAAACAAAAAAACAAAAAAAAACAAAAAAACAAAAACAAAACGTTTGACTGTCGTGGTAATATGAATTTTCTATTTCTTATCCAATTAGGATTCAGAAATTTGCTTTTAACGCTGACTTTCGATATTTGGTCAGTTTGGATCCGATTTTGTAGGTGTGCAGTTTTACTTTGGGTTTTGCCAAAAGGGTTTTAGTCGTTTGAATCCGATTTTGTAGGTGTGCAGTTTTACTTTGGGTTTTGCCAAAAGGCATTTAGTCGTTTGAATCCGATTTTGTAGGTGTAGAGTTTTACTTTGGGTTTTGCCAAAAGGCTTTTAGTCGTTTGAATCTGATTTTGTAGGTGTGCAGTTTTACTTTGGGGTTTTCCAAAATGCTTTTAGTCGTTTGAATCCGATTTTGTAGGTGTGCAGTTTTACTTAGGGGTTTTCCAAAATGCTTTTAGTCGTTTGAATCCGATTTTGTAGGACTGCAGTTTTAATTTGGGTTTTTCCAAAATGCTTTTAGTCGTTTCAATCCGATTTTGTAGGTGTGCAGTTTTACTTTGGGTTTTGCCAAAAGGCTTTTAGTCGTTTGAATCCGATTTTGTAGGTGTGCAGTTTTACTTTGGGTTTTGCCAAAAGGCATTGAGTCGTTTGAATCCGATTTTGTAGGTGTGCAGTTTTACTTTGGATTTTTCCAAAATACTTTTAGTCGTTTGAATACGATTTTGTAGGTGGACAGTTTTACTTTGGGTTTTGCCAAAAGGCATTGAGTCGTTTGAATCCGATTTTGTAGGTGTGCAGTTTTACTTTGGGTTTTGCCAAAAGGCTTTCAGTCGTTTGAATCTGATTTTGTAGGTGTGCAGTTTTACTTTGGGGTTTTCCAAAATGCTTTTAGTCGTTTGAATCCGATTTTGTAGGACTGCAGTTTTAATTTGGGTTTTTCCAAAATACTTTTAGTCGTTTGAATCCGATTTTGTAGGTGTAGAGTTTTACTTTGGGTTTTGCCAAAAGGCTTTAATCGTTTGAATCCGATTTTGTAGGTATGCAGTTTTACTTTGGGTTTTGCCAAAAGGCTTTTAGTCGTTTGAATCTGATTTTGTAGGTGTGCAGTTTTACTTTGGTGTTTTCCAAAATGCTTTTAGTCGTTTGAATCCGAATTTTGTAGGGGTGCAGTTTTACTTTGGGGTTTTCCAAAATGCTTTTAGTCGTTTGAATCCGATTTTGTAGGTGTGCAGTTTTACTTTGGGTTTTTCCAAAATACTTTTAGTCGTTTGAATCCGATTTTGTAGGTGTGCAGTTTTACTTTGGGGTTTTGCCAAAAGGCTTTAGTCGTTTGAATCCGATTTTGTAGGTGTGCAGTTTTACTTTGGGATTTTCCAAAATGCTTTTAGTCGTTTGAATCCGATTTTGTAGGTGTACAGTTTTACTTTGGGTTTTGCCTAAATGGTTTTAGTCGTTTGAATCCGATTTTGTAGGTGTGCAGTTTTACTTTGGGTTTTTCCAAAATAATTTTAGTCGTTTGAATCCGATTTTGTAGGTGTGCAGTTTTACTTTGGGGTTTTCCAAAATACTATTAGTCGTTTGAATCCGATTTTGTAGGTGTGCAGTTTTACTTTGGGTTTTGCCAAAAGGCTTTTAGTCGTTTGAATCTGATTTTGTAGCTGTGCAGTTTTACTTTGGTGTTTTCCAAAATGCTTTTAGTCGTTTGAATCCGAATTTTGTAGGGGTGCAGTTTTACTTTGGGGTTTTCCAAAATGCTTTTAGTCGTTTGAATCCGATTTTGTAGGAGGGCAGTTTTACTTTGGGGTTTTCCAAAATACTTTTAGTCGTTTGAATCCGATTTTGTAGGTGTGCAGTTTTACTTTGGGTTTTGCCAAAATGCTTTTAGTCGTTTGAATCCGATTTTGTAGGTGTAGTTTTACTTTGGGTTTTGCCAAAAGGCTTTAATCGTTTGAATCCGATTTTGTAGGTGTGCAGTTTTACTTTAGGGTTTTCCAAAATACTTTTAGTCGTTTGAATCCGATTTTGTAGGTGTACAGTTTTACTTTGGGGTTTTCCAAAATGCTTTTAGTCGTTTGAATCCAATTTTGTAGGGGTGCAGTTTTACTTTGGGGTTTTCCAAAATACTTTTAGTCGTTTGAATCCGATTTTGTAGGTTTACAGTTTTACTTTGGGTTTTGCCAAAAGGCTTTTAGTCGTTTGAATCCGATTTTGTAGGTGTGCAGTTTTACTTTGGGGTTTTGCCAAAAGGCTTTTAGTCGTTTGAATCCGATTTTGTAGGTGTAGAGTTTTACTTTGGGGTTTTTCAAAATGTTTTAGTCGTTTGAATCCGATTTTGTAGGGGTGCAGTTTTACTTTGGATTTTTCCAAAATACTTTTAGTCGTTTGAATCCAATTTTGTAGGTGTGCAGTTTTACTTTGGATTTTTCCAAAATGCATTTAGTCGTTTGAATCCAATTTTGTAGGGGTGCAGTTTTACTTTGGGGTTTTCCAAAATACTTTTAGTCGTTTGAATCCGATTTTGTAGGTGTGCAGTTTTACTTTGGGTTTTGCCAAAATGCTTTTAGTCGTTTGAATCCGATTTTGTAGGTGTGCAGTTTTACTTTGGGGTTTTCCAAAATGCATTTAGTCGTTTGAATCCAATTTTTTAGGGGTGCAGTTTTACTTTGGGGTTTTCCAAAATACTTTTAGTCGTTTGAATCCGATTTTGTAGGTGTACAGTTTTACTTTGGGTTTTGCCAAAAGGCTTTTAGTCGTTTGAATCCGATTTTGTAGGTGTGCAGTTTTACTTTGGGTTTTGCCAAAAGGCTTTTATTCGTTTGAATCCGATTTTGTAGGTGTACAGTTTTACTTTGGGGTTTTTCAAATGTTTTAGTCGTTTGAATCCGATTTTGTAGGGGTGCAGCCATTTGGGGATTTCCAAAATACTTTTAGTCGTTTGAATCCGATTTTGTAGGTCTGCAGTTTTACTTTGGATTTTTCCAAAATACTTTTAGTCGTTTGAATCCAATTTTGTAGGTGTAGTTTTACTTTGGGTTTTGCCAAAAGGCTTTAATCGTTTGAATCCGATTTTGTAGGTGTGCAGTTTTACTTTGGGGTTTTCCAAAATACTATTAGTCGTTTGAATCCGATTTTGTAGGTGTGCAGTTTTACTTTGGGTTTTGCCAAAAGGCTTTTAGTCGTTTGAATCTGATTTTGTAGCTGTGCAGTTTTACTTTGGTGTTTTCCAAAATGCTTTTAGTCGTTTGAATCCGAATTTTGTAGGGGTGCAGTTTTACTTTGGGGTTTTCCAAAATGCTTTTAGTCGTTTGAATCCGATTTTGTAGGAGGGCAGTTTTACTTTGGGGTTTTCCAAAATACTTTTAGTCGTTTGAATCCGATTTTGTAGGTGTGCAGTTTTACTTTGGGTTTTGCCAAAATGCTTTTAGTCGTTTGAATCCGATTTTGTAGGTGTAGTTTTACTTTGGGTTTTGCCAAAAGGCTTTAATCGTTTGAATCCGATTTTGTAGGTGTGCAGTTTTACTTTAGGGTTTTCCAAAATACTTTTAGTCGTTTGAATCCGATTTTGTAGGTGTACAGTTTTACTTTGGGGTTTTCCAAAATGCTTTTAGTCGTTTGAATCCAATTTTGTAGGGGTGCAGTTTTACTTTGGGGTTTTCCAAAATACTTTTAGTCGTTTGAATCCGATTTTGTAGGTTTACAGTTTTACTTTGGGTTTTGCCAAAAGGCTTTTAGTCGTTTGAATCCGATTTTGTAGGTGTGCAGTTTTACTTTGGGGTTTTGCCAAAAGGCTTTTAGTCGTTTGAATCCGATTTTGTAGGTGTAGAGTTTTACTTTGGGGTTTTTCAAAATGTTTTAGTCGTTTGAATCCGATTTTGTAGGTGTGCAGTTTTACTTTGGGGTTTTCCAAAATACTTTTAGTCGTTTGAATCCGATTTTGTAGGTGTGCAGTTTTACTTTGGGTTTTGCCAAAATGCTTTTAGTCGTTTGAATCCGATTTTGTAGGTGTACAGTTTTACTTTGGGGTTTTCCAAAATACTTTTAGTCGTTTGAATCCGATTTTGTAGGTGTGCAGTTTTACTTTAGGGTTTTCCAAAATACTTTTAGTCGTTTGAATCCGATTTTGTAGGTGTACAGTTTTACTTTGGGGTTTTCCAAAATGCTTTTAGTCGTTTGAATCCAATTTTGTAGGGGTGCAGTTTTACTTTGGGGTTTTCCAAAATACTTTTAGTCGTTTGAATCCGATTTTGTAGGTGTACAGTTTTACTTTGGGTTTTGCCAAAAGGCTTTTAGTCGTTTGAATCCGATTTTGTAGGTGTGCAGTTTTACTTTGGGGTTTTGCCAAAAGGCTTTTATTCGTTTGAATCCGATTTTGTAGGTGTACAGTTTTACTTTGGGGTTTTTCAAAATGTTTTAGTCGTTTGAATCCGATTTTGTAGGGGTGCAGTTTTACTTTGGGGATTTCCAAAATACTTTTAGTCGTTTGAATCCGATTTTGTAGGTCTGCAGTTTTACTTTGGATTTTCCAAAATACTTTTTAGTCGTTTTGAATCAATTTGTGCCAGGTGTGCAGTTTTGCCACGGATTTTCCAGAAATGCATTTAGTCGTTTGGATCAATTTTGTACTGAAAGGTGCAGTTTTACTTTGGGGTTTTAATATTTTAGTCGTTTGAATCGATTTTGTAGGTGTGCAGTTTTACTTTGGGTTTTGCCAAAATGCTTTTAGTCGTTTGAATCCGATTTTGTAGGTGTGCAGTTTTGCTGAGGTTTTCCAAAATGCCTTTGATCGTTTGAATCCAATTTTTTGAGGTGCAGTTTTTACTTTGAAGGATTTTCCAAAATGCTTTTAGTCGTTTGAATCCGATTTGTAGGTGTTAGTTGCTTTGAGGTTTTCCAAAATGCTTTTAGTCATTTGATCGATTTTGTAGGACTGCAGTTTTAATTGGTTTTTCAAAATGCTTTTAGTCGTTTGAATCCGATTTTGTAGGTGTGCAGTTTTTACTTTGGGTTTTGCCAAAATGCTTTTAGTCGTTTGAATCAGTTTTGCGATTGTGCAAGTTTTACTTTGGGTTTTGCCAAAAGGCAGTGAGTCCGTTTGAATCCGATTTTGTAGGTGTGCAGTTTTTAAAATGGGGTTTTCCAAATACTTTTGTCGTTTGAATCCGATTTTGTAGGTGTGCAGTTTTACTTTGGGTTTTCCAAAATACTTTTAGTCGTTTGAATCCCGATTTTTTGTAGGTGTACAGTTTTTTACTTTGGGTTTGCCAAAATGCTTTTAGTCGTTTGAATCCGATTTTGTAGGTGTACAGTTTTTTACTCTGGGGTTTTCCAAAATACTTTTAGTCGTTTGAATCGATTTTGTAGGTGTACAGTTTTACTTTGGATTTTGCCAAAGAGCTTTTAGTCGTTTGAATCGGAAATTTTGTAGGTGTACAGTTTTACTTTGGGTTTGCCAAAAAACTTTAGTCGTTTGGTCGATTTTTGTAGGTGTGCAGTTTCTTTGCAGGTTTGCCAAAGGCTTTTAGCCGTTTCAATCCGATTTTGTAGGTGTGCAGTTTTTACTTTGGGTTTTGCCAAAGGCTTTTAGTCACGTTTGAATCGATTTCATAGGTGTACGGTTTTTACTTTGGGGTTTTCCAAAATATGTTGGTCGTTTGAATCCGATTTTGCAGGTGTGCCCACAATGATTTCTTTTGGTTTTCAAAATACTGATGTTTCGGAATCGATTTTGTGGAGATTGTACAGTTTTACTTTGGGTTTTCCAAAATGCTTTTAGTCGTTTGAATCAATTTTTGCCGAATTTTGATTTTACTTTAGAGGTTTCCAAAATACTTTTAGTCGTTTGAATCCGATTTTGTAGGACTGCAATTTTTAATTTGAGTTTTTTCAAAATGCTTTTAGTCGTTTGAATCCGATTTTTTGTAGGTGTGCAGTTTTACTTTGGGTTTTGCCATCACACAATCGTTTGAATCCGATTTTGTAGGTGTGCAGTTTTACTTTTGGGTTTTGCCAAAAGGCATTGAGTCGTTTGAATCCGATTTTGTAGGTGTGCAGTTTTTACTTTAGGATTTTTTTCAAATACTTTTAGTCGTTTGAATACGATTTTGTAGGTGGACAGTTTTACTTTGGGTTTTCAAAATACTTTTAGTCGTTTGAATCCGATTTTGTAGGTATGCAGTTTTACTTTGGGTTTTGCCAAAAGGCTTTCAGTCGTTTGAATCTGATTTTGTAGGTGTGCAGTTTTACTTTGGGTTTTTCCAAAATGATTTTAGTCGTTTGAATCCGATTATGTAGGTGTACAGTTTTACTTTGGGTTTTGCCTAAATGGTTTTAGTCGTTTGAATCCGATTTTGTAGGTGTGCAGTTTTACTTTGGTGTTTTGCCAAAAGGCTTTTAGTCGTTTGAATCCGATTTTGTAGGTGTGCAGTTTTACTTTGGGTTTTGCCAAAAGGCTTTTAGTCGTTTGAATCTGATTTTGTAGGTGTGCAGTTTTACTTTGGGTTTTTCCAAAATGCTTTTAGTCGTTTGAATCCGATTTTGTAGGTGTACAGTTTTACTTTGGGTTTTGCCTAAATGGTTTTAGTCGTTTGAATCCGATTTTGTAGGTGTACAGTTTAACTTTGGGTTTTGCCAAAAGGCTTTTAGTCGTTTGAATCCGATTTTGTAGGTGTGCAGTTTTACTCTGGGGTTTTCCAAAATACTTTTAGTCGTTTGAATCCGATTTTGTAGGTGTACAGTTTTACTTTGGATTTTGCCAAAAGGCTTTTAGTCGTTTGAATCCGATTTTGTAGGTGTGCAGTTTTACTTTGGGTTTTTCCAAAATACTTTTAGTCGTTTGAATCCGATTTTGTAGGTGTGCAGTTTTACTTTGGGGTTTTCCAAAATGCTTTTAGTCGTTTGAATCCGATTTTGTAGGTGTGCAGTTGTACTTTGGGTTTTCCTAAAATACTTTTAGTCGTTTGAATCCGATTTTGTAGGTGTGCAGTTTTACTTTGGGTTTTGCCAAAATAGTTTTATGGTTTGAATCCGATTTTGTAGGTGTGCAGTTTTACTTTGGGTTTTTCCAAAATACTTTTAGTCGTTTGAATCCGATTTTGTAGGTGTGCAGTTGTACTTTGGGTTTTCCTAAAATACTTTTAGTCGTTTGAATCCGATTTTGTAGGTGTGCAGTTTTACTTTGGGGTTTTCCAAAATATGTTAGTCGTTTGAATCCGATTTTGTAGGTGTGCAGTTTTACTTTTGGTTTTGCCAAAAGGCTTTTAGTCGTTTGAATCCGATTTTGTAGGTGTACAGTTTTACTTTGGGGTTTTCCAAAATGCTTTTAGTCGTTTGAATCCGATTTTGTAGGTGTGCAGTTTTACTTTGGGGTTTTCCAAAATGCTTTTAGTCGTTTGAATCCGATTTTTAGGACTGCAGTTTTAATTTGGGTTTTTCCAAAATGCTTTTAGTCGTTTGAATCCGATTTTGTAGGTGTGCAGTTTTACTTTGGGTTTTGCCAAAATACTTTTAGTCGTTTGAATCCGATTTTGTAGGTGTGCAGTTTTACTTTGGGTTTTGCCAAAAGGCATTGAGTCGTTTGAATCCGATTTTGTAGGTGTGCAGTTTTACTTTGGATTTTTCCAAAATACTTTGAGTCGTTTGAATACGATTTTGTAGGTGGACAGTTTTACTTTGGGTTTTGCCAAAATGCTTTTAGTCGTTTGAATCCGATTTTGTAGGTATGCAGTTTTACTTTGGGTTTTGCCAAAAGGCTTTCAGTCGTTTGAATCTGATTTTGTAGGTGTGCAGTTTTACTTTGGGTTTTTCCAAAATGATTTAATCGTTTGAATCCGATTTTGTAGGTGTACAGTTTTACTTTGGGTTTTGCCTAAATGGTTTTAGTCGTTTGAATCCGATTTTGTAGGTGTGCAGTTTTACTTTGGTGTTTTGCCAAAAGGCTTTTAGTCGTTTGAATCCGATTTTGTAGGTGTGCAGTTTTACTTTGGGTTTTGCCAAAAGGCTTTTCGTCGTTTGAATCTGATTTTGTAGGTGTGCAGTTTTACTTTGGGTTTTTCCAAAATGCTTTTAGTCGTTTGAATCCGATTTTGTAGGTGTACAGTTTTACTTTGGGTTTTGCCTAAATGGTTTTAGTCGTTTGAATCCGATTTTGTAGGTGTACAGTTTTACTTTGGGTTTTGCCAAAAGGCTTTTAGTCGTTTGAATCCGATTTTGTAGGTGTGCAGTTTTACTCTGGGGTTTTCCAAAATACTTTTAGTCGTTTGAATCCGATTTTGTAGGTGTACAGTTTTACTTTGGATTTTGCCAAAAGGCTTTTAGTCGTTTGAATCCGATTTTGTAGGTGTGCAGTTTTACTTTGGGTTTTTCCAAAATACTTTTAGTCGTTTGAATCCGATTTTGTAGGTGTGTACTTTTTCTCTGGGTTTTGCCAAAAGGCTTTTAGTCGTTTGAATCCGATTTTGTAGGTGTGCAGTTTTACTTTGGGGTTTTCCAAAATACTTTTAGTCGTTTGAATCCGATTTTGTAGGTGTGCAGTTTTACTTTGGGTTTTGCCAAAATGCTTTTAGTCGTTTGAATCCGATTTTGTAGGTGTACTTTTTTACTTTGGGTTTTGCCAAAATGCTTTTAGTCGTTTGAATCCGATTTTGTAGGTGTGCAGTTTTACTTTGGGATTTTCGAATATGCTTTTAGTCGTTTGAATCCGATTTTGTAGGTTTGCAGTTTTACTTAGGGGTTTTCCAAAATACTTTTAGTCGTTTGAATCCGATTTTGTAGGTGTGCAGTTTTACTTTGGGGTTTTGCAATATACTTTTAGCCGTTTGAATCCGATTTTGTAGGTGTGCAGTTTAACTTTGGGGTTTTCCAAAATGCTTTTAGTCGTTTGAATCCGATTTTGTAGGTCTGCAGTTTTACTTTGGGTTTTTCCAAAATACTTTTAGTCGTTTGAATCCGATTTTGTAGGTGTGCAGTTTTACTTTGGGTTTTGCCAAAAGGCTTTTAGTCATTCGAATCCGATTTTGTAGGTGTACAGTTTTACTTTGGGTTTTGCCAAAAGGCTTTTAGTCGTTTGAATCCGATTTTGTAGGTGTACAGTTTTACTTTGGGTTTTGACAAAAGGCTTTTAGTGGTTTGAATCCGATTTTGTAGGTGTACAGTTTTACTTTGGGTTTTTCCAAAATACTTTTAGTCGTTTGAATCCGATTTTGTAGGTGTGCAGTTTTACTTTGGCTTTTCCAAAATACTTTTAGTCGTTTGAATCCGATTTTGTAGGTGTGCAGTTGTACTTTGGGTTTTCCTAAAATACTTTTAGTCGTTTGAATCCGATTTTGTAGGTGTGCAGTTTTACTTTGGGTTTTGCCAAAATAGTTTTATGGTTTGAATCCGATTTTTTAGGTGTGCAGTTTTACTTTGGGTTTTTGCAAAATAGTTTTAGTAGTTTGAATCCGATTTTGTAGGTGTGCACTTTTACTTTGGGTTTTTCCAAAATGCTTTTAGTCGTTTGAATCCGATTTTTTAGATGTGCACTTTTCCTTTGGGTTTTTCCAAAATGCTTTTAGTCGTTTGAATCCGATTTTTTAGATGTGCACTTTTCCTTTGGGTTTTTCCAAAATGCTTTTAGTCGTTTGAATCCGATTTTGTAGGTGTGCACTTTTACTCTGGGTTTTTTCAAAATGCTTTTAGTCGTTTGAATCCGATTTTGTAGGTGTGCACTTTTACTTTGGGTTTTTTCAAAATGCTTTTAGTCGTTTGAATCCGATTTTGTAGGTGTGCACTTTTCCTTTGGGTTTTTTCAAAATGCTTTTAGTCGTTTGAATCCGATTTTTTAGATGTGCACTTTTCCTTTGGGTTTTTCCAAAATGCTTTTAGTCGTTTGAATCCGATTTTGTAGGTGTGCAGTTTTCCTTTGGGTTTTTCCAAAATGCTTTTAGTCGTTTGAATCCGATTTTTTAGATGTGCAGTTTTCCTTTGGGTTTTTCCACTATGCTTTTAGTCGTTTGAATCCGATTTTGTAGGTGTGCACTTTTACTCTGGGTTTTTGCAAAATAGTTTAATGGTTTGAATCCGATTTTGTAGGTGTGCAGTTTTACTTTGGGTTTTTCCCAAATACTTTTAGTCGTTTGAATCCAATTTTGTAGATGTGCACTTTTCCTTTGGGTTTTTCCAAAATGCTTTTAGTCGTTTGAATCCGATTTTGTAGGTGTGCACTTTTACTCTGTTTTTTTGCAAAATGCTTCCAGTCGTTTGAATCTGATTTTGTAGGTGTACAGTTTTACTTTGGGTTTTTCCAAAATATTTTTATTCGTTTGGACCCGATTTTGCGGGTGTGCAATTTTAGTTTGTGTGTTTTAGTTAGTTGATGGATGATATGGAATTTGTATCCTATAAATCTATACCTACTCAAAATATTTTTCCGTCTACAAAATCATCGTAGCAGTCACTTGATTGACTAAAGTGTAACGGAATGATTTACACGCTTCATGTCCTTTTCAGTCTGTTAAACAGGGATAGAGGTTTATACTTCGTTTACTGTTTTGGATAGGGTTTCCGGTTCCTTTTAAACTCTAATCTTCAAACGTCTCCCCTTGAACTATAAAATTGTATTTACTAATAATTTTTCCTCAATAGAAGTAGATAAATTCGTTAACTCTCCTCTCCGGTCTTTAGCACAGGAGTGGATGTTTATCTCAGGTTTCTGTATAGGATTGCTTTTCTGGTTCCTTCTAAAGTCTTTAATTTTTTTGTTTTAATACCAGTATCCCTTTGCGTCTTAGTAGCATTGTTAATTTACTTGGGGTGTATTTCACACACACACACACACACACACACACACACACACACACACACACACACACACACAAACACACACACACACACACACATTTCTTTTCAAGATCAGCAGCGAGGTTTTTGGTCCGCCTTAGCAGATTTCTGACTGGGGCGGGAGTAAATGGGGGTGTCGTCAGCGTAAATGCCTACTTGGGATTTTGGCCACATAAGGGAGATCGTTGATGAAGATCAGAGCGTCGGGCCTAGGAAGGAGCCCTGGAAGACATCCGCGTTCGTGCGATAGGATCTGGAGGCGTGCTCGTACAAGATAATCTTCATTATGCGATTTGATAGGAAAGATTTGATCAAACCAAGCAAGCATTCAGTGATACCAAAGCTCTGTAGCTTGCGCAGAAGGTTGGCGTGCCAGACCCTATCAAATGTTTTGAAGACATTTAGGGCACAGCTCGAGCTTCGAGAGCCTGGTATATGTACTCGATGATGGTCATTAGCAAATCAGCAGTAGACCTGGTAAAGCGGAAATCATACTGTCTGTCCGAAAACAGTTTATGGGCGGTGGGATATTGAACTATATGCTTGGGCGATCATGTCTCGAAAGAGACATGACTGGCTGGGCAGAAGATTATCCCATAGTAGGTTGCCATTACTTTCTGCGGTAGACTGGTTGCCATCCACGGCTATAGAATCCAATACCTTTCCCAAATAAAGTAATTGCGTAAGTAAATGCAAGGAATTCAACTAGAATTCGAACTCGGCTCCCTGATATCTTGTTCCGAGCCGATATCCACTACACCACAACGCACATTCTCGAATAAGATTGGTAGGAGACTGATAGAGGGGTCCAAGGGTTCCCCTGAGTTCTTAAATACAAGAACCACAGAAGAGGGCTGATAGCAGTCAGAAAAACAGGAAGCAGAGAGGCACTAATTATAGAGTTTAGAGAGAACAGAGGAGAGTTTATGGACACATTTCTTCTGGAGGATGACCGGAATTTCGTCGCCTCCGCTAGCCTTATGGGGGTGAAATTTAGAAATTATCTTCGAGAACAGAGAGGGTGCTATGTGAACATCCCTTAGTTGATCCCCAGTTCTTAGAGGGCGCAGTCGGGTGCGGATACCCTAGACGAGTCAAATGTGGAGTTGGAAGAAAATCTGCGAGCAAAGCATTCGGTCTTGTCCGTAGTGACCGTGAGGACCTCAAAATTATTGATTAAAGGATGGAGGGAGAATTTACTGTTGTTCAGCACTCATTTGCAGGACCGAGCTTGCGGGCTGCTATACACTGCATTATTCTCTCAGCAAGCAACCACTTAGCGTTATTTAAGGTCCTCTTTCACTCATGACGAGCAAAGGCAGATTGGCGCCTATTATGGTCAGACGCGTAGCTCCGATATAGCCGAAAGAAGTGATCCCTGTGAGCAATGGCGACAGAGCAAGCAGGATAAAACCAGGCGGACGAATGAGGTTTAGGTTGGAACTTTCTGACCTGGATGAAAGCATTGATGCCAGCTTTCACCCAGGAGGAGTCATCAGAGTTGCACTTCCTCAACGGGAAGGCTAAACCCGGATTTTTGTGAAGGAAATGTTGAGTGGTTTAAGTGATTTTGGTTTAGTTGGTTTAGCTTTGGTTTTTGAGATGCTATTGTTCATTTCTGTGTTGTTGGTGAGCAGAGGTGGAAGACGGCCATTGACGGCAACATGTGCAGGAAGGTAGCTAGCGCTGACTGCAGCGTACTGTGGCCTCGGGGTTGCCCACCGAAAGTGCTTGCAGCAACACCTATCCATACGCGTCATGGAACTGCAAGAACCCCGATATTATGCAGTTGTTGATCAGAGCCGCCGCTCTCGACGCTATGCAAGTGTTAGGGCTTCTAACTACCAATCGGAAGCAGCAACCAGAAAATTGCCAACCCAGTACCCTCACAATAAAGACCACGACCAACGACCACACATATCACAGAAAAATTGCGGGAGCACTATATTGAGGTCTGAGAGGAGAAAGAGAACCGGGAAGCACTTCCTAAACACGGAACAATTGATGAGCTTCTACTCCTGTTCAATAAAATTTGGAGGAGTGTACACTGGGCGATAGTAGTGTCTAGCTACTCCAATTTAAAAAAAATTAAAGTTATGTATAAAAGTATAGCTTTACGGTAAGCTATATATATTGATCAGTGTTTAATATCAGGGACAGGGCTTATGTAAATTTGGACATTCAGCTCAACACCAAGCGGTGACAGTCTCTTTCATGCATGAATGTTATCTCCACGACTGAAGATTGCTTTCAGGAATGAAACAATGTCTCAGTGTCCACTTTTATATTTACATACGCCCAATCTCAGATATTGAGCACTTTTACTCATAAATGTTCTTGGTCTTTCTCTTGTGTTGTTTTTGTTTCCTTTGGGGACTCAGATCAGTGCTATCTTGTAGTCATTGTTTGGATTTTGTCCATGTAAGTGTGGCCGATGAATCTGCTTTTTCTTTCTACCTCGACACTAACGGGTTCTACAGATGCATGCTCAAGCAGTTCTGTAGTTTTTACGTAATCTTGCCATCTAATCTTGAGGCTCATTCTGAAACTGTAGTCACAAAAAAAGAAAAAGAAAAAAGAAACAAACAAAAACACACACACACACACACACACACACACACACACACACACACACACACACACAGAGTTTAAATGAGACATTAACTCTGGTTTATTAACCATGAAATTTTGACATGGGGAGGCAACCCGTCCATCTATCCGAAAAAGTTTGTTCTTCAGCAAAAATTAAGAACCATTTATTTCGCATGAAGTATGTCATCAATACTTTTCGGTTTGCTCGTCAAATATATTCCGTATCTTCTTTAAAATCAACCTACAGTAGTATGTGATTAACGCCAGGGAATATCAGAGGCTGGAATCGAATTTATGTGCGTTGTGGTGCAGTGGATATCGGCTCAGAACGAGAAATCGGAGAGCCGAGTTCGAATTCCAGTTGAATTCATTGCATTCACTTACGCACAAATACCCTTAGGAAAAGTATTAATCCGTCTCTTCCTTCCATTTATGGGTTAAATAACAGGACAAATTGGGTTCTATAGCCTTGGCTGGCAACCAGTCTACCGCAGAAAGCAGTGGCAACCTACTGCGGGATAATCTTCTGCCCAGTCAGTTATGTCTCTTTCGAGACATGATCGCCCAATCGTGTTTCACGTATGGCACTTAACTGACTGATGTACAAGATTCATTCTAAGATCTATCAAAATATGAAATATACCTGAACTGAATTGGATATAATGTCGATCAGGAACCTTGATATTGTCGTATATTCATTGGGTCGTTGTGGAATTTTGCCAAGAAGTGTATTTTGCACTGGACGACGCAAGGAGATGTCAGTGAGTTAGAAAACACAGGCTAGAACGTTTCTGACAGCAAGAGTTAAAAATAGGTCAGTACACGAGGTGTGACAGAGTGCGGTAGAATAACACGTGTCGGGCGGGTTGACTATTTAAGTAAAGTCACTTGTCCTAAAGTTGAGTTGAGCAGTTTTCAGACAGCAGTCGTGTTGAGAACACAGAGCGACCAGCAGATGCTTGTATGCGCGTACCTGATCGAATCTTACCAGATCCGACCCACCCATTCCACGTCACAACCAAGTCACCGGAAAATGAATGTTTTTATTTAAATATGAAGTATTGCAATCCGTCATTTTAACGGTGAAAAACGATCGTCAATATTATAACTGTGAAAATTTAGGTCCAAATTATGTTCCGTCGATTTATCTTGTGAAAAGATAATCAAAATTCAGTTAGAGCGTATTCTCGCTGCATGGACAGCAGTTTATGGTCCATCATTTATGAAAGAAAAAGTCATTTTTTTTTAATCATTTCACCCCAAGCAAGGCATTCCACTGCCACTATTGCGCTTGGGGCTAGATAGGGGGAGGTAAATAGGAAGAGTGGTTAGATGTAGGAAATGTCAGAAGGGGGGTGATAGATAGTTGGGTGGGTGGGAAGAGTGTTTGAAAGAATGGAAGTTAGTGTGTTAGGAGGTGTCTATTGACCTTACATTTAAACTCCTGGAGATTGTAGCCGTCGGGGAAGCAGTCATGTGGAAGAGAATTCCACAGTCGGGAAGTGCGAGAAAAGAAACTGTTGGAGTAGAAGTTGCGGTTGCATTTTATCGGTTTCACTGTAAAAGGGTGGGATCTAGTTGCTAATCTAGTATCTCGTGCAAATTCGAACCTAGGGGGCACCAGTGATCTAAGTTCATCGGAGCAGACGCCGTGAAAGTATTTATAGAAGAGACACAGGGAAGCCACGTCGCGCCGGTGAGAGAGAGAGAGACTGCAGGCGGTCTGCTAAGTCGGTATCGATCACATTACAGACCCTCCGCTGTACCTTGTATAGAAGCCCAAGGAGAATAGCAGGAGCACCCGACCAGATATGGCAACAGTATTCAATGCACGGGCAGATAGTAGATTTATAAATGTGCAGGATAGATTCAGACGGAAAAAAAACCTCTGCACAGAGAACTGACTTTCATAGCGGCGGATTTAGCACTGGATTCGATATAGTCATTCCACTTGAGTTCCGCCGAGAGTGTGAGACCAAGGAGGCGTAGTGTTTTACTCTCTGGGAGGCAAGCCTGGTCCATGCTAATAGGAGGTAGGTGCGATTGTCTATGATGATTAATTGATAGTAGCTTCGTTTTAGAAGCATTAAAATTTACGAGCCATTTCTTACCCCAGTCCACTACGGATTGGAGGTCCTTTCCAAGCTCGGCTGCAAGGTTAGCTTTGTCGCCCGCACCAGATTTTTGGTCGAGGCGAGAATAAACTGTGGTGTACATACCTACTTGGGATCTTATGGTATCGGGGAGATCATTAATGTAGATCAGAAAAAGCGTAGGACCTAGGATAGAGCCTTGAGGGACACCCGCGTTCGTATGGTAGTTCTGGGAGGCATGTCCGTTTAATACCACTTTCAATGTGCGGTTAGATAGGAATGACTGGATTAGTTCAAACAATTGTCCAGCTGTACCATAGCTCCGCAGTTTGTATAGAAGGCCAGCATGCCAAACTCTGTCGAACGCTTTAGAGATATCCAAGGCAACGGTTCGGGCTTCACCATTCCTATCGAGTGCCTGATATATGTACTCGATGATGGTCGTTAGCATATCAGCAGTAGACCTGGTGAAACGGAAGCCATACTGCTTGTCTGAGAGGAGCCCGTGGGCCGTGAGATGCTGAACGACTTCGGCGTTGATAATGGGTTCGAACACTTTGCCGAAGATCGGAAGAAGGCTGATAGATCGGTAATTTGCGGGGTCCGAGGGTTCTCCAGTGTTTTTAAATATAGGAACTACAGAGGAAGATTTCCAACAGGCAGGAAAGCAGGAAGCAGATAGGCAGGAGTTGTAGAGCTTAGAAAGTACAGAGGAAAGTTCGGGGCCCATTTCTTTAAGACTATGATTGGGATTCCGTCTCCTCCACTCGCTTTGTGAGGGTCAAGTTTTGAGATTATCTTAGAGACAAGCGAGGGTGTAATATGGACGTCATTCAGTTGAGCATCAGTTCTAGGTGGAAAGTCGGGTGTAGAAACTTCAGACGAGTCCAGTCTCGAATTATTCGAGAATCTGCGGGCAAAGCATTCAGCCTTGTCCACTGGGGAGGTGAGGACCTCAAATTTGTTTATTAGTGGGGGTATTGTGGACTTGCTCTTGTTAAGTACTCTTTTACAGAGTCGCCAGTAGTCCTTGGTGCCGAACTTAGAGGATGCTATGCGTTGCTTCATTCTGGCAGCAAATAACATCTTAGCTTCGTTAAGTATCTTTTTACACTTATTACGAGCTGAAGCGAAAAGGCGTCTGTTTTGATCCGACGCGTAGCTACGATAGAGTCGGAAGAAATGATTCCGGTGGGCAATGGCGGCCGAGCAAGCGGTCGAGAACCATGGAGACGAATGAGATTTAAGCTGAAATTTCCTGGCAGGGATGAAAGCATCGATGCCAGCCTTAACCCAGGAGGAGACCTCGGATACACATTCTTCGATGGGAAGACTAAAAATGTTGTTCAAAGGGACGTCACAGAGGAAGTCTCGGAACGTATCCCAGTCTGCTCTTTGGTAGCAGTAGGATATTCTACTTGTCTGGGTTTCTTGGATTGGGTGGGAGCGGAATGAAATGTTGACGGAAACTACGGTGTGGTCAGAGTTACCAAGTGGGCAGAGTTGTCTGGTAGTGCAAGAGTCTGGGATGGAGGTGAAGCAGAGGTCTAGCAGTGAGTCCCTTCCGTTAGGGTTGTCGGAGAAACGCGTGGGGAAGTTCACCACTTGCGTAAGGGATTGGGTTATTGAAAAATTCATGGTGTGGACACCAGCAGGATCGGTGACAGAGTTCTCCAGCCACTTGGTGTGGTGGGCGTTAAAGTCACCAAACACAAATATATGGGCGGAGGGATGGGAAGAAATGGCTTTGTCAATATTGTCAGAGACACTGTCAAGTAACGAACAGTCAGGGGAGGAAGAGGAGCGGTAGAGAAAGAAGAGATAGCTAATCGAGCTTAGAAGTGAGAGGCGGAAGCACATGAAAGAATGATCCGGGGGTTCAAGGGATGTCGCCCTAGCTAGGGGAAGGTGTTCGCTGACATACACACCAAGCCCATGCATACGAACATTGGAGTCCTTCCTGAAAAGGGGAAGATAGCCAGGAACGATTTTAGTTGCAAATTTAATACTGGTCTTCATGTATGATATGCAAAAATATAAGAAGAGTTGATTTTTAGAGACGTTAGTATGTACTGGGTTCATCCTAAGTCAAAATAAATAATACTAGAGGTCTGAATTGGATTCAATATCCATTAGGAACATCGATCTAAAAAGAATTGATTTTTAGCAAACCTGATATGTACTGGGTTCATCCTAGGATATATAAAAAATGTAACACACAAGGATTGAATTAGGTTTAATGTCCATCAGGAACCTTGATCTTAGAAGAGCTGATTTTCAGTGATTTCAATATGTACTGAGTTGACCTAAGCGATACCGAAACAGGTTTTTTACTGGATATTGCCTCGGACAATTAACAGAAGTCTCGAGAGTTGACCTAGAATGAGACCTCGATTACAAAGTTCATAATCGGGCCTCAGCGGATGTTGATGGAAGTACCAAACTGAGGATATACATAAATGACACTTGGATAAGTTATATAAACACCCGCTCGAAGAGGAAAGAGAAAGGGAATCTCTTGCTTTCTTTCAAGAAGACAGAACGTTCGAAAATAAAATATCAAAACAAAAAAACAAAAACAAAAAAAAACAAAAACACGAAACTACATACTTTCACTCCAGCCGACGTTAATTTGACGGATTTCGTAAGTGAATAAAAAGTAATAACATTTTATTATCCTCATTTTTGTTGTTATCGCAACTTTGGGCCCTCCACCCTTCATCAGGTATATATCGATCCGGTTAACCTACAGGAAAATTCGAACTGAACCCTCTATTTAATTTACGTGGGTTAATTGTTCTTGTTTTACTGTCCTTATTTAGGGATATCTCGTCTAGTTCTTTTTTACCCATACTGCTCAGTTAATACTCGTTCCGTTTCCACTACAGCCTTATTTTTAGTGGGTGGCTTGTCCCAACCTTATATTTTTTGCTATAACTGCAGATTATGTAGCATAAGCAGTTCTTTGACATGTTATACATTACACGGCAGAGATTTCTCCATATAGGAGAATTGCTTCTTATTATTGACCTGATGTCATACGGTCTCTATAAGGGATTCTAAATTCCCTATATTTTTTATCGAATGATTCCCGTAAGCGGCAGAAGTAAATATTTGAGCCCAAATGAATGCTGATTATCAACAACCGTCGTTTCCCCTTCTGTCCTACTCAGCTAAGTTTATTAAATATCAATAAGACACGTATTTCCTCAGGCTGTTCCGTTATAACACCGTGTTCCTTCTTGTAGTATCGTGTTATATTGGAATTAGTCTATAATGTTAGCTCGTATATCAGCGCTTGTTTTGCCTTGACATTTGAAGATGCTTATTGTTTTGAGACAACTTCGTTTTTTTCTTAACACGAGATGAAGTCTGTTTTTTTTTTTTCGATGGTTCCAGTGTTTTCGATGAAGGAAAGGGAAAGTTGGTGCAGATGGTAGCTATATTAAATTCTTCACTTTTACCTTCACTGCTGCAAGAGATGAGATGTTTTGAGACAATGCCAAGTGTTCTTTCGTGTTTTGTCAAGAAAACTGAAAGGCAATCTTAGAAGGAAAGTTGTGTATATCTTTACGACGATGACATCTATAACGAGTAAACCTGGAAGATAGGTAAATACATAGATCTAGCTAGTTATGATGATGATGATAATAATAATAATAATAATAATAATAATAATAATAATAATATTGAGTTTATAGTAATATTGAGTAATAGTATTATTGATTTTTCAACATAAGCGCTTTCTTTTAGTCAGCTCAACTTAATTACTCACATGAAATATCAGACACTTATGATTGTGGTTCTAAATTCAAATAATAATTGCTTCATGCTATAGATATATCGCAGTCCGTTCATATCAATTGAAGCATGTTCATACTTTATCTATCGGTTGATTCCTTTTTGTCTGCTTATATATATATATATATATATATATATATATATATATATATATATAATGTTTATTACCATCATTACTAACTACCTGATGAGACATTGTTCTTTCAATGTCGAAACAAAATGTACACTTTTGTAGTAGATTGTAGTTTGTACATGCTCTAAAGGATAATTTATAATAAATATTCATTCCTCTATTTTATAATGAGCACTGTTTTAAATTAATGTTTTGAACGTTGTAAATATTTTCTTCGTTCCTTATTCATTTGGATATATATATATATCCGAGTGAGTACAGAACGAAGAAAGAATTTTTTTCACCTTCCAAAATATTAATTTAAAACAGTGCTCGATATATAATGTATAGAGCTGTGAATATTTATAGAAATTTATGTGAATATATAGAAAAACTTATGTACATGTTCTAAAATATAATTTATAATAATAATAATATATATATATATATATATATATATATAATACGCTATTATATATATATATAATAGTGTATTTGGGCAATAATCATTTTTTGTACAGGTTTTATTAAAAATGACAGACAAGGATTTTTTTATAACTTTTCTTCTGTTCTAATGAATATTTTTTGTTTTCAGAATTCAAATGATAAGATTTGACCTCTAAAAAGAAAAAAAAATCATCAGAACACATGGAAAAAATTATATAAAAACTTAATTATAATACCTTGTCTGTTTTTTTTAATATATTTATGTACAGATGGTGTGTGGGTGTTGCTATACCGTGATGTAATTGGTATTAGCACAAAAAATAATCCATCACAGCGAGCTGAATTCAATTTCGATGACAGTTGTTTTTCATTGATATTTTTGAAAAGATATGCAAGCAGATTATGATCAATCCATCACTAGATCTACTGGTTAAAAAATACACTTTTACGAGCAGGATTCAACGAAGCGAGTCTAATCCCCGGTTTTCCGATGCAAGAGCAACAACCTGCCTGTTTCTTTCTGATGCCAGAGCAATAACCTTCCTGTTTCTTTCGTAAGCCTGGTCTCGTTGACAGGACCGACTTTGTCCTCAACCACCACGTTTTCAGATCACCCACATTCATGTCCCATATTCTGTTTGAGTGGGAAGATTAGTCAACTCAAAATATCGAGCGTGAATGAGTAAACCGTTACCCAAACCACTCTCCCATATCTACTGTGCCATCCTAGTACAATAGTACATCTTTAACACTCATTGTCACTGATAAAGCCAGAGATCGATCTCATTAAACCGATTAATTAAACGGAAATGATATAGTTAGAAAAGTCAATGTTAGGAAAGAGAAAGAAAGAAAGAAAGAAAGAAAAGAGAAAAATAAAACAAAAAAGAGGAAAGAAGATTATCTTCTGCTATTCGGTATAAACTCATTAGTTTGTTAAGCTTTGGGGGTTGTTTTTGAGCTAAGAGACAGGATTAAAATCTATAGAAAAAAAAAAAGCAAAAAAAAAAATGACTGTAGGTTAGAAAAATAAACCGGGTGAGTGTAAAATAGGGACGGAAAAAATATATATATATAAAAATAGTAATGAGAGAAAGAAAAGCCTGAAATAGAAATCAAGTAATTAGATATGATATGAAAAAAGGTAGGCGTGAGATTGAGAAGAAAATGTATTCTTTCGGCTTCCCATTCCACTAGGGAAGTGGATGTCGTGAAAAAAGAAAACAGAAAACAAAAATAATTAAATG
Organism: Ascarosepion bandense; assembly: GCA_037127315.1. Lineage (NCBI taxonomy): Eukaryota > Metazoa > Mollusca > Cephalopoda > Sepiida > Sepiidae > Ascarosepion > Ascarosepion bandense. Next base: position 2,023,487 of record JBBBDQ010000993.1, on the reverse strand, counting down.
TAAACGTGTAACCACCTATTAAATGGGATTTTTCTTTTGCTTAACTTAACTAACTTCTCTCGTCTTTCTGCATTTCTTCTTTGTTCCTGTTTTTTTTTTTTATATTTCTTCTTTGTAACTACCTTCTTTCTTTTTTTCTGTATTCCCGCTTTTTTATTTCTTTCTTTTTCATTCTTCCTTTCTTTTTCTTTTGCTACGTTCTTCATTTTTTTCTTCCTTTTTACTCCTCCGAATTCCTACTTTCTTCTTTCTATTTTTTCTTCTTTTCTCTATTCCTACTTCGTTCTTTCTTTCTTTCTTTCTAACATTTTACTTTTCTCTATACCTATTTCTTTCTTTCTTTCTTTCTTTCTTTCTTTCTACTTTTCTCTATTCCTACTTCTTTCTTTCTGACTTTTTACTATTCTATATTCCTACTTCGTTCGTTATTTCTTTCTTTCATTCTTACTTTCTTTTTGACATTTTACTTTTCTCTATTTCTACTTCTTTCTTTCTTTCTTTCTTTCTGGGTTTTTACTTTTCTCTATTCCTACTTCGTTCTTTCTGTCTTTCTTTCTACTTTTCTCTATTCTTACTTTGTTCTTTCTTTCTTTCTTTCTACTTTTCTCTATTCTTACTTTGTTCTTTCTTTCTTTCTTTCTACTTTTCTCTATTCCTACTTCGTTCTTTCTTTCTGACTTTTTACTTTTCTCTATTCCTACTTCTTTCTTTCTTTCTTTCTTTCTTTCTTTCTTTCTTTCTTTTTACTTTTTATACTCTCGATCCTTCTTTTATGAGCTTTTTTTATTTTACAATATTTTTGAAACACTATGACGCGTGTTGAAATCCTCACAGAACCTAATATTTTAGAAACTGTCGCTAACATTTTTGTCGAGATTTTTTACCAAAGCTACGTTTCGTTCAATTTCACAAAGCAATCGATACAATTTGAATTAGCTGATTTGTTTGGAGAAAAACTTTAACAAAAACCCTACTTTGGTTTTTTCGCACCCTTGTAAAACCACCTGTATTTTGTACTCGCTTACCTGTTTGCAATTCTCCCCAAAATTTGGTTTCCATCGTTTAATGTGTAGCGGCCTCGGTGATGCTTGGTAAATTGGCCTTGTACCAAACACAACCCAAGTCCCCACAATTTAAATATCAGAAGGTTGGGTATTGAAATATGGAAGGATAAAATATTTCGTTTCTACATTAAAGTAAAAGTTTATTTACAGAATGGCGAAATTGTAAGAAGAAAAATATAAGTGCAATTTTGTTAACTGAACACTATAACATATTTGTTAGAAGACAAATATTCATAGAGAAAATGCATGTAGTTTTGTGATTAAAATTGTTCCAAGAGAAGTATTTAAAATGTTCCACAGACGTTTACAGTTCCTGGTTGATAGTAGTAGAATGTAAAGTCTTATGTTCCTTTCCCTTTTGTCGGTAGGTTGCCGACAGGGTAAGAGAGAAGGTGAAACAAATAAAGAAATTGTACGTAGAGTGTCCTGTTGTTGTTGTTGTTTTCTTCGGCGGCGTAGAGTAAAAATGAAAAAAAGGAAAATTGGAAGAGATAAAATGAATATGTGACGCGCCCTTACGTCCGGGTTGGCTTCTTGAAATTTATTTTGTTACATTGCCACAAGGTCCGTCAACTAACCTATCTCATGTTGACTGTTTTTGACCGGTCAAGAGATGTCGTTTAAGTAGTAGATTTGTCATGTGACCGGCTTCAGCGGGCATTTTCTTCTATAGGTGTGAAAAAAAATTGACTTTGTGAAATTTGCATTGGTTTGGGTTTTTCAAAATGTTTTTAGTCGTTTGAATCCGATTTTGTGGGTGTGCAGTTTTACTTTGTGTGTTTTAGTTAATTGTTGGATGGTGTTTTTTTTCTAGGGAAATTTTCCTGTCTCTTAATACTCTGCTCAGCTTCTGGAATGCGTCCTTGCGTATTCCAATTCGCATTTGGATCTCAGTGTCGCACTTTCCGCTTTCCATTAGAACACTTCCCAAGTACGAGATACTAGATTAGCAACTAGGTCCCACCCTTTTACAGTTAAACAAATAAGATGTAACCGTAAATTCTACTCCAACAGCTTCTTTTCTCGCGCTTCCCGCCTGTGGAACTCCCTTCCACAAGTCTGCTTTCCCGACAGTTACAATCTACAGGTGTTTAAATGTAGGGTCAATAGACACCTCCTATCACACTAACTCCTAACTATTCTCACAACACTCTCATCTACCCAACCCTCATTCTCGGTATCCTCACCCGCCTATCACCCACCCTCTGTTATTTCCTATATTTAATCAGCCTTTCTCCACTCTACGTAGCCCCCTGCACAGTAGTGGCAGTGACATGCCTTGCTCGGGGTGAAACGCTTATAAAAAAAAATAAAATAAAAAAAAAACTTAAATTTTTGTACTTGCTTGATTTTAGTATCCCAAATCTATAATTGACATTTTGGGCTCCTCCATTTGCTGATGACCATACATTCGGTTTTCTTGTAATTTATTTGTAGTCCTTTCTTTTGACTTTCTTCATCTACCTTATTTTAGGAGGTCTTGTAGTTTTCTTTCCGTGCCAGCTATCAACACTGTATCATCTGCGCATCAAAGTCGAGCTACAAAAGAGGATCAGAATCATTGAATTGAAAATATTTATAAAAAGGCACAAGAAAGCTACGTTACAGCAGCGAGAAAGTGATTGAAGCCGAGATACCAGGACAGGACTGATAACATTACATATTATTCTTTGAATTTTGTCAAGAATTTCTAAATACATAGCAAAAGCACCAGAGTAGTCATGACAGCAATACTCAATGAACAAAGGGTAAATTTATAAAGATAATTTAAAAAATATCTAGATGGATAGCACGATCGCTTACATCTTGAAAGAATATAACATTATTATAACACTGATTGATATGGGCCATATATATATATATATATATATATATATATATATATATATATATATATAATCTAAAAAAGGAAGTGCATATAGGTAAAATTTAAAAAAACACAGATCCTATGAATATTAATTTAAGCCGTAATAAAAATGATCCAGGTGGAGGGGTCGATGTAAATAGTATTATCTATTTACAGAATATTTTGTTTTTGATCGCTGCTGATGAATCGAAAACTTTCTCGCTGAAATAGCTACTCAACGGAATAAAAATTTCATAATTTATTGACATATATAATGTTAAATATAATAGAGAATGAATGTCTATGTTTAATCATGAGCCGTTCTAAACATCGTATTTTAGTTATAATTTCAGGCGAAAATAAAGACAAAAATTGTCCAACATTTGATTAAAACATAATAGACATTCATTCAGTATATGTTTAGAAAATTATCTTTTGCCTCGATACACTATATATATATATATATATATATATATATATATATATATATATTTGGGTAACAATCTCTCTTTTATGCAGTTTTCAATAAAAATGACAGACAAAGTATTATGGTTAAGTTTTTATGTAATTTTTCATGTGGTCTTATGATATTTTCTTTTGAGGACACAAATTAAATAAAAAAAAAATAATAATTCTCTGAATGTTTTGTCTATCCGAACGCTTTCGGCTATACTTTTACCCATTATCGAGGATGGATTTTATTTTACATGTAACAGAATGTATGTAGTGTTATGTCTGTTTGTAGAGTAGTGTCTATGTTTTATGTTCCGTACTTGATGTTGATATTATTGAGTGTTGGGTTTTTCTTTTTTATTCAAAATGTTTCCATTATTTTAACAATATATATATATATATATATATATATATATATATATTGATTGTTTAATACTTAGTTTTTGGTCCTAATAGGGTGAGACCAGTACAAATTTGTCTTAAAAAGTGTTCGATACAATTATACTTTAGAACTTTGAATTAAAAATCGCCTGAAGACACTGTTGTGTGTCTTCGTTTTGGTATAATTAGAAGATAACACAAACTTGAATTAATGATGTTTATTTTTGGGATAAAACTTTAGGTTTTTACATCAAGTTACAACCTTTAAATTTTGTGTGGATACAGGAGCAGACTAACTAAATTCTCTTCACTGTGGGAAGCTAGTAGTAAACGAGCCTATCCCTTCTGGACTCTAGTGGTCAACTGACTAGCCTCTCCCGCTTTTCAAATCTCCTACACAAAACTACTGTCCTTAGCTCCTACTTCTTACTCCTACTCTTACTCCTGCTCCTACCAAAAGAAACGGTTCCTTATTTTGCCGCCTAATTTTGAATTCTTGGCGTCAGTGTGTCTATCTTTTTCTATTTTTAGAACACTCGCCATTTTGTAAACCATAACAACACAACTCATGGTAGAAACCTGGGTAGCGAAATAACTGGTTTAAAAAAAGGAATATATATATAACTTAAAATTTTCCATATGTATTTACGGGAGAAGATTGCCTAGTGTCGAGGCTAGAGCGTTTATAGACATAAACAGTGTGGATATAGAATCAAAACTGCATGGTCACTGGCAGATCCAAACCTTAAGACAGTCGTTCCAAAACTTTCTTTCTCTGGGCTGCATTTTAGGAATGAAATTTTCCTCGCGCATCAACAAATTATATCAATAATTATTCATAATTATTTATACTGTGACTGCGTTGTGGTGCAGTGGGTATCGGTTCGGAACGAGAAATTGGGAAGTCGGGTTTCGGATTCCAGTTGAATTACTTACGCGCAAATACCCTTGGGAAAGGTATTAACTTGTCTCTTCCCTCCAGTTATCGGTTAAATAACAGGACAAATTGGGTTCTATAGACTTGGTCAGCAACCAGTCTACCACAGAAAGTAATGGCAACCTACTGCGGGATAATCATCTGCCCAGTCAGTTATCTCTTTCGAGACATGATCGCCCAAGCGTCTATCACGCATGGCACTTCAGTCAGTTTTCTTTCAACATTCAGTTAAGTGCCATACGTGATACACGCTTGCGCGATCATGTCTCGAAAGAGACATGACAGACTGGGCAGAAGATTATCCCGCAGTAGTTTGCCATTGCTTTCTGCGGTAGACTGGTTGTCTAGCCAAGGCTATAGAACCCAATCTGTCCTGCTATTTAACCCATAACTGGAAGGAAGAGACGGATTAATACCTTTCCCAACAGTATTTGCGCGTAAGTGAATGCAATGAATTCGACTGGAATTCGAACTCGGCTCCCCGATTTCTCGTTCTAAGCCGATATCCACTGCACCACAACGCACAGCATGGCACTTAACTGACTGATACTGGGACTCATGCATGCAATTACAAGTAATCCATAATAATATTTTAACCTTTGATATCTTACTGTTTTATTTGGTGTTAGGCCGATTTTATTCTCTGTGTGTGCGCATGCGTATGTATGCGTTTGTGAGTATGTCTATATATGTGCATATGTGCACATTAAGGTTATGACATTTTGACTTTTTGCAAAATAATGGATTTCCTGTATCATAATTCGATGAACTTTTGTTACAAAATAATGAAGCAGCGTTTAATTCCGTTTATTATTTCTTTTTTAAAAGTCACCTGACACGAAACTGAATTTTTTTTTAACTGTTGCTAAATCTTTGTCTTTCAATCATTCTGCCTCACCTGCTGTTTTCTCCCGCTGCGCACATCAGGCGCGCCGCACCGTATGAGAATCACTACCTCAAGAGATCATCAGACCAAAATTTGACCAACTCAAATGGTGACGTCAGCGAGGCTTAAGAATTAATTACTCAATGCGTTATTTTATACTGCATTCGGAAATTCTATTGTACTGGTATCCATCCATTCATCTAACCCTCCCTCCGCGTTCTCTGAGCTCAATGTCCGTTACTGTCCAGAGATAATGGCTCTCCAGTAGAATTATCCATAGTTATCGGAATCTATCGTGCATTTGCTTTACAGAGATCGTATTTGCACCGTTGGGTCTAACCATCTTTATGCAGTATTAACTGAGTTTGGAATTCAGGATTGTTCCTCTTTGTTGTGGCCTGTTTAGGCCAGGAAGAAAGACACGGGAAACAAGAAGGTATGTTTAACCAGTGTATTAGAATAACAGAACATATATACAAAGTAAGTGTTCGAAGTCTGCAAATAGAAGTGTACGTCCGAACTGTATAGTTACACTGCCACTCGACTGCCACTCGACTGCCACTCGACTGCCTTTCGACTGCCTCCCGGGAAGTCACGCAGGTTAGTATTATATGAAAGAGGAAGAGTCCATTCCCTGTAAATAGGACACTATAACACTATCCTAGATTGGGGTGGAGAGAGCCTCGGAATGAGAAATCGAGAGCCGAGTTTGAATTTCAATGAGTATCATTACATTTGTGGTGATACCACCAACCGAGCAAAAGCGAGCAAACCGGATGTTGGCTCTATGTCGACCAGAAAGCTAATGAATAAAAAGTCGTCGTACGCAAGTGGCTCCGCGCAGATGTTCCGGTTGAAAAATAAAAATTAATCAAATATCAAATTACCATTTTTTTTCAGCCAATGAGAATCCCGGAACCAAATACAAGGATGAAATGCGAAACGATCAGCGTTTTGAGCCAGAAGAAAAATATAAAAGCCGTGACAAAAGGCACCCAGACAGACAGGCACAGACAGAGGAGAAGAGTGTAATTAGTTCCTTCCTTGACCTATGTCAAGCTGCTACTATGTTCGCCTCTTTCTTCCTCCCCTGTTCTCAACGTACTAACTGACCCTTTCTAAGACATTCCACAAACCAACTTGTTGACCTACTGACCTTAGAAACGGCAACTTGAAAATGAACATTCTTTTCTTTCAGCTCATCATTATCTTCCATGAACTCTTTTACCTCCGTTGGACTTTTATTTCAAGCATTACTTATTTTGTAAAACATTAATTGAAATGTATATATGTATAAATGTTATTTTACACTTAAAATTGCCTTTCTTGAAATTATAATCATTTTTGAATTACGCGCAAATACTGCTAAAAAGTATATGAATCCATTTCTTTCTGGAAAAAACATTTTGTTATTCCAAAGAAATTGTTAATGCAATCAGTCAGTTGATTGTCAAACGTAATACACGCTTGGATGACCATGTTTCTTTCGAGACATGACTGACTAGGGAGAAGATTTTCTCGCAGTAGATTGCCATTACTTTCCGCGGTAAACCGGTTGCCAACCAAGGTTATAGAACATAATCTGTTCTGCTATTCAACCCATAGCTAGAGGGAGAAGTGATGGATTAACACTTTTCCTAAGGGCATTTGTGCATAAGTAGATGAAACGAATTCGACTGGAATTCGAACTCGGATTTTCAAATTCTCATTCCGAGCCGATATCCACGCAATAGAACGTGCGAAATATTCGCTCGTCACAATAAATAAATAAAATAATTATTCCTACAATTTAAAATGTTTCTGCTTTAGATAACCAACAAAATTTTTACCAGATTAGTTGCCAAACACGGCTAGAAAATAACCCTTTACCTATTGGGAGAGATTTCCAAACAGCATTCATTAGTAAGAAGTGAGCCTATCCCTTCTCACGTGAAACTTGAAACTTGTCCGCCATTTTTCTGTGTCCTTCAAGCTGATAATCGTTATGAAGATTATCTTTATTTTAAATTAATCAAAACAGAAAGGAGAGGTACGGAATGACCGCTGTTTCCTATTTTAATTAAAATAAAGACAGATATTTGTGAAAAAAATTTTTCTCAAAGAAAGTAACGAACTCTGTATTTTGTAATAGAAAAATAAGTTGTTTTTGAAGAATTCTCGAGATATCGAGATCCTGGTGGGTAAGTATATATATATTGAAATTAATTTAGTGAGACACGACAGGCGGCATTGTTTTGATTCCGATTTAATTATTTCTTCCATTTTTTAATATTGGTTTTAAGAATAACATTTACTTTGCATTTACTTAAAATGTAGTAAAGGTTATTCGAGACCAACTTTAATTATGATTTCCTTGAAAAATTAATGTTCTTAGCAATGAAGACGATAAGGAAATACCAAAGGGTTTGGCTTTACTTTAACACAGCATAAACGGACCTATCTATCCCACTACCTATCTATCCCACTACCTATCTATCCCACTACCTATCTATCCCACTACCTATCTATCCCACCTACCTATCTATCCCACCACCTATCTATCCCTACCACCTATCTATCTCACCACCTATCTATCTCACCACCTATCTATCTCACCACCTATCTATCTCACCACCTATCTATCTCACCACCTATCTATCTCACCACCTATCTATCTCACCACCTATCTATCCCACTACCTATCTATCCCACCTACCTATCCCTATCCCTACCCTACCTATCTATCTATCTCTCTATCTATCTCATTCTCTTCAGCTTTCTCAGTACAGTTCATATATATCTATGGAACCGACAAGGTTTCTCTGTTTTTTTTTTGTTTTTTAATTGTATTTTCCCCAATTTGCTGATAAACTACCCTAAGTTCAAATACTTTCGACTTTTGCAGTTATCATAAAGAACCGGTGTGGTAGTAAGAATTTTTTTTTGTCTGTACCTGTTTATTCTTTGAGAAGCTGCAAGAAAAGAATGCGATTTATTTATTGATTTAATTCTAATTTATTTTTTTCTTTTTATGATACTGATATATATATATATAATTAATTAAACAATCATATATATATATATATATATATATATATATATATATATATATTGATTGTTTATTATTTAATTTTTGGTCATAATAGAATTAAACCAGTACACAGTTGTAGTAAAGTGTTCAATACAATTATATTGCAGAACTTTTGAATATTCTTCATTTGTAAACGAGTTATTACGCGAACTAGGTTTCTACCATGTGGTGTCTTCAGGCGATTATTGTAAACTCGTTTACAAATGAACATATATATTTATATATAAAAAAATAAATTGGATGAATTTGTATTTATTTCTGACATAAGTAATTTTCAATAATCTTGGGATTATTTCGAACTATTGTTCTCATCTTGGTTGATATAATACGTTTCGACCAAGTACCCTCTGGTCATCATCATGTGTCCATTGATTGGCTGATATGGATTATGAACAAGATAAATTGGACGAATTTACAAATCCGTTGGTGATAATTTATTTCGTAGATATTTTATAAATATCCAGCTCCTCAGACCAAAATTGTTCACAATTCACAAAATGAATGAGTTAGATTTATCTAGACGAGAGGAATCGTGATGGGTGGGGGGGGACAGGGGAAGACACCTTAAATGCAGCATTTCTATCCCAGGCGATGGATTGAACTTTCAGTAGGCCATTCTCAAATACACGACAGTAAATTTAGGGGCTATATATATATACATGTGTTTTATTAATCCCTATCTATCTATCTGTCTATCTATCTATCTATCTATCTGAGTGCTAAATTTATATTAATCAATATATATATATATTGATTAATATAAATTTATCACTTACCTTAGTGATGCTATATTCTGTACCTCTACACTAGAGTTTCGTAGATAAACATTTGTGTAATTGTTCGGTCCACTCTTCAGAAGATATCATAAAATGCTTGTCAATTTTCTCGTTTTCATTATTTTTTATTAAGCTAAGAAAATAATTTATGCGCTTTTTATTGGTTCTAGGTTGATTTTATTTCCTGTGTGCGCAAGTGTTTACGCGTTTGTGTGTACGCCTTTACATGTATATATGTGCACATTAACATTATGACATTTTGACTTTTTGTAAAATAATTAATTTCCTGTATCATAATTTGATGAACTTTTGTTAAAAAATAACGGAACAGTGTTTAATTCAGTTTATTAAAAGAAAAAGAAAGTCACCTCTGACACGAAATTTCTACAATCGAATATAACTACAGTAGTTCTGTGACTTTGTGGAGCCTTCTAGAACTTGTTTTTGTTTATTTGTAAGTTTCTGTTATGCTGTAGCCATAAACTGTCAAATGCGGTGAGAAATATATAAGTATTATCCAATTACAGAATTCTTCTTCTTCTTCATGAGCCGTGTCCCTTGGGGACGTAGGCGGTCATGGACTTCCACTTGGCTCTGTCTCTTGTAGCTCTCAATATTTTTTCTCTTGGTATCTCTAAACCCCGATCCGCCATCCACTTGCTCAGACCTAACAAGTACGTCCCGCGCTGCTTCCCCCCTCTCTCCATCACTTTATCCGACCTGTAAGTATTAAATTCTCTAAGCCCTCCTTCCTCATTACGTGTCCCAGGAACCTAATTTGTCTCTTCTTGATATTAATTATGTTTTCTTCTCGTTTGCATCCTTTCCAACACCTAATCGTTGCACACGTGATCCGTCCATGGTATCCTCAGCATCCTTCTGTAAAGCCACATTTCTGCTGCCTCAAGCTTCTTCTTCATCTTTGATGAGATCGTCCAACATTCACTTCATACAGAAGGATAGATATCACATATCAATCCAACACTCTTTTCTTTGTTTTTAATGAGATTTTCCCATTTTCAGTACTCTGGTTAGCGTTTGAAATGCGTCTTTGGCCATGCCAATGCGTCTTTGGATCTCCATGTCACACTTTTCATCCTCTGTCAAAACGCTTCCCTGGTATTTGAATTTTTTACTTGTTTTAATTTAGTTCCTCCGACATGTAGTTGGCATATTGGGCTCCTCTTTTTGCTGATGACCATACATTCAGTTTTCTTGAAGTTTATGCTCAATCCTTTCTTCTCACTTTCTTTTACTACCTTTTGTAGAAGTTCCTGCATATTCCTTTCCGTGCCTGCTATCAGCACCGTGTCATCAGCTTATCTGATATTGTTGAGATTGTGGCCGTCAATAATGAATCCCAGTAAAGCTTTTATTTCTCTCATAATTGCTTCGTTATGTAGGTTGAAAAGATCCGGTGACAAAACACATCCTTGTTTTACGCCCCTTTCTATTTTTGCATACCTGCTGAGTTTACTTCCTATCCATACACAAACGGTTTGCTGCCAATATAAATAAATTGATTATCTTTTCCGAAAATGTCAAGGTTGTCGAGCATCTCTATCAAATCTTTTTGTCATACTTTGTTCAATGCCTTTGCATTGTCTATAAAGCACAGATAAAAGTCCTGCATCTGTATTGCGCGTTCAAATCGCATTCACAGCATGAATATCGTATTCTTCGTTTCAGTATTTTTGACGAAGACACATTGTTCTTGTTCTATCTTCGGGCCAATTCTGCTGCGGGCTCTGTTCATCAGAATCCGGATGATGAGTTTTGTTATATGGCTCATTAAACTGATTTCTTTGATGGAGCTCACATTCTTTTGCACCTGGCTTCTTAGGTAGTTTTTTTTTTTTTAATCATCTCACCCCAAGCAGGTCATTCTACTGCCACTATTGCGCATGGGGTTACATAGAAGGTAAAGAGAAGGAGTGGTTAGACATAGGGAATGTTAGGAGGAAGGTGACAGATGAGTAAGGATAGCGAGGATGAGGGTTGGGCAGATGGGAAGAGTGTTTGATTGAATGGAAGCAGGTTAGTGTGTTAGGTGTCTTGACCTTACATCTAAACTCCTGGAGATTGTAGCCGTCGGGGAAGCAGTCGTGTGGAAGAGAATTCCACAGTAGGGAAGTGCGAGGAAAGAAACTGTTGAAGATTGATCTGCTTAGGTTCTACGATATATTGCCGATGTTGTATATTTCGTTTGTTATTTCTGTTGGCCTGTCTCCGCCAAAGCCTTTCAGGGACATCAACATCTCTATTACAATCCCGTCTGGTCCCGCTGCTTTGTTTCCCTTCAATTTGGCTATTGCCGATTCCACTTCGGTTTTTAATATTTCTAGTCCATCCGTAATTTTGCGCATTGTTGGTTGCTCTCTCTCTTGTGTGTGGAAGACATCTCCGATATCCTCGTCCCATCTCTGAAGTATTTTTTCTTATTCTAATATTAGTGTGCCTTCCTTGGCTTTTATACATCCTATTGCTAAGCATGTCCTTTGCCCTGTTAGTTACTTTTTTTTATCCATGTCTCCATTATTTGTTGTGCTCAGTCTTTCTGCTTCGGTGCATTTGTCGTTGAGCCACCTTTCTTTAGTCTGTCTACATTTACTCCGTATTTCCATGTGTAGTCTCTTGTATTCTGTTTCATATCTTGGCGTCGTTTTCTGTCTCTTTTGCATCAGGTCAAGAATCTCTTCGGTGATCCACTCGTTTTTCTTCCGGCGTGAATTTTCCTTTGGAATGATCTCGTTCGCCGATGTCACTAGAGCCGCTCTTAGTGCGTCTCATTTTGAGCTTCCGTTTCTAATTTGTCTTTCGTATATCATTTTCATGCTCTCCGTATATATTTCCTGCGGGTTCGGGTCATTCATGAGTCTATTGTACTGCAGTTTTAGGGTTGTGTTAGGTTTCTTTAATCTCCTTGGTTTTATCCTTTAGCAAGTTGAAAAATAAAGCTTCTGCAAGTTTACAATTTTCGTTTATTTGTAAATTTTTATGCTATGCTGTAGCCATAAACTGTTAAATGCATTAAAATACATAAGTACTATCCAAATACATGATTAGTCAGTCAGTTAAGTGCCATACGTGAAACACGCTTGGGCGATTATGTCTCGAAAGAGACATGACAGACTGGGTAGAAGATTATCCTGCAGTAGGTTGCCATTTCTTTCTGCGGTAGATTGGTTGCCAGCCAAGGGAGGCTATAGAACCCAATCTGTCCTGTTAGTTAACCCATAACTGGAAGGAAGAGACGGATTAATACCTTTTCCAAGGGTATTTGCGCGTAAGTGAATGCAAGAAATTCAACTGGAATTTGAACTCGGCTTTCCGATTTCTCGTTCCGAGCCGATATCCACTGCACCACAACGCACATCCCGATTAGTAAATTGAAAAAAAAAAAAACAAACAAACAAACAAACAAAAAAAAAGCAAAATATTTTAATTAATTAATTCTTTTTTTTTTTTTTTTAATTTTATTGCTTATATGATAAAATCAAATTTTCAGTTTGAGGGTGAACTTTTTCAAGAACTAAAACAAATTAACTCCTCATTAATTGAAAGTTTTTTGATTGATGATACAGACGCCTATCATTATTCTTTTATTGTATGTGCCGTGTCATCAAAGACATGGGAGATCATAACCCTCCACAATTTCTTGTCCTTTGTAGCGCTAAGCAATGTTTGACTGTTTGCTTTTATTTCATGTGCCGTGTCCTTCAATAGGCGGGAGATCATAACCCTCCACAATTTCTTGTCCTTTGTAGCTCTAAGCAATGTTTGACTGTTTGCTTTTATTTTATGTGCCGTGTCCTTCAATAGGCGTGAGATCATAACCCTCCACAATTTCTTGTCCTTTGTAGCTCTAAGCAATGTTTGACTGTTTGCTTTTATTTTATGTGCCGTGTCCTTCAATAGGCGGGAGATCATAACCCTCCACAATTTCTTGTCCTTTGTAGCTCTAAGCAATGTTTGACTGTTTGCTTTTATTTTATGTGCCGTGTCCTTCAATAGGCGGGAGATCATAACCCTCTACAATTTCTTGTCCTTTGTAGCTCTAAGCAATATTTGACTCTTTGCCATCCCTTTTTATCCATGCTCTGCTACTCATTCAACCGAATTCGTTAGGCAGATTAATCGCTGGGGTTACCTGCCTTCCTTTGACTCAGTATATCTAATAATTGTTAAATTCTCCAAATCCTCATTATATCCCAGAACTGTTTGCGATCTTATTTGTATTTTAAGTACAGATGTTCTTTTCGTTCCTATTTTTTCCAAAACTTTCTCGTTGGTGATATATCCATTCTGTGGCATTCTCAGCATCTGTCAATTGAATCATATTCGTGATGCTTTGAGTCCCTTCTCCATTGTTTAGCGTTCATTGTTGTAGAGGGGGATAAATATGTATTACATTTTTCCTTTGTTTTTTATGTAAAATTTATGTCTTAATAATTTGCTTAGTTTCGAGAAGGCCTCATTTGCTGTTCCGATTTAGCTTCGGATTTCTGTGGCATATCAGTAGCAAGACTGAAATGTTAGTAATCAATTAAGTCTCTCACTTTGATCGATTTTATTGACAAAGGGGACAGACAAGAAAATGGTGGGAAAAAAGGATGCGGAAACGAGTAGAAAAGGAAGCGAATAAAGGAAAAAGAGAAAATGAAATTTTAGAAAGTGTTAAAAAAACAAAGAAAAAAGATTAACGAGATAAAAAAAAATAAACGAAAAAGAGTTGGAAAAACGAAAGACAAAAGAAGAAAAAACGGAGAAGTAATTCAGCAAAAGACGATAAGAAAAACGGAGTAAAAAAAAAGGTAAGTGAAAAATAATGAAAGAAAAAGAAAAGAAAAAAATCATTAAAGACAAAAAGAAAAAGAAAAGAAAGGGAGAAGATAAAAAGAAAGAAGTGAAAAAATAAAACATAAAAGAAAAGACAAAAAATTTAAAAGAAATAGAAAAAATAGAAGGAAAAATAATTTGGTCTTGAAAATTTCGGATCACTGAATTAACTCTATTTTTTGAAGATAACCCGCTGTTTCCGCCTCGATGAAGCCCGTCTAATCTTCTGTCATTACGTGCTTAATTAAGTGAGATGTTAGATGTGGATCAGACGAAATAAAATTAGCAAACAAAACTTGTTAGCTATTTTAATCTGTGTTATCTTGTCTTATAATATTTTTCAACCCGACACCATTAAAATGTGTAAAACTTTCCTGTATAATCTCCGCATCAATTATCACTGTCCCTCGTTTACCAATTATTCACAAAGCATAGTTCAGTTTTGGTAAGAAGTTTCAAATATGGAGCTTTTCATACCACATTCCAAACGAATCTATTAATGGAAAACAGGTAGCACTACTTCTTTCCCTCCCGAGACCAATGTACTATTGAGGAGAGGGGCTGATGATAACAGAGGTTTGGTTTAGTTTGTCTAAAGGCATGTCAACTCCTTATGGGTCATTTAATGTCGAAATGTAATTTCCTTATAAACTTTGGTAATTTTTTTTTTCATATTTGTTGTGGATTCTGGTTGAGAAATCACACAAAATAATAAATAACAAAAGCAGATATGGAGAAAGAAAATGTAAGTTATATTGAATAAAAATATACAAACTGGAACACGGGTTAGTCAATTCAGGAATACTATTAGTAGAATCAATATATACAGTGTTGTAGTGAAAAAGTATGTCCGGATAATGAGTCTATATCCAAAACAACTCCAACTTACTATGCACCAACTTACTGACCAACTAAGCGACTCTAGAACTGTACAACTACTCAACTACACAACTCTACAACTATATTTAGTCGTCCCTCCCAGTAAGGGCAACATGTGACACATGGTCAGTTATAACTGGGATTTCCGGGCGATATGGCCCGGCCAAAAAATGTCTATTTTTGCCCAGTTGTGCTTCTACCCTTCGGCGGAACCACGACTGGGTTATTGCTCTCTGCTCGGAAGCAGAGAGCGCCCTCCACCTGAAGACAGAGAGCTGACAGTGTGATAATAGCAGAGGCAACTCTACAACTACTGCTCTCTGTAAAGGTAGGATAATATGTACACATCAGGCGAGTTCATTCTTGTATCCAAAAAGTGGTGACCCCCAACAGTATTAAAATCTATTGATTTGTTTTCTAAAAAAATGTATTTTTATACTTTCATTTTGGAAAGGATGGAAACGAAAAGAAAATTATTACTGAGCATCAGGAAGATACAGCTGAAGTTCTTGGGACATGCAATGAGGAAGGAAGGCTTGGAGAATCTGATACTATCAGGCCAGATAGAGAGAAGGAGAGACAGAGGAAAACAGCGTGTAACGTACTTTACTGTCCTGAGCATGTGGATGGCAGAACGGAGGTTGCGTGGTGTAACAGGAGAAAGCGTGCTAAGAGCCACTACAGATAGGGAGACGTGGAAGGCAATGATCGCCTACGTCCTGAAAAGACAAGGCAAATAGAAGTGTTTTGACATCAGTCTGGAGATTTAATATTTGCCCATAGCTGACATTCTAACATGTGCTAACAACCCGAGCCAGGGTGAACCTGGAAACAACAGCAATTAAGATGTTGTTTCACGCCCCTCACCCCTACCTCCGATCAGAGGTCTTACTGCTGGATGTAGTCTATCGTTAAGTGACATGGGTATTCATTGTTGGAATAGGAATGACCTTGAACAAAAAAAAAAGCAAATAAAAAATCTACCAAATATTATAAGAGGTAGAACTTAAGATAAACCTTTCCAAAACAAAAACTATGATCTTGAATTGAAATGAAACCAGTGATAGCACCTAACTTGAATCTATCGTCAGAATCCATCTTCACATTTATAAATCTATCATTCTATCCGGCTATTTTATATAACATATGTAAACGCCCAAGTAAGATATACAGTATGTTAATCCATTAATGTTTCTCGTAAATCTAATATCAATTATAAAATTAAGAATAAGAATCTGATATTAATTGTCACGATTACGGTTAGGGGGAAGGGTTCTATCATATTCAGTGCTACTACTACTAATAATAATGAAATTAACTCATCATTCATTTATTTAGTTAGTACATTTTGCGCTGCTGTGGTCAAGATTCACCTCCATCTCCACATTGTAGTTCATGGTGACATTCGAGTCAGAATAGTGCAATGGCTTGCCGGTTCCTTTTGCATTGCTGTGGTCTCCATTCTCCTTCATCTCACAATTGTGGCTGATGGTGGCATTCTAGGCAGGAGAGTACAATGGTTTGCCGGTTACATTTGTGCCGCTGTGATCCGGACTCCCCTCCATCTCTCAATTGTGGTTCATGGTGACATTCAAGACAGAATAGTGTCAACATCAGTCAACATACTGATCATTTCCAGTTCATATGTCTTTTCGTCGCTTTCTTGTTCGTATGTCTTTAAGTCGCTTTCTTGTAGATATAATTCACCCGGTGATAGGAAAGTCACCAACATATCTTCGAAACTCTACCCACTTCGTGGAACTTATCAAAGATGCTCCCATCCAATGCAATCAGATAGTGAGCCTGGACGTGTGAGTCGGCTCGCCAAGGTATCCACGGTGGAGGCTCTATTGGTAGTCAGGGACAGACTGGCCTCGTACTCATCCCTAGGAGAACGTACTAAGATTCCACTAGACAGCATGTGGAAATGCTGACTTTCTGCACACAGACAGCACACTTCGGATTGGGATCAGACATATATCGACAGGATGAAGGGTTAGCAATGGGCTCGCCATTATCACCATCACTGGCTAACATATATATGGAATACTTTGAAATAGCATTAGAATCTACAGCTCTAAAGTCAACTTTATGGTTGAGATACGTTGATGACACCTTCATACACTGGCCATACCAGGAAGAGGTCTAGACGCTAATGGACGATTTGAACTCAATAAGATCAATACAATTCACTATAGAAAATGCGAGTGACAACAAACTAACATTCTTGAATGTACTAATATATTAAACAGACAGGAGGTTCAAGATATCCGTATACTGCAAGCCAGCATTCACCGGACAATACCTCAGCTTCAACTCCCACCACCAATACAATGTAAAGAAAGGGATCGTCTACTTCCTGCAATATCCAGCAAAAGTTATTAGCGGCGACCCAGAAACATAGGAACAAGAAATGGTCAGTATAAGCAGTACCCTACAATGTAACAATTTTCCAGGGTACATGACAACAGCTCCAACGAACGTGGAAGGAAGGGCGCATGAGAATCACAACTTTCAGAAAACATCCTCGGTCTATCTACCCTATTTGAAAGGGTTATCAGAGAAAATACAAAGGATCTGTGGTCCATATAACATCAAGACGATCTTCAGAAGTGGTTCTACACTTCGCAGGTACCTCCCCCGAGTAAGGCCCCCCAACAGAGGAGGACTTGACTAACGATTGGGTGTACACCATTCCATGTCGCTGTGGAAAGAAATATAAAGGAGAAACAGGCCGCCCCCTTAAGGTAAGGCCACAAGAACATCGCAAGGCCGTAACACGAGGGGAGATAGAAAAATCAGGCATAGCTGACCACATATGGCGGGAGAAAGGGGATCACCGTTCCCTATGAGATGAAGTTGAAATAATAGAGAACACCACTGGGAACTACGTAAACTTAAGGAAGCAGCACATATGCTAGGCCACAAAAATCTCCTAATCCAACCAAGCTTAGAAATTAATACAATATGGGAAACAGTAATACGGAGTGCTAGAGAAAATTATTAGCATAAAATATTACAATATGATCTCTGGTTAAAAAAAAAATACCCGAAAAAAACATTAACATCAAAAATTGTAATATAAACTCTAGTAAAAAATGGTTACTGAAACATAAGGTTTATAAGCCCCAGAAATTCCTCAAGGACACATGGTCCAGTAGATATAGACGTTAGTTAGTTACAGTGAATTGACCCAAAGAGTTGTGAGTTCAATACCAGGCTACAGCTGTGATGATCAAATAACTTAGATCGTTAGGTTAAAGGTAGATAACTCATGACTACCAGAAGTGGCTTTGCACAAGAAATGAGAATGATATAACCTAGTTATCGTATTAAAGGATTTGGTTCGAAATTCCTAGCACCTGAAGAAGGCCGGAGCGTACAACGGCTGAAACGTTGTAAAAATGACAACAAAGACGAGGACAATAGTCCAAATAATGAGATCGTGTAAATACTACCTCATCTCAGAAGTATAGACAAACAGTAATGAAATTAACTCATCATTCAGTTAGCACATTTAACGCCACTGTGGTTAGAACTCCCCTCCATCTCACAATTGTGGTTCATGGTGACATTCATGATAGAATCATGCAATGGCTTGCCGATTACGTTTACAATAGGTTACTCCGTCACCCCGTCCCTCTCAAAAGTTGAAGAGACAAAATCTACAAGGCAGTAGTTGGTTTGAACTCAGCTTTCCTTCTCTTAGACTGGTGATAGTATACAGAGGCCGTAGGCTGCCCCGACTACATGCCCCGCCTTTCGGCCGTACCGACAAGATCCAAAAAAATTGAGCACATTACATTTTGAACCGGTTTGTTTGCAGGAGTTGTCGGAAAATTGTCAGTATTAACAAGCAACCGCCTTCGGGGCTTCACTCCAAGTTTTATGTCTGATTGTACTATAATAGACTTTTCCGTGTTTTAGATATGAGCGGAAGGCAGCAGAGGTTTAAAATTAGGGTTTTCTTTCCGCTATATAGACTGCCTTCCTTTTCTGTCGAGTTTCATTCACCGAAATTAACTCATTACTGCATAAACTTTACATAACTAACCTTGCTGATTCATGGAATTTTTTTGCTGATTAATAGCAATTTTCAGGCTTGTAGATTAATTTTTTAAACTATACCCTCTCTCTAAAAATATAGACGCAATGCACTAATGGATTAAAACGTTTCAGTTTAGTAGACTTAATAAAACCAAAGAAGTTACTAATTATTAAATCCAGACGGTGGCTCCAAACTTTTTGGCTAATAGTAACGAGTCAAACAAACCATCGGGGTCACAGGGGCACCACATATGTTGTAGCAATAACGCAAGAGTGTGTTTAAAGTAATATCTAAGGCTCATCTCTCTACATGCTGGTACTAAATTTAATTATCATTTTCCTAGATTGATTGCCATCTCAAAACAAGATAGTCTAGTCAGCCATGTCACTTCGGACATATATATGTCTTTTTGTCACTTTAAACGTTCATTTTAGTGTCTACACGTATTTGTGTGCATGCTCTGTTTGTATTTTCGTATTTTCCTATACCGGTCTGCACGTTCTTAAGAAATCTTATTAAAGAAATATTTGCGCTCTCTGGCAGTATTCGAAGCTGCGACCCTATGACAGAGGAAGGTGCCGTTAGACCCGGCATGTTATAATCAACTAAGCTACTAAGAACAGTATGTCAGGCAAGACCACATTTGTGCCTTTAAGCGAAACTTTTCTCGTCATAGATATCCTGAAAGAAAAATGTTCATTTCTGCACATAGATTTGGTTTTGCGTACGAAAATTCTGGACAGCCACAAGGAATAGGCATTTTTTTTTTTATTCATTTCACCCCGAGCAAGGCAGAAATGCCACTGATGTGCAGTGGGCTACATAACTAAAAAGATTAATTAGAAAAGAGTGAGGAGTACAAACTAGTTAGAAAGGAGCAATAGAAAGCTGAGAAAGCAGGTGCGATGACAGATATATAGGTGGAAAGAAAGGGAAGGTTATACGGGGGTGGGGAAAGAGCTAGAGTCCAGTGGTTAGTAGATGAGTATTGACTTTGCATTTAAATTTCTGGAGGTTGTAGCCGTCAGGAAAGCAAGAATATGGAAACGAGTTCCACAGGCGGGAAGTGCGAGAGAAGAAGCTGCAGGAGTAGAATTGTCGTCTGCATTTGGCTAACCTGACTGTGAATGGGTGGGACCCAGTTGCCAGTCTGGTTGCACGAGTAAACACCTGTTGAGGAGACACCAGTGACTTAAGTTCGTTGGAGCAGAAACCATGAAAGTATTTATAGAACAGACAAAGGGATGCCACATTTCGACGGTGGGGAAGTGGCTGCAGTCGAGCCGCCAGATCAGTACCTATCACATTACAGACTCTTCTTTGGAGCCTGTCAAGAACACTTAGGAGAACGGCGGGGGCGCCTGACCATAAATGGCAGCAGTACTCCATGCACGGACGGATGGTTGACTTGTATATATGCAGGATGGATTCAGGCGGAAAAACATCCTGGATCGACATAGTGACCCAACCTTCTTTGCTATGGATTCAATATAGTGGTTCCATTTGAGGTCTGAGGACAGGGTAAGTCCGAGGAGGCGTAGTGTATTGCTCTCCGGGAGAATCGCTTGGTCCATGCTTATGGGAGGCAGGAGAGGTTGCCTGTAATGGTTGACAGACAACAGCTTGGTCTTAGACGAATTGAAGTTGACAAGCTACTTCTTGCCCCAGTTCACCACAGAGTGCAGATCCCGTTCAAGGTCAGCAGCGAGATTATGTCTGTCCGCCACGACAGGTTTCTTACTGGTGCGGGAGTATATGGTAGTGTCATCTGCGTAGATGCCTACTTGGGACTTGATCTCATCTGGGAGGTCGTTGATGAAAATAAGGAAGAGCGTCTGACCCAGTATAGAGCCCTGTGGGACACCAGCATTCGTGCTGTAGGATGAAGAGGCGCACCCATTCAAAACGACCTTCATTTTGCGGTTATTTAGAAAAGATTGGATTAGGTCAAGCAGGCGACCGGTAATACCGTAACCCCGTAGTTTGCATAGGAGGCCAGAGTGCCAAACCCTGTCGAAAGCCTTGGAGATGTCCAGAGCAACCGCGCGAGCC
Source organism: Ascarosepion bandense (assembly GCA_037127315.1). NCBI lineage: Eukaryota > Metazoa > Mollusca > Cephalopoda > Sepiida > Sepiidae > Ascarosepion > Ascarosepion bandense. Next base: position 2,002,256 of record JBBBDQ010000993.1, on the reverse strand, counting down.
TCGTCAGACTCATCAAGGGCCTGTAGCATGTACTCCGTTACGGTTGTTAGCAGGTCGGCCCTGAACCTGGCAAAGCGGAAGCCATATTGCCTGTCAGAGAAGAGTTTGTGGGCAGTGAGATGATGAACTATTTCAGCATTGATTATGGCCTCGAATACTTTCCCGTATATCGGTAGAAGACTGATAGGGCGATAGTTGGATGGGTCTGAGGATTCACCACAATTCTTAAATACAGGAACGACTGAAGAGAACTTCCAGCATGCAGGAAAGCAGGAAGCAGAAAGGCAGTAGTTAAACAGTTTAGAGAGGACAGGGGAAAGTTCAGGAGCACACCTCTTAAGGACTATCACCGGGATTCCATCGTCTCTACACGCCTTATGGGGGTCGAGTTTTGTTTTCGGCAATGACTGTAGGAGAAGGTATGACATCCAGAGAGAGAGAGAGAGGGAGGGAGAGAGAGAGAGAGAGAGAGAGAGGGAGAGAGAGAGAGACGGTTTTACGGTATCACCCCTTTTCTTCTGCTCTAGCTCTGCAGTGTACCACTTTACTCTAAAGTAGTTGATATTTGCCCCGAGATAAAAGCCAATATCTCAAAAGTTGATTCTCAAAGTAGGTAGACTTTTCATTGGAAAATTGGCGCAACACAATATTTCAAATCTAGTTAGTTTCCATTTGGCTTTGCGCTTTATTACTGTTGTAATGGAATGTCGTACACTCCCTATCGCCTACGTGGACTGACTATATTAGTAGCCATATATCACGAACATAAGAGATACCTGTAACTTACTTCGGCAATTACTAGCCTGCCACCAGATTTCCTGTTTTGCTGTAGTGTATTCTCTTCATAATAAACTTCTTCTCTGATCTACGCACATGTTGCTGTTCTTTCACTCGAGTACCACCTTGTTTGTCTGTAACCTATTTAAAGGATACAACAATTACACAGAGCTTAATAAATATGGTAGTTATGTGTGAGGTAGTTGGGTAATTCTCGCTGGTATCTGTGGCCGGTGTTCGAGTCTTGGTAAAAGTCAAATTTTAGTTATTAATTTTCAAAGTAAGCCAGTTCTCCCCACTTGTAGGATTATCTTCTTTCTGGCTTTGTAGAAAACGTCAAATACTCAGGTGTTTGGAAACAATACCAATAAACATAGCTAGTAGATTTGTTTTCGACATTCTACTAAAGTCTCGATGTGAACAGTGTTGTGTGTGTTCAAGTCTCTTTTATGGCATGGGGTGATTTTCTAAGCGTAGCTTAAAAGTGGCACAAGGTCGAAAGTAAGGGACACCCAGTGAGGATCGAACTCACTACTCAATTATAATGATTCTAGCGAGACAAGCTTGCTAACCATTACACCACCTCGAGGTGCCAAAGCATGAGATTCATTATTAGAAATAGTAATTAAATTGCTCCCAGCATGTCTTTTATGTAAATAGGAGAGAAAAAGAAAACGAAAAGAGAAGCTCAACGGGCGGGTAGCTGAGAGATATTGTCATAGTAAACAAGAAGTAAAAATACAAATAAAAAAAAGAATCAGAAAAAAGATCAGCGTTGGCGTCATCTAGCAAGCAGTACTGCAAATGTATTATGATTAACTAGTGTCTGAGGGGTCCTGTCTACCCGACCCATCATCCACTCACGCCCAGCGCACGAAACTTCCTCTCCGTTAATAACTATCAAAGTGATATATGCATTATAGGAAGTCTGCCGTAGACTAGCACAGCAAACTCATCTGACATATGACGTAAGTAGATTCTCTAGTCTCCTCTTCGAAGTAAAGAGCCGCAGCTTCTTCAGGCAAGGTGTAGCTACTGTAGTTTCTGTAGCAAGTGGTTTTTACGGGGGTGGAGTTACTAGCACCACGCCCAACCGGTCTTGAATTCACATTTGTCCTTGCTGCTAACCAAAGCTAGAGAAGACAGACTGCTGTGGTATTTAATCCGTAGCTTGGAGTGGGGTGGAAAAGAAATGCGTTCATACCTTTCCAGGGGTGTTCGCAAAAGCGAATGCAACGGCTTCGGCTGAAATCTGAACTCGGCACGCCCATCCCAATTTCCGAATCGATAACTACGCTAATACTTTAGTGAAGCCAATTCTAAACGAGTATCCCGCATTTGTGAATTTCCGCCACAGTAATTAAACTTGGTAAATAATCCTTTGCTTAACTTTAGTTGGTGCTCATCTCACAGACCGTAATTAGTGTAGTGAGTTTGGTTCTCACTGGCAGCCCCAGGCTTCTTACTAGTATTGAAGATGCGACTTACCAAAGAAAATGAGAATTAATTTTAAAAAAATCAAATTCTTACATTGGTTACACTAGCACCACACTCTCCCGTAGGTTAACTCGTCACTTAACGATCATCTCATTCCATACGACCAAAATACAGCTCTTAATATTATCAGTGGATAATGCCAAAATACTATACAGCGTTTACTATAACGAAAGATTGAAAATACACGAAGTTAGTATTATATAAAGAAACAATCTTCATTAAATATATTTCAACACAGTTGACGGCATTTTGAAATATGTATCAAATATGTATAACTAGCAGTATAGCCCGGCGTTGCTCGGGTGTAATGAAAGGTTTAAAACTAATCCATGATCCTGGAGCTCAGACTCAGCCTAAAGAATATTTGTGTGAAGTTTGGTGAGAATCGGATAAAAATTGTGGATTTGCAGAAAGATAAACAGACACACACACAAACATCTTGCCTTTTATATATATATATATATATATATTATCGATTTTATGCACTATTGTAATAACTGCAACCTTGAAACTTCTGAATATCGTTTCTTGGGTTTTTGTCTGTGAGTGTATCAAATTTGATTAAAATCGGACCACTCCTTCTATAACCCGATTTTTTCGATTATCGATTTTCGATATTTATCGGGGGTACCTCGACACAAAACCTAGCCAATAACACTTGCAGACGCTTATAGTACAACTGTAAATTTTCAAAGAAATCGGTTCAGCCGTTTCGGAGTCTATAGGTAACACACACACACACACACACAAAGTTCCATTTATAAATAAGTTTAGATACGTATAAAACATTCAATATATTCGTATCTACGCATGCCGATACTTATATACCACATACGACACTTATACACCACACATATTTTAGAAATATAAGTCCACCCACTAAAAACAACAACAACAAAAAAATTGTCTACGATGCTAACAGTATTTAGTTCTTGATTATGACCAAGCCAGTCGAAACTACTCGAACATAAATAATATATTTGCAAAAAAAAAAAAAAAAAAAAGACAATATGAATAAAGACTAAAGAATATTTTTTAACAATGTATTTCGTACACTGACAGATTTTATCAATGTAAAATTCTTACAGTGACCTTGAAGTCCATCAGAGAACGAAACGTGTTTGTAAAAAATATTTTCCTTTTGTCATATATATATATATATATATATATATGCTAACTGATTTCCTAACGCTTTATTTTAACGTACAACAAGAAGTTTAAAACTAAGGGAGGAGTGAGTCAAGACTAGCGAAATAGTATTGTACATACTTTCATCGGACCTTTTATTTAGCAACCGTTTTCATTCTTAAAACGATACTATAGCCAACTTTTCTTCTTAGCATAATCGGCAGACATCACTGTTACTATAAGGTTTGGCTTTTCTTAATATACTTCAGCTTACATTAGGATTTTATTTTTTCTTTTAATTTCCACACATAGCTGGCTTTCTAGCTTGAATGATAATTTGTCGCTATACCATTGTTTTTTAAAATCGTCTTCAGTACACACCAGATATATTTTGTTTGTCATATATATATATATATTAGTCATCCACATACAAGCATGTTTCGCTATATCACAGCTCATCAGTGTAGATAGACACATCTACTTGCTTCTGGCCGAGATCGAAACTCGACCGATTTGGTGTCAGTCAGAGTCGCTATCCCCTAAGCTATAGGCGCATGGAATCAGAGAAGGGAAATTTTAACGTGTTGTATATAAGCAGTGCATACACACGCCAGTCACCGAAAGAACTCAATTTATTTCTGAAGAGTCACGCATATTTAGCAGAAGTGGAAACTGTTTTTAAAATTTTCTTCTCTAGAGAGCTTAATCGTAATGAGAGCATCATATATTAGTCATCCACATACAAGCCTGTTTCGCTGTATCACACACACACGCACACACACACGCGTGTGTGTGTATTGTTTGTATTGACTGTTTTATTTTCCTCTTCTTTTATCAATCCTTTGAAGGTTATTTAAAGCCAGAAATATTTTTAGATTGTACGATATTTTTCTTTTTTGAGATAATAATGATTGAGGGATACGACTCTTAATAATTAACCAATTCCTAATGACATTTTGAGCGTAAGTGAATATAACCAACACAACTGGAATTTGAACTCCTCTCCTCGAGTTCAAATTCTGAGCCTTTATCTATTACACTACCCACACATCCAACCTTACATCACCTGGTTTTTTTTTTTAATCATTTCACCCTAAGCGGTCACCTATCTAGCTACTGACCAGGTTCGGCGCTGCTTAACTTTGGTGATCGTACGGGAACCGGTGTTTCAGCATGATGTGTCCGAATATATATTTAAATATATATTAAAACAAAAGAGGAAGAAGAACAAAGATAAGAAAAAATATATATTCACCGTAAAGTGGCGAGTCGAAAAACACAAAATAAATATAGATAGCTTGTTATCACTCCTCGCTCTTCAGAGCTCAATTAAGAACAAAAAATGTGTACACAACGCCTAAAAGCACGGGGAGGAGAAGAAAAAATAAAACATTGCCAGAGATTAAGCGCGATGTATCATTGATAGATTGCATTCTAACAATCATTCTTTCAACTGACAGTCGGAATGTTGCTTAGATTTAATATACGGGGTGCATTCCATAAATTTTGGGACTTTTTCAGGAGAGACCTTAATTTCAAAGAAGTACAAAAACTCTAATCTGAAATATAATATATTTTTACCAAGATTTTCTAAAAAATATTCAAAAATAATTTAATCCATTTGTAAATAATTTCTGAAAACTTAATTAAAATCCGACAATTATTTGTTTTGTTTTTTTCAAGAATTTCCAAATCAGTGTGTTTTTCACCGAAAAAAGGTGCTAAAACACGAATCATAAATATTGCGTCGACTGCTAACGCAAAAAAAAAAAAAAAAAATTGACCAAAATTTCGAACGCGCTAGGAAAGATTAAGAATTTAATAAAATAAAAAGAAATACTTTGTTTTTTCCTCTTAATAATAAAACATTTTGATGATAAGTTAAGTTTAAGGCCTTTTTTTATTCATTATGCTATGCTATTTTTCAGTGAAAAAGTGGGGGACATATTTTAAAATTTGAATTCTTATCTGTTTCCTTCTCATCCGGACACTAATCCCAATGCTGGATTTTCAATCCAAGTATCATCCTGAACGGTACAGAGTGGGGCAGAGCAACTTGCTTATTTGGATTTTGGAATAACAAATAAAACAAAAGTAATGCAGATATACGTGTAATTCTTTAAACAGCATCAATTACAACATTTAAATTTTATGTTTTACAAGCTTTAAAGATGACATCAGTTAGATGGCGTCCATTCTGCTCAATACACTGGGTTAATCGTACTCTGAAGTTTCGGTCAACTCTTTCCAGCATATCGGTGGGTATGTTAATAACAGCTTGACGAATGTTGTTTTTCAGGTGAGCCAGGGTGTTAGGACGATCGTTAACAATTGACTTTTGTAGCCCCATAGAAAATAGTCACAGGGTGATAAATCAGGGAACTGTGCTGGCCAATGCAGATCGCCCCTCATAGAGATGAGGTGTCCTAAAAAGTTCTGCTGCAAAACTGCTATTGACACGCGCGCTCTGTTTGCCGTGTAAAGTAAACAGAAACAGAAAGCCCCTCTCCACTATCCTCGGAATAACCATCGCTTCAAGGCCTAAATTCAAATAAGCAAGTTGCTCTTCCCCACCGTGTATGTCTGTGTAGAACAAATATGGTCGCAGTAAGTTTTAGACACACGGCCGGACAGAGAGAATTTGCCGTTTATTTATTTCGATAGATTATACAAGATGCATTCAAGAAGTGTTGATACATTTTTGAAGAGGAAGTTATAATGTTCTGAAATTATTGTAGTTTTAATATATAATTATTATACATCTGAACAGTTGACTTGCCAACTTTCGTTATTTCAGATTGAAGGGGAATGTTGTATAAGCTCTTTAATAATCTTTTATATTTGAGGCTTCGAAGTTCCATGGAACTGAGGAATTCAAAGTTATTTCTAAAAAATTATCATCACTGTTTTCTCAACTGGAAACCAATTAACCCTCCGCAGGAGCTAGCTTAAAAGTCGGCTAGCATATTAATCACTGATAGTGACTATACAATCAAAAGTACTTAAAAAAAACATGAACTTTAAGCAGTTTATATACAATTTTCATCCAGATTTTATTTGAATGAAATGATTTCGTCGTAATTCTGAAAATTTTCTTGGCGGCAGGTGGGGGGGGGGGGATAAATAATGTAGGAAAAATTAACCCTGGAACACTAACCATCAATTAAAGTTACACCACTACTAACCATGGCTATATCATACTTGATTTTGAAAATATTAGATATACATCTTTATTTGAAATATTTTACATGCAGGCACTTCAAACTTTGTACTTTAAGTTAACATTAATAGGAACTGAAAAACATAATTTAAGTAAGAAAATCAGGCACAGAAAATCGTAATTATATTGTAATTAAAATGGCATCATTTGCGCTGGGTATGTGCGTTGTGGTGCAGTGGATATCGGCTCGGAACTGAGAAATCGGGGAGCCGAGTTCGAATTCTAGTTGAATTCATTGCATTCACTTACGCGCAAATACCCTTGGGAAAGGTATTAATCTGTTCCTTCTTTCCAATTATAGGTTAAATAACAGGACAGATTGGGTTCTATAGTCTTGGTCGGCAACCAATCTACCGCAGAAAGCAATGGCAACCTACTGCGGGATAATCTTCTGCCCAGTCAGTCATGTTTCGAAAGAGACATGATCGCCCAAGCGTGTATCACATATGGAACTTAAATGACTGACTATATATCCATGGTTAGTGTTTTTGGGGTTAAGACAAATATTTATTTTTAAAATAATAAAAATCTAAAATAACCACTTAAGTTTAATTACTGGTGTAATTTGGTTATTCTTGTATGCAAGAATCTGTAAATAAATGCAGGAAAACGGAGATTCCCAAAAACCAAACAAACACTCATACGGATGAATCGGAAAAGCACAAAATCTGACTGAACAGAAGATATAAAGTTAGATTAAATCGTAATAATAATAATAATAATAATAATAATGCAATCGATATTGAATAGTAGCCAGTTAAAGCGAGATATCAGAATGATATCCTTTTTGTCCATTCATATCCAAAATAATCTAACTGAGAAAAAGAAATAATAATTAAAATTAAAATTCTTACGAATAGCAACAGGATGAATTTCAAAATTACAATTTAAAAAAAAAAATAAAGCAAGTGTAGATTTTTTTCTGTCTAATCCGATAAAAATTGTGTTTTATTGTTGTGGCTTGCTAGGGCCAGGAAAAAAGACACGAAAACAAGAAGGTAGGTTGAACCAGTGTATTGGAATAACAGAACATATATCTAATCTAAGCTTATTTATAAATGGAACTTTGTCTCCGTGTGTGTGTGTCTGTTACCTATAGACTCCGAAACGGCTGAACCGATTTTCTTGAAAATTTACACAGTTGTACCATAAGCGTCTGCGAGTGTTCTTAGCTAGGTTTTGTGTCGAGGTACCCCCGATAAATATCGAAAATCGATAATCGAAAAATCGAGTTATATAAGGCGTGGTCCGATTTTAGTCAAATTTGATACACTCATTGACAAAGACATAAGAAACGATATTCAGAAGTTTCAAGGTTGCAGTTCTTACAATAATGCAGAAAATCGATAATATATATATATAAGGCAAAATGTTTGTGTGTGTGTTTATCTGCCTGTATGTCGGTATTTTTTCAGCCCTTTTATTTTAGTTTTTGCTTCGGGTTTGACTCTAAGTAGGTATAATTGTAGTTCTTAGTCTCAGCCATGATACCATTTACTCAGAGGACTTATTTAGCCTTCAAAATTCAGTTTATGACGAAAAAAACTTATTTGATATCGATACCAGGAAATCAAAATTTGACTTACACACAAAGTTCCATTATAAATAAGGTTAGATTTATTATTTTATTTTAATTTTTCACAATACATCCCCGCCCAGAAGTGGAGTTCTATAAATACATTATTTACTGAACATCTGTAAACTCTTTTTATAAAATGTTACCAGTCTTCTTGAGAGAGTGGTTTTAAGATGAGTTTGAGATTGTTCTAATTTGAGGTGGAAGAGTGTATTCATTTTTTTTTTTTCGCAGCTGATAGTTTATCTGCGGGTCATTATCAGTTATTATTTTCTTTGATTTTGGATCAGACAGGGGCATTTTTGACTCTGTTACAGAATTCAGTCTGTGCAAGGGCAATTTTTGATAATTTCCAGAATAGAGCTCTATAACAAAATATTAAACGGTTCAGCGTAATGGGCTTCTAAAGAACGCCTCTCGCAGTCGACCTGTAACCAGACATTTGTACATTTTATTTTTGGGGGGAACTAAATGCTTTAGAACAGTGCGTAGGAGCCCTTCAATGACCAATTCCGTTTCGAGTTTTATCATCGCTTGTGCTAATTGCCGAACCTTTTCATAGGTAAACCATAGTGTTATGTAGGAACAAAGTGTCGATACCGAACACAGATCTCCAGGTAACGAACGTAACCGTTGAATGAATTGTGCTACTGGGATCACGTGACTATAAATATTTAGTATATAAAGAGCTCAGACAAAAGTCTGAGTGTATTCTGTGCTGTGCATTAGCACGAACACTTACCTTGTCGGACTCTGCGCCTTCGGGCGGAGAGTAACCCAGTCGAGACTCCGCCGAAGGGTAATCTCTCGTCTGGGGAACATTAGACAATTAATTTTTGACCGAGATATATGGCTCGTATTCCCCACGTTAAAAGGGCCTTGTGCAATATTCCGCATCGGTTGGAAGGTAGATAAATATCATTCTGTGTTGTGCATCATTGAAAGATATAGTTTCTGAGTGAATTACTAGAGAGAATTATTCCGAGAGCATTATTAAGTATTTTTCGAGGGATTCGTTCACTACGTTGACTTTAGACGAAGATATCGAAATATTGTAACACGCTAATAACGAATTACCAAAAGTTCCCCTCAGAATAACATTACAGAAACTAACGTTATAAATCTTAGGCTTCGGTAGTAGCACTGAAGTCCATGTTATTGCAACAGCTGATGAGTAACTTTGGTCTGTTATTAGGATTTTTACGCCAAGTAGCACTATTGGCAAGGTATTGTAGTACCCAGTTACTAGAGGTCAGAAATAATACTACCTAAACATATTAACTTTGTCTTCTTCTCCCTCCTCTTCTCCAGGTGCTTCCACCTAGGTCACGAACTAATATCCCTGAAATCCCTTAATCTCTCACTCCCTCTCTTTCTCTTTCTCTCTCTGGCCCATCCCTACTGACCAACAATTAGTAGCAGTTCAGCTTTTTTTTTAGTTCCTCAAAAGATTTCACACCAGCCACACGTGCTACTCCTGCCAGCGGACATTTTAGCAAGCCACGAGGGACTCACACAAGAATGTAGACGAAGTTAAATAAAGTTTGTTTTAACAGGTGGATATTGTATCTCTTAATTATTATTCAAAACATACTAGGTACAAATATTACAGTATCTAACCAGCTTTGTTTTCTGGCCATTATAGCAGTTTTAATTGTTTTGTGTTGCCTTTCAGTTAATCCACTGTATCGTGGTATGCCGTGGTTCTTAATCTGTGGAATCCTATCATTTCGATAGTTCAGTAAAGAGCTCACTTTCAAAATTACTTCTTCTATCAGAGATAACATACAGGGGAACTCTAAATCGAGACATCTACACATTTAGAAATGACATGGCCACTATTGTACCCGTTGTGTCTTGCATGGGAGTAGCTCTAACCCACCGAGTAGCTCTGTCTATACATGCTAGGATGTTGCGTGCTAGTAATAAGCGTGTACATTCCTGATTGATGGTTGGTTGTAATGACCCTACAATGTCAATATGGACGTTTTGAATCTTGTAGAAGTTAGTAAGAAATAAACAACCGCTGATATTGTATGGTGAGTAATTTTACTTTGTTCAAAATTGAGGCACCCTTTGGTCCATGAGAGTTTATTCTTATCCATGTTAGGCCAAAAGTAGCGGGATTTGATTAGTTTTTGTGGCTGTGGGTCCTGGATGTGACATATTTTAGAATGTATAATATATTGTTCTACGTAATTCTTGTGGAATAAATAGTTTTGTGCACTGTGTAGAAATGTCACATAAAATAGTCTTGTTACCAATAGTGTAATCCTTCAGCCTGCATATGTAGGCCTTTATTTCTGTGTCACACTCTTGCTGCTCAACGAGGGCTGACACGTTACAAAGTTTGATTGCCACTGCTCTGGAGAGGCAGCCCATAACAATGTTTTCTTACCCACAACAATGTTTTCTAATATAGTATATTAGTTACATTAGTATAATATTAGTTACATTAGTATAATATAGTATATTAGTTACATTATTATAATATTAGTTACATTAGTATAATATAGTATATTAGTTACATTAGTATAATATAGTATATTAGTTACATTAGTATAATATTAGTTACATTAGTATAATATAGTATATTAGTTACATTAGTATAATATAGTATATTAGTTACATTAGTATAATATTAGTTACATTAGTATAATATAGTATATTAGCTACATTAGTATAATATTAGTTACATTAGTATAATATTAGTTACATTAGTATAATATAGTATATTAGTTACATTAGTATAATATTAGTTACATTAGTATAATATAGTATATTAGTTACATTAGTATAATATAGTATATTAGTTACATTAGTATAATATTAGTTACATTAGTATAATATATAGTATATCAGTTACATATTAATGACAGGTTTCTGCATTGTTTATCTGATTTCATCGGCTTGGGTTTTTTTTTTTTTTTTTTTAGTAAATGCGAGTGGTTTATGCTCAGTCAACAGGGTCACATGTCGATCTGGAATTTGAATTCCAACACTGCCAAGTAAGCTGCCAGTAACTCCTGGTTAAATATGGACAATTTTCTTTTGTTTTCAGAGAGTTTCTTAAAGAAAAGCACAATAGGAACAGGTCTGTTGTCAATCATCAAATGTAATTCTGCACCTATAGCATAGTTAGAAATATCCGACACCAGAAGATAATGAGTTACATTCATGTCGGTGTAAGGAAGTACAGTGAGTTTGTCAAGAATATTTTTAATGTTCATGAATGCGTCTTTTTCAGCATCATCAGGTTGTATGGTTTTGCTCCAAGGGTTCTTCTTTATCAGTTCAGTGAGTGGTAGAAAAATGTCTTCTGCTCGTGGACCAAGTTTCCTATAAAAGTTAAGCATTCCTAAGAAACGCCGAAGTGATGTCAAATCATTTGGTTTGGGGAATTCATTTATTTCCTGTCTTTATACTTTTATGGATATTAAGCCTTCTCAACTAATCTGATGACTTAGAAATTAAAGTTCCTTTTTTAAGAATTGAAATTTGTCCAGTGAGATTTTTAGATTATTTTTTGTAAAATGCCTATAAGCTTTTCTAAATCTTTGTAATGTTTTATTTTCTGTTTTCGAGAAAACTAGATCATTTTCCACAGATGAAAATAAAGTTGACCTGTAGAAATATGTTGTCCATAAATCTTTGAAACGTAGCTGTAGCATTGTGTTATATATATATATATATATATATATATATATATATATATATATATATCAAAGAGGCTAAGCAGTGTTACTACTGCCATTTTCTCTACCTCTCGAACAGTTATTTTGTGGTAGGCTTAGAGAATGTCAATGTTTAAAAATATATTTTTCTTACCTAATTTTCTTACTTCTATCCCTGACTCTTGACGTGCCATTCCCTCTGATCAACTCTGATCATGCTGTGGTGTCTGTAAATATCTCTTTTTACTACCAGCAGAATATCTTACTGCTAACAAACGAGTGGACTGAAACTCGTTTCGTGATTTTCATTGAATGTTCCTTGGAACAAAATTTTTAGTCTCCGTGTTCAAGACCGCGCCTATGAAATCTCCTGTCAAATACATACAATCTGATATTGTATGGTGAGTAATTTTACTTTGTTCAGAATTGAGGCACACTTTGGTCCATGAGAGTTTATTCTTATCCATGTTAGGCCAAAAGTAGCGGGATTTGATTATAATGTCAATATGGACGTTTTGAATCTTCTAGAAGTTAGTAAGAAATAAACAACCGCTGATATTGTATAGTCAGTAATTTTACTTTGTTCAAAATTGAGGCACACTTTGGATTTTGGATCAGACAGGGGCATTAATTTCAGCTGCCATTAATGCTTTCAACCCATATAGGAAATTCCGACATAAACCTCGTTCATCTCCTTGTTTTTTTCCCTTCTTGCTCGGTTGTCATCGCTCACAGGAATCACTTCTTCCGGTTTTATCGGAGCGACACGCCTGATCGCAATAGGCACCTGCTCGTAATGATTGTAAGCGTGTCCTAAATGATGCTAAGCTGTTGTTTGCTGATAGAATGGTTTCAAAGATTAATGGCGGTTTTGCAAGAGTAAGCTGAACGACAGCAAACTCTCGATCCTTTCTCTATTCAGTCAATTCACGTCTTCATATCCACACCAGACAAGGTCGAGTGCTTTGCTCGCAAATTTTCGTCCAACTCCATACTTGACTCATCTGAAGTACCCACACTCAATTTCCCATCTAGAACTGACGCTCAACTGTGTTATATATATAACCCTGAAACATAATTTCTAAGTTTGACTCTCATAAGACAAGCGGTGGTGAAGGAATTCCAGTCATTGTCTTAAAGAAATGTGCTCTTGAGCTGGCTCCAGTCTTTTCCAAACCCTAAAAATATTGCCTCAATGCTTTTTACTTTCCTGCTTGTTTGAAGCTTTCCTTTGTAGTTTCTGCTTTTAAAGGACTCTGGGAAACTCCTTGGCTTCTCTAATTTTCGCCCTATTAGCCTCTTATCTCTTTTTGGAAAGGTATTCGAGGCTATTATCAATGCTGAAATGGTTAAGTATCTCATATCTTACAACCTTCTCTGTGACAAACAATATGGCTTCCGTTTCGCTGGCCCTACTACTGATGTGCTAGCGACTATCACAGCACACACACACACATATATATATATATATGTAACACCCCAACGGACCGTCCGAACAATTTCTCCGGCGGCCGTTCTCCACGCTGTGATTTTGCCGGGAGTTTGTTGAAAAAGCCGGTGCCTCAAACTGGGGGTACAAGATTGAACCATAAGGAACGAACTTTCACAACTTGGATAAGTTGAAAGGATGCTTTATTTCGTTTAGAGTTAGCCTATTAGGTTGGGGCAGGTGAATGTGACACAAAGCTCTAATTCTAATTAATGGAGATCAACAAATCCAAACTGACCGAAACAAGACGAACGGAAGTTCTATTTCAAGCACACGCCCGGTGGGACTAACTGGAAAACTAACTCCACTGACTCTCTCTATTTATTTAAAATTAATCCGGAAATCCGGAAATGCTTTAAACCACCGGTTGATAAGCAATTGGCGACTGCAAGTCCGAAATTACAGGGCACTTAAATTTTCCTTCTTTTGATGTGTAAACATCTTGCGGACTTAGTATTTTTTCCAGGATTCTTTTTTATCTTTTTATCTTAATAAAGCTTCCGCCGGAAAATTTTTAATGTGTGGTCAAGATACAGTAAAAGACAGCCTTTGACCTGGTCATTCAAAAACCCACCTCCCGAACTCTATTTCCTGAACTTTATCTCTTTATCACATTAAATCACTGAGTCAAATATTTACCAGAAGAGTGGTAGGATTTAAAACAGTAATCTGATACTCTTTTCTCTTCCAAAATTTTCCTCATAAAAGAAAAAGCGTTTATTTATTTATTTTTCTCTTTTTCACTTTTGTTAAAACAAAACATGTCTTAAATCTATTTTCTATTCTTAACCATTTTCTTATTTGAATCTATTATAATAAAATACATATTTTACAAAGCACCTAGTTATCGTGTCACATATATATATATATATATATATATATATATATATATATATATATATACCAGGTTCTTGATAAGAAAGATGAAGCCCGAGCAGTTGCTCTTGATATCTCGAAAACATTTGACAGGATTTGGCATGCGGGCCTTCTGTGCAAGCTCCAGAGCTACAGTATTTTTTGACGATTGTTTGATTTAATCCAATCGTTTTTATCGATTTGGGAAATTAAGGTTGTTTTGAACGGACAAGTTTTCAGATCCTTTCATACGAATGTAGGCGTCCCTCTCTATCTTAGGTTCTACGCCTTTTCTGATCTTCATCAATGATCTTCCTGATGTAATCAGTTCCCAAATAGGCATCCATGCAGATGACACCAACATTTACTCCAGTTTCAATATCAGACAAGGCTGACAAAATAAATCTGGCTGCTGCTTAAAAAAAAACAAAAAACAAAAAAAACCTCCAATCTGTGATTGAATGGAGTAAGAAACGACTCGTAAAATTTAATGCCTCAAAAACGAAGCTGCTCTCCTTTAACCACCACAGAGAAACTTATCTGCCTAACATCAGAATGTTTGACGCTGGAAAGCTACACACTACGCTTTCTTGGCCTAAGTCTTTGAAATGGAATAACTATATCGAATCTATAGCTGCAAAAGTTAGGCCACTGTGTCGGGCCAGGAAGTTTTTTTTCTCGTTAAAATCTATTTTGTACATTTATAAATCTATCGTACATCTGTGCATTGAATACTGTTGCCATATCTGGCTGGGCTCTCTTGTTATTCATCTTAAAGTTTTCAACAAATCCAAAGGAGGATCTTCAGTCACATTCCCACCGCTGTGATGTATCTTCTCTCTGTCTTTTCTACAAGTATTCAATGGCAACTGCACTGACGAGCCTCTTTCCTTGGTTCCCGACCAGATGGATTTACGCGTGCTACTAGATTGAGGTGAAGGTCCCACTTATTTACCGTCGAAATAGTTAAATGTAACCCCTCTTCTACTCTAACAGTTATTTTTATCGCATTTTTCCTTTGTGGAACTCCCTTCCATTTGCTTGCTTCCCTGGTAGCTACAATCTCGTAATATAACGTCAATTGCCACCTTCTTTCTATCTCTTTGACTCCTATCCATATCTTATCCTTTCTTCGACATTCTCTGTACCGTTTTATTCTGTCACTGTAACCCCCTGCGCACCAGTGGCGGTCCTGCAAAGCTTAGGGTGAAATGATTATGAAAAAAGAAAAGAAAAAATGGTGGGTGAACTATCATCTATATCTATTCTATTTCTGACCTTTGACAGTGCCTTCATTTTTTGTGTAAGTAGTGTTGCCATGTTTTGGAGCAAAAGACCTAGAATTTCTCGGAGAATATCACTATTATTGTTTCATATTTAGTGTATGGGTCCCTCATTGTGGTTACCATGGAAGTAGCATATGGGTTTACTAGTCTTCCATCTTTACAGTTAACTAGCAGCCGATAATGTCACATAAATCATCCCCTAAAAGTGAAAACCATCTATACGAACGGCGAAATCCTGAAAAGTAGAAGCTTCTCTATAATATTGGATATTTTGGTCATTAGCTGAAAATAGGCGGACTTGTGTTGGGTTTAGGCAGAGCCCATTGGTATATTTGCTAGGTAGTAGTGTCAGTAAAGAACCTGTAGCAATCTGGAACTTCAGCGTTGTTTTTTTTTTTCTCAATCAAACTCAAAAAGCAATTCGGCCAAAACGTTTTCTGAACCAGACTCTTCAGTTGGCATTTTCGTGTTCGTTATTTTTCGTTTGCAGGACTGGCCCTCGATAATAGCGAACAAACCAGCAGCGGCCGTCTTTATGAAGGCTGATATTTTATACCGACCATTGCTGTTGTGTCCATTTCATCCATTTTGTGGCAAAGGTAACCAGTTCTAATAAATGTTCTTTTTATTTATTTATTTATTTATTTATTTTTAAACAAGTGGTAAAACAAATATTCGTATCTATATATAAGGCAATCTGTGAGTCTGTGTGTGACTGTTCCCTATACACGCCACCATTTTTTAAGTTACGCCATTCAAACTTTCTAGGGACACATATCTACAGGGAACTCAGGTCGACACATACTTTTTGAGTTTAAGTTCACCAAACTTTCCCTTTCGCACTTATTGGCCAGTGGAGCCGATTGTTTACATTCGCTCCGTAAAACATCTAAGATCTAAGATGGTTGCTGAATTACGTCACAGAAATCAAATCACACGTGTCAAACGCGACTAAAATATGTTTTTATTAAAAAAAAAAAAATGAGCCTTCATATTTAATTTTTATTCCGACGTTTTAAAAATTCATTTGGTCAACAAAAAAAAGTGAATATTTTCCCGTAATTTTGAAACAAGAAATATTTAAAAAAAACAAAATATGTAAATAGTTAATTTAATTATTACTGAAATGTTCTGTATTGCACGGGCAACGCCGGACTATGATGCTAGTATTTTTTAAAACAAAAATGGCAATTCATATATTATTTTTATTAGAGATATATACAATTATACATAAAATCGTTTTTAGTGAGGTTTGCTAATTCTTGTTTTACTTTTCGTTTTATATTGGCTTACCGAGTTTGTCATTTGTGAATTTTTGTGTGCGTATATTTGTGTTTTCAATGTTGTTTCCAGTAGTCGCTCAATACGGCTGTGAATGCTGGACAATATCATCGAAAATGAGGACAAAATTGGAAGCGGCCGAAATGTGGTTCTACAGAAAGATGCTTCGGATATCGTGGACTGAGCATACAAGCAACGACGAGGTGTTAGAAAGAATGGCAACAAAAAGGAAATTGATGATGAGCATCAGGAAGAGACAACTGAAGTTCCTGGGACATGCAATGAGGAAGGAGAGCCTGGAGAACCTGATACTGACTGGACAGATAGAAGGAAGGAGAGACAGAGGAAGGCAGCGGATAACATATTTGCAGGGCCTGATCAGGTGGATGACGGAACGGGGGTTGCCAGGAGCAACAGGAGCAAACATACTAAAAGCCACAAGGGATAGAGAGACGTGGAGAGCCATGATCGCCTACGTCCTGAAGGGACAGGGCACATAGAAGAAGAAGAAGAAGAATGTAGAAACGTTGGAAGCATTTAAATTCGTTTTTTTTTATAGGTAAAATATTGGGTTATTACCGTTAGTTGTGATGTTGAAGGGTTAAGTAGCAATAGAGATGAAAAGAAAGTTGTACGCCTGTCACCAAAGTTTTAGTTGATTTTCTAAGCGTCGCTTAGATGTGGCACAAGGCCGAAAGTATGGGGGTACCCAGTGAGGATAGAACTCACTACTAAGAGGTTCTAGCAAGACAAGCTTGTTATCCATTACACCACGCCAAGGTGCCCAAGTAGTCATATTAGTAATTGTAATGTTTATTACATTTTATTTTATTTATTCATTTATTTATTTATTTGCACGCGTTGAAAAAACATTTGACATGAAGACTGTCTAGTCGTATATCGTGTAGAGTTTTGAAATTTGCAATTTTGCTCTTTCTTCTATGTGCCTTGTCCCTTCAGGATGTAGGCGATCATGGCCTTCCACGTTTCCCTATCCCTGGTGGCTCTGAGCACGCCTTCAATCCTCGTTCCGTTATCCACCTGATTAGGTCCTTCAAATATGTTATCCGTTGCTTTCCCTTGTCTTTTTTCCCTCTATCTGGCCTATTAGTATCAGATTTTCCAAGCCCTCCATCCTCATTGCATGTCCCAGGAACTTCATCTGTCTCTTCCTGATGCTCAGTATTAATTTCCTTTTTGTTTCCATCATTTCCAACACCTCATCATTGCTCACATGCTCGATCCATGATATTCGCAGCATTTTTCTGTAGAACCACATTTCAATTGCTTCAAATTTTTCCTTTATCTTTAATGGTATTGTCCAACATTCACTGCCATATTGAAGGACGGACAGCACGTAGCAATCCAGTACTCTCTTCCTAGTTTCTAGTGAAATTGTCCTGTTTCTTAATACTTTACTCAACTTCTGGAATGCTTCCTTCGCCATGCCAATTCGCACTTCGGATCTCGGTGCCGCACTTCCCGTCTTCTGTTATAACACTTCCCAGGTATTTAAATTTTTGTGCCTGCTTGATTCTGGTATCCCCGCTCTGTATTTGGCATTTTGGGATGCCATTTTTACTGATGACCATGCATTCGGTTTTCGTGCAGTTTATTTCTAGTCCTTTCTTGTTACTTTCTTCTGCTACCTTCTGTAGAAGGTCTTGTAGTTTCCTTTCTGTGTCTGCTATCAGCACTGTATCATCTGCGTATCTTAGGTTGTTTAAATTGTGGCCTCCGATTACGAATTCAGGCATAACTTCTAGGGTCCTCAAAATATTCTCGCTGTACAAGTTGAACAGATCCGGTGAAAAGACACATCCCTGTCTTACGCCCCTTTCTATCTTTGTATATCTACTCAATTCATTACCTGTCCGTATGCAAGCGGTTTGCTGCCAGTAAAGATTCTTTATTACTCTTAAGTCTTTATATCGGGTTTAATCACAAATTTATCAAAGTAAAGTTTTTTGTCGATAAATGTTTTTGTGTGTATGTCCATGTGCTTGGTACGTTAGACAAAGATGGTTGTTTTACCTTTTCAGTGGTTCTCGGTTTTAAGAAAGTGTCCATAGTTGAGTTTTAGTTTTGCGTGTTCATATAGCGTCGTGATCACTAATTGTGGAAGGGTGTATTTGACTTCGTGCCGTTAACAGAAGCGGACCACAATAAACAAAAAAAAAAAAAAAAAAAGAAAAAAGTCTTGACAGAAAATGAATCGCCAATGTTTGTTGCATATGGGTACAAAAATGCGATGGTATGGAGAATAGCCGACGTAAATTCAGCCTGACGTTGAGTGAGGGTAGCCGAATCTCCGTTTTGTTGGGACGGCTACCAAACACGTCCGAACTCAATGGCTGAAAAGTGAGAAGATAACGATCATCTTCTTCCCGGGAACTGGGGGTCATAAAATTCGAAATAATTTTTTTTTTTTACATTAAATTCTTTATTCTTATTCTTATTTGATTTTCCTTCGACCACATGTTCGCACTTGATATTGCAAAAACGTTTTACTGAAATATTATATTAAAAATTTTTCTTTATAAATAAAACTGTAAAAAATTGAACGAACACCGCCCCGATCTAATTAAAAAGTACACACAGTATATTTTAAAAGGTTGGGAGAAACATACATGGAAAAATATTTCTATAATCTTTTTTAATAAAAAAAAACTATGCATTTTAAATTAAATACGTCATTCATTATTCATTTTAATCACTTTCATTTCAGGAGGTCCAATTGTAGGCAGTATTATAATATAATATTATTCATAATATAAATATAATAATTTATAATATAAATATAACTTTATATAACAATGCCTGAAGGCCATTGATTGGTTGTGACGTCGCTTAAAACAAAAAATTCGGAACTACCAAAGAATCTATTAAAGGGGAAATGGAAGTGTATGAAGTCGTATCTAGTTCTGGGGAGGTGGATCAGCGTTTGATCAATCATGCCTGGGTCAACTGGAGATGTAAATCTGATGTTGAAAGACTCCAAGCCTTCGATGATCGCAAGTATAAAAAATCACTGATTATGCTATCCCACAGATTGGAAATCATATTTTGTAGGAAAAAAATTTTACAAAGTTCATGGGAGATAACTTGTATTTTAAAGAAAGAGTTATCTCTCTTAGCTCTTTTTTATATATATATTTATTCTAAAACAGAAAAATACAATGCCAATGATGATAGGAAGCATTGCTTGATGTCAATAAACGAACGTATATGTAAACAACGGAATATATATCATGAGAATAAATAGGACGCCTACACGTTCTGATTGCGGTACTAGGTCTTTCTAACGTGGAAGTCCCACACGTACGAGGGACCAGAATCCCAAAATAGACCAAGCGTTTTATTTTCTTATCTTCTTGTTTCCGGTTAATTTCCTTTGGATAATTTTAGTTTTAATGGTTTTAAAAAGTATCCTTTCTTACAAACAACAATAAAATTAATTGTACCAATAAAAAATAAATCCTTAAGTACTCACGAAGAAAATATGACTAATTAAAATGCAATATAGGATAAGATGGATAAATTATCTAAATTACTCAAAAATAAAAATAACACAGGAATCTTATTTCAATAGATATATTTAGAAAAAATACACAAAAATACCTTGAAATTCAATAAAATCGCCATTGGCTTTAACCACAGCCTCAAGACGACTTGGGAGTTTCCTACAATTCTTCTAGAGATAGTCTCCTTGTTTAACTTGGTGAATGCTGCTATATGATCCTTGACTTCAGTTCATCTTTAGTGTTACAAGGAGTTTTGTTGGTCTCTCGCTCAACTTCGCCCTACACATAATAATAATCAAGGGAGTTACAGTCTGGGGATTTAGGTAAGGAGCGATGTGGACGCAGGTATTGTCTGGCAGTCATGGCTGGGTTCTCCTGCTTATATGGTATGGTGCAGAGTCATGTTGTCAGACATAAGGTTTTCCAACAGCGACTCTCTTGGTCCAGGAAAAGCGCTACCTCCGCAAGGCGTTTGATGTAGGCCTTCGTATTGAATCTGATGCCCCGTGGGAAAATGATATCTGAAGTAAAAAATGGCGTATTAAAAAATAAATCCACTTATTTAAAAACAAAAAACAAAAAAACAGGGTGTTCTACTCAAATGCAAGTAATAACAAAAATAACTTTTGCAGTAACAATAATATATACGCAAAAGGAAAACATTGTTTATATATATGTGTGTGTGTGTGTGTGTGTGTGTGTGTGTGTGTTTTAATCATATCACTCCAAGCAAGGCGGTAACGCCACTGATGCGCAGTGGGCTGCGTAAGAGTAAGATTGGAAAAGAGAAAACCGGAAACCATATCCTAAACAGGGAACAAGGGATGAGCCTCTAGACCTGTTCAATAGACGTGGGTGGAGTGTGAACCGGGCGATAGTTTAGTCTATCTACTCCAATTATGTGTGTGTGTATGTGTGTATATATATATGTGTGTGTATGTGTGTGTGTGTATATATATATATATATATATATGTGTATGTATATATGTGTGTGTGCGTATGTGTGTGTGCATATGTATATATATATATATATATATATTGTGTATCGAGGCAGCAGATAATTTTCTAAACATATATTGTTAAATATAAGAGACAATGAATTTCTATTAAGTTTAATCATGAGCCGTTCTAAACATCGTATTTTGGCTTTAATTTCAGGTGAAAATAAAGACAAAAATTCTCCAACGTTTAGATGTTTTTTTTATTATGTTGATTTTAAGCTTTCGGCTCACATGAGCCATCTTCAGAGAGGTTACAGGGACGTTAACATAAAAACATCCACCATCAAAGATTATTTTATCTTGTGTTGACATAAAACTTTGCTAAGCAACGATAACAGTTACCAAATAGCAAACGTTTTAATACGTTTTTGAGCTGATCCAGTTCTTCCAGTCAAGTCGTGAAATAAAAGTTATCTCAAACGGCCACTTGTCTAGATCTTTTCTTACTAACGCGGGTGTCCCTCGGGGTTCAATCCTTGGTCTTACGTTGTTTTTTATTTTCTTTAACGATCTTTCTGATGGCATCAGCTCTTAACTTGGCATCGACACTGACGACACAACCATTTACTCCTGCCTAAATAATAGACTGATCAGTTCAACAAGGTCAAAATAGCATCTGATGTCAACACGACCTCAAGACCGTGGTTAACTGGGGTAAAAAATGGTCAATTTGAACGCCCCAAAACTAGATACTTAATATTAAGACGTTTACTGCTGTTGCGCACGCGTATACAAATCATTTTTACTTGAATTCAAGAAAACTGAACTTTAAACATACTATTTAAAAGAAAAACCTTTTCAGAACATTTCAACTGAAGCATAATTTCATAAATAAGAAAACTTATTATTATTATTAAAAAAGAGGGCAGACCTAAAGGAGACTACCACCACCTTTAAATTTGTTGTTTTTCATTTTTTTTTTTTTTTTACTTTTTTCAATGCAATCTTATCACTTATACCCTAAATTTGCCGATTGACAAAAAAAAAAAAATTCCATAAATTTCAATATTTAAACAATTTTAGTGGGTTGGGGGAGAGGCTCAGTTTTTCATATAACGTTATAGTTAATCGATCCTCCACTTTGGAACCACTCGCCGGTATGACATTATCGCCATCAGTAAATTTGTTGATTATCAATTTTTTTTTTTTTACTTTTTTCAGTGCAATCTTATCAATTAAACTCTAAACTTTCCGATTGACAAAAAAATTTGTAAAAATTTCAACATTTAAACAATTTGTTGGTGTGGGGGTGGGGGTTCATACAACCTTATAGTAAATCAATCCTGTGCAATTAACTTTTTCGCTTGCGCATATTCAACAACTGAACCCTTTGCGAAATTTTTGAATAAAGCCATTCTTGGAGTTTCCGAGGAAGATGCCATCGTAAGAACTGAAGAAAACTTGAAAAAGACAAAAACAAGCGCAACAACTCGCCCCCCCCCCCCCCAAAAAAAAAGAAACAAAGCGACCTCAATGCGAATGGTTCTAAAATGGAGGATCGATTTACTTTAACATTGTATGAGAAACTGACCCTCCCCTAAAATTGTTTAAATATTGAAATTTTTCCAATTTTTTCTGATAATCGGAAACTTAATGTAATAATCGATAAGTCTGCGCTGAAAAAGTAAAAAGAAAAAAAAAATGAAAAACAACAAATTTAAAGGTGGTGATAGTCTTCTTCAGGTCGGCCAAAAAGAGATCTTATCCTTTGATGTTTGTTCAATCTTCTAATTCTTAAAATGTAGCAGGCTCGGTTGTGTTTGGCACAAGACCATTTCACAAGCATCGCCGATGATCCCTACAAGATGACGTCATTTACAACGGTTAAACTGAACATTTTACTTGAGATTTTTATACTCTATAATTGAGGATGGAATCAGGTTTTGTAAGTCACATTTAAAATAACAAAAATATTTGACGTCTCACTCTTCCCAATAATATTTTTATTTTCGTTAGACCATTTTTAATTATTTGTTTAAAAGTCGGCTTCCGCTTATATATTGTTAAATTACCGCCCACCCTCTAAGGGTAAGCACAGACGGCACGAGATTTGCAAGCCTTTTCCGTTTTCTCATTTGACTTGCGAAGTGACAAGGCATGTTCTTTCTCGCTCCGATCGACAGGAGGATGTAAGTACTTCAGATACACTTGCTTTGAACTTTCACTTCATTTCTTACATTCAGTCAGTTAAGTGCCATACGTAAAACACGCTTGGGCGATCATGTCTCGAAAGAGACATGACTGACTGAGCAGAAGGTTGCCATTGCTTTCTACGGTAGACTGGTTGCCAGCCAAGGCTATAGAACCCAATTTGTCCTGTTATTTAACACATAACTGGAGGGAAGAGGCGGATTAATACCTTTCCCAAGGGTATTTGCGCGTAAGTGAATGCAATGAATTCAACTGGAATTCGAACTCGGCTCCCCGATTTCTCGTTCCGAGCCGATATCCACTGGACCACAACGCACATCCTTTCTTACATTACCCTTCTATAAAATGTCTGGTTAATACAGTCATTAATTGTTGCTTGTTTGAATATCGTGTTTTTTATCCAGACTCGCATGTCCGACAAATATTTTTTGCAGAACAAATGTACGAGGAAGCATAAAATTCTTCCTTCCCGCAAGACTATGTGTGTGTGTATGTACGTTGTGGTTGTCCATTGTATTACGACAATAACCATATTCCTCTACCATAACAATGAGGCTGTCGTCGATGCCAGCTCATAGGCTCTTCAATAACTCTTTGTTTCTAGACTTTAAAGACGAACATATCAAAGCAGAAATAGCTAACGTAAATGATATCAGATGAGTGACGTCTGTGCAGTTTTTTAAGGTCAAATATGACAATCACGACGACATTCTCCATCACGACTCCATAATCCAAAGAAAGAAAGATGTATTGATTGATTCACTCATTTTTTTTCAACAGCTTACAAGTTATTTAAAGCCAGATTTTTTTTATAGATTGTAATAATTACAATAATTTAGTGATACAAGCCTTACTAGTTAACACATAGCTGGGGATGGATTCATATATTTCTCATTATTATTTGCGCGTAATGAACCCAACTGGAATTGGAACTCGGCTCTTTGATTAACACTTCCAAGGCATTGCCCATTACACCTCCGCACATCCAATGTTTGTTTTTTCCATGGGAGTAGTGACAGAGCAGTGAGGGGCTTGCGACATCCAGTCTGTGAAAGAGAGGTTGGAGAGTGGAAAATAATTTTGCACCCACAAAGTCTTGAAACGCTTTTAGAGTCTATCGAAACTGGAAAGTGAAGAGTGGGCAGCTCCCGCTCAAATATGACAGAAGTACTCCATTTTAGGCTCGATCTGGCTCTTGTAAATGTCGAGGATAGCACGAAAAGTCAGGTACTTGCTAGAGCGGAACCGATCATTTTATCTGGCTGGATAGAATGTACAAGTTCCGCTTGAGATCAGGTAAGAATTAAACGAAAAACTAATTTTGATTTTTCTTGGTCTCAATCTGTGATAATATTATTGAGCAGAGATGCTCATTTATTTAAAATCATTCCATCCATTACTTTTCAAAATAAATAAGAAATCTTATTTTTCTCTTTTTCCCCCGAAACATTGGATTTTAAAATTTTTATATAAGTCTTATGAACCAGAAGAAAATTCTATCAGTCTCTTTTCAGAAAAACCAAAGGTTTACAGGGGCTCCGCGACTTACAACAGAATTTTGTTATTAAGAAGGTAACGCGATTTTCCGTCTAAGTAGGAACGGACCTGCTTTTTATAGTCCCTTATACTAACGTAATCCGTCAGTTAAGTTCCATACGTGATATACGCTTTGGCGATCATGTGCCTTTGGGGACATGACTGACTGGGCAGAAGATTATCCCGCAGTAGGTTACCATTACTTTCTTTGGTAGACTGGTTGCCAGCCAAGGCTATAGAACCCAATCTATCCTGTTATTTAACCCATAACTGGAGGGAAGAAACGGATTAATACCATTCCCAAAGGTATTTGAGCGTAAATGAATGCAAGGAATTCAACTGGAATTCGAACTTGGTACCCCGATTTGTCGTTCCGAGTCGATATCCACTGCACCACAACTCACATCCGCCATCCACTGCACTACAAGGCACATAAAGTAATAATACAAGACGTAACACATTTCTATGACCTACATTAACCTAATTAGGACCAAAGACCACATTCTTCTTCTTCTTCTTCTTTTTCTTCTTCTTCTTCATGTCCCGTGTCCCTTCAAGACGTTGGGGATCATTGGCTTCCACTTGGCTCTGTTCCGTGTCGCTCTCAATATTTTTTCTCTTGGCATCACTTCTAAGCCCCGCTCCGCCATCCATTTTCTCAGACCTAACAAGTAAGTCTCGCGCTGATTTCCCCTGTCTCTCCTTTCATATATCTTCTTCTTCATCTGCCTTGTCTCTTCAGGAGGTTGTCGATCATTGACTTCCACTTAGCTCTGTTTCTTGTTGCCCTCAATATTTTTTCTCTTGGCATCATTTCTAAGTCCCGCTCCGCCATCCATTTACTCTAACCTAACAAGTAAGTCTCGCACTGCTCTCCCCTGTCTCTCCTATTTTTCCGACCTGTGAGCATTAAGTTCTCTATGCCCTCTTTCTTTATTACTTATCCACGGAACCCCATTTGTCTTTTCCTGATATTTAGTATCAGTTTTCTTCTCGTTTGAATCCTTTCCAACACCTCATCTTTGCGCACGTGCTCCGTCCATGGTATCCTCAGCATTCCTGCTGCCTCATTCCTGCTGCCTCAAAACTCAACTTCATCTTTGATGAGATAGGACATAAATATAATACAGATAATAAAATTAAAATACTTATATAATGAAATTTAATTGTTTTAATCTGCTTCTGTATTTATTGCCAGTGATGTAATTGGTTCTTGCCAAAGAAGTTGGCGAAGCGTAAGATCTAAACCCACACACTTGGCCAGAAGCGGCCTCATCACAGCTCAAATGGAATTGAGACAGGCATGATCTCACAAACTTGGTTATCGAGCTGTCGGATGTTTAGTCTGTCAATGCCAGTCTTAGTTACGCTAGCCTGACTAACGCGTGAGAACTTCCGCCGGTTTGGCTGTTGAGATCGTGTAGACTTTTGACTATTCCGCAGTTGGAGTTTTTGCGGGTTTGGTCGCGTTCAGTCAGCTCCTCCTCCTCCTCGACCTTATCGCCATGGGTTACCCTATAGGAGTTGGAACTCCAGACGGCTTTGCTTTTGTGATCATTTGGGTATGCAAGAAAACATGACAAGAAAACATCATACATATTTTCCACTGGATGTCGGAGGAAGTTACTGTATCCAATTTTTAAAATGGTTTATTGTATGATAATATGTCTAAAAATTGTTTTAAACCTTTTATAAGAGAACCAGATAAAAACATATAAACTCAGGAATCTTTAAAACCTGGCGATACATTGACCTTGTCTGAATGTACTTCGTTTTTGTTTATATATCTAATCTAAACTTATTTATAAATGGAACTGTGTCTGTGTGTGTGTATCCGTTACCTATAGACTCCGAAACGGCTGAACCGATTTTCTTGAAAATTTACACAGTTGTACAATAAGCGTCTATGAGTGTTCTTAGCTAGGTTTTGTGTCAATGTACAACCGATAAATATCGAAAATCGATAATCGAAAATATCGGGTTATAGAAGAAGTGGTCCGATTTTAATCAAATTTCATACACTCATAGACAAAGACATAAGAAACGATATTCAAAAGTTTCAAGCTTGCACTTCTTACAATAGTGCAGAAAATTTGATATCGATACCAGGAAATCAAAATTTGACTTACATCCATTCATTTTTCTTTCAGTGTACTGTTTCGCTTTAACTGGAAACAACTATTGCTTTTTAGTCTTTCGTGCCAATGTCCAAAGAGTGAGCTCCAGGACCATGGATTAGTTTTAAAGCTTTCATTACACCCGAGCAATGCCAGGCTATACTGCTAGTATGTTCTAAACATATGCTGTTAAATATAAGAGAAAATGAGTGTCTATTATGTTTAATCATGAGCCGTTCTAAACATCGTATTTTGGCTTCAATTTCAGGTGAAAATGAAGACAAAAATTCTCCAATATTTGGATAATTTTTTATCAAGTTGGTTCTAAGTTTTTGTCTCATATGAACCATCTTCAGAGAGGTTACAAGGACGTTAACATAAAAACATCCACCGTCAGCGACGATTTTATCTTGTGTTGACAAAAAACTTTGCTAACTTAATAAAAAATGTGAATTATTGTCTTTATTTTCACCTGAAATTAAAGGCCAAAATACGATGTTTAGAACGGCTCATGATTAAACATAATAGATATTCATTGTCTCTTATATTTAACAGTATATGTTTATAAAATTATCTGCTGCCTCGATACACTATATATATATATATATATATATATATATATATATATATATTGATTGGGGGCTAAAAGACATCATCAACTCACAACGTAAATATATAATTACAAACAAGTCAAATGCAAGATACAACACATAGATAAACACGATAAGATAGTTTAGTACGCATTATTTACATTGTTTGGACGTTATGAGAACTGATGTCCTCATCGTTATTGAGGACGCTCCTCATCTTTATTATTGTAGGCTCCGGCCTTCTTCAGGCGGAATTTTGAACCGAACCCTTTATTTCGATCATTTGGGTTATATCATTCTCATTCTATGTGCGATGTCCACTTCCGGATGCCATGTAATTATCTCCCATTAACTAAACTCTAGAGTTTAGTTAATGGGAGATAATTACATGGCATCCGGAAGTGACATCACACATAGAATGAGAATGATATACCCAAATTAACTCAACTTTCTAAATTACTGCTTGGGTCAAGTCACAGGAATTAACCAACGCTTATATCTACTGGGCCATGTGGCCTTTAAGTGTAAATAGTGTAAATTCTACTTTATCTCAGAATTATAAACAAATGCTTTAGTATACATTTCATAGAAATTATGTTATATTTTAAAATACGTAAACAGAGATAAAAGTTTGTGCTTATCTGTTGGTAGCAACATTTTCTATCGGAAAACTGACCCGGACATTTGACTCCTTTGGCCGTCAAAGATGAAGACAGAAAATTTAATTTTGGTGCCTTGGTGTCACTGTTGATGGTTCCGGTTAAGTGCGCCGACTGTGGCGTCCGACACCACAGCCTGGTCAAATCTACCAGTCAGGTCTGATCTAGATATTTACCCATGTCTTTTTTTTTTCGCTAGTTTCGTTAGATTCCCTCTCTCTTTTTTTTTTTTTTTGTCGGTTTGATTTCAGTTACTGGCTATTCAGTTGACCCTCCTACCCCCGCACTGCTACCACTTTCTGACCAAAAGTTAAAAATTATTATTTTTTTTACCTTACTGGCAGAAATATGTATGTTTTGGGATGGATTCAATATTCTTAAAAATAAGTCATTTATTGTTTAAACGTTCCATGCTTAATTGAACGATTGTTTTTTTGTCTTTTGTTTTTTTTTTAGCAAAAATTTCTTTGACTGGTGGATTCTTTGTTTGTCTTTTTTTTCACTAGTCGTCTGTTAGATTCTTTTTTTTTAAAAATTTGGCCGGCTGTATTTTTAGTTATCTTGGTCTATAGGTCACACTGGCTATTCAGTTGACTCTCCCACCCTCGCACTCCCCACAGAGGCGGGATGTAACACAACGTCAGTTTTTAACGTGGAGTTTCTGATCGCGTAAGCACAGGTATAAATTACCCAAATCTGCATAGGTTGGATCGAGTTATTGTTTATTTTTCCCAAACCGAGCTTTTAACCGTAAATATTGCCTCGTCTGAGTCCCTCTCCGCCTGAAGACAGAGAGTCCGACAAGCTAGAGTTCGAGCGGTACTCTCTGGTTAGATCTGCTTTCATGGTTGAAATCGGCGTTGGCCTTTTTTGTCAGTCCGTGAGTCAGAAACGGCTGCTGCGAAAACCGCGTGAGCTTTTTTCTGATTGGTCAGAAGATGTCTTGGAGCGGTATTCCAGAAGTTGGTGCCTGCAACCGGATGAGATTCAGATCGTTTTTTGTCATACGAACAGTGGTTGTCGAAGTGAGCACTTTCCGTTTGAATTAAAGAGTCAGATTTCTGGCAGCGTACGATATAAGTTTACAGAATTCTAGTATTTCGTTAGAATTGTTATACGAGAAAGGAACTTCACTATCCCTTGTTTTAAAAAATTTGCAAAAGATCAGAGGATAATCAGATTTAAACGAAGTGTTCACTACTTATTAATACATGAATTTGATACTGAGTCAGTAATTTTACCAGAAACCTCTGTGGCGATATTTTTGTGCCAGTTTCATACATTTTTCATTGACATCTCATGTGTACTCTTTAATTTTGTGTGGTTCGCGATATTTGTTATAATTGTATAAAGAAAAATTTCTAAAGATGTTATTTTAGTTAAGAAAAAGTATTCAATATAAAGTATGAACAAATGGAAAATTCGTCTAGAACCCTAACTAAAATAATTTAATAAAATTGAAAAAATACATTTTTTAACAGTTAAAACACATTGTTTTGTTTCAGATTGATCAGAAAACAAACAAAACTTAAAATTTAATTAGAAAAATACTTGTAATTATTAAGTGCGATTTTGAAATTCATCCCGTTGCTATTTGGCACAAGAGTTGTTATGGCAGTGAAGGCTGGACAATGCCATCAAAGATGAAGGAAAAACTTGAAGCAACTAAAATGTGGTTCTACAGAAGGATGCTGCGAATATCATGGATCGAGCATGTGAGCAATGATGAGGTGTTGGAAATGATGGAAACAAAAAGGAAATTAATACTGAGCATCAGGAAGAGACAGCTGAAGTTCTTGGCACATGTAATGAGGAAGGAGAGCTTGGAGAACCTGATACTAACAGGCCAGATAGAGGGGGAAAAGAGACAGGGGAAAGCAACGGATAACATATTTGAAGGACCTAATCAGGTGGATGACGGAACGAGGATTGCATGGTGTAACAGGAGAAGGCGTGCTCAGAGCCACCAGGGATAGGGAAACGTGGAAGGCCATGATCGCCTACGTCCTGAAGGGACAAGGCACATAGAAGAAGAAAGACATGTTTAAATAATGCAAAGTTTATTGACATTTTTGAGTAGGAACCATTTTTTTAAAAGAATCTTAAATGTTTTTTATTTTTATTTTTGCAACTGTTTGATTATTATTGTACGGAAGTTCACAAAGAAAATAAGTCTGAAATATTTCCTCGTGACTGACTAGTTTTCTATCAGAACAGTAATATGATATACGATAATCCATTAACACTTAAATTCAGAATAATAAAAGGCACACACTTGAAGCAAAGGAATATTTTGTGATATCAAACAGGTAATAAAACAATAAAAAATAAAAGCGTTAAATTAGTCATATTGATTTGCGCATTTCAAAGTCAATCTGTAAATTTAAGGTTTAAGTAACTGCTTTTATAAAAATAATGCTTATTTTCTTTAATTAAAATGTAATGAAAATAAGTTTTATTTACGCAAGGTAGCCTGTCAACAATAGTAATTTTCTACTGTATTCTGATCTCAAAAGCGCGCGAAAAATTAAAAAGAATGAAATACGGAACCATCAAGAAATTGGTACTTGTTTAAAATTAAATTAGCTTCAACCTTATCTAATCTAAATCTAAACTTATTTATAAATGGAACTTTGTGTGTGTGTGTGTTGTGTGTGTGTGTGTGTCCGTTACCTATAGACTCCATAACGGCTGAACCAATTTTCTCGAAAATTTGTACACAGTTGTCTGCATCTGCGAGTGTTCTTAGCTAGGTTTTGTATCGAGGTACCCCCGATAAATATCGAAAATCGAAAAAATCGGGTTATAGAAGGAATTGGTCCGATTTTAATCAAATTTCATACACTCATAGACAAAGACATAAGAAACGATATTCAGAAGTTTCAAGGTTGCAGTTCTTACAAGAGCGCAGAAAATCGATTATATATATATATATATATATATATATATATAAGGCAAGATGTTTGTATGTGTCTGTTTATCTGTCTGTATGTCCTATATACAAATTCACAATTTTTATCCGATTCTCACCAAACTTCACACAAATATTCTTTAGGCTGAGTCTGAGCTCCAGGACCATGGATTAGTTTTAAAGCTTTCATTACACCCGAACAACGCCTGGCTATACTGCTAGTATAATCTATAGTTTAAGAATATTATTTTTTTATTCTCCACACTTTTAAACTTAGTAGAATGAGAAATTTTATTTTTTAGACATTAGAAATTTAAAAAGAAAAAAAGGAAAAAAAAAAAAAAAAGAAATTCATTAAAAATTAGTAAAGTAATACTCAGTATGTCTAATTTAACGCTTTTATTTTTATTATTTTATTCGTAGATTATTTTGATCACAAAGAAGGGACAACAACATAGCGTAAAAAATATTTCGTGGTGGATTTCACGACATTTATCTTTATATTTTTAAATGTTTTCACTCTATAGCGTAGGGAGCTGATTAATGTTTCTTTGATTCGGCCTTGTGTCAGACTTAACCAAACTCCCTACAGCTTACAAGTTTGATGCAGAATTATCATTAGAAGGTTTTTCATCATCAGAAGGTTGGTTGTCAGTTGGAATGTGCGAATTAGTGTAGAAGAGTGAAATAACAAACTATACATTTTGCATTTTAAAATAGAAATTTATTAAAAGGAGGAATAACATGAGTTGTAGAAATAAATGTGCAATTAGAAACATTATTACAAGGTTAAAGGGTAGAATTCGTACAAAATGTTCGTAGTAGTAATTGTTGAAAGAGATAATGAAAAAGAGAAAGAGGACAGTGTCCAGGTGGTTTGAAGTTTGAAGTTACATTTTAGATGTGTGTCTTTCTTTCGCTGCTTCCATCTCTCAGTCTCTGACGATGCGAAGTCATTTATATGTCCTTTTGAATTTCGCACTGGATCGCAAAGTCCTTTCAAGTCTTACAAGTCGCTCCCATTGATCAAAAATCATTTTAACACCTACTTGCGAAATCTGGTTTCGACTTTTTCTTTTAAGCAGAGGTTAATCCTTTTTCTATTTGGGAAAACCAGGATTTCACACGTCATTATGAATTTTTGTGAAAATGTAGAAGAAGGTTGATTTTAATTAATTTCTTATCCGCTACAACCCTAAGCAAGGCAACAAAGTCACTATCACGCAGGAATGGAGTAATGAACATAAAAGAACAATAATTAAGACTGAATATAACGACTAAAAAGGAATTAGAAAATTTTGAAGATCAGCCTTGACTGGAAAGTAAGAAACCAGGAGAGTCCAACAAGTTAGAGAAGAAATTGTTAGCATAGAACTTACGGTTACATATAACCATTTCAACTGTAAAATTATGAAATGTTACTGCCAATCTAGTACTTAAATTTATAGAGTCTAGGTGCCACAGAGGAGAGTTATATTTATTTTACAAAGACAAAAATGTTGCACAAGACCAAAGAGGAAGTAGACGTAGGCTGGGCTTCAATCTGTCTTAAACGTAGCTAGCCACAATTACTGATCCAAACATACCACATTATTCCTTACACCAAAACAGCACATTCTTACTCCAGACAATATAATATCTCAAGTCTCTATGAAGTCCTAACTAGTTGTCATGTGTACAATTTATTTGGTTCAGTCAGTTAAGTGCCATACGTGAATACACGCTTGGGCGATCATGTCTTGAAAGAGACATGACTGACTGGGCAGAAGATTATCCCGCAGTAGGTTGCCATTGCTTTCTATGATAGACTGGTTGCCAGCCAAGGCTATAGAACCCAATCTGTCTTATTATTCAACCCATGACTGTAGGGAAAATAGATTAATACCTTCTTCAAGGATATTTGAGCGTAAGTGAATGCAAGGAATGCAACTGGAATTCGAACTCGGCTCTCCGATTTATCTGGGTTGGGACAAATAAAAAAAGCAACATTTAAAAAGGGGAGAGTTCATCAGAGCAGATACAGTGAAAGTATTTATAGAACAGGCGCAGGGAAGCTATATTACGGCGGTGGGAAAGAGATTGAAGCTGAGATGCTGGGTCAGGACTAATGACATTGCAAATTCTTTTTTAAATCTTTATCAAGGATCATAGCAGGATTGCCATTGTAGTTTCATATTTTAATTTGCCCAGTTGTGCAAGGGTGAAAATCAAGACTAATATTGCACCCCTCTGACAGTAATTCTCCTTCGGAAGAGGCTGAGTCCTTCCCAAAAATAAAATGCTGAAGGAGAGGGAGCAGTTTTTGAGCGACTACCGAAATCGCATTTTAAACTCGAC
This sequence comes from Ascarosepion bandense, assembly GCA_037127315.1. Taxonomy (NCBI): domain Eukaryota; kingdom Metazoa; phylum Mollusca; class Cephalopoda; order Sepiida; family Sepiidae; genus Ascarosepion; species Ascarosepion bandense. Next base: position 1,968,647 of record JBBBDQ010000993.1, on the reverse strand, counting down.
TGTATGTCAGATCCTGTTTTTATTTATAAAAACTGGATTACATATATTATTTAATAAATCGAAACGCGTATTTAAAACAAAAACACATTATTTTTTTTTTGTTTTTTTTTTAATTCACTGCTGTGAGAAATTGGTGAGCCGAGTTCGAATTTCAGTTGAATTCGTTGCATTCACTTACGTGCAAATACCCCTGGGAAAGGTATTAATTCGTTGCTTCCCCCTCAAGCTGTGGGTTAAATAGCAGGACAGATTGGGTTCTATAGACTTAGTTGGCAATCAGTCTACCGCAGAAAATAATGGCAACTTACTGTGGGAAAAGTTTCTGCCCAGTCAGTCATGTATCACGTATGCCACTTAACTGACTAACTGACTATAATTGTTGGAAACATAAGTAAAGCTTCTACTTGGGCATAAAGTGGGGGATCGGATTTCTATGAAGTGATAAACTGATCCCCCACTAATTAGCACTTATTAATATAATATGTATAATCTGTCTATTCTCCCTCAAGCTAGGTGTTAAATAGCAGGACAGAATGGTTTGGCAACCAGTTTATCGCAGAAAGTAATGGCAACGTACTGGAGGAAAATTTTCTGCCCAGTCAGTCATGTCTTTTTCGAGACATGATCGCCCAGGCGTGTTTACGTATGGCACTTAACTGACTGAATAGCTGTGTAATATATAGCGTCAAGTTTTATTTTGAAATGAAAGTTGACGAAAAATCAATTGAACTGCATTTAAATAAGAACATTGAATTACAGAAAAAATTATTTCATGCCTAAAAAACGTAAAAGTTTTCTAAATAGGTGATTATTAGAATTATGAAGTTAGGGAAACACATTTTCAAGATAAAAGGGGGTTTTTGTGCGGCTTTCTTCTTAACGGAAATTTTTTTATCCGGGCTCTTCTTTACTACACCAGACGCAAGTTATTTTAAAGCTTACCTGTTCCATATTTTACGGCAGAGATATCTCTATCTCTCTCTCTCATACACAAAAGAAATAACAAAGAGACTGAGGAAGTATTCATACTAAAAATTAAAATTATTATTACTACTGTTATTACGAAATTAGCTAAGATAAATAAAGAAATAAAACCAAATTAATCAAAAAGTAATAAAAATAAAATTTATGAACGGGGTATAATAATAACTAGCAGTATAGCCCGGCGTTGCTCGGGTGTAATGAAAGCTTTAAAACTAATCCATGGTCCTGGAGCTCAGACTCTTTGGACGTTGGCACGAAAGACTAAAAAGCAATAGTTTTTTCCAGTTAAAGCGAAACCGAAGACTGAAAGAAAAATGAATGGATGTCAGTCAAATTTTCATTTCCTGGGATCGATATCAAATAAGGTTTTTTAGTCGTAAACTGAATTTTGAAGGTTAAATAAGTCCTCTGAGTAAATGGTATCATGACTGAGAAAAAGAACTACAATTATACCTACTTAGAGCCAAACCCCATGCAAAAACTAAAAAAAACGGGCTGAAAAACCCCCCCAAAAAAACAGACATACAGGCAGATAAACAGACACACACACACACACACAAACATCTTGGCTTATATATATATATTATATATATTGATTTTCTGCACTATTGTAAGAACTGCAACCTTGAAACTTCTGAATATCGCTTCTTATGTCTTTGTCTAAGAGTGTATCAAATTTGATTAAAATCGGACCACTCCTTCTATAAAACGATTTTTTTGATTATCGATTTTTGATATTTATCGGGGATACCTCGACATAAAACCTAGCTAAGAACACTCGCAGACGCTTATAGTACAACTGTGTACATTTTCAGAAAATCGGTTCAGCCGTTTCGGAGTCTATAGGAAACGGACACACACACAAAGTTCCATTTATAAATAAGTTTAGATTTAGATATTGTTTTTATTGCAACTATCTAAAAAAAGAAAAAATCGAAAATTAGGAAACGCAGTCAAGTATAGTATGACAGTAATGACAGTTTTATATAACAAATGTTCATTTTATAACAATAAATTTTTAACGCAACGGACTGAAAATCTTGTTTATAAAAAAAAAAAAAAAGAAAAGAAAAGAAAGAAAAAAAAAAAAAAAAAAAAAAAAAAAAAAAAAAAAAAAAAAAAAAAAATTCAACTTTTTTATGGATTATGGTTTTACAAGGGTAAGGATTTTTCTGTTAGTTCACCCTAAAATAAAAAGAGGTCCTGAGTAGGACGCTAAACTGCATCCGGCAGCAAGGCCTCTGATTGGGAGGTTGTGAGGAGCATGGAATCACCTCTTAATTGCTGTTATTCCCAGGTCCACTCCGACCCGGAGTGGTGGCACCTGTTAGGATCCAAGCTATGGGCAAATAGTTAACCCCCCAAACTGGAGTCAAAACACTATGAAAGACTTTTATAGAAATATAAAAATAGACTTTTATAAAAAACAATATACATTTTTGAAAGAAAACTATGACCAACAATACTTTTCTGAAGGAAAAAAATTATTACCATACCACATTTTTGAAGAAAAAAATTACCAGCAAAACATTTTTGAATACAAAACTAAAAGACATCTTCACTTTTCTAAAATAAAAAAAATTAAAAACTTTTTTTCATCAAAATCTGACTAAAAATCAACCATCTTACTATAATCATTTAAATCCAACATTAAAAACAACAACTTTAAAGACCCTACCTTTTTGGCACTAAATAACCCACAGAGGTTGATATGATGTTAAACAAAACTCAAATTCAAAATAAAAGAATTTATATTTACTAAAATCCATACTAAATTTTTCCAGAGCAAGTCCCTTCGATTGCACTCCGGTTGGGTTGTCCTTTGCGATCGCCCCAAATGTGGGCGACTCGGGTGTGCTATTTCTGAATGAATGTAGGACTCTACGTTCTCGCTCGCCCCAATAAACAAGCCAAAAAACATCTTTTTTTTTTTGAGATTGTAAAAAATTCCATGTAATTACCTCGAATATTATCCGCAGTTACGAAATGTGAATAACTCGCTGATTTTTGGTAATTGTTTATTCTAAGGGCTAGCTAGAGTTTTTGAGAGGCTAGTTAAAAAAATTTGGATTTAAAATCTATTTTATAATTTAATATCAAAAGAATACCAAAAATGTAATAATAAACCGAAATTCAAAACAAAACAAAAAAAAAACTTTGATTCAAAATTTATAATTTCTTGGGGCGAATTAATAATTTTACGATGAGTAACTTTACAATATTTGGGAGTGAATTAATAGAAAAGAAAGAGTAACTCAATTTTAATTTAAAATCCCACATTTCCCGCGTAATTAAAATTAACCTTTATTAAGTCTTAATTTAACCAAATTATTTCATTCATTACCTAATAATGTCAGTTCACAATATTTAAGTTCTCTTCGACACGAATTTCACCTTAAGAAACTGAATGTAGTATCTGTTATTGAAATTAAATATTACCTGTGTAGAGACATGACTCAGTGAGTAATTGAAGAAAGGAAGTAGTAGTGTGACGTACAGGTGAATAGAAATGTCCTATTAACTGTCGCTGTTTTGCTTTTTACAGGTGTGTCAGCAGCAGCAGGAGCTGTAGTGTAGTCCCAACGTCTTCTCACCCACCTGTCGGATAGTTTTCATTCAGGAACTATTCGAGACAGGTACACCTGAAACTTCACTTGTGCTAATTCAAGTTTAAGGACTTACACTGTTTCCCCAGGATATTCCCTTTGGATTTTTTTTGTTTTGAAACCGACGACTGGAAAAATTACAAAAGGCGTGTTTCTTTATTTTAATCAAGTATTTATGGTGTTGGGTGGTGGTCTCGTCAGACCATGGCCAACGTGTGGACGTATTTTTTAATTTGTTTGGGATGTTTTATATCCCAATCAGAATGTAACACCAGGACAAGTAAGTAGTTAAAAATAATTTTGCTGATTTATTTAAAACTAAAAACAATTTGTGGTGCCAATTTCGAATCAAAGAAAACAAACCTAATAATAATAATAATAATAATAACAACAGTAACAGAATATTTTAAAATTATCTGAGTATTACTTTAAATAAAAAGACATCAGTTAAAAGCAATCACTGTTAAATTATTTTTGGTTTAATGAACAAAAAATAAATATTTAATTTAATTTTCAAACTTTTTTGAAAGGTTTTTTTTTTTCAATACGCGAACTGGGGAAAAAAACTCAGTAAGTTTAGTTTACTATTATGTCACTTCTTTTTTAATTCCTACATTGTGTTATATTTGAATTTATTTTAAAGTAATTTATTTTTATAATTAAAAGTTAAAAAGAAAAAAGCTCTGATTGTTTCCCTCTTAAAAAATTGAAACATTTTTCAACTCATCATGGCTGACCCCGTTAATGTCTTACTTCCGTAATAAAAACTATTCAAATGTTAATAAAGACCATCGTATTGTCGCTTATATAAACGACAAAAAGTTCTTTATTTTGTGGGAAGGGAAATATGTGGAAAATCCAAGCTTAGCTTACTTTTTTTTTCTTCTTTTAAGAACTTTTTTTTTTTTAATGAAATGTCTGGTTCATGGCTTGATTTCCATTTCCTCTAACAAGAAAAACAAAAACGACTTCTTAAAAGTATAAAACTTGAGTTTTCAATGGTGAAAAGAAGTTTTTGTATTTAGTTTTTTTTCCTTGTGGATCATAAAAGAAATGACTTTTTTACTTTTGTTTTTCGACGGTGACCTTTTTTTTTTTATTTTAAACTTAATTTGACCTAGTTTTAGAACAAATGTTTAGTTTAGGACACTTGTCTATTGAAATTGATTTGTTATAAAATAATTAATTTCTTTGCATTTTTGTTTTACTTAATTAGATAAAACTTCTTAAAATGATTTTAAATTATTCAGAATTGGTTGTTTTTTTTTTTGTTCTTTCTTTCCATAAACTAGTATTAATATCCAAGTAAATAAAAATGTAATAAGACAATTATCTTTTTAAATATATATATGATTTTAATGAAAATCACTGGTAATTTTTTTCTTCTAAAGGCGGCTATTATTATTATTATTAATTTTACTGCAATGATCTTAAAAAAACCTCTCTATCTAAAGCGTCATTATTCAAAATGAAGATGAAGATTGCTTGTGAGGTCAAATGACCACAACCGTATGTTTTTTTAACATTGTAAAAAAACCTATTTTTAGTGAACTATGTAATGTACTCTTTCAACTGCAAAGTATTTCTTTGAGGAAAAAATTTAAGTTTTTTTTTGCAAGGAATTCGGTTCATTGATTAAGGAAAAAGCCATTACCCTTTTTTTGGCCTTAATCACTGACTTGGGTATATTTATTATTACCCAGCTTCCCTACTTACGTGGGGAGCACCATATACATATGAACCAAGGACGAAAACTGTCCAGTCCCCGCGACTACCGTCATCATAAATGTAATGAAGAGGTGCTGCCGCAGGATTGGAATCACCAGAGACAGGGTGCCTTCTCCCAAGGAGAGAACTTTACTCCAATTCCAGCCCAAACCGAACTCCTGTGTCAGGAAATTGACCATAGTAAAGATTTCTAATTTTTTAGAAATTTAAAAATATAATATTACGAAAATTACCCCCTAAAAAAAACCAAATAAAACACCTCCACCTCGCATTAGGTGTATACTTTGGACTGGACTGGAGCATTGAAATGTTTAAATATTTAAACGCGTGAATATTAGCGAAATTGTACTCAGGTTAAATTTATTTTTTGATTTTTTTTTTTTTTTTCGTCAAACAATAAACAGGAATGTGACATTTTTACGATTTTAATTTATCTTTTATCTTAATTGTTTTTGGTAAAAGCCTTGAACCGGGCCCATAATTCTCATGCGCCAAAAAAAAAAAAATGAAGGAAAATTTACTAGAATTTGTAACTTTGTTTTTAAGAAACCATTGTGGAGATTGTTGCTGCAGATGGCCTTGGTATTCAAAAATTTTTCTGATGGAGATAGTTGGGGAGATGTTCTATAAAAACCAACTGTAGGAATCCGCACGAATGGGAATATCTGAATTTAGTTTCTAGAATCATTCAAAAATGTATAAAATTAAAAAAAAAACTGTAAACGATAATTTAATTTTAACTCGCCAATTTGGTGCATGCGAATAAGTGGCACCAATTCTAGATGTTTAACTTTTTATAGTTTAATTAACCGTTTTAATTTTTTAATACGTATTTCAATGTTTTATGTTAAAAAAAACAAAACATTTTGTTTTGTAAGTCAAAAATTTTTATTCCATGACGGTTGGTATGCCATGTGCAGCATTGAAAATCGTAGACCCTAAATAATTCAATAAATTTTGAACCAATTCAAAATTTTTACTGAAATTACATAAGCTAACGCAGGATGACATTTTAATTGAAAAATTGTTGAAAAAAATAATCAAAATTACGAACACTGCATTTTTGAAAACACCCTTTATGTATTCGTCATTTATACTTTTTAATTGTAAAAATTGTAACTTATTTTTCTCGTTATTGTTGAAAAATTAACGCAAAGTATAAGATATCACTATATAGAACTTTCTTGATCAAGTGGTGTTTACTGTTGTTGTGTGTCGTTGAAACTTTAGATGTGTTCATCATGCTTTTTTTTTAATTTAAGTGTTTTGGTTTTTTTTTAAATAAAAAAAATGTTAAAATTGATACTCAACTTCATTAAGTTTTGAAATAATTAATTTCAAAACTGAAACTAGAATTTGAAAACGGATAAATTTAAGCTAAGCACGTCTTCACTCTTCATTTTAAGATTTCTCATAATAGATAGGAATTTTAATATAGTCTTAGATAATTTATTCTAGTCTTGTCATTTAATTTAAATATCTGAATGTTCCTACAACACATTTTGGAAAGTTATAACTTTCATTTTTCACTCCCTTTTAAAGAAAAAGATATAGCCCCAGAAAGCAGAGTACGCTAGTTAAAAAAAAAAACGAAAAATAAACTAACAGATTTAATTTTCTTTAAAATTTATATTGCTTGTAAAATTGGGAAAATAACTGACCTCCATTTTTATTTAGAATAATAATAATAAAACTACGCCTGTTTTTGTGTTTGATATCTTTAACAATGACTTCTGGAAACTTCTGGCCAGATGTTTCAAATAGTACCGTCTTCAAATAATAATTGTTACATTCTGATTGTTGGATTAGTTTTTTTTTTTTCCCACTAGATGCAAGACCCAAGAGCCACTCCAAGTAGGGTTTACTAAATGAGATTGTTCGTTGTAAGGGCATAGGGAAGGAAGAAGAGGTGCATATATGAGGGTATGTAAGGTAGATACCAGTTGACCCTAAACTTGATGAGGCTAAGACAATAATGAAACATCCTCTTGGGAGTCTGTTCCATACTGTGACAATTCTGGTGAAAAACGCTATCCGAGTGAAAGTTGCTCCTTAACAAAGAAATATGGAGAGAACAAGGATGATTTGAAGCTGTGCTCCTGACATTGGGGGTTCTAGCTGTGAAGGCCTGAACTGGCTGGATTAACTAATGTGGGGGTTTACTATGCAAGGTTAATTTAGATTTGAATTTTACATGGCACAAGGCCACTTCCCAAAGGAACTTCCTAACTAAATCCTTACATGCCACTATTATTTTTATAAGCATTGAAATCATTCATTAAACAAGCAAATGGAAAGTGGAATGAATTTGACAAAGCATCAATTGCAACTGTAAAGTGTATTAACAATAACAAGAAATACATTACATAGATGTTGAATTTGTTTGTTTGTTAGTGTCTTCCATAGACTGTATGAAAATTGAGTTAGAGCTTTTGAAGTAAGTTGAAATGTTCATTGTCGCTGAAAGATTTATCAGTGTGATAAGAAATTTGTGAGAGGAATATTATTGCTAAAAGAATTGTTTAGTTCTGAGTGTTCATGAATAACGTTCATTTTTGTAGTGTACAGAAGAATGAATTTGTAAGAGTGCGAGTTGGATTTAAAATTTTACATGATATGTGCGAAGGAAATTCTGGTGCCAACTGGCGAAAAATGTGCGGCAAATTGTTTATATAGCTGTTCAAACATCCTTATGATTTGGCGGTCAAAATGTAGTTCACTTACCTTGATTCTGATTGGCTAGCTCAAACCAGTCAGCAAACAGCTTACATTTATTCAAATATAAAATGGTTACATACAAAATTTAATATATATTTGCATGAATGCTTAAGTGTGTGAGTTTCCATAGGTGTGTGCATGTATCATAAATGCATCGACCATAGTAATATTGACAGAAGGCGAGTGGCTAACAACATTTTGTCTGTGGGGAAGGATGTTGCAAGGTGGGGAAATAATTCATCGCATGCAAGACTGCATAATTGCTTTTGAACTCTGGAGAGTGAAGGCTAGGTAACACCAACCCAGATATGGCAGCAATACATCATTTTAGAAATATCTCTGCCATATCCGAAGAAATTCTAATGAAAATGTTATTTTACAATAAAGTGTCATACTTAATCTTAAGACATCATACAATTTTAAGAAGGCTGAAGAATTCATTGAATGAAAAACAACAAAACTTAGGATTCTAAACTTAGAGTTTTCAGAATTGTGTTAAAGTAGGTTCCTTGCAGAACTTCAAACATTTCACATATATCAGCACATGTGTGCAATGAAATGGTTACAGATTGGGAAGGAGAAATCAGTAAGCTGAATTTATGTTGTAAAATATGGTAAGAGTGTATTCAGATTGGAATAAATATCTATCCTGGGTGGACTGGGATAAGAAATGGCTTGTGAATTTTAATGCTTCCAAAACGAAGCTGCTATCTATTAACCATTACAGACAATCGCTCTTACCCACCATTAGCATGGATCAGGCTAGTCTTCCTGAAAGCAAAACACTGTGCCACCTCGGGTTAACTCTCACAACAGATCTCAAGTGGAACGACTATATCGAATCCATAGCGAAATCTGCTGCTAAGACAGTCAGTTCTCTGTGTAGGGCCAGGAAGTTTTTCCCGTCTGAAACCATCCTGGACACATATAAATCTATCATCTGCCCTTGCATTGAATACTGCTGCCACATCTGATCGGGTGCTCCTGCTATTCACCTAGGGGTCCTTGACAAAATCTAACTGAGAATCTGTAATGTGATCGATCCCGACCTGGCAGCCAAGATATAGTCACTTTCTCACCAGTGCAATGTGGCTTTCCTGTGTCTCTTCAAGTACTTTCATGGCTTCTGCTCCAATGAACTTAGCTCTCTGGTTCCCCCTATGCATGAATTTGCTTGAGCCACAGGAAAGGCAACTAGGTCCCACCCTTTTACTGTGAGACCAATAAAATGTAAACACAAATTCTACTCTAGCAACTTCTTTTCTCACACTTCCTAAATTCTTTCATTTACTTGCTTTCCTGGACAGCTACAATCTCCAGGAGTTTAAGTGTAAAGTCAATAGTCATCTCCTATCTTGCTAACTTGCATCCTCTCTCTCGCATACTCCTTTCTTCGATCACTCGACTCTCAGTAACTAAAACCTTTGCTTATTCACTTCCTGACATGCCCTGTAACCTGTCATTCTTTCTCATAACTTTCCACCTATGTAACCCCCTGTGCACCAGTGGCAATAGATTGCCTTGTTTGGGGTGATATGATTATTAAAAAAAAGCTGATTACTATCCTAACTGCAGAAGAGATAATAGGTAGAGAAAGGAAACAGAGAGGTGGTAAGAAAATGACACTACCTCGGAAGTCGCAGTTACTTTAGGAACAAAATGCCCATGGGACTAACTTCACAAGACACAGTTTTGCTAACTATCCAATGTTGACTGCAAGTTTTCCTGTCACTAAAAGTGACAGGAGACAGAAATCTGGATTTAGACAAGTTGCAGAAAGGCCCATATCTGCACAAGTCAAACTGCTAACGAAGAAAACTCAGATGTAATTGATTTTGATAGTCATGTCCATCTGTGATCTATGACCCTTTTTTTGCATCTCAACTGGCATGCATTTGCCCTATAAAATGTCAAAATTTTAAGAAGGTCGAATGCTTGGCCATTAGCAAAAGGATGAACCCAAAATGCAAATTCCAAATAGCAGATGCCAAAATCAAACAAGTACAGCAATTTAAATATCTAAGGTGTATTTTAACAGAAGACAGAATGTGCAACATTGAAATCTGAAGGTGCATTGGGATAGTGAAAGTTGCCTTCCAAAAGCTAAGCATGGTATTAAGAAAAACAAACAAGTCATTAGAAATAGAAAAAATTACTGAACTATTATGTAATGTCAGTCCTTCTATGCAGCAGTAAATGCCGGACAGTCTCCTCACAGACGAAGAGACTTGAAGCAACAGAAATGTTCTACAGAAATATGTTGAGAATATGATGAACTGAACATCTGAGTAACAATGAAGTTTTTAGAGAAAATGGACTGAAACTAAACATAAAAATCAGTTGAAATTTCTAGAGTGCATAATAAAGATGTCTTGGAAAATTTGATACTCCAAGGACAGACTAAATGCAAGAGAGGAAAGCAGTGCATAACCTACTTAATGAGCTTGTGTAAATGGATGGCGGAACAAGGTTTATGAGAGATAACAAAAAGATTTATTAAGAGCTACAAATGATGGGAAATTGTAGAGCCATGATTGCCAACATTTCAAAGGGACACAGCGCACATATGCAGCTCTGGCAAATTGCATGCTATGCAGTAATTAAATGATGCAAATGACAATTAGCTGTAATATAGAGATGTGGTCTATATGATCTTGATTGAGGCTGAGAAAAAAAAATGTATTTATTATAGGATAAAAGTTTTGGTTTATTGTTTGGATTTAATAATTAGTAGGTTTCCTACATTCTTTGCTTTAATTAACTTCTAAGTGAGGTTACTGAAACAATTTAACCTATGAGTAAATAGGATCCGATAACTTTTTTTTTTTTTTTTAAGCGGGTGGGGGTAACCTAAATTTTAAAATCTGACTAGTCAGCGGGGTAGATTAGGCAAAAATGAACTAAAATTTAAAAAAAAAATCATGCAGTAATGGGTTGATTTTTTTTTGTTTTATATATATATATATATTGAACATATGATAAAACCCTTCAGGAAGAGAAAATCCCCCTCTAGCCCAAATTGAGGTATCAAATTAGTTCTGAAAAAGGAAAAAAAGGACGTGAAACTTTTAATTTTTAGGCAATTCTTTAAAAATCAGTGAAGGGTTCCAAAATTTTGGCCTAATAACATACAAATAATTAATAATTTTCTTTAACATCATTTCAACACTCTCCATGTCATGATTTGTCATGAGGGAAATTTTGGTTTTTGTTTGAATGCTGAGCTAATTATTTTAAATTTTGGGATTGATAGGTTCAGTTCAGTTTGCACAAGGGTCAAAATGATTGACAGCAGTTTGGCCCACTCAAAAATCAGAATGTTACTTGATGAGTTTTTTTTTTTTTTAAAATATCAAATCGGAAGAAATGGCAATATCTGGCATCTGGGCTTCAGTCACTTTCTACCACTGTAAAGTTACCTCCTTGTCCCCTTCTTCTGGTAATTGCTCAGATGAACTCTTTGCTATGGTACCAACTTTATGAAGTTAAGAGTGGTACTAGACTGGCAACAAGGTTTTATCAATTTATAGTTGAGTTGGCTATGATGTAACCTCTAATTAACTTTTATTTTAGTGTCAGGAGTCGGTCATCATTTATCCATCACACCCAGATGGTGCAAAGGGCAGCAACTTTTTGTTGCTGTTTCTATAACAGTTTTTTACGGGGCAGGGTTGTTAGCCTTGCACCCAACCCCCAAATCTAGAGGACCGGTGGACCATTCTTGGTCCTTACACTTACAGTACCTGGTATTCCCAAATGGTTAACCATTTAAGTACTGACCAGGCTCGATGTTGATTAACTTTGGTGATCGGACAGGAACCGGTGTATTCAACATGATATAGCTGTAGATGGCAGGAGTGGGTGGGGTAACCTAAATTTTAAAATCCGACTAGTCAGCTAAGTAGAGTGGGCAAAAATCAACTAAAAGTTTAAGGGAAGTTTATGCAATAATGGATTGATTCTCATTATTGAACATATGATAAAACCCTTCAGGAAGAGAAAATCCTTCTCTGGCCCAAAGTGAGCTAAGAAATTAGTTTTGAAAAAAAAAAAAATTACCTACTTAGAAGCAAGGGAAAACATTGAAACAAACTCCAATACACCATCATATGCAAAAATTACCTAAGCAACATCAGGCTATACTTATGAAAATCTAATATCAATGTTAAGTTTCTGCTATTGCTCTTCTTGGTTATGGAACTCTGTTCCAGCTCCATGCTTTCTAGTTAATTTTAATTTTCAAAAATTTAAATGCAATGTCAATTCCTACCTACTATTTTCCTGATTACTCTTCTATTGTTCTTGCTTCTTAGTAAAGTTTTTGTTTTCTAACTCTTCTACACCTAGTGACCCTTTGTTCTAGTGGCTTCATTGCCTTGCTTACGGCAAACTTGATGATAAAAAAAAAAGATTATTTTCATAAATATTAGCTCTTTATTTGTACGTGGGGGTATAAAAATCGGAAGGTTATTGTTTGGTTCAGAATTAATGCAAGCTATACTGACATATGTGCCATCATGTATTACAAACAATAGAAGTATTATCTATGATAGAGAAAACAATCTGACTTTGAATAGTCATCAGGCAACACAACCTTATCTCCCCTACCTTATAGTAATGAAATATTCTATTAACAAAAGGTATTATTCAATCTCAAGAAGCAGGCATACCCCCATAACAAAAGAATGTCTCATTAGTAGGAAGGAGGGATCAGGTTGTTATTGTCTTACTTTTAATTTATTTTTCTCTTAGTTTTCTTTGGATATTTTTACTTATGATTTAAAAGCAGAAATCTTTATTACATGTGATAATGAAGTTATTTGTAGAGATAAAAAATATTCTAGATTTCACATGTGGAAAATAATGCAAATAAAAATTGCTATTTTTCGACAGTCCTGGTGACCTATTTAATATTATCGTTGTATGTAAAAATTTTGGATTGACTTTTTCTGGACATTTTTACTTTAAATGATTTAAAAGCAAGATTATTTTTTGTGTGTCAATGGAGTTAATTGTAAAGATAAAAAAACTTAGATTACACAAGCAGAAAATATAACCAATACAAATCTGACCAGGCATCTCGACAAGTTATTTTCTCATGACATGCCTTCCCTCTGTTTTCTTCTAAAAATATTTTCATGGCAACAGTTCTGATGAGTTCCTTTCCTTAGTGCTTCAACTACATGAATTTGTGTGCTGCTAGATTGGTAATTAGGTCTCTACATCTTTATATAACTAACATTTCTATTTGAATACTTGCTCTGTTGGTGGGGCTTCAGAATATGCCAATTGCAGGGGGTAAAAGTCCCCCAAAGTAAGAACCCATAAGGCTTGAGGACAGGATCCTGGTGGTCAAGGGATTTAGAAATTGGGATATAAATATACTCCTTAAACTCCAACACACCACTTTGGCCTCTACTTGAGCTAGACAGGCAGTTGAAGAAGCTCAATTCAATCAACCCGCTGGTCATGTCAAGCCCTAATCAGATTAACAAACAAAATGTGCTCACATTTACCATATCAAACATTATACTGATTTAGTAAGTAGTCTCTCTAGGGTTAATCAGACTGGGAACAAAGGAATCTGACATGGCTGTTTTAACCTCAAGAAAAGCCCATATATAGGTGGACGATTCTGGATATAACAGGTGCTTGGAACCATGCTCACATTTGAGTATACTAGTCATGTACCCCTGGAGAAATGAGGGGAATGGAATTTTCCCCTTCCCCATATGAGGCTCTGGGGAGGGTTGGGGGCATGGCTGATGAATAATCAATATTAACACAAAAAACAAGAGACAACACATTGATATAGACACACAAAATCAAAGGTAAAAATTCTTAAAGTTCGTAATAGAATCAATAGAAGACAAACTAATAATGAAGTTGTTACCTTTTGTGATAGAAAAAAATCTTAGGACCACAGATAATCCTGAAAATAGTTTAAGAAAAAACTAGAAATAATACATTACTGATAGAAGTCTAAAGAAAACTTGATGCTGAAACTCTACCATAGGTAGCCGAATTTCATGATTTTAAAGGTAAGAATCTACCTAGACCAAATTCTAAATTTCTCCAAAGACATGGTGAAGATAACTGAACTCACTGTACACTGGAGGAAATTAAGAAAAATAATTATATCAAAAAACAATATTACAGACATATGAAAAGAATATGTATATAAAAAAAATGATGGAATTATAGATACCAACACTTGTATCAGTACTGTTGATGTACTAGAAACACAACAGGAAATAAAAATTAGACATGCAGTTTCAAAAGTAGAAAAATATTCCAAACCATTAAGATGCTTTAATTGCCAAAAGTATGGATATGGTAAGAATAAATATACAAGGCAGTCAGTATATGGAAAATGTAAGGAGAATGATCCTAACCACATTCCCAAATGAAACCAAATGCTCTAATTGTAAAAAAACAAAAACAAACAAAAAAAACAAATCATGTGGCAACATTCAGGGATTGCAAAACTAAAAAAAAAAAATGAAAAATTAAACACTCCAAAAGAAATTCCCTACTTAGAAGAAAAGGAAAGCATTGAAACAAACTCCAACACACCATCATATGCAAAAATTACCTACAGTAAAACAGATAAACGATCAATCTGTCTATTTTAATAGTTTCTTTTATTGCATTTCTCACCTGTGGAATTTCTTTCTGATTTCGTCTGTCAGACTTGTTGCTGTTTTCACCTGCTTTTGTTGTGAAGTGTAGATGTTTTTTGGTAAATATTTAACAGCTACTTTAACGTTTGTCCTGCAAACAATAAATATTTGGTAGGCTCATATGAGTTCAAGAAAGAATGAGAAATGCAAAACTTGGAATTTAAGACAAACAACAGTTGAGGAATGTTATCAACAAAAGGAATTGCATGTGTAAGCAATTGAAATCAAAGGAAAAATCTTTAAAACTAGCTATAAGAATGTGCTTGTTTGTGTGTGAGAAAGTTCAGTAGTCAGTGGACCAAGGAAACAAATGCACTTCAGTGGCAACATTCTTTATCTACATTTGAATACCTCTGGATACAAGTGGAAAAAAAAGAGATGAAAATTTTTGCCTTTTTATAGACTTAAAAGTGCCACCCAATGGGCGTTTTTAGTGAAGCCGAGTGGGATAGCCCACAGACTGACCTTGCCAACTGTCCTTCTCAGATGAAGCACCTCTCAGCTGGAAAGAAAGAGAAAGGGAGTGCAAGCATGGAACAAGATTTTCAATCATCTTTGTCAAACACTAAAGGCACAATAATCTACAAAAATTTAAATGCAATGTCAGTCACCATTTTCTGTTTTCTCGTCCTTTCCTTATTTTTCAGTAAAGTCTTCTCATTCTCTTCAGTCAGTTAAGTGCCATGCGTGATACATGCTTTGGGCGATCATGTCTCGAAAGAGACATGACTGACTGGGCAGAAGATTATCCTGTAGTAGGTTGCCATTGCTTTTTATGGTAGACTGGTTGCCAGCCAAGGCTATAGAACCCAATCTGACCTATTATTTAACTCATAACTGGAGGGAAGAGATGGATTAATACCTTTCCTAAGGGTATTTGTATGTAAGTGAATGCAAGAAATTCAACTGGAAATCGAACACTTCTCAATTTGTCATTCTAAGTCGATATTCACTGCACGACAAATACTTACTCACAAATACCCTTGGGAAAGGTATTAATCCATCTCTTCCTTCCAGTTACGGGTTAAATAACAGGACAGATTGGGTTCTATAGCCTTGGCTGGCAACCAGTCTACCACAGAAAGCAATGGCAACCTACTGTGGGATAATCTTCTGCCCAGTCAGTCATGTCTCTTTTGAGAGACAAAAGCATGTATCATGTATGGCACTTAACTGACTGACTCATTCTCTTAGATTCACTGAACTACTTGTGTTTTAGTGGCATTATTGCCATTCTTGTGAGAGGGTGGGTTATGGAATGATTAAAAAACGAATTATTGTTATCTTTCTTTTTTTAATTTATTTATTTTTATAATTTACTGGACTAAAATAGTTTGGGGGCTATTTTTAGTGAAACATCATCTATGTTTTTATTTGCTTTACCAAATAGAAAAACAAAACACATTGCTTGAAAACTCCAGATGACAATAAAAGTGGCTATCATGTGTAAATATAAGGGAAAATAAAGCTGCAATCAAGATGTTGGTTCCCCACCCCACATTAAACAAAGGATTATCACAATACTCTTGTGGGTGAGAAGTATGAATTCATCTCTTCTAACCCCAGTTATGGGTTTAATTAGTAAGACTTTTATCATGAAACCATTGTCTCTCCCAAAAAGTTTCTTGTGAATGAACAATTCTGCAAAAAGGCTTTTGCTAAAAAATACTGTTTTAGAGATGCTAATCTACGTAGGGTGTGTGTTTTGTGATGCAATGAATATCAGTTTGGAATGAGAAATCGTAGCCAAGTTCAAATGACAGTCGAATTCGTTTCATTCACTTATGCACAAATACCCTTGGGAAAGGTATTAATCCATCTCTTTTCTACAGCTATGAGTTGAATAACAGGACAGATGAGATTCTATATACTCTTTTTTTTGTGCAATGGGGTGGGCACCTCAAGCAGCAAGTTTACCAGAACTGGGCACCTCACAATATTTACTTTCCACAGCTTCATCTCTGTTCACATACAGAGCCACAACTGAGTTACACTCTGCCTGGAGACAGTCAGTCAACTGTGAGATGATAAACCCTACCTGGCAAGTGCTGGGTAAGTATTCAACTGTAGTGTTTCATAGCAGGTCATGACAGGATATATTTGCACTGTTATGTCTGAGAGGCTAGGTACAGAGTAACCTTGAAACTGGGTTGCTTGTGTAGAGATGAATTGTATTATGTACAATTTATAGCAACACCTAGTAAAGAGATGGGCAGTTACCCAAGCAGTGGGTTCATGTTTCAGATAATGGCTCTGGGAAAATATACACACACTCACTTACTGACAAAAATGACTGACAAAAAGCATTGGAGAATGGAATGTACATGTTTCAAATAAGGACTCTAGGACAATACTCACTCTCTCACTAAGAGTAATTCAGGAACTGAATAAAACCTCATCTAAACTTATTTATAAATGGAACTTTGTGTGTGTGTGTATCTGTTACCTATAGACTCTGAAATGGCTGAACTGATTTTCTTGAAAATTTACACAGTTGTACTATAAGCGTCTGTGAGTGTTCTTAGCTAAGTTTTGTGTCAAGGTACCACTGATAAATATTGAAAATTGATAATTGAAAAAATTGGGTTATAGAAGGAGTGGTCCGATTTTAATCAAATTTGATACGCTCATAGACAAAGACAAGAAACGATATTCAGAAGTTTCAAGGTTGCAGTTCTTACAATAGTGCAGAAAATTGATTATATATAAAAGGCAAGATGTTTGTGTGTGTCTGTTTATCTGCCTGTATGTCTGTATTTTTTCAGCCCTTTTATTTTAGTTTTTGCTTCGGGTTTGGCTCTAAGTAGGTATAATTGTAGTTCTTATTCTCAGCCATGATACCATTTACTCAGAGGACTTATTTAGCCTTCAAAAAATCCAGTTTACGACGAAAAAAACCTATTTGATATTGATACCAGGAAATCAAAATTACATTCATTCATTTTTCTTTCAGTCTACGGTTTCGCTTCAACTGGAAAAATACTATTGCTTTTTAGTCTTTCGTGCCAATGTCCAAAGAGTCTGAGCTCCAGGACCATGGATTAGTTTTAAAGCTTTCATTACACCCAAGCAACACCGGGCTGTACTGCTAGTGTTAGATAAGAGATTAAATCTTGTATTGTCATTTGGTTTGCTTCACTTCAGCATTAGCCCTGTCAGAAAGGAATAATAATGATAGTTTCATCTAAGAATGCTTGGTTTATTGAGTGTTCTATCTTAATGCCACATCTACTCTGCTATTTAATGAGAAAAATAAAAAAAGAATTAAATGTATGTCTTGTAAACAATCTTTTGGCTCATTTGTTTCCCCACTCTTCTGTGGGAACCTTGATGTGATGTAATGGTTAGTAAGCTTGTCTCACTAGAACCTATTACAACTGAGTAGTGAGTTTGATTCTTACTGGGTACTCCATACTTTCAGCCTTGTGCCTCATCTAAGTGACGCTTAGAAAATAAACTCTCCTGTTATGCCTCTAGAGAGTTGTTTAGTGCTATAATTTGTGGTATAGACCTACCCACCTTTAAATAGACTCAGCTAGTTTCTACTTGAATCTTTTTAAAAAGGTCCTCTTGACTAATCACGCCATAAAGTCATGACGTATAGGGGCAAGGTCACTACAATCAGAATAGTTTTACAGTATATGCCTCTTGATATGTTGTGCATTCAGGAATTTTTATTTTTGTTTTAATTTTCTAATAATTTTATTTTTATCTTTTATATGACATGTTTGTTTTGTCATTTTAGACTATTTCATTCCTTTATAATGATTTACGTTCCCTTTCAGCTTACTGGTATTATGGCTGGGAGGCTGATCCCCAAATATTTTTAGTTTGGTTATGGGGGATGCCGAGATGAAATAAGTTGATTATTTTTTTTTCACATTCTCTAGGGAATATTGAGCTCCTTTTAAAACCCATCCAAGGATGTGTTAATTGTAGGAATTTCTGTGGAAATTTGAATTCACAAGCAGTCTGCAGCCACATGTGTGCACTCTTTTTTGATAGTGCTATAGAATTTGAATTCAGTTTTCTTCTTCTAGTCTGGTTGCCACCTAAGTCTATAGGACCCACTCTATTTTATATCTTACTAGCAGTATAGCCCAGCGTTGCTTGGGTGTAATGAAAGCTTTAAAACAAATCCATGGTCCTGGAGCTCAGACTCTTTGGACGTTGGTATGAAAGACTAAAAAGCAATAGTTGTTTCCAGTTGAAGTGAAACAGTAGACTGAAAGAATATTGTTTCTTATGTCTTTGTTTATGAGTGTATCAAATTTGATTAAAATCGGACCACTTCTTCTATTATCCGATTTTTTCGATTATCGATTTTCGATATTTATTGGGGGTACCTTGACACAAAACCTAGTTAAGAACACTCGCAGATGCTTATAGTACAACTGTGTAAATTTTCAAGAAAATCTGTTCAGCCATTTCGGAGTCTATAGGTAACGGAGACACACACACACAGACAAAGTTCCATTTATATGTAAGTTTAGATTTAGATTATCAAATCAAAACTGAAGTAAAAGTCACTCCAGTGGTCTGATTTTAATCAAATTTCATACACTCATAGACAAAGACATAAGAAACGATATTCAGAAGTTTCAAGTTTGCAGTTCTTACAATAGTGCAGAAAATCAATAATATATATATATATATATATATATATATAAATAAAAGGCAAGATGTTTGTGTGTGTCTGTTTATCTGCCTGTATGTCTGTATTTTTTCAGCCCTTTTATTTTAGTTTTTGCTTCGGGTTTAGCTCTAAGTAGGTTCTTAGTCTCAGCCAGGATACCATTTACTCAGAGGACTTATTTAGCCTTCAAAATTCAGTTTACGATGAAAAAAACTTATTTGATATCGCTACAAGAAAATCAAAATTTGACTTATATCCATTCATTTTTCTTTCAGTCTATGGTTTCACTTTAACTGGAAAAAAACTATTGCTTTTTAGTCTTTCGTGCCAACGTCCAAAAAGTCTGAGCTCCAGGACCATGTATTAGTTTTAAAGCTTTCATTACACCCGAGCAATGTTGGCCTATACTGCTAGTACTCTTGTAAAATGAGTGATATGTCAACATGAAAAAAAAATTTTCAATATCCATCTGGTTTTCATAACTTCCATCTTTTATAATCATCAAATTGTTTAAAAATGAAAAAAAAAAATGGCTGAAGGCACCAAACAAACTGAAAACAATAAGAACCATTAAGGAAACCATCTGAATTTAAAAGTTCTTTGTTTTTTTTCTTTTAATATTTCTCATTTCCGTATTTTGAACCACTCCTTTATTGTTTCAAGTCCTCTGTTAATCTATGAGATACTGTGTAGATTAGCTGTTACATAGAAGTCCATTACTTTTTTCCTAAGGATATGTTTTTTTATTCTTTAATAATTTGCTTGGTTTTCTTGATTTTTCTGTTTTCATATAAATTGCAACTCGGATGGTTCCTTTTGCTGATAACCATGCATTCCATTTTTTTTTTTACAGTTAATTAGTCCTTTCTTCCTATTGTGCTTGATTAACTTTTCTAATAGTTATTTTGGTTTTCTTTTTAAATCTGAAATCAGCATAGTGTTGTATTAAGTTTCTCTGTTGGTAATAATGACTGATAAATCTGAGTTTTCTTAGAATTGTTTTGCTGTATTGGTTAAATAAATTGGGTAACAATAATAGTCTAGATAATTGATGGAATAATTTATACTCTTGTCTGTATTCTGCTCCATGTAGATATACCATTTGTCTGAGAGCATTGACTATTGCTGCTGTATCTGGTCCAGTGCTCCTACTACATATCTTGAGATTTTTGACAAAATCCAAAGAAGGTCTGTAATGTAAAAGTTCCTGACCTGGTATCTGTGACTTTCCCACCATTGTCTTTTCAATAAATATTTTCATGGCAATCATTCTGATAAGCTGTTCTCCTTGGTAACTCAATCATATGAATTTAAGCATACTACTAAATTGGCAGTTAGGTCTCATTGTTTTACTATTGAATGAGCTAGATGTAACTAAGTTGCCATCAATGAACCTTGTGTCTGGTCTGGGTATTTACCCAAGTCCTCCTCATTGAGGTGGGATGTGGCACAAGGTTATTATTAATGGGAAATTTCTAAAAATTCCTTGGCCCCCTCCCTACCCCAAAGGTACCAGGTCTTGTGCCCCCCTCCTCAGTCAAAGCTCTGTATTTTGACATAGCCTTGTCTGGGTTCCTCTCTGCCTTCAAACAGTGAGTCTGACAAAGTTGATTTTGGGTGGTGTATGGCCTGAGGTGCAATGCATCAATTAGCAGTGCATTTAAATTTTTGAAGATTGTAGTGGGCAAAAAAAAAAAATTACATAGATTTCTTCCTGTCAAATGCTTGTGGCTTAAAAATAGCTTCAGCATGATTGTTACCTATGAGTGAAAAACAAAACAATTTCTAGCAGTAAACCAGATTTCATTCTTGCACACTAACAGTTGTCTTCCCTGCCTGCAAGGCCCACTTCAGTTCCCTGTGTGCCTTTTTTTTTTTTTTTTTTTTTTTTTTTTTTTAATCATATCACCCCAAGCAAGGCAAAAATGCCACTGATGCGCAGGGGGCTACATAAGAGTGAAAAGATTGGAAAAGAGAAAAACCGGAAACCACATCCTAAACAGGAAACAAGGGATGAGCCTCTTCACCTGTTCAATAGGCGTGGGTGGAGTGTGAACCGGGCGATAGTTTGGCAGATAATCAGTTTTATAGATTTTCTTTGCTTTGTCATCATGGGATTTTTATCTCTGAGCCACTTGCTATGTACTTTGAAGTTGACTTCACTTACTGGTAACTATCAGTTGAAAGTAAATATCCCAGATACATTTTTGTGACAGTTTCAGCAGTTTTTACTTTAACAAGATTTCAGCTGACTGATATTGCTACTCAATCTTCTGTTTTCCTGAATTCTGTTCTGTTATTTTCACTAAAGTTTTCTCATTTTCTTTCACTCTCAGTAACCCCTTGTATCTTTAATAGCTTGTTTGGTGGGAAATGATTAAAAAAAAAAAAAAAAGTGCTGTTTTTGCAAAATCAACTCCTTGGCATGTGTCTATATTTCTGAGATTAGGTATTGTAACTATTTATATTGTTCAAACCTTTGTCCTCCTGTTTGTCATATTCATGACGTTTTTGCTGTTGTCCCCAAAGACAAGTGGCCCAGTGGATTACTTGGAGTTGCTAAAAGAAATTAACTGAGATATCTAGAAAAGGCATGGTTGGTTGGTTGGTTGTTTTGCTTTTATGGCATATCAACCTCAGCGGGTCATTTAATGCCAACTAAATTTGATTTATTTTATTACTGGTAATACCTTTTTCTTTTCAACAATTTTAATGTTGTTTTTATATAAGTTTTGTGTCTAGTAATACATTTTTCTTTTCGAGTATCAAAATTCATTGGGATTTTTTTTTTTAAAGGCAGGGTCCCCAAGTCCTACCCTTGTTATTTAACCCATAACTGGAGGTAAGGGATGGATTAATACCTTTCTCAAGGGTACCAGTGTTTAAGGGAATGCAGGGTATTCAACTGGAATTCAAACTTGGCTCACCGATTTCTCTTTCTGAGCCGATATCCACTACACCATAATGCACATCCATCACTATATGCTTACAGCACCTGGTATTCCCAAGCGGTCACCCATCTAAGTACTGACCAGGCTCAACGTTGCTTAACTTCGGTGATTGAGCAAGAACTGGTGTATTCAACATGATAGGCCATAAGCCCCAGAAAAGGCATGAAACTAGGACAATCTACTCTGCTGGATGAAAGAAAGGATTTGGTTTGAAATTCCAACATATATCACCTGAAAAAGACTGGAGTGTACAAGGGCCAAAACATACCGAATGCAACAATGTGGACAACAATGTAAATAGTTACAATATCTCATCTCAGAAATACAGATCCTGAAGAAGGCCGAAGCATACAATAAGGGGAAAACATTCTGAATATGACAACAATATGAAAAATGTAGTGCAAATAGTCAACTTATTGAATTTTGTTTTTAATTGACCTGCTTAATTTGAGTAAACTTAAATGAAGCTGATGCAGATGCTTGCATCAGTTCTTTCCAGAACAGCGGCTTTAAGGATGCATCATTTGTTCAAACAGATGCACAATTTAACTAACCTGTTTAAAATACCTGCAAAGATTAACTTAAATGAAGTTCACATTCCTCCTTTGTGCTAGATCAAAATGGAGCTCTCTGGAAAAAAGAAAATCCCGAAATAGTCTCTAATTAGATTTAATTTGAAATTTAACTTTGTTTTATTTTAGCAATTTTAATTGATTATAGATTTGATCTTGGTTATGGTGCTTAGCAGAAAGATGAATAAACATTGTCTTTAGAGTTAGCATGAAAAGAATCTGAAGTTTTATTTAACAAAAATAACTTTAAACATGAATAGACTTAGTAAAAGTCTTTGAACTCTGACTTTGAATTTAAAATAAATACCATATTTCAATTATCTAAGAGCTTAATATCTTGTTTTATTTTGTGAAAAATTGCTTCATTTGTTAAGTTAATATTCTTCACTGCATTAATTGCAATTGAAAAATATATAAACTACTCAGGAGTATATGCTACTTGTGGATGATTGCAATGTGGGTGGGCATTATCATACAGTAAATGCACAGGTTGACTTTGTCCAAAAAGGGTTAGTTTCTATTTGTGTGTGCCATTCAGACTAGCCAATTGATTTAATAACAATTTTTTTTATATATTGGCAATGCATAAGAACAGTAGATATTTGTGGATGATTGCAATATGTGGGTGGGTACTGTTGTCCAGTAAATATATAGTTAATTTCCATTTTTATGGGTCATTCACATGAGCTGATTGATTAATAACAGCTTTTTTTCTAGATTGCAGGCATACATTGTAAATTCCTTTATTCCCTTCCAATATATATATTTTTTTTTTGTCTAGGTTCAGTTGTTAATCAATATCCTGGATTTCAAATGCTTTTTCTTCTTAGTAATTATAGATTTATTGATCTCTTAACACACAGGGTGTGTTGGTAAATTATCCTTATTTTTTTAATTTTGCACATGTGCATTGTTTTTGATTTTTGTCTACTAGACAGAGTTGGATCATTTGGGCACTGTTTGGAGGTGGGGGAAAGAGCGCCCTGATGTAATTCACTCTGCTAAAAATTTGGAAATCACATGCTGTACTTTGGAATTTGTGCCAATACAAACATTTCAGTGTGTTCCAGTAGCAATTTGAGGAGAGTGCAAAGGATTCAGAAAGAGTTGGATGAGTCTAATGGTGATTAAGAAGGTATGGTAGCTCAGAAAACTCTCTCTGATTGTTTTGATAAGAAACTCCTGAATTTGAGGAGCTTGAAACCACCTCTTAATTGCTGTTTCCAGGTCTACCCTGACCATGGGTAGTAGCACCTGTTAGGGTCTGAGCTATAGGCAAATAGTACCCTCAGCAAAACAAAAAGAAAAACTCTATGAAAGTATAAAAATACATTTTTTTTATTTTTATGGAATGACTATTAATACATTTTATTTGTAGTTAAAGGTATACAATTTTGTTTAGAATATATGGAAGCCGTAGAATTGTTCAAAATATTTAGATTTGGGCATTGAATAACCTCTATTCATGACACAGCATCTGTATTTCTCTCTAGGCAAATGCATGTGCATCATGCTCCAGCTTCCCTCCCCACAAACTCTTTGGTGGGGAAACAATAGTCTGAAATATAATCATTGCCTTGTGTGATTGATTAACCTGATCTGCTATTCATGAAGTATGAATTATTGATCTTCCTTTCTCCCTACACGGAGACAGTCCATCTTTACAAGGTCAGCTGTGTTCTGACAATGAAATGAATAATTTAGTGAGTTCTTTTCATTCCTTGCAGCTTTTGTTTATGTACAATTATCTTTAGATTATAATTATTTTGGATGATTATGGAAACTGTTTTAAGGGAAACAAAACAAAATTAAAAACAATCCATAGTTAGATTTCTATCTCGTATTTCCTTAACCCTCCATTTATACTTTGGGGAATTGATTGTCATATGGTCATGCCATTAGTATAGGTGTGTGTGTGTGTGTGTGTGTGTGTTAATTTTTTATTTTTTTTCAAACACATTTAACCCTCATTCTAACAATGCACCCATAATTTTTTCCCAAAACTAATTTCTTCACTCTTATAGTTATTCTCTTTGAATTAAATTTTATGACTTTTATTTTCTTTTCCTTCTCTATCACTAGCAGTATAGCCTGGCATTGCTTGGGTGTAATGAAAGCTTTAAAACTAATCCATGGTCCTGGAGCTCAGACTCTTTGGACATTGGCATGAAAGACTAAAAAGCAATAGTTTTTTTCCAGTTGAAGCAAAACTGTTGACTGAAAGAAAAATGAATGGATATAAGTCAAATTTTGATTTCCTGATATTGATATCAAATAAGTTTTTTCACCATAAACTGAATTTTGAAGGCTAAATAAGTCCTCTGAGTAAATGGTATCATGGCTGAGAATAAGCACTACAATTATACTTACTTAGAGCCAAACCCGAAGCAAAAACTAAAATAAAAGGGCGGAAAAAAATGCAGACATACAGGCAGATAAACAGACACACATACAAACATCTTGCCTTTTTTATATATATATATATATATATAAACCGATTTTTTTCGATTATTGATATTTATCGGGGGTACCTTGACACAAAACCTGCAGACGCTTATAGTACAACCGTTTTGGAGTCTATAGGTCACGGACACATATACACACACACACACACACACACACACACACAAAGTTCCATTTATAAATAAGTTTAGATCTACACAAAGAAAATGAATTTAGAACAAAAAATAAAACTTTAGTGGATGACTTTTTTGTAATAATCATTTCACCCCAAGCAAAGCAGTAATGTCACTGGTTTGCAGGACGTTACATAAAAGAAGAGTGATGAGAAAGAGGAACAAGTTATAGGGGGTGTCAGAAAATGGGTAAGAGAAGGATGAGAATACTAGTGTGAAGAGAGCTGCATGAGAGTAGAGTGGACTGGAAAAAGAACATGAGGGAAAAGATATGAGTCAAGGAGATAGAAAATGGCAATTGACCTTACATTTAAATTTTTGGAAATTGTAGCTGTTGGGGAAGCAAGTATACAGAAGGAATTACACAGGTGGGAAGTGCTAGAAAAGAAGCTGCTCGAGTAGAAGTTGAGGTACATGTTATTGATTTCACTGTAAAAGGGTGGGACCTAGTTGCTAGTCTAGTAGCTTGAGTAAATTCATGCAGAGGGGGCACCAGGGAGCTAAGCTTGTCAGAGCAGAAGCCATGAAAGTATTTGTAGAGGAGAAGTAGGTCCATTGGATCCATGGTTGCTAAATAGATACCATTTCTTTTTGTGAAGATAATGAAAGTGATAATGTCAGCATTGCTTATTTAGAATCAAATCAGGATATAAATGATGATAATGAAGCTGACAGAAGGGATTCTTCAATCCCTTTAGGCTTACGGCCTATCACGTTGAATACACCGGTTCTCGCTTGATCACCAAAGTTAAGCAATGTTGAGCCTGGTCCGTACTTAGATGGGTGACTGCTTGGGAATACCAGGTGCTGTAAGCTTATAGTGACGAATGTGCATTGTGGTGCAGTGGATATCGGCTCGAAAAGAGAAATCGGTGATCTGAGTTCGAATTCCAGTTGAATACCCTGCATTCCCTTCAGCACTGATACTCTTGGGAAAGGTATTAATCCACCCCACCTCCAATGGGTTAAATAACAAGGGTAGGACTCGGGGACCCTGACCTTTAAAAAAAATCCCAATGAATCTTGATACTCAAAAAGAAAAATGTATTACTAGACACAATACTTATAAAAAAACAATAAATTGTTGAAAGAAAAAGGTATTACCAGCAATAAATAAGTTTGGTTGGCAATAAATGACCCACCGAGGTTGATTTGCCATAAAAACAAAACAACCAACCAAATCAATCCCTTTAATGATGAATGAAAAGTATTATTTGAAAGACAAGTCTGAAATTTGGTTTTCTAACCCTATTGAGGACACAAGGAAGAACACCATCCTATGATCAAAAGCCTGGACCTTCATATTTTTGCTACAAAATCCTGTGACTAATACACTACCAAGGAACCATCCAATAAGAAATAAAAAAAAAAAAACATGCATCTTGTGTGGTACTAAAATAGACAAGAATGCAAACTGTCATATTTGCAAAAAACTTGTTTGTCAAAGCCATTTGAAAGTGTTTTGTGCAAAGTCTAGTGATAAATTCTAATAAAAGAAACATGAAATGTAATTTTAATTAAGTTTATAATTTCAAACTAAAAGTAAAGATGTATTGTCATTTTTCTGTTTCAGTGAACAAATTTATATTGAAACTATTTCTTTGTCCATCTATAATTATACAGAAAGTCTGAATAGTTAAAGAAAAAAAACAAAAAACAAACCGTGTCCATTGGACCCTGATGGTATTTAATGGAAGTAATTTTCTTGTTAGATGGAGGGTTAAAATATAGATATATCATTTATTTTTTCATTTTCTTGTTATATATTATCATGAATGTGCTTTCTAGTTTTTGTACAATAAATAAGAATGAAAAAGTTTTATTTCTGAAAAATTAAAAGGGTAGTATTAAAAAAAATATGTATTTACCTGTTTCAAAAGTTCAAATATACAAAAATAGATTTAATTTTATTTTTATTAAATTTTTCATAGAAATTTTACGACTAAAAAAAAAAGAAGCTTTTTGTAGTTACTGGACACATATCAAGAAAGCTACTTGTCTAATCATAATAAATTATGCTTGCTAAGTATTACAAAAAAAATTTTATAAGAGTGTTGAAGAACCCCCCCCCACTCCCCCCCACCAATGGTAGGTTAAATGTCATCCCACTTTTGAACTGTTGGTATCTACATTATGAAAATATGCTGAGTATACCATAGACCAAACATGTGAGTTGTTGCAGGGGATGGAAACAAAAAAAAAACTAATGCTTAACATCAGGGAAAGATTGCTGAAGTTTCTGGGATATATAATGAAGAAGGTGGGCTTGGAGAACCTGATACTCACAGGACAGGGGGAAACAGAGAGAGAAAAGCAGCACATCACATACTTGATGGGATTGAGCAGAGCAGGGGTTTGGGAGAGGTAACAAGAGAAAGAGTTAAGAGCTACGAGGGATAGGGAGATGAGGAAGGCCATGATTGTTTAGTCCTGAAGGGACACAGCACATAGACATAATCTACTGTGAGGATGCATATGCATATGGTACCCAGGTAAAACTGGCATTTGTTTTGTTGGTGTGCATGAATTGATATACTTTCACAAGTCTTTAAAAATTCCATCTTAAATGAACAATGGAAGTTTCTGGACATGTCCTGTTTGTCTTTAAATTACAATTTTGCCCTGACAAACAAAACTGTAGATTTTTTGGGCATATCCAAGAAGACATTTTCAGTTTGTTGTCATTGTTCATTGGATATCGGCTTGGAACGAGAAATCGGGGAGCCGAGTTCGAATTCCAGCTGAATTCATTGCATTCACTTACATGCAAATACCCTTGGGAAAAGTCAGGACAGATTGGGTTCTAAAGCAATGGCAACCAACTATGGGAAAATCTTCTGCCCAGTCAGTCATGTCACTTTTGAGACATGATTGCCCAAGCGTGTATCACGTATGGCACTTAACTGACTGATTTCATGACTGGCAGGAATAAAGTTCTGTAAATTTCCTGGCTGCCTGTCCGCCAACTAATCTTTTTCTTTTTTCTCAAACCTGCAAAAAGCTCTTAATAATTCACATAATCTGTTTCTTCACTAAATAGAGGCGATCAGGTGTTTTGAGTGGTTAGGGACAAATCAGGGATATGGTGAGGATTTTGTAAACTGCTATCAAATGTCAGGTTCATTTGAGAGGTTTTCTATGAAGCTCATAAATTAATTTAAGACATTGGTAAAAAGAATTGTAGGTGTTACGCTAGAATTTGTCCAAATCCAACACTATATGGGTACTTTTAGAAATGTTGAATTTCCTGGTAAAAAGGTGTTTTTCAATTCAAAATTTCTATAAAATGCATACTATATTAGTGATTTTTTTTTTTTTTTTTTTTTTTTTTTTTACCCATGTCTCCACTCCTTTTACTCATAGAATTTTCCACTAAAATCAGCTACCACAGGTACCAGCTGATAGCATTATTATTTTTGATAGTGACTCTACATGCAAAGTGTTTAGACAGGCTTGTTTACTCATACCTGATACCTTACTAACTTGCCTTTTTCCTCTTTTTTTTTTTTTTTTTTAAAAAATCTGAGTAACCTTTTATACAATCTGTTATTACCCCTCTCCTCTGCTGAAATGATTCAATGAATAAAACTGTAGAATTTGATATTGAACCCAGTGTCTGCCATTGTCGCTTAAGGTCTGGCCCCAGTGTGTGTGGTTGTCATACTAAAGTCCACTCAGGATAGTTGTCGTATAATACATAGGTAGGCTCTGTTCGTGTTGAACAACACTTGCCTGAGCAAGCATCTGCAACTGGGATTAGTTAGCCAATCTAGTAGATAGGTGTGTCCAGAAAACAAAAGTAGCCAGTCTCTCTCTATCTATCTATCTATCTGTCTATCTATAAGAGACAGAATATGGTCAGTATGTATGCTACAGTCAGTGACTAAACTGGCTACCTCCCAATTTCTTGAAAGTGAGGCAGGTTGTTTGGAATGCTATAAATTGAAAAATAAGACCTATCAAAGTGCAGAAGATCTCTTGATGAGTCAACAGCTAGCTAACTAGAAGTCTCAATAAATCACTGTGGAGAATTGAATGAGAAACCACTTGGTCTCAAGAAATCACCTGGCATTTAACAAACTATTTATGAAAGCTTACAGTGTGAAAGGAGTTAAGTATATGGGAAAGGTAAGGAGTGTCATGTAAAGCAGGTGTCATCTGGCCATCAACCTGTAAACATCATAAGGTGGTATCATACTCCTTAGAATTGATCCCTTGTTCAGTAAGTGAAGACATGAACAACTATTTACAACAAACAAGAAATTATTCTTGGGACATGGAGTACCATTACATTAAACCAATATGACTAGTTAGAAAATATAATGCAAGGAATGAACAGACTAAATGTTAATATTTTAGGTGCATGTGAAACAATGTGGGCAAACAATGGAGATTTTTGCCATTGACACAAACAGGATTATATATGCAGAGGTGGAGAGAAAAATGAAAGACGTGTAGGGATTATATAAAGGAGTTCAATAAAGGAGTTCAATAAAGGAGTTCAATAAAGTATAAAGGAGTTCAATAAAGTACACCACAAAGTACGTCACAAAGACCTGTTGGAATTGTTTAGAAACATGGATATATTTTGGAAGGATATTAGAATAAACTATGCAAACTGCCTGCATACAGATAAAAAATGAGTTCAGCAGATATGCAAAGATAAAAGTGGGTGTAAGACAAGAATGTGTCTTCTCACCAGACTTCTTCAACCTATACAGTGAGATAATTCTGAGGGAACTAGAAGTCTTATCAGGATTCATTATTGGCGCCTGCAATCTTAACACAAAACTACAAAAACTTCTAAAGCAAAGGGAGATTAAACAACTGCAAGAGATGAAAATACATGATGGTTAGCAAAAAAAAATGAAACCAAAATGCAAATTACAAATTGAAGGTGCCTAAAATCAAACACGAAAAATGAAATGTCTGGGAATTGTTTTAACAGAGGATGGAAAGAGTAAGACTGACGTTTGAAGGCTTTGGGATAGCCAAAGATGAAGGGGAAACTTGAAGCAACAGAACTATTCTTTCTATAGAAGGATGCTGAGGATACCATGGACCAAACATGTAAGCAATGACAGTTTTAGAGAAAATAGAAACATACATAACATCAGGAAGAGGTAGTTAAAATTTCTAGGGTACATAATGAGGAAAGAGGGCTTGGAAAATCTGATACTCAGACAACAGATTGAAGGCAAGAGGGACAGAAAAAAAACAATATATGACATACTTAGTGAGCTTGAGTAAATGGATGGCAGAACAGGTTTTAGTAATAACAAAAAAGCAAAATTTATTAAGAGCTACAAAGAACAAGAAATAGTGGACAGCCATGATCTCTTAAATCATGATAGGAAATGACAATAATATTGATGGATGGGTATTGTGGTGTAATGTATATTGGCTCAGAATGAGAAATTAGAGCTTAGTCTAATTCCAGTTGGGTTCGTTACATTTGCTTATGCAAAATACCATTGAGAAAGGTGTGAATCAATCTTTTTTCTCCCTGCTGTGGGTTGAATAGCAGGAAAGACTGGTTCCTATAACCTTGGTAACCAGTCTACCACAGAAAGAAATGGCAACCCCCTGCGTGAAAATCTTCTGCCTAGTTAGTTATGAATCGACAGATGATTGCCCAGTCATGTATTACACATGACACTTGACTGACTGACTGCAATATTTATGGGGTAAAAGTGCTCAGTATCTGGGATAGAGCATGTGTAAATATAAAATTGAACCCTGAGGTCAATATTGAATGGTGATAGTCTGTTTAATGCTTGAACACAATCTTCAAGCAGCTTTCTATCT
The DNA here is from genome assembly GCA_037127315.1 of Ascarosepion bandense. Lineage (NCBI taxonomy): Eukaryota > Metazoa > Mollusca > Cephalopoda > Sepiida > Sepiidae > Ascarosepion > Ascarosepion bandense. Next base: position 1,937,325 of record JBBBDQ010000993.1, on the reverse strand, counting down.
TCCTTTCATCAGACCCTTTTCTTTTCTCTTGTTTCTTTTATCCCTACTGTTTACAATTCCAGTTGAATTTCTTGCATTCACTTATACACAAATACCCTTGGGAAAGGTGTTAATCCATTTCTTCCCTCAAGTTATGGGTTAAATAACAGGACAAATTGGGTTTTATAGCCTTGGTTGGCAACCAGTCTATTGCAAAAAGTAATGGTAACCTACTGCGGGATAATCTTCTGCCCAGTCAGTCATCCCTCTTTTGAGACATGATCGCCTAAGCATGTATCACGTATGGCACTTAACTGACTGTTTCCAATTATTTCTGACAATAGTATGTTTCCTGGACAGAAATGATAATACATTTGAGCTCAGACATGTTATTTGTATTGTTTTCATGTTTTTTAATTCCGCTATATGTGTGCAACAAGTTTTTAAAATTCCGTCATTAATTGGGTGACTTGCACTCTTCTACACTTTGATCTCTAATGTAGAAAGGCATAAAGTTGTAGAGACAAACAAGTCTATATTTTTGAGATGAGGTGTTGCAACTATTTACACTATTTTCATTGTTTGGGAACCCACAAGAGGTTGAGGCTGTTAAACACAATTACATCATTTGAACTGTTGTCATCATTTTGTCATATTCATGAGGTTTATGCTATTATACACTACAGCCTGTTCAGAAATAAGTGTTTGGTTTAAAATTTCAATGTACAGTTGCTGAAACATTGTAAATATGTTGGTAAAGATGAGGTCAACAGTCCAGAAGATGTAAACATTGTAGAAAGCATAATTAACACCACCAAATAATATTTTAGGGCTGTTAAAAATATTTTTAGCTTAACCCACTTTCTAAGATCTTACCAAACTGAAACAGCAGAATTATATTTTATATTTTTTTAGCCACTGTTTTATTGGGTCAATAATTTATAACAATAATTAAAAAACAAAAAAAACAAACAAACTAGGAAACAAAACAATTATTTTTATTCAATAATAGTTACATTTCAGATACCAAAAGTACCAATTATTACAGGACAGAGGCGTGTGTACATTTTAAAATACTAACATTTGTACTGTGTTAAATTGCTTGTGTGTAGCTTGAAACAAGTTGACCTGTCTGTTCTTGTTAAGGGTTGGGTGAGAAGGCTAGATGTTATTTCATCTGAAGGGCAAAAAGGTTGTTTGTTAATCTGTCCTGTGGTTTTCAAAATTACAGTAATTACTATAAGTCAACACATCGGCTATCATGTGGTTCTGCCTATGCAACATGAAAGTCTAACTTGTAATCTAATTGGAAGATAACCTATCATAATTGACTGACCAGTGATTTCATAAAGCAGGTTTTTTTTTTTTTGCTTTTTTGGATGTAGTTTGTAATGAAAGATTCTGAATATTATTTGCATACTAGTGTAACTGTGATGGCGTTGTGATGCAGTGAAGCTGAGTTCGAATTCCAAGTGAAATCCTTGCATTCACTTATACACAAATACACTTGGGAAAGGTATTAATCCATCTCTTCCTTCCAGTTATGGGATAAATAACAGGACAGATTGGGTTCTATAGGTTCTATAGCCTTGGCTGGCAACCAGTCTACTGCAGAAAGTAATGGCAACCTACTGCGGGATAATCTTCTGCCCAGTCAGTCATGTCTCTTTTGAGATATGATTGCTTAAGTGTGTATCCCCTATAGCACTTAACTGAGTGTTTTGTGCTGTCAAAATTAATGGCAGTTTTTAGAAAGTTTTAATGCAATATAATGAAGCAAGTTTTGAAATAATGTTTTGAGATTTAATAAAGTGAGGATAAAGAATTCACAACTAAAATACCGGCCAATGAACTATTAAATTAATCCACTCCTTTTAATATATATGTTTTTTTTTTAAATGGTATCTATGATTGATTCATTACTTTCTGATATTATACAAGTAATTTTTGGTCAGTATCTTATGTTAAACATTTTATGTGTTCAATATAACTATCAATCTCTCTTGGAAGAAAAAGATTAGCAACTGTTGAAGCAAGATGATCACTTAATAGACAAAGGTATCTGAATGTCTCACATTAAAGGCTTGAACAAATAAGACTGCAATCTAAGAAACAAGAGTTAATGAAATGATCTGTTTTGCTCAGAAACTAATTAGTCTTTTAAAGGAGGATAACTATTTTATTTGTATAGATTATTAAAATGATTACGGAAGGTAAACATAAATTTATAACTTTATTTGCTATGTTGATTTACCTCTTTACCCACTACAGATGGGACAGGAAATATATAATTACACATAATTATTGTATGGTTTGATGGTGATTAGTTAGAAAAAAAAAAAACAGAAACAGTGTATAGAAAGCTAATTTTCAAGACTGTCAGAAAGAAAAGGCTTGCTTTGTGATTAAAGTATTTGTGCATTTTCTGATTGAGCCAGCGGTTGGCATTCAGTCAGTTAAGTGCCATATGTGATACATTTTTTTTTATTTTTTATTTTTTTATTTTTTATCATCGTGTCGCTCTAAGCAAGGCATTTTACTGCCACTGTTGAGCAGGGGGTTACATAGGAGGCAAGTTATGAGAAAAAGTGACAGGTTACGGGGAGTGCCAGGAAGAGGGTAGGAGAAGGATGAGAATACTGATAAGTGGACAAAGAAAGGAGCATGAGAGAGAGGATGCAAGTTAGTGAGATAGATGACTATTGACTTTACATTTGAATTCTTGAAGATTGTAGCTGCCAGGAAAGTAAATAAACAGAACTGAATTCCACAGGTGGGAAGTGTGAGAGAAGAAGCTGATGGAGTAGAATTTGGGTTTACAATTTATTTGTTTCACAGTAAAAGGGTGGGATCTATTTGCTAATGTTGTGGCTCGAGCAAATTCATGTATGAGGGGTACCAGTAAGCTAAGTTCATTTGAGCAGAAGCCATGAAAGTATTTGTAGAAGAGACAGAGGGAAGACACATTGCACTGGTGAGAAAGTGACTGTACATGCTTCGGAGATCATGTCTTGAGAGAGACATGACTGACTGGGCAGAAGATCATCTAGAAGTATGTTGCCATTACTTTATGCAGTAGACAGGTTGCCAACCAAGGCTAGAGAACCCAATCTGTCCTGTTATTTAATGCATAACTGGAAGGAAGAGATAGATTAATATGCTTTCCCAAGGGTATTTATGCAAAAGTGAATGTGGAGAATTCAACTGAAATTCGAACTCAGCTCCCCAATTATATGTTCTGAATCGATATTCACTGCAGCACAAGGAACATCCATTTGTCATTCAGTTAAGTGCCATACGTGATACACGCTTGGGTGATCATGTCTCGAAAGAGACATGACTGACTGGGCAGAAGATTATCCCACAGTAGATTGCCATTGTTTTCTGCGGTAGACTGGTTGCTAGCCAAGGCTATAGAACCCAATCTGTCCTGTTATTTAACCTGTAACTGGAAGGAATAGACGAATTAATACCTTTCCCAAGGGTATTTGTGCATAAGTGAATGCAATGAATTCAGCTGGAATTCAAACTCGGCTCCTTGATTTCTCATTCCGAGCCGATATCCAATGCACTACAATGCACATCTTCCATTTGCTATTAGTTTGGTCAAAAGCTGGAGTTTTGAACTAGAAGCTGTAGAAAGTTACAAAGAGGCAATAGAAACTTCAGTGATGCATAATGAAAAAGAAGGGCTTGGAACATGTGATTCTCACAGGGTATACTAGAGACAAAAGGTGGCAGCAAGCCACTTACTTGACAAGTTTATGTAAATAGATTGCTGAACAGTGTGTGTGAGGAATGGTAAAAAGATAAACCTTGCTAAAAGATTTGGAGAGCCAAGTTGTGGATACAGTATAGAACAGGGGGTGGCCAAAATCATGGCTCGCTAGACACATGTAGCTCTTTGACCTTTTAACATGTGGCTTGTGGAAATATGTTGGCTGAGCTTCTTTTTTTCACCACAGTTAATATAACATGTAAATAAGAAAAATATCAAGCTTTATAATTATTCAGTGGGCCTGAATTGACTCCATTGGATTAAAACACAAGTTTAATGTTAATGTGTATGTCATGTTTTGCGGTTCTCAAACATCTGAACTTTATCATAAGTGGCTCTTACATTGTTTGGCCACCTCTGGTATGGAAGAAGACTGTACTAGTGTCTATTGAAATTTTAAAGGACTTTGGTATATGTGTTGTCACCTGAAAAGACTTAGTCCTAGTGTATCTGTGCTGTCACCTGGGGAAAAATTGGACCTGACTATGTGATATCTTATAAAAATATCAATAATTTACATTTTTTTTTATAATTCACTTAGTTTTGAAAAATGGTAAAGTTAATTTTTTTTTTTTTTTTTTTTACACCATTATTTGATCTTTAGCACCAAATACAAGACTCAAATACTGACCAGGGAAGCATCATCTCAGGAGTCTGTTTCACAAAGCAGCACCTCTGGGGGAAGAGGCTCTCTAAATGGAACTCTTTTTTTTTTTTTTTTTTTTTTTTAATTGAATGCAAAATGAATGGACATGCTTCATCTCAGTTCATGTAACATGGTGGGTCTTAGCTGTAAAGTTCTAAACTTGTAGAACTGAAGAATGTAGCTTTCCAGAACATTTACCATGAAAATAATGATAAAGTAGCAAGAAGCTTGCAATGTCTTATCTATGGGGAAGGGGTTTGTGGGTGAAAAATAGTTAATCACCCATAAGGCTACATATGCGCGTTTGAACTCAATCAATATTGGAAAGTGAGGAGTGGGCAGCTCCAGCCTAGAAATGGCAGGGGTACTCTGTTTTGGGTGTGTGTTATGGTGCAGTACATACTGGCTTAGAACAAGAAATTGGAAGTAGAACATTTTGCTTGTAATTCACTCCCTGTTCCATCAATAAACTTGTCAATCAGCAAGTGATTTTGCACCTTATGATGGTGCACCCCAGGGTAGCTGCCCCACTCTATTTTCCACCACTGCTTTAAACAGCATAGCTATACATGCAGAATTTCAGTTGAATTCGTTGCATTCACTTACATGCAAATACCCTTGGAGAAGGTATTAAACCATCTCTTACCTCCACCTATGGGACAAATTACGGGACAGATTGGTATTTGTCAATATTTACATTGTTCGGACTATTGTCTTCATCTTTGTTGCCATTTGTATGATGTTTTGGCCGTTGTACGCTCTGGCCTTCTTCAGGTGCTAGCAATTTCAAACCAAACCCTTTATTACAATGACTGGGGTATATCATTCTTATTCCTTGTGTAAAGCCTCGATTGGAAGTCATGAGTTATCTCCCTCCAACCCTGCAAGTTAGCACCTGAAGAAGGCCATAGCATACAATGGCCAAAACGTTGTACAAAAGCAACAAAGATGAAGACTATAGTTCGGATAATTCTACCACAGAAAGAAATGACAAAAGTAATGGAAAATCTTCTACCCAGTCAGTCATGTCTCTTTTGAGTCATAATTGCTCAAACATGTAGGGTCACATATGGCACTTAAGTGATTGACTTGCTCTAATTTGTCTTTTCGGTGATCAGATGGGAACCGGTGTCATGAACAAGATATTCCTGTCCAATCACCGAAGTTAAGCAACATCGAACCTGGTCAGTACTTAAATGGGTGACCATTTGGGAATACCAGGTGCTGTAAACGTAAGGACCAAGAATGGTCCACTGGTCCTCTAGGTTTGGGGGTTGGGCGCAGGGTTAACAACTCTGCCCCATAAAAAAAAAAAGTTTGTTACAGAAATAGCAACAAAAAGTTGTTGCCCTATGCACCATCTGGGTGTGATGGATAAATGATGATGAATTTGTCTTTTGTAATGATAGAACATAGCAGGCAAAGTCAGGTACTGTCTGGAGCAGTACAAGAAACTGACCACATTTTCCAACATCTTTTCTGATTGATCATAGATATAGAATTTCATTTGAGGTCCGTGATGAACTTGAGTACCAATCCCTATACAATGTAGTCATCCCACCATCTTTAGAACAACAACTGTTCATTATGCAAGAAAAAAAAAACTCAGGATCTTCTCTGTGGTGGTGAAATGTTACTAGTTCAGTTTTTGGAGATATTGAATGTTTACAAGCCTTACATTATTTACACTGTTCGGACTGTTGTTCTCATCTTTATTGCCGTGTTTACAACATTTCGGCTGTTGAGCTGTTGTACACTCCAGCCCCATTCAAGTCCTAAGAAGTTTTAACCAAACTCTTTATTTTAATCACTGGGATATATCATTCTCATTCCATGTATGATGCCATCTCCGGATGTCATGTTGTTACCTCCTTTTAACTCAACTAAGTTATTTGCTTACCACTTTTGTAGCCTTGTATTGAACTCGCAACTTTTTGAGTCAAGTCACAAGAACTAACCAATGTCTGTATCCACTAGGCCATGTATTTTCTAGCCTTTCACTCCTTCCCCATTGAACTATACCAGCTTTTATTTTGTATTGTTTTCTTAATTTCGTTTCATTAATATTTCTTTGAAATATTGCAGAACCTGTGTTCAAGGATGATGACTGCATGGAAGCAATACCCCTGGGGATGGAAAGTGGACACATTCCTGACAAGAACATTTGGGCATCGTCATATGGGAACAAGCGATTACCAAGTTATGCCAGGCTTGGCAGGCCTTCCGGTAACAGACCTTCTTGTTTTTCTGGAAATTGGGGATTTGATTTTCACTTGACTGATTTATTTCAGATGGATGAATAAAGTTTTATCAGCTGAAGTATAATTGACAAACAAAAATATTAGGCTCCAGAAAGAGGTCCAATAATACTTATGACCTTCACTGTTCAAAAACATTATTCTTGTATATGACATTTTAATTTTAGATATAATTTTCTTCATTGTTGTAAAGGTTTTCAACTTTTCCTTTTTCTATTTTTAATAATGCATTCTCTTTTTTCTATTTTTGGTGTTTATTTACCCCTTTTTTACCCCCTTTTATCCTCCACTTTTTAAATCCTATTTTCTCTTTTTGTTCGTTATCCATTACTCTTTTTTTTTTTTTTTTTTTTTTGTCTCTTTTGCTGTGTTTTTTTTATATCCTAATTTTTCTGCCTTTAATCCTGTATGTATCTGTTTACTTTTAACTAAGAATGGACAGAGAGGGGGGAAAGATTGTGAGAAAGGGAGGGGGGAAAGATTGTGAGAAAGGGAGGGGGAAAGATTGTGAGAAAGGGAGGGGGAAAGATTGTGAGAAAGGGAGGGGGAAAGATTGTGAGAAAGGGAGGGGGGAAAGATTGTGAGAAAGGGAGGGGGGAAAGATTGTGAGAAAGGGAGGGGGGAAAGATTGTGAGAAAGGGAGGGGGGAAAGATTGTGAGAAAGGGAGGGGGGAAAGATTGTGAGAAAGGGAGGGGGGAAAGATTGTGAGAAAGGGAGGGGGGAAAGATTGTGAGAAAGGGAGGGGGGAAAGATTGTGAGAAAGGGAGGGGGGAAAGATTGTGAGAAAGGGAGGGGGGAAAGATTGTGAGAAAGGGAGGGGGAAAGATTGTGAGAAAGGGAGGGGGGAAAGATTGTGAGAAAGGGAGGGGGGAAAGATTGTGAGAAAGGGAGGGGGGAAAGATTGTGAGAAAGGGAGGGGGGAAAGATTGTGAGAAAGGGAGGGGGAAAGATTGTGAGAAAGGGAGGGGGGAAAGATTGTGAGAAAGGGAGGGGGAAAGATTGTGAGAAAGGGAGGGGGGAAAGATTGTGAGAAAGGGAGGGGGAAAGATTGTGAGAAAGGGAGGGGGAAAGATTGTGAGAAAGGGGGAGGGGGGAAAGATTGTGAGAAAGGGAGGGGGGAAAGATTGTGAGAAAGGGAGGGGGGAAAGATTGTGAGAAAGGGAGGGGGGAAAGATTGTGAGAAAGGGAGGGGGAAAGATTGTGAGAAAGGGAGGGGGAAAGATTGTGAGGGAAAGGGGGAAAGGGGGGAAAGATTGAGAAAGGGAGGGGGAAAGGGGGATTGTGAGAAAGGGAGGGGGGAAAGATTGTGAGAAAGGGAGGGGGAAAGATTGTGAGAAAGGGAGGGGGGAAAGATTGTGAGAAAGGGAGGGGGAAAGATTGTGAGAAAGGGAGGGGGGAAAGATTGTGAGAAAGGGAGGGGGAAAGATTGTGAGAAAGGGAGGGGGGAAAGATTGTGAGAAAGGGAGGGGGGAAAGATTGTGAGAAAGGGAGGGGGGAAAGATTGTGAGAAAGGGAGGGGGGAAAGATTGTGAGAAAGGGAGGGGGAAAGATTGTGAGAAAGGGAGGGGGGAAAGATTGTGAGAAAGGGAGGGGGGAAAGATTGTGAGAAAGGGAGGGGGAAAGATTGTGAGAAAGGGAGGGGGGAAAGATTGTGAGAAAGGGAGGGGGGAAAGATTGTGAGAAAGGGAGGGGGGAAAGATTGTGAGAAAGGGAGGGGGGAAAGATTGTGAGAAAGGGAGGGGGGAAAGATTGTGAGAAAGGGAGGGGGGAAAGATTGTGAGAAAGGGAGGGGGAAAGATTGTGAGAAAGGGAGGGGGGAAAGATTGTGAGAAAGGGAGGGGGGAAAGATTGTGAGAAAGGGAGGGGGGAAAGATTGTGAGAAAGGGAGGGGGAAAGATCGTGAGAAAGGGAGGGGGGAAAATTAAGAGAAAGATGAGGAAGAGATATATGGCAATGGTTGAGGGTCTGTACTTTTTTTCTATTATATAAACTGCACAAGATTTGATAAAGAATTGAATATTTCAAGAAGGCTCTTTTTTACTTTCATTGTACTGCATTGCAATAATATTTCTATCATAATAACTTCCTTGGGCTCAGTGCTCATTGGTGTCAACAGCATTCTATTGTCTTTGTTTTGCAGACCTTATGCAATGTCTATCATTGTACAGGCAGTTTTGATATTTAGTCTTTTATTCTTCTTTTCTTTTACTACCTTTTGTAAGAGTTTTTGTAGTTGCCTTTCTATGTTGTTATCAACACTTTCATCAGAATATGTTCCTGAGATTGTGACTGCCAGTAATAATTTTTGGTAGGTTATCTGATTCTCTCAGAATTGTTTCCTTGATTGCGGACACGGAAAGGAAACTGCAAGATCTCATACAGAAAGTAGCAGTGGAGAGTGACAAGAAGGGACTACAAATAAACTTTAAGAAAACTGAGTGCATGGTCATCAGCAAAAGATACAACCCAAAATGCCAAATACAGGTGGGGGATAACAGAATCAAACAAGTCCAAGAATTTAAGTACCTAGGAAGTGTTCTAACAGGAGATGGAAAGTGCGACACGGAGATCCGAAGGCGAATTGGCATGGCAAAGGACGCGTTCCAGAAGATGAGCAAAATACTAACACACAGGAAGATCTCAATAGAAACGAAGAAAAGAGTGCTAGACTGCTACGTGATGTCAGTTCTTCAGTACGGCTGTGAATGCTGGACAATATCATCGAAAATGAGGAAAAAACTGGAAGCAGCCGAAATGTGGTTCTACAGAAGGATGCTACGGATATCGTGGACTGAGCATACAAGCAACGACGAAGTGTTAGAAAGAATGGCAACAAAAAGGAAATTGATGCTGAGCATCAGGAAGAGACAACTGAAGTTCCTGGGACATGCAATGAGGAAGGAGAGCCTGGAGAACCTGATACTGACTGGTCAGATAGAAGGAAGGAGAGACAGAGGAAGGCAGCGGATAACATATCTGCAGAGTCTGATCAGGTGGATGACGGAACGGGGGTTGCCAGGAGCAACAGGAGCAAACCTACTAAGAGCCACAAGGGATAGGGAGACGTGGAGATCCATGATCGCCTACGTCCTGAAGGGACAGGGCACATAGAAGAAGAAGAAGAAAAGACATCCTTGTCTTACACCACTTTATATATTTGTGTATTTATTAAAATACCAAACTTGATAAAAACAAAATTTTATCATCAAAATGTTCTTTATTAGAAGAAAGACCAAAGTATTTTTGCATTATCTTATTAAACATTTTTTTTATTCCTTTCTAACATGTTCCAAATTTTGATTAAAAATCTTTTTTTTCTCCTGCATCAATAGGTGGGCCAAAGATCAGTATGGGAAATTTTAAATTTTTTGGTGTTAAAAACACATTGTTTTGGTAATTCATGAAAATTCAGATAGTTATCAAATTTTAGTGAGATTTTCAAGACTTATTCACAAAAATCTTGGAAAATATACATTTTTTTTTTAATTTAATTTTATTTTTTTTACGTCTGTTACCACCACTTAAGTAATTTTATGAAATTTTGAGAATCTGACTGTAAAGAACGGTTTCTTTCTTTCTCTTTGAAGGTGCGTGGTCAGCAAGTACCCCAAATGGAGAACAGTTTTTGGCAATTGATTTAGGAAAACGATACATTATCACTGCAGTAGCCACTCAGGGTAGACAGGGTACTGAAGAGTATGTAGCCGAATTTATGCTTGAGACTTCAGATGACAACAGTACCTGGCGTATTTACACCACTGAACTGGGAATTGATGAGGTAAGATTAGTTTGTTTTCAGAAGGTTTGATACTAGCAAGCATTTGTTGTTGGGTTTTTAAAAAAAAAATTTTTTTTTTTTAATTTCATTTTTTATTTTATTTTTTTTCTTTTATTTATTTTTTTTTCTTTCAACAATTGTTGATACCATATATATTTGATTATGCCAAAAATAGGGAGTCACACTATGCACAGATTTTTTGAAAAGGTTAAAAATTATGCATTTTTGCTGACTAGTTGGACTATACATTTTTTCCTGGAGTGGTTAAAATTCATATGTTGCACTATACATGAAGTATATAGGGTAAGTCGAAGTCTGCTTATAATTAAACAGCAAGTAGTTTTAAAGCTCGTATTAATAATATTGATCTACTTCTTTTTAGCAAAAAAAAAAATTTTTTTCTATTCAATTATTCTATTTGAATGTGACCCCTCGGTTTGCTTATTCCATTCAAGCCAGTTTCTTCATTATGTGTTTTGCTATTCAGACAAGCCTGTTCACCTTCAACTAGAATTCAAACTTGGGGTGCCGAGTTTGAATTCCAGTTGAATTCCTTGCATTCACTTATGCAAAAATACCCTTGGGAAAGGTATTAATCCATCTCTTCACTTCAGTTATATGTGAAATAATAGGACAGACTGAGTTCTACAGTGTTGGCTGGCAACCAGCCTACTGCAGAAAGCAATGGCAACCTACTGTGGGATAATCTTCTACCCAGTCAGTCATGTCTCTTTTGAGACATGATCACCCAAAGTGTGTATCATGTATGGCACTTAACTGACTGACTATTCATCTTTGTTGTTATACTCAGATTTCAGCTGTTGTACCCTCTGTCTGCTATATTTAAAGGATATTTCATACCGTTTTAGTAGAACTTTTATTCATTTATTTTTTTTTCTACTGAACTAATGTGAATTCTCAGCACTAACTGATCTGACTAATAACTACTAGGATGTTTGAACTGATACTTGAATCCGCTAAAGGTTATAGATTAGAGCATTTGTTAAACCTATTAGTGCAGAAAAGTCCTAGATTTTGGATCATTACAAATGACAAGAGGCGCAAAAGTAAATAAGATGTAAGTATTAACTGATATGAAATATCCTTGAAGCATAGAACATAGAATTAGAACAGTCTATCTCTGTGGATTGAATAAAGGGTCTGTCTGGCTACTTGTACAATAAGGATAATTTATCAGCTTAAGAACTCCAATGGATTCCTTAAATTTTTCTGGTCCTTGGTATGACGGTAAACTGTGTCCGGCAGCAAGGCCTCTGATTGGGAGGTTGTGAGAAGCATAGAACCACCTCTTAATTGCTATTGTTCCTAGGTTCACCCTGACCCAGGGTGGTAGCATCTGTTAGGGTCCCAGCTATGGGTAAATAGTTAACTCCTAAACTGAGGTCAAAACACTATTAAAGTATAAAAATAAACCTTTATAGAAATATATACATAAAAATACACTTTTATAAAAAAATAGACATTTTTGAAGGAAAAAATTATTACCAGTAATACATTTTTGAACACAAAACTAGAAGACATCCTCAGTTTTCTAAAATAAAATAAAAAAAGTAAAAAAATTTTCATCAAAATCTGACTAAATCAACCTTCTCACTTGAAGTGAACATTAAAAAGAAATACTTTAAAACCCTACCTTTTTGGCATTAAATAACCCACAGAGGTTGATATGCCGTTAAACAAAACTCAAATCAAATTTGTTCCTGCCTTTTTTATCACTGTACCTTATCATTCTCCTGAAGTCTCTTGGATTTGTTAATCTTTTACTAATGCCAAAGAAACCATTTATTTAACATTGAGAGGAGGATATTCTTCTGCTAATACTTGTCACATGTACAGTTCTTTAAGAATTTCAAACTTGTAACTTTGGATCTTTTTCCTCAGAACACCAATTTCTTTCTTTCTTGAGATATAGTTAATGCTCAAAGACGTAAAAAGTAAAAAAAAAATTTTCATCAAAATTTGACTAAATCAACGTTCCCACTTTAAGTGAACATTAAAAAAGAAATACCTTAAAAGCTTACCTTTTTGGCATTAAGTAACCCACAGAGGTTGATATGCCGTTAAACAAAACTCGAATCAAATCAAATTTTTCTTGGCTTTTTTATCACTGTATCTTATTCTCCTGGGGTCTCTTGGATTTGTTAATCTTTTACTAATTTCAAAGAAACCATTCATTTAACATTGAGAAGAGGATATTCTTCTGCTAATACTTGTCACATGTACAGTTCTTTAAGAATTTCAGACTTGTAACTTTGGATCTTTTTTCTCATGGCACTAATTTCTCTCTTTCCTGAGATATATTTACATAGATAATGCTCAACAATGCTAGTCTTGCTGATCTTTACTATTTAGGAGTGGGTTTCATCCTCACTAGGTGCTTCATATGAACTTCAACATAAAATAACCCTACAATAATGGACATATTATAAAATCAACCAACCTAGCTAAATATGTACTTTGGCATTGCATAATGGTTACTAAAAGCTCGTAATTTGATCTTCATTTAGTGCCCCATACAAAAATAGGGGTATTAAATGATCTAACAAAGGTTTACATATTTTAAAATCAACCAACATAGCTGTTTGCTAAGCTGGTATAAGTTGTCTATGGCTATATCATGTTGAATACACCGGTTCCCATCCGATCACTGAAGTTAAGCAACATTGAGCCTGGTCAGTACTTAAATGGGTGACCATTTGGGAATACCAGGTGCTGTAAATGTAAGGACCAAGAATGGTCAACCGGTCCACCAGGTTGGAGGGGTTGGGTGCAGGGCTAACAACCCTGCCCTCTAAAAAACAGTTTGTTACAGAAACAGCAACAAAAAGTTGCTGCCCTATATACCATCTGGGTGTGATGGATAAATGATGAAGAAGCTGGTATAAATTTCTTTACTCCCTGGCACAGATAAAATTTACTGGCTTCAAAGACAAGATCATGGCTTGTTAACCCTTCTTATTTAAGTATTTAATTTGATGCAAGGATACACATGGAGGAAATAATAATCTATAAGAAATCTTGCTAACCATTACTGCTTGATGTTGTTTATGCTCTCTACCTGGCTGCCATGTATTCTGTACCAATAATGATGTCCTAACCTTTTTAGACAGATGTCTATGGCCACCTTTACTCCTATGTTTTGTGTCAGGCGGATGTCCATCAACATCTTCTCCCCTGTGTCTTGTGTCGGACAGATGTCTGCAGCCTTCTTTTGTCTTACGTTCTTTAATGATGTACCTTTGTTATGCAGTTTTTATTTTAGTTTTTGGGATCATGTCATCATGAATACAAATTAAAAAAAACAAAAAAACTCCAAACCTGTCTTTTTGTTTCTATTTCAGATTTTTATTGGTAATAGTAATGGTCAAGATGTGAAAAGAAACACGCTTGTCTTTCCCATCAGGGCTCGTTATATCCGATTTCGGCCCTGGCGCTGGAGTTCCTCAATGTCCATGAGAGTTGAAGTTTATGGCTGCCCTTTTAGTAAGCTTGATGCACTATTTATCATTTAATTGTATGGAGAAACAAACAAAGCTTTTTAAAATGATTTTTATAAAAGACTAAAAAAATATAATTTCATGAAAATAAATTCTTTTTATGCTAGATAAAGCCATATAACCAAAATGAAATTAAGATCTTGGAACCCAATTCCAATAAACTTTATTCCTAATGCTGAAAGACACAAGCAAAGGAAAATATCCAAAATTAAATTAATAAAAATATAAATTTTATTTACATATCCACATCTCTCAACCAGCTTAAATAAGCAATATTCACAATTTTGTAAGCAGTTCTTTCCCCAAAAGTTGTTATCCACAAGCCTTCATCCCAATAATCAAATCATATACATGTGTAGATTTTTTAGGGGTTCATGTATGTTAACATGGATAGTAGAATCCATTTTTCTATTTATTTATATATATATATATATATATATATATATATATATAGCTTATATATTCACTTTTCTCAACCTGCATAAATACGCAATCTAAATATTATGACAGTAAATATGCATTCTAGGAAGTGCTAATTTCCTCTTCCCTCACTTCTCTGGTGACTCATATATAAACACACACATATATAACATCACTACAATGATTCATATTTTATTTATATATAAATATATATATGAGACAGATGTATTTACTCATCTGACGGATTTTTTCAAGGCAATTGAAATGATTTTATTTTGTAAAAGGTAACTTATTAATATTGTCTTTTCTACAGATTTACTTCTGAGAATATTTACACTCACACACAATTAATGTGGAGAGGTTTTTTTGCTCAAGTGAGCAGTGTTGTTTCAGTCATGTGGACTTTGAAGTTTTATGAAGGCATCATCATGAAACTTCAAAGTTGGCATGACAGAAACAACCATGCTCAGTTAAGTGAAAAACCTTCCCCCATTAATTCTATTACTGCTCTGTTGTTATCAAGCACTTTGACAAAAATGTCTCCTTATCGGTAACCTGAAAAGTCAGCAATTTTGACACTAAGCACCATTATAAATCAATACTTATATATATAGTCATCCACACAGATCTGTTTCACTGTATCACGGCTTATCAGTATGGTTAGACATCTGATTGCTTCTAGTCAGGATTGAAACCTGACCGAATTGACATCAGTCAACAATTTTTACCTCTGAGCGATGTGTGCTTAGTAGAGGAAGGTGAACTTGTGTGTTATATACAATGTAAACATATACCAGTAGCCGAAAGTGTTCAAATTTATTACTGAATGAACAAAGTGTAGATGCGTGGGTAGCTACTGTTTTTTTTAAAAGTCTATGGTTCATCCATAGTGCTCAATCGGGGTGTGTGTATATATATATATATATATATATATATATCAAAAGCATTAAAATTTGAAGATGTACTCAGTTTTACTCTTCACAATGCAAATAAGTTCAAGGTGTTTTAATTCAGTAGATAGTAATAAAAAGAATGTTTACTTATAAAGTATACAGTTATGACATATACCTGTTTACCTATTTTTACAGTTATGACATATACCTGTTTACCTATTTTTACAGTTATGACATATACCTGTTTACCTATTTTTACAGTTATGACATATACCTGTTTACCTATTTTTACAGTTATGACATATACCTGTTTACCTATTTTTACAGTTATGACATATACCTGTTTACCTATTTTTACAGTTATGACATATACCTGTTTACCTATTTTTACAGTTATGACATATACCTGTTTACCTATTTTTACAGTTATGACATATACCTGTTTACCTATTTTTAAGAATAAATTTTGTTAAAAAAGATGAAAACTGAATTTAATATTCTTGCTTTTATTTCATAGCAAAACAAGATAAAATGTTATAATCTCTTTCTTCCTCTACTTATTTTAGATGCTGATATTGCATTCTTTGATGGAAAAGCCCACATCAGTTATGACATCAGCAATTTACCTGTGGCTATACACTCTACAGAAGACCAACTAAGGATTCATTTTAAAACCAACAAACCAAATGGTATTCTTTTCTATACAGATGGTAACCAAGGCGACTATTTAGCTCTGGAGTTGAAAAGAGGTTACCTTTATCTACACATTGATCTGGGTAAGCAAAATTTTGGCATTTGATTCCATGACCCATCTTTACATGCTTTCCTTATCTGGCATAAAATTTTTTGGAATAACTGGATTTGTTTCTTAATCTTCCTCCTTGATATCACGTGTATCATTCCTAAAGATTTTCAAGTATCATGTATTTCCATCTATAATACAAGCATTAAATCCCCAAAATCACCCTTAAAAATTGGGCATCATCTTATGCTAAGTGTTATACATGTACACACTTGAGCGAACATATCTCAAAAGAGACATGTGTCAACGTCCAAAGAGTTTGAGCTCCAGGACCATGGGTTAGTTTTAAAGCTTTCATTACACCTGAGCAACGCCGGGCTATCCTGCTAGTGAAATATAAGTAAATGGCTATTAGTACATGAGGATGTTTGTAACTGTTTAGATATAGGAAAATAAGAGGAGGAAGAATAATAAGCTGTATTTGCAAGAAATCACATTGTAGAGACCTCAGTTATGTTAATCAATTTGATTTTATACTAATCATAAGTGAACTCCCATAGATCAGAAGGTGCAGAGTAGTTAAAAGGCATCAAAGAAATAAAGACCTCTGCTTGTTCTTATGAGAACTGAAAAATTTGAAGTCAAGCTGCCAACACAGGCTACGTATCTGCAGCAAGGGTTGTCAGTAATCTTTTGAGATGAGCCTTAAAGGTAGCAGCCACTGAAAATGTAAAGTGGACAAGAACTAGTTTTAAAAAAAGTATGATAAAAAGAAAAAGTGGAAAAAGAGGCTGAATATGGCTTGCTCAATGGTTTGAGTTTTGGGACATACATTTACAAAGATAGAGGCATAAGACAAGTATGTGTCTTTTCACTGGATTTGTTCAACCTGTACAGTGAGAATATTTTGAGGACCCTAGATGACACACCAGGATTTGTTATTGGAGGCCACAACTTGAACAACATAAGGTATGCAGATGATACAGTGCTGATTGCAGACATGGAAAGGAAACTACAAGACCTCCTACAGAAGGTAGCAGTGGAGAGTGACAAAAAAGGACTACAAATAAACTTTAAGAAAACTGAATGCATGGTCATCAGCAAAAGGTGAAACCCAAAATGCCAAATACAGGTGGGGGATATCAGAAGCAAACAAGTACAAAAATTTAAATACTTTGGAAGTGTTCTAACAGGAGAGGGAAAGTGCGACACAGAGATCCGAAGGCGAATTGGCATGGCAAAGGACGTGTTCCAGAAGCTGAGTAAAGTACTAACACAGGAAAATTTCACTAGAAACAAAGAAAAGAGTGCTGGATTGCTATGTGATGTTAGTTTTTCAATACGGCAGTGAATGCTGGACAATATCATCGAAAATGAGGACAAAACTGGAAGCAGTGGAAATGTGGTTCTACAGAAGGATGCTGTGGATAACGTGGACTGAGCATGCAAGCAACAATGAGGTGTTGGAAAGAATGGCAACAAAAAGGAAATTGATACTGAGCATCAGGAAGAGACAACTGAAGTTCCTGGGACACGCAATGAGGAAGGAGAGTCTGGAGAACCTGATACTGACAAGCCAGATAGAAGGAAAGAGAGACAGAGGAAGGCAGCGGATAATATATTTGCAGGGCCTGATCAGGTGGATGATGGAAAGGGGTTGCCAGGAGTAACAGGAACAAACATACCAAGGGCCACAAGGGATAGGGAGACATGGAGAACCATGATTGCCTATGTCCTGAAGGGACAGGGCACATAGAAGAAGGAGGTTGTTCTCTGCTGATTACCTACATTGCTACTACTGCTGAATTAAGCAAAGTAAGACAAATCCTCACATAGCTAAAAAACGAGATAGTTTCTATATATGTGATATGTGGCAAACATTACATTAATACAAGACATGATGCTATGATGGATTTTGTGTACCACTTTAAACAATTCACTTGTGTAGATTGTTCAGTAAAAAACAAACTTAAATTTCATCCATCATTCTTGATATATAAATGTTTTCTAAATCTATCCTGCACATATATAAATCTACCATCCGCCTGTGCATTGAATACTTCTGTCATATCTGGTCGGGTGCCCCTGCTATTCTCCTTGGGCTTCTCGATAAGGTTCAGAGGAGGGTCTGTAATGTGATAGATACTGACTTGGCAGACCGCCTGCAGTCTCTCTCCCACTGGCGCGACGTGGCTTCCCTGTGTCTCTTCTATAAATACTTTCACGGCTTCTGCTCTGATGAACTTAGATCCCTGGTGCCCCCTAAATACGAATTTGAACGAGATACTAAATTAGCAACTAGTTCCCGCCCTTTTACAGTGAAACCGATAAAATGCAACCATAACTTCTACTCCAACAGTTTCTTTTCTCGCACTTCCCGACTGTGGAATTCTCTTTCACACGATTGCTTCCCCGACAGATACAATCTCCAGGAGTTTAAATGTAAGGTCAATAGACACCTCCTAACACACTAACCTGCTCCCATTCTATCAAACACTCTTCCCATCTGCCCAACCCTCATCCTCGGTATCCTTACTCATCTGTCACCTTCCTCCTGACATTCCCTATGTCTAACCACTACTTCTCTTACCTTCCCCTATGTAGCCCCATGCGCGATAGTGGCAGTGTAATGCCTTGCTTGGGGTGAGATGATTTAAAAAAAAAAAATAAGAGTCAAAAACCCTTGTTAGGAAAAAGAGAATTTTCTTTTCTTTCTAGCATCCATAAAACTTCACATTTTGGTAAAAGATAGGTAAATGTATAATTCCAATGATCTTGCAAAATTGGTGCAACCAAAAATAAGTTCAGCAAAGACCCATTCTTGCTCAAACGGAATTCCCAAATATTTTTACCCTAGTCTAAAATCCCAAGATATTTTATGAATTATCTATACTATTCACATTCTGACTACTGTCCTCATCTTTCTTGTTGTTATCAGAATGTTTTGGCTGTTGTGCCCTCTGTACTTCATCAGTTGTATATCAATCCGGGTAATTAAACGGAACCCTTCAATCTACTGGGGTAGACTGTCAGTTATGGCCCTAGGGTTGCTGGCACCCTGGGCAAGCTGAACTTCAGTATTCTTACAAGTATAATTTTAAAAATTTTCAGAAGGAGAAAAATTAAAAATGCAGAATAACAAGTTTTACAATAAACAACTGAATACAAGCTATTTTGTATTTATTTCTGAGATGAGTAATTTTCAATAATATTGGAATTATTTCAAACTTTTGTTCTCATTTTGGTTGATATAGTTCAAAATAATTCCAAGATCATTGAAAATTACTCATCTCAGAAATAAATACAAATTATGACAAGTGGCATGAACTCACCAACATTATCCAGTAGTCAAAATCCATCTGACACCAAATATAAAAGGCTCCAAAAATATACCACTAAAGTCCTTTGGGATGGTGGCTTAGTGGATATAGTAGTTGGTTATACATGTGTTAGTATCATCTAGTGGTTCAATCCTTGGACTTGGTAGTGAGAGTACCAAATTTCAACATGAAAGAACAATAATTGATTTCACAGGATATTTCACAATAATCAACAAGATATTCCACATCAGCCAATCTATGGACACCTGATGATGACCAGAGGGTACTTAGTCGAAATGTTGTCTATTATAACACCTATATCAACCAAAAGGAGAACAAAAGTTTGAAATAATTCCAAGATCATTGAATACAAGCTAAATAAATTATCCTACGTAAAACATTTTTTTAGCCTTTAAATCTGCAAATCTTTTCATGGTAATTTCTGCAAGAGGATGTTTCTATTGACAAAATTACCAAAGAATTTCTCAAGTCATGGATGACTGCAAGTATGTTTTTATAAGCTTTAGTTTTAGAAGATAAGAAACACTTGAAATATCAGCATGATATTGCCCTTAGCCTTGATGTTGCTGCAGGCCAAGTTTATAGTTCCATGAGCCAACTCTGTCTTGGGATATGTTTACTTTCATATTTTTAGTACTGCTCAGTTATTGCTTGCCCTCATTTTAGTGAATTCAAGTATACACTGGCTCACCCAGGAATTGGACTCACAATTACTATATCACCAAATTCATGAACTAATGCTTTAATCTACTAGGCTTTTGTTTTGTAAGTCAATTCTCTAAGGAGAACTTGGATCCATAAATCTAACCTGCCTGCTGATGTATATCATGTTTGATTACGCTCACCAAAGCTTTTTTATTTTGACACAGCTTACATTTTATAAATGTCTTAAAAATATTTGGTGGAAAATTCATTTCAGATTTAAATAAAACTATAAAGAATGAATTGATTTAAAAAAAAAACTGGTTGTAACAAAAATAATGGCCACTTGAAATATATTTTGAAAAGCTATTTTGACATAGTATTCATGGTATATATTTAGGGAATTTTGGTAGATATAATAATTAATGTGTACTCTTTAATAATTTTTAACTTATTTTCAGACTTAAATATTTTTGAAGCATAGAAACACTTAATTAGGAACATGTCGAAACATGATCTTCAATTATTTTTCTTGCATGAGTTCAAACTTGGGCACAGTGCCTTCCAAACTTCTACCAATATCAACAGAGCATAAGATGTGTTCACAAGTGATTGGACAGTATGAAGGTGGTTCCAGAAATTCTATGCCAGTGATGAGCCTTGAAGATGAAGGTAGAGGACAGTCATGCTGTCTTCATAACGAACAGTTGCAAGCAGTTGTTGAGCAAAACCCATGTCAAAGTGTCAGTGAAATGTCTCAGACACATGGTGTCAGCACTACAACAGTCTCACACCATTTGCAGAGTATTGGAAAGGTGAAACAACTCAATAAATGGATTTCTCATGATCTCAATGCAAATTAAAAACTTAGACATTTTGAAGCATGCTTGATGCTCTTTCTGTCAAACATCAATAATCCCTTTCTCAACAGAATAATCACGTGATGAAAAGTGGATTCTTTATGATAACCATAAACTATCAGGTCAATGGCTTGATCGTGATGAGTCCACCAAACATTTTGCTTAGCCAAATTTGCATCAGCAAAAGATTATGGTGGCTGTCTGGTAGTATGCAATTGGTATTATTCACTACTACTTTTGGAAGATTATCAGAGCATCAATGCAGGGCTTTACTGCAATCAACTTACTGAATTGCATGCACACCTACAAAAATGAGACCTGCATTAGTGAATCGACATGGTCCAATGCTGCTCCATGATAATGCATGGCCACATGTTGCAGCAATTACATAACTCACAAACCAGTGTTTTCAAAGATTTTGAGTTTTGTTTTAAGGTACTTTTTAAGGTTCAGTTATAGTAAGAAGGTTGATTTAGTGAATTTTTTGAAAAATGTTTTTTATTCTAGAAAACTGAAGATGTTTTCTAGTTTTATATTAAAAAATGTATTGCTGGTAATAATTTTTTTCCTTCATGGCAATAATGGTTTTTTTTTTCTTTAAAAATATATGGTAATAGTTTTTTTCCTTCAAAAAAGTATTGTTGGTAATATTTTTTTCTTCAGAAATGTATATTTTTCTATAAAAGTCTATTTTTATACTTTCATAATGTTTTGACCCATTTGGGGTTGAGTTATTTGCCCATAGCTGGGACCTTAACAGGTGCTACCACTTGAGTTAAGGATGGATATGGGAACAACCACAATTAAGAGGTGGTCCCATGCTTCTCACAACCTGTCAATCAGAGGCCTTGCTGTCAGATGCAGTTTACTGTCATACCCAGGACCATTCAAAGATTTTGTTACCTCACAGCCAATAACTTTTTATCAACGAAGAATAAATAATCTTGTTGATCGATGGCAGAGGAACTCAAGGCTCATATTTTGACTAATTTCAACATTTTTAAAATTAATTTTTCAAGAATAAAATTAGATTCTGAAATCAGCCATTATTTTTGTAACAAAGCTACTAAAAAAAAAAAAAAAATTAACCATTATATCTGAATTTATTGCAGGCTCAACTCGCTTAGTCCGAGGTGGGACAACACTTGTTGGAGGGAGCATGTTAGATGACCATCAGTGGCATGATGTTCTGGTTCGGCGAAATAAGAAAAACATTATTTTAACTGTGGATCGGCTGGAGACAGTTGGAGAAGCAGCTGGTGACTTCTTTCGTTTAGATCTTGACAGCAAGGTATTTTTATTTATTTTATTTGTAAATACATATGTAGATGTATTTTTGTTAGATAATTGAAAAAGAACTTTCATCTTCTGCCATTTCTATTTATTTGAAGGTCAAAGTTTAAAAAAAATCTTTAGCAGTTGTTTTATAGCAGTCATAGTTGATATGTGCGTTGTGGTGCAGTGGAATGAGGAATTGGGGAGCCGAGTTCGAATTCCAGCTGAATGCCTTGCATTCACTTACACACAAATACCCTTGGGAAAGGTATTAATCCATCTCTTCCCCCCAGTTATATGTTAAATAACAGGACAGATTGGGTTCTATAGCTTTGGCCGGCAACCAGTCTACCGCAGAAAGTAATGGCAATCTACTGTGGGATAATCCTCTGCCCAGTCAGTCATGTCTCTTTCGAGACATGATCACCCAAGCATGTATCACGTATGGCACTTAACTGACTTGCTTTCTGTGGTAGACTGGTTGCCAACCAAAGCTATAGAAACCAATCTGTTCTATTATTTAATCAATAACTGGAGGGAAGAGACTAATTAACACCTTTCTTTGTGCATAAGTGAATGTAAGGAATTCAACTGAAATTCGAACTCGTAAATACCAAAGGAAAAAATGTCTCGTTATAATTGTAGGTATTATGGTCAGTGGATAAAAAGGAAAAAAAAAAACAAAAGCTGACTGGCAAAAAGTTAGAAAGACCACAAAATAACTTAGGAGTTGCTGGGTTTTTGTTGCATAGTGTATATGTCAGATCGGTGAATAATGGTAAACGTAATGCTCTGAAGCAGATTTCTACAGCAACTGTCTTCGCCAGACAACTCACTTAATTTTGGCATCAGCCAGTGAATGCGAATACCTGAATGAAAGATCTCCACTTTTAAGGTCATCCATTATGTAAGTGGCCCAGAACACTGAGAAGTTTGTTTTTATAAAAAGTAGATACTCTTAACATTAGTATTACGGTGCATATTCATAATTATGTAAAGAGCAGGAACTATTGTCTCTCTTTGACAAGAACATAGTTTATCGCTTCTTACATGAGTATAGATCTCTGATATGACTTTACAATATAATCAAAAGTTATACAATATCAAGCACAAATATGTTCATAGGGAAATGCATGGTGTTAAGCCAATGTGGAGAATAATTCATTAAAACCTTCTACATAGGAAAACAAATGGTAATTAAGATTTTTCTTTACTTGGAAAATTTGTTAATGTCTGTATTGACAATTTCAGTAAAACTTGAATTGAACATGAAAAACTGAATACTGAATGTTACTGTGAATATTGAGCAGACTGGTAACAGAAAATTAAAGCAAACACATTACATTAAATATTAAAAGGTATGTCGTAATCTGCCTGTATTAAACTACCTTCGTGGTATATGTATAAGCTGTTTTATGGAATGTAAATGGATATTGTTTATGTTCGGATTCCATTCCCAAGCTGCCCTATTTTATAGATGATATATATATAAAATAAAAAGCCTGTATTCCAAAATCTGGAAAAAATGAAAATCAAAGTACTTCGGGTTCCAAGCAATTTGGTTAATGGATTCTCAACCTGTGTTAATTTGAGATTCAAACTTGGAAATTTTCCCATTCTCAAATTATAAACTATAATTAAAGTTTAGGTTTATAGAAAAAAAAATACTCAGTTGATAGCAGAAGAACATGGGTATTATTACTTTTCTTCTGTATATTCCTTAAGGTTTGCTTAAGGTTTGCTTTTTTTTTCTTTCTTTTTTTTTTTTTAATTTCTGATTAAAAAATTTAAGTTTTCACTTTCCAAAATTATAGCTTATAATTAAAGCTTAGATATGCAGAAAAAGTGTCCTTGCAAAATAATCTCAATGGTAAAAATTTTAATCTTTTTGGATTAAATAAAAATCAACCTTAATGAGTTCTTTGCTGAGAAACCACTGAAATTCTGGAAAGATGGAATCTTTAAGTTGAATAAAGAATGGAGAAAGGTTGAACAACAAAATGGTTCATATTTAACTGAATAAATATTTAATAGCATAATTTTGTTTTAATTTCTTTAAAACTTGGCATATACTTTGTATACACCTGTGTGTGTATGTGTGTGTATATATATATATATATATATATATATACATACACACACACACACACACACACACACTACAAATGCTTTATATAGTGAGTACACATGTATAGTACATGCATCATATTAGGGAAGAGAAGATGTTGCGAATCCAATTTAAAGTCAAAATATATTTGATTCTAAGAGAATTTGATCAGTATCTTGTTGATTAAACTATTGCCTGGTAGAATTGGTTTTTGAAAACAATAGAAACTGAAAATTCACTATCAAGATTCAGCGATTAAGTTGTAATTACTGACTTGATTCATACTCTCATATACATTTGAATTTCTGAAAAAAAAAATTTTTTTTTTTTACACATCAATCAATGTTGTAAAGCCACTAAGACACAAGGTGTGAATTAGAAACATTACTAATGCATGGGAAGAGAAAACAGTAATCAGGAGCACAGTAGATAGCGATTGACATTGTCTTTAAATTTTTGGAAATTGAAGTTGATTGGAAAGCATGGAGCTGGAAGGGAGTTTCACATGTGAGAAAAACTGTCAGCATAGTATTTAGAGCTTAACAAATTTCGACGCCAGTCTTGTACTGTATTTAAATTCTAAAATTCTAAATACCATAGCAAGGAGCTGAATATGTGAAAAAAAATATTTTTTGTTTTTTAATTATCTGACAATTTTATAATAAGGATTATTTGTCTTTTAGCTTTTTCTGGGAGGCATTCCAACCTTCACGAAACCAGGTGTGACAGTTCGCTACAATTTCTATGGCTGTATTGAGAATGCTCAGTTTAATGGTGTAGAGATAATACGTGATGCTCGAGAAAATAGGGAAAGATTCCGTACAAATGGACTCGTCCCATACCAGTGTCAGGTAAGTTCTGAGTTCTTATTAAATTGAAATTTGTAATTGTCGCTATTATAATAAAGACTGTTGTGTATTTATTGAGTGTGTGTGTGTGTGTGTGTGTGTGTGTGTGTGTTAGAGAGAGAGATGGACCTGATGACTGCATAATGCATGAAACTTGGAGTCATGCCATAGACGTAGAATAATATATATATATATATATATATATATATATATATATATATATATAGCTCTGTTTATACATTAAGCAATGTTTTATTAACATCTGAATAATAATACTATACATATGTGCACCCTCATATGTATATTTATGTATATTATATTTATCAGTTCATGTCTCATATACACACACACACACACATTATATATATACATATTATATTATATTTATCAATTCATGTCACACACACACACACACACACACACACACATATATATATAAGGCACCCCAATGGGGTGTAATGGTTAAAACCTGTTAAAACTGAGTAGTGAGTTCAATCCTCACTGGGTACCCTATACTTTTGGCCTTGTGTCACATCTAAGCAGCGCTTATATATATTTTCTAAAGATGCTGTTAAATATGAGACAATGAATGTCTATTATGTTTAATCATGAGCCGTTCTAAACGTCGTATTTTTGCTTTAATTTCAGTTGAAAATAAAGACAAAAATTCTCCAACATTTAGATAATTATTTATTGATTTTCTTCTAAGCTTTTGGCTCACATGAGCCATCTTCAGAGAGGTCGTTCAAACTGAAATATTATAAAATCCACCATCACTGATGATTTTATTTTGTGTTGACATAAAACTCCGCTTGGCAACGACAATAGTTACCAAAAATAATAAACGCAGTTCTTAAGTTTGCGATGCGGTTTTATGACGTCCACACCGGGATAGCGCGAAATGACAACAAAACCATGTAGTCAAATGCAATGTAATATGTTATTTCCTGTTTTAAAGAATGTTGGAGAATTTTTGTCTTTATTTTCCACTGAAATTAAAGCAAAAATACAACGTTTAGAATGGCTCATGATTAAACATAATAGACATTCATTGTCTCTATATATTTAACAGCATATATTTAGAAAATTACTTGCTGCCTCGATATACTATATATATATATATATATATATATATATATATATATTTCTCTCTTGTCATATTTAGAGAAAATAGTGAAGCAGTGTTAGGTTGGTTCATTATCTTTACTACCAGTTATTAAATTTTACTACCACTCATGAAAACTCTTGCTGTGTGTTTGCTTTTTAACAATGCCTTATTTTATTTTTTTGCAATAATTATGTTGTTGAATAGTGATGAATAAATATATATATATATATATATATATATATATATATATATATATATATATATAAATAAAAAAATATACTCACTTATGATCTGTGATTAAGGACATGATGGTTAAATAAAATAGACGAGGAAAACTGTATTTTAAATTGTCTACGTGTTTCATCCTGTGATGGACTTTCAAGGCAAAAAGAGGAAATGAGCTTTATTCTAAATTACGTATCTATAAGCAAACAGTGTTGGCAACTATAAAAAAGCTCACAAATCATTTAAAAAGATTAACAAAATGTTTTAGTTTTAGAATTTCTTCATGTGTAGTGCAAAGTCACGAGATGTTAAAATGAAGGGAATTCAATCGTTTTCTTTGAATTTTTAAAAAAAAATTTTCTTATGTATGTTAGTCTGTTTTAGAATTCCTTCATGTGTAGTGCAAAGTCACGAGATGTTAAAATGAAGGGAATTCAATCGTTTTCTTTGAATTTTTTAAAAAAAATTTTCTTATGTATGTTAGTCGGTTTTAGAATTCCTTCATGTGTAGTGCAAATTTTTTTTTTAATTTTTAAATGATTTGTGAGCGTTTTTATAGTCACTCACAAAGTTAAAAAAAAAAAAAAAATTGTTCTTCAAATCTAAAATGTGTTTTGGCTTTAAATAACACACAAAGCTTTGATAAGTTGTGTTTTTTAAAAGAAAAAAAAAATCCATTAGCCAAAACAAAAATTTGAATGCAATGATTAATAATGAAAATCAGTTGATATAAGATACAGGGTAGACAACTGTGTAAATTCAATTTTTTTTTATGTACTTATCACTGTTTTACTTGTCATTGTTTGTCTCTGATGCTTGCATTTTCATTTTCGATATCAATAAAAAAAATAAAAAAAATTTAGATTGGAATTAACATATTTTCCTGCATACAAGACACACACAAAAAACATTATCCTGAAAAATGTGTGCGTCTTCCAAGACGAATGTTTCACTTACCACCATGAACATGGATGGTATTGAGGATTATATAACTGACAATAGTGATTGACTCTGCAGATGTTAATTTAGAACTATTACATGAATCCAGCAGTGACAAGCTTTTGGGACTTGAGAATGAATAAAATTTCTTTGATTGTTTTATATTTTTAAGTTTCAATTCATTTTTATGAAAATAAAACCACACTTGGACAATGAAAGTTACTAACCACTGACTAGTATGCCATTGCCATCACAAACAAAATAGGACAATTGATAAATGCAAACAATATGTAGTGTTAGTGTGTGATGGATGCATGATGAATGTGTTGTATGAGAAGGACTTTTTTTTGTTTTTAGAAATTTCTTTCCAATATTAGGGTGTGTCTTCCAAGTCAGAAAATACGGTAATAATGAGAATCAGTTGATATAAGATACAGGGTAGGTAACTGTAAATTCAATTTGTTTATGTACTTCTCACTGTTATTTTAATACATAAAACAGTTCTCAGTAGTAAAAAAAATGTCTTTTCTCTTCTATATGCCTCTAAATTTAATAGAACAACATTACCATTTGTTAGAGGTAAAAATCTGGTAAATGTAAGGAAAAATTATAATAACAAAAATAAAAGAAAGAAAATATATATTTAATGTTGTTTGTTTATTGTTAGTGATACAGTCTCCCAAAGAACACAAGAATTCATAAACATTATTTTTATATAGGGTGAAATTAATTTATTTTTTCTTTGTGAATTTTCAAAATGCATGTTCCAAATTCGATAAAGACAGTTTTATCAAAATGTTTATAATTGAAGAAAATCTGAAGTACTTTTGATTATTAATTTTTTTAAAATTTATTTCAAGCATATTTGAAATTGTAGTTAAATTTCTGTATTTCAGCAGTTTTGATAATATAAAGTGAAAACTATCTATCTAAATGGAAAAGTTTAATTCAAATCATCAAACATCAACATTTTAAAGATAATTTTGAATTTTTTTTTATTAGTGTATAAACATACAGATTTTTGTAAGTATGGGTGACCATACAAAACAATATCAGAAAATAAGTGATAATTAACTATAGTAAATTTAAAGACAAATTTTCTAAAATTCAATGAAACATTAAATTTTCTTATCTTTTTTAAGATTACCAAGTACTTAAAAATTATATAAAAAGTGTTCACATCATTTTCTTCAATTATATTTTCCAGATAGTTTCTGTAGAACATTATCTCTGTCATCATGTTGTCAAAAATGTCACCACTGCTACTGTCAGGTTAAAAATGCATTTCTGCAATATTTTCAACTTAAAGTAAAAAATATTTGTTTCAAATCAGATTAATTATACTTTACATCAGCTGATATTCCTCAAATAAAATTTCAGAAAAGTATATTTTATTTTTTGTAAGATATTAAAAAAAAATATATTGTGATGAAAGATGACTAAAAAGGGTGCTAATCAGATATTTTAGCCAAAAACAAAAAGGGAAACACCTCTTTTTATTCAATTTATTAGCTACTTGAATATGTTCTCACTGTTTTCCAATGTATGGCAAGAACTCTGTATGTGTAGTTTCAGATGGTAATGCATTTATAAGGAAGTACAATAAGCAAACTTGATATTCAGTATTTGTCATTTCATCGAAGTGTAAACAACTTTGTTTTTCATAGTGTTAAACATGCCGGAGTTTGTGCCAAAGAAAGTGTATTTCAGGGAATTTTACTGCATTATTTTATTCAAAAGAAATCTGCAGCTGAAGCACAGAATTATGGTTGAGACTTGTGATCATGTCTTGTTAAATACAACATGCAGAGATTGGTTTAGAGGCTTAAAAAATAATGATTTTGATGTTGAAGATAAAGAATGCTCTGATGCACTGAAAAAGTTGAAAGTTGAGGAATTGGATGCATTACTTCATGAAGACTTATGTCAGGTGCAAGCTGAACTTGCAGAATCATTAAGAGTTGATCACACAACAGTTTCAAAATGTTTGAAAGTATTAGGAATGATTAAAAAACAAGGACATTGGGTACCGTATAGATTGAAACTGAGAGATGTTGAATGGCATCTTGTTGTGTGCAAACAGCTGCTTCAGCAACAGAAAAGGTTTTTTTTGCATTGTATCAGCTCAAAGTAGTTTATTATGAGCTGCTCAAGCCAACTGAAAACATCACTGGAGATCACTATTGACTACAACTGATGCATTTAAACCGAGCATTGAAGAAAAAATGACAGACATAACAAAGTGATTTAGCAACTTGACAATGCTAGGCCACATGTTGTGAAATGGGTAAAAATCTACTTGGAAATGTTTAAATGGGAAGTTCTACCCAACTTGCCATATTCATCAGACATTCTTCTTCTTCTATGTGCCCTGTCCCTTCAGGACATAGGCGATCATGGCTCTCCACGTCTCCCTATCCCTTGTGGCTCTTAGTATGTTTGCTCCTGTTGCTCCTGGCAACCCCCGTTCCGTCATCCACCTGATCAGGCCCTGCAAATATATTATCCGCTGCCTTCCTCTGTCTCTCCTTCCTTCTATCTGGCCAGTCAGTATCAGGTTCTCCAGGCTCTCCTTCCTCATTGCATGTCCCAGGAACTTCAGTTGTCTCTTCCTGATGCTCAGCATCAATTTCCTTTTTGTTGCCATTCTTTCTAACACCTTGTCGTTGCTTGTATGCTCAGTCCACAATATCCGTAGCATCCTTCTGTAGAACCACATTTCAGCCGCTTCCAGTTTTGTCCTCATTTTCGATGATATTGTCCAGCATTCACTGCCGTATTGAAGAACTGACATCATGTAGCAGTCTAGCACTCTTTTCTTTGTTTCTATTGAGATTTGTCTGTGTGTTAGTATTTTGCTCATCTTCTGGAACGCGTCCTTTGCCATGCCAATTCGCCTTCGGATCTCCGTGTTGCACTTTCCATCTCTTGTTAGAACACTTCCTAGGTACTTAAATTCTTGTCAGACATTACCCCAACCAATTATCACATGTTCCAATCGATGGTACTTGTCCTGACTGAGCTGCACTTTTATTATGAAAATGCCAAAAAATGGGTTGACTCGTGGTTAGCCTCAAAAGATGTTGTTTTTCTAACGTTGAATTCAAATGCTGCCAGAAAGATGGGAAAAAGTAGTGGCTAGCGGTGGACAATGTTTTCAGTGATTTGTTTTTTACTAATTTTTGTAAATAAAACATTTTTCATTAAAAATCAGCTCAAACTTATTTGGGGTCCAATAAATTAGTTTTTAAAAGTACAGCAAAGTATTTTGATTATTGGAGATATTAAATTTAATCTATTAGCTTGAAACTAAAATTAAAATAAATACTTTTCTTTTTTCATTTTTTTTATTTTTCTAAACATTTAATTTTAATCATAGTTAATTTTTTTCTGTTTTTTTTTTTTTTTTTTTTGTTTTTGGTGGGGGGGAGTTATATATACATACACACGCATACACACAAGATTTCTGTAAATTAAATGTTTTTAAGATACTTTCCCCCCTATTGTCTTAACATGAAATAGGTCTCAGTCAAAAACTTATCTTTTATCCCACTCAAAATTTTTATTTGCTCTGTAATCCACCATAAAATGTCATTGAAACCCAGTAAGAAATTGTATGGACAACCAAGTAAACGATGGTGACTATATAATGTCTGTCCAATGTAACTGGCAGAGGTAAATCATTAAAATTTAGCCAATTGCTCTTATTTAGAAAGGTTGGGAAAACTCAAATGCTTCTCTGATCCCTAGAATCTTGAACTCTTTTGCACTCAACTAATATCTATTTTACATATCCTCATAGTTTCCATTTACTTTTTTATGTTCATGCAACAACCACATTCAGTAAGTCTCTACCTTGAGTGGCTCTTGAGCATTGTAATAGGGTAAAATTTAATTAAAAAAACATTACTTGATAATTAGTTGATAAATTAAGTCCTCAGTTCACAAATTGTCTTTGCTCATTTATCAGGTGGATTTGCATGTGGCGAAATGGATAATGGCTGGTAATGAAAAATTGGAGAACCCGGTTTGTTTTCAAGTTGAGTTCATTACATTTGCCTATATGCAAATACCCTTGAGAAAGGTATAAACACATCTCCCTCCCCTCAAGTTATAGAATGTGCGTGGGTGGTGCAATGGATATCAGCTTGGAATGAGACATCAGAGAGCAGAGTTCAAATTCCATTTAAATTTGTTGCATTCACAAATGCGCAAATACTTTTGGGAAAGGTATAGCCCCATCGCTTCTCCCTCCAGCTCTGGTTTAAATAGGACAGATTGGGTTCTATCTATAGTCTTGGTTGGCAATCATTCTACTACAGAAAGTAATGACAACCTACTGCAGGAAAATCTTCTGCCCAGTTAGTTATGTCTCTAGTAAGACATGATCGCCCGAGTGAGTATAATGAATGGCACTTAACTAATCTAAAAAAGTCATTATTCTAAAAAAAAAAATCAAAACAGTATTTACTTGTAAAAAAAAAAAATTATTCTTACAATCCAAAATATGTTTTGGCTTTAAATAACACGCAATGGGTTGATAAACTATAAAAAAACAAAACAAAAAAAGAACAAATTGATTGATCAATAATTACCCCATTTGTCTATTGTTTCACCTTTTCTGTGACTTTCAGGAGTACTAAGAATATTTGTTAATTATATTCTGGGAGTGTTAATATCTTGTCATGGAATAAAACCTTTTCAGATTTTGTGTTTCTCTTTGGATAGAATTAGTTAGTAAATACTCAGAATAAAGTGGAAAAAATTCCTGTGTTTCAGATGACATCTTGATTCCTGTAGAGTTGGAAGTTAGTTTTACTAACAATAATTAAAATTACTTTGGCAGTAATTATGACCAGAAAATTTAAAGGAACTTATTTTTATTTATTGAATTTGAACTTATGTGAAAAACCAGGAAGAGGTCTTTTCATTTTATGATTTCACTGTAAGGTCAAGTCAGTCTTAGGTCTGCTTAGGACAGGTGAATGGTGCTTAAACCAGCACCTCAACTATCTTTTCTGCTGGGGAGGAGGAGGAATCAAGATCTCTTAAAGAGCAGATGAGCTTCTTATAGGAACCAATAGCCAACACTCACACACATAAAGACATAACACCAACATATTTAGTGCAACCAGAAGCACAATAATTATAAGCAGGATGAATTAGCCATTATTAAACACCATATTTTTGCTATAAATCCCAAAAATTGTGTAAAGTTTATAATACATTACAGAAAATGGAAGACTGCTAACCTTATTGTTACTAACTGAAATAACCTCACTAAATTAAAACTAGCAATGATGAATATAATGTACCAATTTCGATGCCTTAAACCCCACCTTTTTGGCATTAAATAACCCACAAAGGTTTATATGCCATTAAACAAAACTCAAACTAAAATCTAATGTGAGAGGACATTTTCAAAGGTAGAGATCACAAGGACAAGTCTGAGAAATTTGCTGTCTGAGGAGAATTTAGAATCATACATAGTGCTATCCATTGAAAAGAAATTATTTGAATTAGATGCAGAAATAATTATTGATTAGCTGAATAGCTCATTCCTCTAGTGAACATAAATGATTGCTCTTGATATGGTGGACTGCATGCAGTGCTGTATTGTACTCTTGAATGATCTGTTAATATGTAAATTGTGCAGTAAACTATTTTTAAAAAAATATCAACTAATTAAAATTAAGAAGTAAATCAAAATTGCAGTTGTAACATTCTGTATATACAATTAGTAACTAATGCCAATATGTACAGTACGTGTACATTGGAATTACTAAGAAATACACATTTTTTTTTTTTCACAAAATCTTTAATTGTACACTTTTTATTTTTTTTTGTATATTTATTTTTGAAAATTCTATTTTTTATGAAGATTAAATGATAGCATTGTAGTTGTAAGTGGGCTCCCTTTATCTCTTGGTAAGAAATATTTTTAGATCAGTTTGCCACTGTCTGTGGGTAAGAGGTTGCAGAGTGGAGAACAGGTAATCTGCAAGGTTGCGTAAATGATTTTTGAATGCTTAACAAAACTAGAAATTGTGATTTGAGTTGATTCAACCCAAATTAAAGTAGCAGTATTACATTTTTGATCTAATTTGATTTTCTGAAAGCCAGCTTTTATCTATGACTGTGCTCTGTCATATCTTTTTTTTTCACTTTTTATTTTTTATTTTTATTCATTTCACCCCAAGCAAGGAAATATTGCCACTAGTGTGCAGGGAGCTACATAAGAACAGTGTGAAAGGTTACATAGGAGAAGAGCAAAGAGAAAGAGTAACCAGTTCCAGGGGGTGTCAGTAAGGGCAAGAGAAGGATGGGAATACTGGTATGAAGCGATATGTAAGAGTAGAATGAAAAGGGAGAAGAACAAGATCCGGGGTGTGCTGGGGTAAAGGATAAGAAAAGGATCTACCTCTTCTCCTATCAGCCATGGGTTAATTAATACATTATCACAGAAAATAACTTATCTAAAAACTTTTTCTTGCTTTAAATAACCTTCGAAAGGTTGATTATCTGTAAAAAATACATATAATCAAAATTACAATAACATTTTTTAAAAATGTTCTGATTAAAATATTTCATTTTGTAAATTTGTGCATGTTCTGTAAGTATCATTTTTTAATTACAACAATGTTTCTTTGAGTTTGAATATGCTAGCTAAAAATATGAAACTTGGAAAATCCAGTAAAATTCATAAAACTGTTGTTACAATGTAAGATACATTATAATTTATACATATTTTTTAAAATAGCATATACATTAGTAAAGCAAGTACTGTATATGCTTGGGTGTAGTGAAATGGGGTTTTGCTCTCTACACCATTAATTTATTTTGAAGTTAAAAATCCTGCATTTTCAGTGACCGGTTGCAGGAAACACAGGTGAATTTTTTTTCTGGAGAGGTTAAATTTTTTGCCAAAAAATTTATTGGTCACACTATACATAAAGTCAGCTTATACACAACTATATACAGTATTGTGAAATCCAATTTATGCTCATCGTGTATATTAATGAAAATATTTCCATGTATTCTTGTTATTCCATGTAAAAATTAGGAAAACATTGACTAATAACCCAAAACCTGTTGCTGTTTCTTTTTATATAATAAAACATGCATTTATTTATTCATTTTTTTTTTTATATTTACAGTTAGAAAAAATTGTGCCTATCACCTTTCCTACCATCACTTCCAGCTTGGATGTTGTTGGAGAACCAAGCGGTGTTGGTGCTGGCACTGTGAGGGCTTCTCTAGATTTTAGAACACATAACACAGATGGACTAATCTTTTATCATGAGTTTAATGAGAAAGGTTTTGTCAAGGTAAGTAAATGTTTTCTTTCCTACCAAATTGTTGCAGATAGCAAATATACTGAATGTGTATTCAAGAAAGTAATGTTAAGAGGCTATCACACCTTTTAGTGTTAAATTAAATGTGCATTGTTTCTTGCTTGCAGGGAAGCAAGTTCCACAGGTGATAAAAGAAACTCTTGAAATAGAACTTGTGGTTACATCTATGTGCATTGTGGTGCAATGGATATGGCTCGGATCAAGAAATCGGAGAGCCGAGTTTGAATTCCAGTTGAATTTCTTGCATTCATTTATGCACAAATACCCTCGGGAAAGGTATTAATCCATTTCTTCCCTCCAGTTATGGGTTAAATAACAGGAGAGATTGTGTTCTATAGCCTTGGCTGGCAACCAGTCTACTGCAGAAAGTAATGTCAACCCACTGCAGATATCATGGACTGAGCATGTGAGCAATGATGAGGTTTTGGAAAAGATGGAAACGAAAAGGAAATTAATATTGAGCATCAGGAAGAGACAACTGAAGTTCCTGGGACATGCAATGAGGAAAGAAGGCTTGGAAAACCTGATACTAACAGGCCAGATAGAAGGAAAAAGTGACAGAGGAAAGCAGCATATAACATATTTGAAGGGCCTGAGCAGGTGAATGAGAGAATGGGGTTTGCGTGGTGTTACAGGAGGAAGTGTGCTAAGAGCCACCAGGGATAGGGAGATGAAAGGGATAAGAAGACTGCAGGATAACCTTCTGCCAGGTCAGTCATGTCTCTTTTGAGACATGATTGCCCAAGTGTGTATCATGTCTGGTTCTTAACTGGTTACATCTAACTAATTCAATAGTAAAATAAGATTTTGTACTATTCATGAGGTTGGACAATCAAGGAGAAGAGCTCATTAGCACAACTGCCATGAAAATTTTTATAGAGAAGACAGAGGGAAGCTATATTATAAAAAAAAATATGTAAAAATCTTACAGGACAGTATTTTCATATTTCTGTATGCACAATCTTCAAAAAATATAAAGTGATCTCAAAGTTTAATTCAATTTTGATTCTTAGATGGCATTAGAAGTGTTTACTTTTAACTGAGTTCACTCAAAATCATTTTATTGTAACAGCTGTTATAGCAACAGGTATTTATAAAATATTTTCCTGGCTATTGAACATCATTTGTGGGAGACTGAGAGTTTGTTTTGGGTATAACACAAGGTAATTGTCAAAAGACATATGAAGCAAATCAACATGCATAGTGAGATAGACTCATGAGAGAAAATCAACATGAATTATCACATTGTAGTTGTTAGGAGTTAGTCTCTGTTGATGCTGGTTTTGTTGCTGACTGAAAGCATCACTGTTTGTGAAAGCATGTTGCTGTTGATGGCCTTGGGTGAAATTGGCGTTGGCTTTATAACCAGTCATTGGCTCAGAAATAGTTACTATGAAAGATGTTTTTTGATCCTGTTATTCTTGGAAAGTATTCCAGAAATAGATTTTTTTTTAATCATATTACCCCAAGCAAAGCAGTAATGCCACTGATGTGCAGGGGGCTATGTAAGAGTGAAAAGATTGGAAAAGAGAAAGCTGGGAAACACATCCTAAACAGGGAACAAGGGATGAGCCTCTTCACCTGTTCAATAGATATGGGTGGAATGTGAAGTGGGCGATAGTTTAGTCTATCTACTCCAATTGAAAAAGAAAAAGGAGTAAAAAAAAATTGGAAAAGAGAAAGCCGGAAACCACATCCTAAACAGGAAACAAGGGATGAGCCTCTTCACCTGTTCAATAAATGTGGGTGGAGTGTGAACTGGGCGATAGTTTAGTCTATCTACTCCACCGAGATGTGTGGAGCTGGATGAAATTAAAGTCTGTTTTTGCCTTAGGAGCCATGAATGTCAAAGTGAGCCCTTCTGTTTGAGTTATACAATTAGATTCTACATGATAAACTTTGCCATTACTTTATGGTTAAGTTTATTTTTTTACTGTGCAGAATGTTTTATGTCATTTTAAATGAAATTTGAACTTTCCTGTCATGCCTCAGCATGTATGATGCAAGTCTCTTGGAGAGCAACACACTGCACCTCCTTGGTCTCACATTTTCAACTGACCTGATGTGGAATGACTGCATTGAATTTATAGTTGCATCTACAGCTAGGAACGTTGGATCCCAGTGTCAGGTCAGAAAACTTTTCTCATCCGAATCTATCATGCACATTTATAAATCTGCCATTTGTTTGTGCATTGAATACTGTTGCCATGTTTAATCGAGTGCTTCTATACATCTCGAGGTTCTTATAAATGTTTGAAGAAGGATCTGCAATGTAATTGCTCCTGTCTTAGCATCTCGACTCTAGTCATTTTCTCACTGATGCAGATTTTTCTCTGTCTTTTCTACAAATATTTTTGCAGCAACTACTCTGAAAAACTTTTTTTCCTGAGGCCTTGACCACTCGATTTTTAGTGTGCTATAGATTGGCAAGTAGTTAAATGTAACCACTATTTCCACTTGAACAGTTTCTTTTCTTGCACTTCCCACCTGTGGAACTTTCTTACCTGATAGCTACAATGACCACAAATTTAAATGCAACGCCAGTTGCTATCTTCTGTTTTTTTAAACCCCATTCATCTTTTATCCCTTCATTCAACATCCCCTGTATCTAAATATTTCTCTCACAGTAACCCCTTGCCCACCAGTGGCAGTCCTACCTTGTTTGGAGTGAAATTATTAAAAAAGAAAAAGAATTGTTTGAATAAATGCTTTAAATTAGTATTTTGTTTTTATAAGGTAAATAACTGAATATTCCATGTTGTGAAATATTTTATATATTTACAAAAACATTGGGAGAAATAAAAGTAGGAAGATTGAGTAGCATCAGTCTTCCAAGTAGGGAAGCTTGTTGACCTTGATGTTTACTTTTAGTATAATGCAAAGATTTTACAAATATTTTCATGGCTTCTGCTCCAAACTTAAGTCACTGGTGCCCCCTCCTCAAGAATTTACTCATGCAACCAGACTAGCAGCAAGGTCCCACCCATTTACAGTTAGATCAACCAATTGCAGCAGACAATTCTACTCCACCAGCTTCTTTTCTCACACTTCTCGCATGTGGAATTCCCTTCCATATACTTACGTTCCTGATGGCTACAACTTCCAGGAATTTAAATGCAATGTCAATACCCATCTCTTACCTACTTGACTCTAGTCATTTCTACATCACCCTGTATATCTTGTTCTTTTCCTTTCTATCTACCTTTGCAACTGTCTTCACACCTGTGTTCGCATCCTTCTCTTACCCTTTCTCTGACACCCCCTGTAACTGGTTTGTCTTTCTCTTCACTCTCCTCCTGTCTAAACTTTTACTCTTATATAGCCCCCTGCACATCAGGGGCAGTACTTCCTTGCTTGGGGTGAAACTAGTAAAAAAAAAAAAATGTAGAACAAGGGAAATATGAGAAAGATTGTATGATCCTAATCTTCTGAATAGGAAAAGTCTGCCTAGAAAATCAGCATTCAAAATTCAAGATTTTGCTTGGATTCTTTGCTGGTAAGCTAGGTGCATAGAAAATATGCCACAGTTTTAGTCATAATTGAAACTTTGTTTCTATTTTGTTTTGACTGCATCAGTTTAGTTCAATTTTGAAGAGCTACACTGAAAAAAAAAAAACAAACAAACAGCTAAAAACAAAACTCTTAGAATTTTTAATATAAAATGTCTTTTGTGCTTTCTTTTCTGCTTTGTAGGTCGAATTGAATTCGGAAGGTTACATATTGTATCATGTGGAGAGCCAGACAGGACAAATTGTTGAAGATATCATCAGAAATAGTAAGTTTTATTTTTATTTTTTTTTTCATTCTCAACTACTTTCCTGTTGTTATTGTTCTCAAAAAATTTATTTTTTTTCTAAGAAGACAATCAAAATGTACCCAATACTTCTCTGCACTATGCATAGCAGTGCAGATAGCCATTCTAATTTTAGTAGACCTCATCAGAAGAAATGTTTTTTTAATTTTGTTAAATGTAAATGGAAAAAAACAAAAATCATCAAATGCATTTAAATGTTCAGAAAATTTTAGTTATTTTTTTCCTCATCAAAATGAAATGCTTATTTTTTTATTTGAGAGTTTGTGTACCCTCAGTTTCTTTCTACTCTGAATCTTGTCCTGGGCATGTCCAACTACATCTGGCAGCAAGGCCTCTGGTTGGGAGATTTGAGGAGCATGGAACTGCCTCATAATTGCTGTTGTTCCCAGGTCCATTCTGATCCAGAGTAGTAGCACTGGTTAGGGTCCCAGCTATAGGCAAATATTGACTCCCCCACCCAAACAAAAAAATCAACAGTATACTTTTATAATAAAATGAGAAATAATATAATTTTATGATTTACAAAATATATCTAAAAAAACATCTAAAGTACATTATGTGCAAAATATCTCATTAAAAACATAAAATTATGTCTGAAATATTTAGATTTCAGCATTAAATAACCCATAGAGATGTTGATATGCTGCTAAACAAAATCAATCAATCTAACCAATCAAAATATTTAGATTTTGGTATTAAATAACCCATAGAGGTTGATATTTTGCTAAGAAAAATCAACCCACTACTCTGAATCGGTATCTTACATACACAGAATCCCTTATAAAAATTGAGGATGTGGAATTAGTTTTTAAATGCTTACTATTTACTATCAGTTTATGGATTAGTTATATAAATTTAGTATAAGAGTTAAAGAAACTCAACATAAAATAGGCTATGTTAGGGGTAGTTTTTCCCAATACCACAAAATGCTACAAAGCTAAGTCATTAGCTTAAAGACTGTAGTTACTTTTTGAATAGCTTTATCATAGCAAACCTGGGGAAAATCATAGATCATAGCAAACCTGGGGAAAATCATAGATCATAGCAAACCTGGGGAAAATCATAGATCATAGTAAACCTGGGGAAAATCACACTCGTTCTGAAATGTCTAAACTCTTAGGTGTTTACTTTCTTAAATCAATGGTTAAAAATGAGCAAATGAAGTTTGTTGGTTCTATCAGAAACCATTTTTTTTTTTTTTTTTTTCAAACCTTGTGGACTGATGCTGCAGAATCACAAAGAATTGGACCGAATTGCAGAAAGTAGATCGCTTAAGAACATTCAACATCAATAACTAAAATTTAACTCAAAGAGAAAATAATAGTGTAATGAAAATGACGACAAAATCCCCCCTCCCCCATCCTCAATACTGGGAGAAGTGATAAAAGTAGACTTGAGAAACCTCTTTTAATAAAAAAAATTGTTTTAATAAAGATTTAAAAAAATTTAAACTGAAAGTCGCACCAGCTGCTCAGATCATGAATGCTAAATTTTTCTTTGTAAGAAAGCAGCTAATATTACTATTTGTGTTGTCCCATTGAAAACCTTATACTAGCCATTATTTTTAAATATACATTTATATATTAACTTTCAATAAGGTGGAAGGCATTAGTACTATATATATTTCAATTAATTTAACAATTATTCTCACCTTGATTGTTGTAAATGTTATTATAGACACAATATTTCAGCTAAGTAACCTCTCGTCATCATCAGGTGTCCAGTGTTTGGATGATATTAGTTTTCTTTTGATAACATGCTATTTTGTCCTTGTGATGCTAGTTATTTTTTGTTCTTGTGAAATCAGTGTTTCACTACCTGATCATGGCAAACAGGATGACATTAACACATGTTAAACTAACCCAATCCAATATACTATGCCATTGTCTCAAAGGATACTGGTGGTATATTTTTTAATCCTTTATAATCAACTAGCAGTATAGCCCAGCATTGCTCAGGTATAATGAAAGCTTTAAAACTAATCCATGGTCCTGGAGCTCATACTCTTTGGACGTTGGAACGAAAGACTAAAAAGCAATAATTGTTTCCAGTTAAAGCAAAACCGTAGACTGAAAGAAAAATGAATGGATATAAGTCAAATTTTGATTTCCTGGTATCGATATCAAATGAGTTTTTTTTTTTTTGTCATAAACTGAATTTTGAAGGTTAAATAAGTCCTCTGAGTAAATGGTACCATGGCTGAGACTAAGAACTACAATTATACCTATTTAGAGCCAAACCTGAAGTAAAAACTAAAAGGGCTGAAAAAATACAGTCATACAGGCAGATAAACAGGCACACACACAAACATCTTGCCTTATATATATATATATATATATATATATATATATATAAAAAATCGATTTTCTGCACTATTGTAAGAACTGCAACCTTGAATCTTCTGAATATCATTTCTTATGTCTTTGTCTATGAGTGTATGAAATTTTATTAAGATCGGACCACTCCTTCTATAACCCGATTTTTTTTTTATTATCAATTTTTCATATTTATCGGGGGTACCTTGACACAAAACCTAGCTAAGAACACTTGCAGACACTTGTAGTACAACTGTGTAAATTTTCAAGAAAATCGGTTCAGCCGTTTCGGAGTCTATAGGTAATGGAGACACATACACACAGAGACAAAGTTCCATTTATAAATAAGTTTAGATTAGATTTAAGACATTCAATTATGTTCAAAATATTTAGATTTTGGCCATAAATAATTCAT
Organism: Ascarosepion bandense; assembly: GCA_037127315.1. Classification (NCBI taxonomy): domain Eukaryota; kingdom Metazoa; phylum Mollusca; class Cephalopoda; order Sepiida; family Sepiidae; genus Ascarosepion; species Ascarosepion bandense. The sequence goes on along the minus strand of JBBBDQ010000993.1, from coordinate 1,896,068 downwards.
AGAGATATTGACATGTTGTTAAACAAAAGCAACCAACTATTGTCATCTTTTCTTTTATTGAAAATTTTACCATTATTAAATTTCTCACAAAATGTATTTAGAGATTAGCACTTCACATTACACTAATTGAAGTATGACGAGTTGGTGCATTACTGTATTTTTCTTTAGTTAAAATTGTTTTTTTTTCTCCTACAGATGATGTTGAGAGTCCTACAAAGTCTTTCAGTGATGGATTATGGCATAATTTGTTTTTGTCGGTGGATACAGAAAAGGTGAATTGTACAGTGGATCGGAATTCTATTGTGTCATCCAGAAAATTGAACATTAAAGCTGGACAGAACTATCATTTAGGTAAGTATTGTCTTTTGAAAAAAGTGTGATACTCTTACCTTAGAAAAGAAAACAATTGCTAAAATTAGAAAATATTTCACTTGAAGTCTATTGGTAAAGTTAGAGATATACATTCATAATTACTAAATTAGATTAGTATGGTACAGGGCTGTGTGTAGTTAAGCACCTATTGAGAGTGAACACCTGATCATAGAAGTATATATCTCTCACACACACACACACACACACACACACATATATATATATATATATATATATATATATATGTGTGTGTGTGTGTCAGATTAAATAAATTGCAGACATTGTGCCTGCTTATTTTTAATAAAATTCGTTCATACTCACGGATAATCTTTTGCGTATTATAATTGAAAGATGTTAGAAATGATCTGTAACATTGACATATTTCATTATCATTCATTTCTCAATGAACCAAAGTACTTTCAATCTCCTGAGATCATCTTCAGGTGTGTGAGTTATAGTAAGCAATTTGTCAACCATTATATTTAAAGCAGAAAAAATTTACAGTAATTTTTAGCAACACAGTTTTGCAGTTACCATAACTGACACTCCTGAAGATGATCTTGGAAGGAGATTGAAAGTACTTGTGGGTATATTGAGAAATGAATGATAACAATATCTGTTGATGTAACTGCTCATTTCTGACATTTTTCAGTTATAATACATGAAAGATTATAGATCAGTATGAACGGATTTTATAAAAAAATAAGCAGACACAATGTTTGCAAATTATTTAATCTGACATGTCTAAAAAAATTTGCTGCCTACATACACACACACACACACATATATATATATATATATATATATATATATAGTCATTCGCAGACATACATATATATATATTATACTGAACATCAGAAAGTAACAGTTGAAGTTTCTGGGACACATATTGAGGAAGTAGGGCTTGGAGAATCTAATACTCATGGGACTGATAGAGGGGAGGAGAGACAGGAATTCATTGTGAAACCTACTTGATAGTCTTGAGTAAGTGGATGGTGGAGCATGGTTTAGGAGAGATACCAAGAGTTTTAAGAGTGACAAGGGATAGGGTTAAGTGGAGGTCCATGATCGTCTACACCCTGAAGGACATGGCACATAAAGAAGGAATGCAATAATGGCATATGTCATCAAACAACTCCATTTTGCTTATATCTCTAATAGGAAACTGTATCCTGCTTTGTCAAACTCACAGCAGTGTATGAACATATCAATAGAGATTCCTTTTCTCATCCATTAGAAACTGTTACTGGGTATGACGGTAAACTGCATCTGGCAGCAAGGCCTCTGACTGAGATGTTGTGAGGAGCATGAAACCACCTCTTAATTGCTGTTGTTCCCAGGTCCACCCTGACTCGGGGTGGTAGCACCTGTTAGGGTCCCAGCTATAGGAAAATAGTTAACTCCCAAACTGGGGTCAAAACACTATGAAAATATAAAAATACACTTTTATAGAAAAATATGCATTTTTGAAGGAAAAATATTATCAACAATAGTTTTGCAGAAAAAAAAATTATTGCCATAACACATTTTTGAAGAAAAAAAAATTATTGCTATAACACATTTTTGAATACGAAACTAGAAGACATCTTCAGTTTCTAAAAAAAAAAAAAAAAAAAAAAAGATTCATCAAAATCTGACTAAATCAACCTTTTCACTATAACTGAACATTAAAAAAATACCTTAAAACACTATCTCTTTGGCATTAAATAACCCACAGACGTTGATATGCCGTTAAGCAAAAACCCATTAGAAACTGCATTTCAAGCTCCAAATTAACTGAATGTCTCAATCTAATAGAGGAACTGTATCAACCTACAGAATATTACATGTCTAACGAGGTCCCAAACACTGAAACATTTCAGACTTCATCAAGAATACAACAATGATAAAATGAGAGCCTCGGTATATTTAATCTCTTCCTAGACTGCCATGCATATTTGCAATCACAGATGGGATGAGGTGGGAACTGACCATTTAAACATTCCATATCACATCCCAAATGAGTCTATCAGTAGAAGACAATGAATAGAATGCAAGTCATGTACTTAAATAGTCTCATCAGATTTAGACTTTCATATTAATGCCATGCATGGCCCTAAACATGTTTTGAAGTATCTAGACTATATACAACCACTTCCCAAAATTTTTTTTTTTAATCATTTTACCCCGAGCAAGGCGGAAATACCACTGATGTGCAGGTATTTTACATAAATGTAAAAAGATTAATTAGAAAAGAGTGAGGAGTACAAACTAGTTAGAAAGGAACAATAGAAAGCTGAGAAAGCAGGTGCGATGACAGATACATAGGTGGAGAGAAAGGGAGGGTTATACAGGGGTGGGGAGAGAGCTAGAGTCCAGTGGTTAGTAGATGATCATAGTACAAAAAGGTTTTGAGCGAATAGTCTTAAGTCTTTGCAAAGCTAATCCCTTTTGAACATTATGGGTTGGCACTACAGAAAGAAATGTACCAAATACCAGAAGCCACATCACTTGAAGACTACCAACAGCAGCAACAACTAAAACTGATAGCACATGTAACTAAAGGAAAAAATAATGACATAATCGAGATGTTGACATTCCACACCACTACAATGTGAGGAAAGAAACCCTCATGAAAACTGGAAAGAAGGATAAAAGCTGTCAGATTTGAGAACCCATGTTTTCCTAAAAAATGTCTTAAGAGAAAAATTCTATAAATCTAAACCAAAAAAGAACTGACTGTTCAGTCGATGAATGCAAAATGTTTCCTTGTAGGGAAACGGCTAATATTACCACCATCACATTCGAAGGAAAAATAAAAAAAAATTAAAATCTAGAAACTGCTAATATTACCATCACGATAATTCAATGTGGAAATAAAATTTATGAATCAAGGGCAAATTTCAGTCGATTCTGTTTAATTTGAATTCATGTCCTTGGAAAAAAAATGAATTGATTTTCTTCCAACTATGGGTTGAATAGCAGGTCAAACTGGAGTCTCTAGAGTAGTTGAATTCTGGGACCTTGTTCTGGAGAGGCTGGATTCTCAGATAGTAAAACATGAGGACTGCTTGGAGATTTGTAGTACAATTTGTACCATTTCTCTATGAGGATTTTTTTTTCACCTAAAATGACATTGTCCAAAAGCCTTCATCAGAATCATATTTCATATAGTTTTTTTTTTCCTACATTCTGAACTGGACTTTTTGAGCCCTCATATGTTGGCATGAACAATAGTCCATTTATTTATACTGCATCCTAGTGACTTTGCTTGGGGTGAAATGTTTAAAAATTTAGGATAAGAAACAAATAGGAAATGTTTATGAATTACTGTTATTAAAGCTCATTTAGAAAAAGAAATATCAAGAAGAAAAGGAAAATTCTATTTTCTTTTTAATTTTTGTTTGTTTTTCATTGGTTAAGCAGACAATGCATCAATTGTGCTGAGCACCATTTTTTTTTTTTTTTTTTTTTTATCTAATTCATGTATGTATTACAATACTAGTTTGTCTATGTGGGATTTGAGTGATTATGTATATTCATTTGTGTGTGTGTGTCTGCTTCTAGAAGGTATTTTTATCCATGTTTGGTTGTTGTCTGCATGTTGATTTGGAAACATTTTGTGTAAGAGTGAAAGAATTAAGTTACTCTGGTTGTGGTAGCTATATTCATGATTATTTAAGCAAAGATTTTATAACAGTTTGTCTTATTTTTATAATCTTGTAAATAAACATTGCTGAGGGAGTTAAAAGTGTATACAGTAATTGGGGCGACAAGAGAATAACAGTCATCCTGACATACCATTTTTTATAGTCTTGTAAATAAACATTGCTGAGGGAGTCAAAGGTGTATACTGTAATAGCAGGACCAAAGAAATGTTCTTTTGGCATGATGTTTTTTTTTTATTTTTTATTTTTTTACACTGACCAGTACAATAAAAGTGAGACAGTAGCTTGTCATTCAAAATTCCATTTGTCAGTTCTTGCTTTGATGATTGAGCGATGTCACTGTCTTTTGTTTAACCACACATTTCAGTGTAAATCAGGTACCAAAGAGTTAAATAATGTCATTGTAAGTCATTCTAAGTAATTTGTGAATCTTCAATAGCATACTTTAGGGTTGTAAACAGAATCAGATTTTCTTTTTCTGTATTTGAAGGGACACGTTTCATGGCAAGATTTTTAATCGACCGCAGACGAGTAAAGCAATAAACTTTAATCGCCCAATTTAGTTTTTAATTGACTGAGTTGATCGGGCAAGTAAAATCTGAAAGACTGTTCATAAATACAACAACAATTTTGGGACTGCTGAAATAATTTATTAAATGTTTTTATTTTAAGTCTTTGGTGACCATTATCCTTGTTAAAAGTGAAACTGTTTCTTTAGTTATTTTTGCTGTGGAAAATTGTAGTTTCCAGTTGAATCATTAAATTGTTCAATTTTAGGTGGCATGGACACTAGTGTTGGTTTTGTTGGTTGTATGCGTCATTTGGACATTGCAAATTTACCGAACACTGATGGATTGCCCAGAGGAGCGACAACAAAGGGTGTAACCATTGGGACTTGCAGTATTCGAGATAGGTGAGTTTGATTGCTTCTCTTTTGATGAGTCATTTTCTTTTTTTTTTTTTTTTTTTTTTTTTTTTTTTTTTTTACATGATAAATACTTTGTTATCAGCTTATTTTTACCCCCTTTTCTAATAATGATTACAGAAAACATCGATTTTTATCTAATGGATTAAATTAAATACATTAGATAAAAATCATTACAGTCATCAGATATCTTTCTGTTATGTCGTGAGTAAGAATAAATAACTCAACAGCAGGAATAGGTTAATTGTTGTATTCCGTGAAAATAGTATTTACAAAGGTTATTAGTATCCAATACAAGAATAAGGGTTAATCGTCTCAACCATCGTAAGACGTAGTATGAGCAATGGGTACTTCCGGGTCGTCACCGGAAGTCTATGACTGACTTGTGATCGGCTGCTCGGCACACTCTCCTACGTAGATGCCACCATTACTTTACATAGTAATGGAATAGTCCATTATAGCCGAATAGGCGCGGGCGTCCCATCACTTTCTAAACTTGTTCTGGCTTTTAAGTATTAATAAAGTCGTTCGGAATGTAAAAGAAATGCTGAGAAAACATGTCATTAAAGATGTCTGTGCCCCCATGAGAATGATGACTTGAGGTGCGTGTACTTTGAAAATATCAAAGTTTAATTAGTATTGAAGTAAAAAATAATATCCTTGTCTTTGCAAATTATCACCAATTCTAAAATGACTATTTGTAATGGAGGATGGATCAACACTTATTCTTTATGTGCTGTGGTTTTTCAAAACATAGGTGACTATAGATTTCCACTTTTTCCTGTCCCTTGTCACTCTTAATCTTTTTCCTCTTGGTATCTTTCCCAAACCTTGCTCCACCATCCACCTCTTCATGCCCATCAACTAGATCTTGTACTGCTTTCCCCTGTCTCTCTTTCCTTCTGTCCGTCTTGTGAATATTAGATTCTCCAAGCCCTTTTTCCTCATTATGTATCTCAGAAACCCCAGCTGTCTCATCCTGATGCTAAGTATAAGTTACCTGTTCATTTACATCCTCTCCAAAATCTTGTCATTGTTCACATGTTCAGTATATGCGATCCTCAGCCTCTTTCTGTAGAACTACATTTCTGTTGCCTTTTGGCTCTCCTTCATCATTGAGGAGATTGTCCAGCGTTCACTTTCATATAGGAGGCGGATATGGCATAACAGTCAAGTATGTATTTCTTTGCTTCTAATGAAATCCTCCCGTCTCTTAATATTCTGCTTAGCTTTTGAAATGCCAACATGTCTTCAGATCTCAGTGTTGCACTTTCCATTCTCTGTTATCGATACAAAAAAAAAAAAAATGGAACTGGCTAGTCAAGTTCACAATCCAGTGAAAACATTGGAAACTGTTATTTTGTTTACAATATGGATGTATATTTGCTGTGATTACATTGTTTTTTTTTGTTTTTTTTAAATGAATATAAGAGAAACTGAGAGAAAAAGGAAGTAAAATTTAATAAAAACTTTTTTTCTTCTCTAGGTGCACTCCCAACCCTTGCGAAAATAATGGTATCTGTTATCAGACTTGGTCAACTTTTAGTTGTGATTGCGATAAAACTGGTTACAGAGGAGCAGTTTGTCATATCTGTAAGTTAGTTTGGTATGACTTATTACACTAGTTTACTCGTACAGTCAAAAATGATAGCATATAATTATAATATAGTCCTTTGATTATGTTATCGTATGTCTTTAAACATTTTTCAAAAATTTATTATTGATATACTCTGCTCTCTTATGAAGCTGATTTTTCTGCTTCTGGCTTCAGAGTGAGAGAAGGGGCAATGTTTGTTTATTTTTTTTTTCTTTTGATGTCACTGTTTAACCCCTACCCTTTCATATTACACACCTAAGATTTTCTGCTTTTTATTGTCATGACAAACACACTGCCATCTGGTGTCATGGTGTTACTTGTGCAAGGAAAATAACATTATTTACCTACCATGCAGGGGTGAAATTAAAAATGATATGCGGCAAAAATATATACAAATACATTTGCCATATTTAGATGAAAGTGGGTGATAAAAAAGATTATATAGCAATGTTTTGTCTTTAATAATCATATGTACCCTGGATATGATGATAAACTACCTTGGGCAACAAGGTGTCTGATCAGAAGATTTTGGGAAGTGTGGAACCAAATCTTAATTGTTATTGTTCCCAGGTTCACCTTGATCTGTGGGGGTAGCACCTGATATTTTCCCTGCTATGAGAAAATAGCACCCAAACTGATGTCAAATCACTCTGAAAGGATAAAAAAAAATTATGGTAAAAATACCAACCATACATTTTTGTCATAGAAATTACAACTACTGCAAAGAAAATTAAATTTTGGCATTCAGTGACCCATAAGTAGATGATATCCCACTAAAAAATATGCAACAAACAACTGAAGGTGGATGCAAATCAAAAAGAGTATATTTTGTTCATTTTGTGCAAAACCATTGTTTGACACAATGAATGATTGAGTGAACATTCCCAACTGAACTGCATTTTAAATCACTTGTTTCATTGATGGATTTACATACATTTAAAAGATTTACTTAAAGATTTTCTTATTTTCTTTAATGATGTATTTTAAAACTGTATAAAATATGTATTGTATTTTGTCCAAACTGTCTTGCTCAAATCATTTTTGCTTCAGTTGATGTTTTCATTCATGTTCTTAAGAAAATATTAAACAGAGTTCATATTATAAAAAAAAAAAATCTAATCTAAATCTAAACTTATTTATAAATGGAACTTTGTAAATTACTTAACTGATATTTTTTGAAAATTTACACAGTTGTCCTATAAGTGTCTGCAAGTGTTCTTAGCTAGGTTTTTTGTCAAGGTACCCCCCGATAAATATCAATAATCGAAAAAGTCAGGTTATAGAAGGAGTAGTCCGATTTTAATCAAATTTGATACACTCATAGACAAAGACATAAATGATATTTAGAAGTTCCAAGGTTGCAGTTCTTACAATAGTGCAGAAAATCGATAATATGTATATACAAAAGGCAAGATGTTTGTGTGTGTCTGTTTATCTGTCTGTATATCCTTTATACAAATCCACAATTTTTATCCGATTCTCACCAAACTTCACACAAATATTCTTTAGGCTGAGTCTGAACTCCAGGACCTTGGATTAGTTTTAAAGCTTTCATTACACCCGAGCAACACCGGGCTATACTGCTAGTAAATATACAAATGGATATATTCTTAGCTTTTATAAATTTCACACTAGTGTTTATCTGTAAAAAATTTTGTTTTAATGATTATTTGTTTATTAATTTAAGAGATTAGGTCCTATTTCAGAGGCTATAATGAAATTGGTACATTTTCTTAAAAAATGGATACATTTTATAGTTCTTAAACTTTTTAAACAAGTGTTGCTGATGTATGTTTTTCTTTTTGAAGGTGTTATAGAAAATAAGATAAGCAGACGATTTTTTTTTGTTTTTTTTAAGCAGAGATATATATATATATATATATATTTGTGCTTTTCATGCCAGAGATTCTTACCTAGGTGATTAATAATATTTAGATTTAATCTGTTCATTGGATGAAGAGCTCAATGCGCAGAAGTATTTTTTTCTTTTAAGTGGGAAAAGCAGGCTGAAGATGATGGTAAATTTCTTGCTGATAAGTTAGAAACTATGATGAAGGAATTAGATATTTCACTGACATTTAATGGAACTTCATCTCTACCTCTAAAGACAAACAAAGAAAAGGCACTAAATGAATCTAAGTATTCAAACAGCTTTACTGTTCGTTATGGAGAAGAACCACTTCATTTGACCTTCAGTTACAAGCATTTGCACAATCAAGTGATAATAGGTTATGAAGTGTTCCAGGAGTATCGGCTGTAGTAGAGACTTATAAGCAAATTCAAACTGCAAATCAAATCACCATTAGAAAATGAAATGCAGGAGGACCATATTCTAACTGTCCAGAAAATATTTTTTTATTAGTTTTAATAAATGTATTTTCTATTCATTTCCATTTTATTAGCTTAAAAATAAGAGTTGAAAGTTTCACAATAAGCATTTGTTTGGAGAATTAAACAATTATTCATTGCATGAAACCAGTTTCTAAGTTTTGTAGCCATTATGAAACTTAACTTCAAACAGAAACTTTTTCATTGCCAACTTGGGCATTAACATTTTTTTATTTTTCTATTTATTTATTTTTTATTTATAATCGTTTCACCCCAAGCAAGTACTGTCACTGGTGTGCAGGGCGTTACATAAAAGGAGAGCAAAAAGAAAGAGGAACAAGATACAAGTGGTGTTGGAGAAAGAATAAGAGAAAGATGGGAATACTAGTGTGCAGGGTATAATGTGATAGTAGTGAGAAGAAAGAACAAGAAGATTCAGTGGGTGGCAGAAAAATTGATAAGAGAAAGATGGAAATCAGGGAGGTAAAAGATGGCAGTTGACACTGCACTTAAACTTTTGGAGATCATTGCTATCAGTAAAGCAAGTATATGGAAGGAAATTCAACAGAAATGTAAGAAAAACTGCTTAAGTAGATTTGGTTGTTTTCACTGTAAAAGGGGTGAGACCTAGTTGTTAATTTAATAGCTCGAGTAAATTTGTCAAAAGGTGGGTAGCAGAGAGATAAGCTCATCAGAGCAGAAGCCGTGAAAATATTTGTAGGAAAGATGGAGGGAAGCCACACTTCTTGGTGAGAAAGTTACTGAAGTCGAGCTGCCAAATCTGGATCAATTACTTTGTAGATCCTTTTTTGAATTTTGTCAAGAACCCTGAGATGAATAGCAGGAGGGCTCAGCCAGGTATGGCAAATAGTATTCAATGCATGGACGAATGGTAGATTTGCATCTGTCCAAGATAGATTCTGATGAGAAAAACTTCCTGGCCCAACTCGGTGACCTGATCTTCCTAGCTGTTGATTTGATGTAGTCATTTCACTTGAGGTTGCCTGAAAGAGTAAGGTCTAGTAGGCACAATGTATTGCTTTCTGAGAGATAAATGTGATTTATGCTGGTAGGAGAGTTTGTCTATAGTGGTTAAAAAAGAGCAGCTTCATTTTGGAAACTTGAAAATTCCCAAGCCATTTCTTGCCCCAGTCTACCACAGATTAGAGGTTCTTTTGAAGAGCAGCAGCCAGGTTTACTTTGTTAGACTTGGCAGATTTCTTATTGAAACAGGAGTAAAGGTAGTGTCGTCAGCGTAAATGTCTACTTGTGAACTGATTACGTCAGGAAAATCATTGAAGGTTGAGAAAAGTGTAGGACCCAGAATAAAGCTTTGAGGGACGCTTGCATTTGTGTGATAGGATGTGGAAGCATGCCCATTCAATATGACCTTCATTGCATAATTTGGCAGAAAAGATTGGATTAGATTGAACAAGTGTCCATTGATACCATAGCCAGAAGTGCCAGCATGCCAAACCCTGTCAAACACTTTGGAGATATCCATAGCAACTGCTCAAGCTTTGCTGTTCTTATCGAGAGCCTGGTATATGTATTCAGTGATGGTCATTAGCATATCAGTGGTAGATATGGTGAAGTGGAAGCTGTACTCTTTGTTAGAGAATAAAAATAGATTTATAGCTTCAACTGAAGTTTGAACATTATTTTTACACTAAAAGTATCACTATTACACTTGTTGTTGGTGACTGCAGAGGAAAATGTTATCAGAAAATACCAAGTGTGGCATTTTATTGCTGTGGTAATGGAAAAAGTTTTCTCTGGAATAATAGTTTTTCCTGCAAAGTCGTGTGTTGCTTTACTTGTTATTGTTTGTTTCTGATGCTTGAATTTTTAATTTTTGACATCTATAAAATACTAGCAGTATAGCCTGGTGTTGCTCGGGTGTAATGAAAGATTTAAAACTAATCCATGTTCCTGGAGCTCAGACTCTTTGGATGTTGGCACGAAAGACTAAAAAGCAATAGTTATTTCCAGTTAAAGCAAAACCGTAGACTGAAAGAAAAATAAATGGATGCAAGTCAAATTTTGATTTCCTTGTATCGATATCAAATAAGTAAGTAAATGGTATCATGGCTGAGACTAAGAACTACAATTTTATCTACTTAGAGCCAAACCTGAAGCAAAAACTAAAATAAAAGGGCTGAAACAAATACAGACACATAAACACACACACAAGCATCTTGCCTTTTATTTATATATATATATATATATATATATATATATATATATATATATTATCGATTTTTTACACTATTGTATGAATTGCAACCTTGAAACTTCTGAATATCATTTCTTATGTCTCTGTCTATGAGTGTATCAAATTTGATTAAAATCACACCACTCCTTTTATAACCTGATTTTTTCAATTATCAATTTTCAATACTTATTGGGGGTACCTTGACACAAAACCTAGCTAAGAACACTTGCAGACACTTATAGTACAACTGTGCAAATTTTCAAGAAATTCAGTTCAGCCATTTCAGAGTCTATAGGTAATGGACACACATACACATACACACACACACACACACACACACACACACACACACACACAGACAAAGTGCTATTTATAAATAAATTTAGATTAGATTTAGAAATTCAGTTTGGAATTAATTTTGTTCTTTTTTCTTTTTCAGCTGCACATTATTTGTCATGTCGTTTTTACAAGATGCAAAACCAGAATCAAAAGAAAGAAACTATAAAAATTGATTTAGATGGTTCTGGACCATTGATGCCATTTGAGGTTGACTGCTCTCAAAACAATGAAGACGGTAAGTGGAATAGAAATTTGATGGTAGTTAAAACTTTCAAGATTGCTATAACTGGAAGAATTTTGACAGCCATCACATTAAACCCACCTATCATTTATTTTGAAATCTTTGATTCTTGTTACAATCACTTTTTTTTGTCTTTGGTCTTCTATATCAACCTATTATTATAATCCCCCCCCCCCCCCGCCGCACACACACACACACACACACACACACACACACACACACACACAAATAACATAATCTGAATCCCCTAGAGAGTAACATACTGTGTCTCCTTGGTCTCACTCTCTCAAACAAACTCAAATGGAATGACTGCATTGTAGGATGTGCATTGTGGTGCAGTGGATATCGACTTGGAATGACAAATTGGGGAGCTGAGTTTGAATTTCAGTTGAATTCCTTGTATTCACTTACACAAAAATACCCTTGGGAAAGGTATTAATCCATCACTTCCCTCCAGTTATGGGTTAAATAATAGGACTTATTGGGTTCTATAGCCTTGGGTGGCAGCCAGTCTACCACAGAAAGGAATGGCAACCTACTGCAGGATAATCTTCTGCCCAGTCAGTCATGTCTCTTTCGAGACATGATCGCCCAAAGTGTGCATCACATATGGCACTTAACTGATTGACTAGATTGGTGGCTGGGTATAGAAGTAACTGTAAGTTCTATGCTAACAATTTCTTTTCTCACACTTCTTATTTGTGGAATTCACTTTTGGCATTCGAGTCAACTTTTCTCATTAAAATTTAGATGTTATCTTCTGTCGCTTTGAATCCTGTTATTTTATTGCCTTCTCTCCTTAAAGTTTTTTCTTAGATGCTTTCATTTTCAGTAACCTCTTTCATTATAATCACTTTGCTTGGGTGAAATGATGAAAAAAAGAAAAAAAGAAAAAAACAATTCATAATTTAAGCTGCCACTATATGTAAACTGAATTGATTTTCTCAAAGCCATTTGCTAAACTACTTCCTTGTGTGATACGCAAACCCCTCATTCTAGTACCATGTCTAGTAAATACACCCTCTTTGAAGTTAGCCCCAAACAAACAAAACTTTAGGCATAAATACATAAAGCAGGTTCTGTTTTGTAGCTTTAATAAACTGCTTTTGGACCCTGAACTACCATAAGTCACAATGAACAAATGTTCCCTCAGGAAGATCTCATTCCTTGATCAAACTACTTGGTCTCAAAACGCCATAATCCTTTACCAAAGATGCAGGAGAAATGGTTGGTTCTTTGTACTGCTCCAGTAAGTACCTGACTCATGTTATCATCTACCTTTACAGGAGCCAATCAAGCCAAAAAGAGGGGATTGCTGTCATATTTGGGCAGGAGCTGCCAGTCCTCATTTTTCATTGAAACTCCAGTAGAACTTGTACATACGATCCACCAATAAAGATGCAGGAGAAATGGTCAGTTCTCTGTACTGCCTTAGTAAATACCTGATACCTCTTACTATCATCTAACTTTATAGGAGTCAGATAAAGCCAAAAATGGGGGACTGCTGTCATATTTTGGCAGAAGCTATCAGTCCTCACTTTTCAGTCTAAATTATCTCTGCATTCTTGTAGGCGACAAATTATTTACCAACCTTCAACCCCTGTTGCACAGATGAGATGTGGCAAGCCTCTCTATTGCTACTTTATAGAGAGTGCTCTGGTGAACTGTGTTTTGTAGTTTCACCAGTTCTAAACTTCACTGCTAGGATCTGTCATGCTACACACATTGTATTGACTCACCCTCATTCTCTTTGTATTCTATTGGTGAGAAGTAAGACAGATTTTTCCTGCAAAACATTGCTCTCTGGAACAATCTTAACTTGTTCACATCTCAGGTTAACTGGTATCTTCCCCACATATCTGCATAAACTGTGCCCTGGGCTTTGTACAAGGTGAACCCCACTGTGTATAACATCCCTGCAAAAAAACCAAACTAAACCAAAAAAAACTGAGTTTAGTATGAAGTAACAGCAGAATGGTTTCGGAATTAACTATGTTACATTTGGTATTTCTGGCACAAACTTATAGAAATTTTTACTTCTTTTTTTTTTTTTTTTATGACTCATATTTCTATTTCATTTTTGTACAGGTAAATCCATCTTTGAGACTGATGTTGGTCATAACAGTGAGAATCCAGTTACAGTGAATGGATATGACCCTCCTGGTTCCTATGTTCGGAATGTTCGTTATACAGCTGGTATTGAAGAACTAAATGAGCTTGTAGAGCGTGCTACATCCTGTGAACAGTTCATCAGCTACAAGTGCAACAATTCACGTCTATTTGCAATGCGTAAGAATATACTTCCTTTTTTGTCTTGTGGTAATGGGCAATGATATAAGTTGTGTGTTTTTTGTTTTTTTCTGTTTTGATCTCTTGTGTAATCTTCCTAGTGAGCTTCAATAAATGGATGGTAAAACAAAAATTAGTTTAAAAAAAGACAAGTTATTCAAAGTTATAAAAGACAAATTGTGGAGAGCCATGATTGCCAACATCTTGAAGTGACATGGTATATAAAAGCATTTTTCTTGTATGCTTAACATAGACAGTTAAATTTTCTAGAGCTCATAAAGTGGAGAGGACTTGGAAAATTTGATGCTCACAGTGAATATTGAAAGCAAGAAGAAAACAATCTACTTACTTCCTGTTGCCAACATAAGTATTTATTTTTAAATTGCCAAAACCTGAAAGCTGTGGCAAAATGCTCTGTATGTCCATTGCAGTTTCTAGACATTCAAGCAACGACAATGTCTCAGCAACGGAAGTTGACTTTGCAACTTGCTGAATCTTTGAGTGCCAGTATATTGAACTAGCAGTATAGCCCAGCATTGCTCAGGTGTAATGAAAGCTTTAAAACTAATCCATGGTCTTGAAGCTCAGACTCTTTGGACATTGGCACGAAAGACTAAAAAGCAATAGTTGTTTCCAGTTAAAGCAAAACCGTAGACTGAAAGAAAAATGAATGGATATAAGTCAAATTTTGATTTCCTGGTATCGATATCAAATAAGTTTTTTTTCATTGTAAACTGAATTTTGAAGGCTAAATAAGTCCTCTAAGTAAATGGTATCATGACTGAGACTAAGAACTACAATTATACTTACTTAGAGCCAAACCCGAATTAAAAACTAAAATAAAAGGGCTGAAAAATACATACAGGCTGATAAACACACACACACACACACACACAAACATCTTGCCTTTTATATATATATATACATATATTATCGATTTTCTGCACTATTGTAAGAACTGCAACCTTGAAACTTCTGAATATCGTTTCTTATGTCTTTGTCTATGAGTGTATCAAATTTGATTAAAATCGGACCACTCCTTCTATAACCCAATTTTTTTTTTTTTTTTTATCGATTTCCGATATTTACTGGGGGTATCTCGACACAAAACCTTGCTAAGAACACTCGCAGATGCTTATAGTACAACTGTAAATTTTCAAGAAAATCAGTTCAGCCATTTCGGAGTCTAAGGTAGCAGACATACACACACACACAAAGTTCCATTTATAAATGATATATTGGATTGGATGGATATTAGTAAGATTTTATTATGCTCACCTCACCGTAAACCACACATGTTACTGATTTACATGCATTTAGATTCTATGTTGATGTAACAGTATCTATAATGCTGAGTGCGTCCTCTGACAGACCTGCACAATTTGTTAATGATGTGAATGCAATATTGGTAGATGATGTTTGTGGTTAATGAGGTTAATGAGGCCTGTGTTTGAAATGCAAACACAGCTACATTCATCACCTGAAAGAGATTTTTGTTACCTTCTCAGAGAGAGTTGATTTTCTAAGTGCCGCTTAGATATGGTACAAGGCTTAAAGTATGGCATACTCTGAGAATCAATCTCACTACTTTGTATAATGATCCTAGCAAGACAAACTTGCTAACCATTACTCCATGCCAAGAAGGAAGAGGGCTAGTAATTTCTATGAAATTCTTTTTTATGTGGGATATTCCTTCAAGAGTCAAGACAGGCGATCATGGCCTTCCATAACTTGTCACGCTTTGTCTTTGTTTTTTCTCCTAAACTCTGTTCTCCTATCCATTTCTTAAACACACTAAGTATGTCATGCATTGATTTCCTGTCTCTCTTGCCTTCAGTCTGCCTTGTGAGTATCAGTTTTTTCAAGCACTCTTTCTTTACATGCTCCACAAACCTTAATTGATATGAATGGATTTAAATGCAATTATCTTCCATTTAGATTTACAGTATCTATAATGTAGTTCAAAATACTAACAAATATCACTTAAAGAAGTGGTTAAAATCATTGGTTTATTAATTGAAAAAGTGACTTGACTAAAACATTCAATTCCTGGTCTCTGCAGAGAGAACAAAAACTTGGAGAGTTATCAAGGCAAATTCACTAAAACTGAGATATAGAAAGATATGATACATGAAATTAAAACCATCTACCCCCATAAAGGGTTCAAAATTCCAAAAGATATCGTCTGAAGAAGCCAAAGTACAATGGCTAAAAATGTTGTGAATATGATAGTAAAGATGAGCACAGCAGTCTAAACAAATGTAAATAGGGCAAATATTTACAATAGGTCAACAGAATATAGACAGATGTTGGAAGAGGTATCAGGTTAGATACCCTATTGGTAGACCGTGGTGTTTCTATGATACCGTTGTGGCTATTGAGATCTGCATTTGAAGAGTAAACTTTCATCAGTTGAAAGTTTTTGTTACTGTCTCAGTCATTCTGGATATGACAAACTATATCTGGCAGCAAAATATCTGATCAGATGGTTTTGAGGAGGGGGAACAACCTCTTGTTTGCTGTTGTCCTCAGGTCTACCCTAACTCAAAATGGTAGCACCTGTTAGTGTCCCAGCTATGGGTAAATATTGAACCAACAAACTGGGCTTAAAATATTATGAAAATATAAAAATTCAGTTTTTTAGTAAGAATACCAGCAATACATTTAAAAAAATACTATAATGGTATCAAGAAAATTAAATTTCAGCATTAAATGACACATAATGAGCTGAAATGCCATTAAACAAAGCAAGATGTTTTGAGAAGCATGGAACCACCACTTAATTCCTGTTGTTCCCAGCTCCATCCTGACCTGGGGTGGTAGCCCATTAGGGTCCTAGGTATGGGCAAAATAGTATAAAACTATAAAAATATATTTTTATAGTAGAAATACCAGCAATACATTTTTGTAAAAGAAATTACTTATGCTTTCAAGAAAATTAAATTTCAGCATTAAATGACACATAAGGAGCTGCTATCAAATAAATGCCATTAACCAAACCCCCCAAGAAAAATCTTCTCGGAAGAGGGCTAGTAAATTCTATGGAATTAATGAATTTTATTTTTAATCCAATAGTATTACTTACTCAAGATGTTATTTTTAGTGGATATGTTTGAATAGATCCGTTCTTGCTCGATCACCGAAGTTAAGCAACGTTGAGCTTGGTCAGTACTTAGATGGGTGACTGCTTGGGAATACCAGGTGCTGTAAGTGTTTAGTGAGGGATGTGCATTGTGGTGCAGTGGATACCGGCTCAGAAAGAGAAATCAGTGAGCCAAGTTCAAATTTCAGTTGAATACCCTGAATTCACTTAAGCACAGGTACCCTTGGGAAAGGTATTAATCTGCCCCTTTCCTCCAGTTATGGGTTAAATAACAAGGGTAGAACTTGGGAACCCTGCACTTAAAAACAAATCCTAATTAAACTTGATACTCAAAAAGAAAAAAAGTATTACTAAACACAAAACTTAAAAAAAAAACAACAATAAATTGTTAAAAGAAAAAGGTATTACCAGCAATAAATAAATAAAATTTAGTTGGCAATAAATGACCTGCGAAGGTTGATATGCCATAAAACAAAACAACCAACCAAAAATTGGATAGATCCCCAACTTTCTTTTAATTTTTTTTTTTCTAACAGCATGGATTATGTCTATCAGCTTTTTTTTAAAATTTTTTTCATAATAAAGCCTCTAGACAATGTAGTTCAAACTATTTAAAAAAACAAAAAAAAAAGCAAAAAAAACCAAAAAAACACCAGGGTATCCACTGAAACATATATACATTAAGAATTAATATTGAAAGTAATATGTATGTTAAATTACATCTGACAGCAAGGCTAATGACTGGGAGCTTTAGAAGAGTGTGAAACAAATTTTTAATTGCTGTTTTTCCCAGGTGCCCCTGACCCAGGATAGTAGCATTCATTAGGGTCCCAGTTATGGGCAATAGCTGACGCCAAAACTGGGGTCAATACACTTCTTCTTTTATGTGCCATGTCCTTCCAGGACGTAGGCGATCATGGCCTTCCACATCTACCAGTCCCTGGTGCCTCTTAACATGCTTTCTCTTGTTGCCCCATGCAACCCTCGTTCCATCATCCACCTGATCAGGTCCTTCAAATATATTATCCGTTGCTTTCCTCTGTCTCTTTTTCCCTCTATCTGGCCTGTTAGTAACAGGTTCTCCAAGCCCTCCTTCCTCAGTGCATGTCCCAGGAACTTTAGTCATCTCTTCCAGATGCTCACTTTTAATTTCCTTTTTGTATCCATCCTCTCCAAAACCTCGTCATTGCTCACATGCTCGGTCCATGGTATCCGCAGCATCCTTCTGTAGAACCACATTTCAATTGCTTCAAGTTTTTCCTTCATAAGCATAAAAATAGATTTTTATTGTAAAAATACCAGCAATAAGTTTTTAAAAAAAATACTAGCAATACATTTGACTCTTGACAAAAACTTCCTTTATAAAAAGTCTACAAACTGATTTCTTACAAAGAATAAATATTCTATTCATATAAGCCTATCCTGAAATCTTCATATTAAGTGACCCCTGGAGGTTGATATGTGTTGTGGCTTGTTAGGGCCAGAAAGAAATACATGAAAAGAAGGTAGGTTGAACCAATGTATTGGAATAACAGACCATATATACAAAATAAGAGTGTTATTAGTCAGCAGATAGAAGTGTCCGTCCAAACTTAGGAAGTCTCGCAAGTTAGTATTTATGAAGAAGTGTTCATTCCAGTGTAGATAGGGCCAGATAACAATTTCGTAGCCTACCAGTTATTGCTAATTTCAGCATGGAGGCATTTAGAGTAGCTCCCTATGAATTTTTTGCACAATGTTTAGCTAATATTTTCCATTCATCACAAGAAAATTTCTTTAGTATATGCAGATTTTGTGAGTTTTTTCTTTGAATTCTAAGTTTCAGCTCTCTATAAATTTTCAATGGGATTGAGATCTTATTATTAATTTTATCATTGTCTTTTGGTTTTTCCTAAACTGAAAACAAGTAATCCCCTTGACCCATAGACACAAACGTATAACTTCGCCTATAAAAATATTTTATCTGTTAATTTAAATTTTAATTTAACTTTTAAGATTCTACTTTCCAATTTCACGTATAAGTTTTTGTTCAAGTCAAATTAAATTATACAATCAAAAAATTGAAAAATAGTATCCCGTCTGTTGGGGCTTGTTAAGGCCAGGAAGAAAGACACGAAGACAAGAAGGTAGGGTGAACCAATGTATTGGAATAACAGAACATATATACAAAATAAGAGTGTTATTAATCAGCAGATAGAAGTATCTGTCCGAACTGTCAAGTTACACTGCGTCTCAACTGTCTTGTAGGAAGTCTTGCAGGTTAGTATTTATGAATGAGAAAGAGTTCATTCCATTGTAGATAGGGCACCATAACAATATGCCATAAAACAAAATAGACCAAACCAAGCCTGATCTTCAAACTGATTTCTTACAAAGAATACATATTTTATTCATACGAACATATGCTAAAAATCTTGTTGGCTTTAAATAACACATTAAGGTTGATTATGCCAAAAAACAAAATAAATCATATCAATATGTACATTGGCCTTGTGGGTGATGAATTATTTCCCATGTTATAACTCCTTTTCCACAGATAAAATGTTATAAACCTCTTGTTACTCTATTGCTGTTTTCATGGTAAATGATTTAATGAGCTACTTTCATTATTTACACCAGGCCACATACACTGGGATGAATCATTTTTATTCCCTTTCTATTTCATTAATAAGATGGATGTTTCACGTAGTGTTTTCCTAATCTCTACAATCAGGGTTGATGCATACTATCCCAGAACCCCTGACTGTTGATGCCCAAGCTTGACTGATGGCCCCGGCAATGCTTTGTGACCTTGCTATTTCATAATTTTTTCTTTTTAACCTATTTGTAGATATTCTACAAATAAAACTAAACGTAACTGACTATTAAAGGATTATTTTTATTTTTTTATAATCATATTGCCCCAAGCAAGGCATTTTACTGCCACTGTTTTGCAGGGGGTTACTTAGGAGGAAAGTTATGAGAAAGAGTGACAGGTTATGGGGGTGTCAGGAAGTGGGTAAGAGAAGGATGAGAATACTGATGAGTGGAGTGGACAGAGAAAGGAGCATGAGAGAGAGGATGCAGGTTAGTGAGATAGGAAATGACTATTGACTTTACATTTAAATTCTTGGAGATTATAGCTGTTGGGAAAGCAAGTAAATAGAAGGAAATTCCACAGGCGGGAAGTGCAAGAAAAAAAGCTGCTGGAGTAGAATTTGTATTTACAATTTATTGGTTTCACAGTAAAAGGGTGGGACCTAGTTGCTAATCTTGTGGCTCGAGTAAATTTATATATGTAGGGCACTGGCTAAGTTGATCTGAGCAGAAGCCGTGAAAGTATTTGTAGAAGAGACACAGAGAAGCCACATTGCGCCAGTGAGAAAGTGACTGTATCCGAGCTGCCAAGTTGGGATTTATCACATTACAGATTCTCTGTTGGATTTTGTCAAGGAAACCTAGGTGGATAGTGGGAGCATCTGACCAGATATGGCAGCAGTATTCAATGCATGGACGGATGGTAGATTTATATATGTGCAGTATTGTTTCAGACAGGAAAAACTTCCTGGCCCTACACAGAGAATCGATTTTCTTAGCAGCGGATTTAGCTATGAATTCTATGTAGCTATGAATTCTACTTGAGGTCTGTTGTGAGAGTTGAGGAGGCACAGTGTTTTGCATTCAGGGAGACTAGCCTGATCTATGCTAATAGATGAAAGGTTTTTGCAAATTTTGTAATTTTGGTGTCTTTTTTTTTTTCCATCCATACCTGTGAATTTGTTTTATCATGCTAAGTCTTGAACAGAGATACAAAGGTGAATTGGCATGGCAAAGGAAGCATTCCAGAAGCTGAGTATAGTATTAAGAAACAGGACAATTTCGCTAGAAACAAAGAGGAGAGTACTGGAATGCTATGTGATGTCAGTTCTTCAGTATGGCAGTGAATGTTGGACAATATCTTTGAAGATGAAGGAAAAACTTGAAGCAGCTGAAATGTGGTTCTAGGATGCTACGAATATCATGGATCGAGCATGTGAGCAATGACAAGGTTTTGGAAAGGATGGAAATGGAAAAGAAATTAATACTGAACATCAGGAAGAGACAACTAAAGTTCCTGGGGCATGCAGTGAAGAAGGAGGGCTTAGAGAACCTGATACTAACAGGCTTGATAGATGGAAAAAGAGACAGGGGAAAGCAGCGGATAACATTTGAAGGACCTGATCAGGTGAATGACAGAATGAGGGCTGCGTGGTGTAAAAGGAGAAAGTGTGCTAAGAGCCACCAGGGATAGAGAGATGTGGAAAGCCATGATCACCTACGTCCTGAAGGGACAGGGCACATAAAAGCAGTCTTGAAAAAATACTCTCTAAAATTCACTATTTTTTTTTTATCCATAAAATTGAATGTGTTAAATGCAACTTTTTAACAAGAAAAATCTCAAGTCGATGACACAAAACATTGATTTATTTATGATGGAATGATCAATTATGACATATCTCTAATTTTCATTTAGATACATTGTGTTTGTTTTCAATTTTTCTAGTTGAATTATTCATCTATATTACATATGATTCATTATTGTATATAATTAGGTTACAATAAAATTTGTATTTTACATGAATACCACCTTATGAAAGCTGAGATGTGGCATAGTAAGGGAATCCCCATATCATAGATTTGGGGGTGGGGCCAAAAGACTATTGCACTGGCCCTGACTACAATCTTAACCTCTTTAAGTCAGGAATTAGCTGTTCTCTCTTCTGCATAATCTCATAAACTGCACTTATCTTTTTTATGCTCATGTAACATCATCATTCAGTAATCATCTACTTTGAGTGGCTCTTGGACCTTGTGTCAGGTAAAAATTAGTTGTGTGTGTGTTAAATTGTAATGATGTTTAGTGCAAAAATTACTGATTTTAGTAGTTTACTGGATGTGCATTGTGGTGCAGTGGATATCATCTTGAAATTGGGGAATCGAGTTAAAATTGCAGTTGAATTTCTTGCATTCACTTACATGCAAATACCCTTGGGAAAGGTATTAATCCGTCTCTTCCTTCCAGTTATAGGTTAAATAACAGGACTGATTGGGTTCTATAGCCTTAGCTGGCAACCGGTCTACTGCAGAAAGTAATAGTAACCTACTGTGGGATAATCATCTGCCCAGTCAGTCATGTCTTTTTTGAGACATGATCGCCCAAGTATGTATCATGTACAGCACTTAACTGACTGAGTGGTTGAAAGCCATTTTAAGCAAGCAGTTTTTATTTCATAAAGTGCTCTATAGAGCATTAATAGAATTAATGTAGAGATGTTTGTCACTTAGTTAAGCAGTTATTTCAGTCATGATGAATTTGAATGTTTGTGAAGGTTATTGTGAAGTCTTCACTCTTCAGAGCTTTTTATTTTTTTCCACAGCTGAAAAAAAATGCCTTCATGAAACTTCAAAGTCAGCATGACTGAAATAACACTGCTAAGTGATAAACTTTTCCGCATTAATTCTATATGCAGTGGAAGCTTGGTTCACGAACTTAATCCATTCCTGAAGGCTGTGATCCAAAATGTTTTTAAACTGAAACTATTTTCTCCATAGGAAATCTATAAAATAGATTAATTCATTTAATTTTTTTGATTAAAGAAGTTGGGGCATCTTTTTAACTTCTTCCTTTTCAGAAAACATTTCCACTGTTACTATAGATTTTGAAGGTGTACGAGCTCTTCAATGGTAACCAGCTCTTCATTATCTCCACTGTCAACATTCAGGCCAACTGACATCTCACAACAATCACTCCTTTTACAACATCAACTATTTTTATCACTTTGCTATTTTTTTTAGCATAGTAGATATTGTCAATCTAGACATACTATACTGCACAACAAGATCTGACATACGAATGGCATTTTCAGGTTTTGCGATGATTTCTTTCTTCATTTCAATTATTTATCTCAATTTTGAGGCAATGTTTTTCGAGAACTGAGACATTTACATTTTAAATTTTCTGTTCCAAAACCAATTTGTTTGACATGTGAGATGTTTAAGAACTAAGATTGATCTATGTGTAATTATATATATATATATATATATATATATATATATATATATATATATATATTCATCCACATCAGTATATATACATATAAATTTTTGATATGTGGTTCTTTTTTTTTTGTTTTTTTTTTTTCAATTTTAAAAATTACTTTATATTATTTTCTAGCACCAGATGGGAGTAATGCTGAAACTTTTGGTTGGTGGGTTGGAAGAACATTCCAGCCGATGTACTACTGGGGCAAGGCTGCTCCAGGTTCCAAGAAATGTGAGTGTGGACTGACATCCAGTGGATGTGAAGGTTCAAGCACAACCTGTAATTGTGATGCTGGTCTTATTCAACAAAAGGTTGACTCTGGTTTTCTGCGACACAAAGAATATTTGCCAGTTCTTGAGTTGCATTTTGGAGACACAGGGACTGTGACAGACAATAAAATTGGTGAACATCAGCTGGGAAAACTGAAATGTGAAGGAGACAGTAAGTTAAATTAAATTTTGTTTTTTCTTCATACTTTAAGAAACCTTTTTTCTAAGTTTGGGATTACTAATAAATAGATGCAAGAAGCGTGTGGAAAAAAAAAAAATATATTTAGTGTATTAAGGCAGCAAATAATTTTCTAAACATAGACTGTTAAATATAAGAGATAATGAGTGTCTATTATGTTTAATCATGAGCCGTTCTAAACGTCATATTTTGGCTTTAATTTCAGTTGCAAATGAAGACAAAAATTCTCCAACATTTGGATAATTTTTTTATTAATTTGGTTCTAAGCTTTCGGCTCACATGAGCCATCTTCAGAGAGGTTATTAAGATGGTAACACAAAAAAAAAAACAAAAAAGAACCTTCAGATATTGGAGGCCATGTACATTAAATCCAAACAACCTACACTTAATAAAATCATTTTAAATCTGGCCATAACACATTACATTGCATTTAAATACATGGTTCTGTTGTCATTTCACGCTATCACATGGTGTGATGTCATAGAACTGCATTGCAAATTTGCGAACTGCATTTGTTATTTTTGGTAACTATTGCTGTTGCCTAGCAGTTTTATGTCAACACAAAATAAAATCCTTGGTGATGGGGGATGTTATTGTGTTACTGTCTTAATAACCTCTCTGAAGATAAAAAATTATCCAAACATTGGAGAATTTTTGTCTTTATTTTCAACTGAAATTAAAGCCAAAATATGACGTTTAGAATGGCTCATGATTAAACATAATAGACATTCATTGTCTCTTATATTTAACAGTATATGTTTAGAAAAAAAAAAAATAAATATATATATACACACACACACACACACACACACACACACACACACATTTAAAAAAAAAAAATTTAATGTAATTGGTATTTTATTTTAATAAATTATTTATGTATTTATTTAAAAAACCCAATCCCAAATAGGAAATGAACCTTTACTCATCTTCAAATGACTGGGGAAGGGAGTAAACAAATATTTGGAAGGAAAAGTAGATAGTCATATCTTTTGTGTGGAATTTAAGGATTGTCTTGCAAATTCATTGAAATAATTTGTTTTTTGTATTGGACTATAAAAACTCCTCAGATAACCGCACAATTGTAGTTTTATACTTTGTAAATTTTTTTTTTTATATGTTTACCCCAAGCAAGGCAATAATTTCACTAAGATGCAAGTGCCTACTTGAAATGAAACAGAATGAATAGACTTGAGAAAGAACCAGAAATCCAATCCTAAACAGGGAACAAAAGACAAACCTTTACTCCTGTTCAATAGATTGGGGAGGAATGTGAACCTATGATTGAGGAGGGGGAAAAAAAAAATGAGTAAATAAAGTTTCAGAGTTCAGATGGACACATTAGAAATATAGAGTTGAAGTAGACTCTATAAAGAACTAGAAACCCAATGCTAAACGGAACAAGGGACAAACCTTTACTCCTGTTCAAAAAAACTGTGGGAAGTATTAACTGAGATAGTTGGTTTAATGTTGTGCCAGACAATTTTTCTTGTTGGACTTCATCTTATATATTTATAAATCTACCATTTGTCTCTGCATTGAATATTGTTACCATATCTGTTTTAATGTTCCTACTATATAGCTCAAAATTATTGACAAAACCCAAAGAAACCTCTGTCTGGTCTGGTATATCAAATCCAGTTACTTTCTCATTGCTGTAACATAGTTTCCCTCTGTCTTTTCTATAAATATTTTCATGGCTGTGGTTTGGATGAGTTTTACTCCTTGTTATCATGACTACATGAATTTAAATGTTCTGCTTGATTCAGTTTTAGTGTTGAATGAGATCTAACTGTAAATTAGATTCTAATGGTTTCTTTTCTTGCACTTTTTACCTTTGGATCTCTCTTCCAGTTTCTTACTTCACTGTTGCCTACAACCTTTAGAAATAAGTGTGTGGTGATACCGACCGAGCAAAAGTGATGGACCGGATGTTTGCTCTCTCATGACAAAAAGGCAAATGACCAAAAGTTGTCAGTGCGCAAGTGGACCCGCACAGATGTTCCAGTTGAAAAATAAAAATTAATCAAATATTAAATTTCCATTTTGCGAGCCTACGCGAATCTTATTTATCAGCCAATGGGAAGCCCAGAATCAAATACAAGTGCGAAATTCCAAACGAGCTGCTTTGATCCAAAAAGCAGGTATAAAAAGCAGATACAGACAGACCCCGGTAGGCAGACCAAGGAGAAGAGTGTAATCAATATCCTCTTGACCTAAGTCAAGTGCCTACTATGCTTGCCTCTTTCCTTCTCCCCTGTCTCAAAACTACTTACCGACCTAAGGAGCGACTACTTCAAAGACATTTCTCACTTACATGCTCCCCACATTCCTAAACTTTAAATCTCTTTCAGCTTATTATTTACCATGAACATTTTAACCTCCGTTGGACTTATATTCAAGTATTACTGTTATTGTAAAAAAAACATTAATTGATATGTATTATATATAAATGTTATTTTCAAATCAATTTGCGTTTCTTGATTTTATAATTTCTTTGACATATAGTGGGCTATCTACCACAAGGCCAAATTCCGTTAACCAGCAACAGTATACGACTACCCTTCTCTAGAACGGACTCCCACTACAACTAGCAAAGGAATAGATAAGCAACCCACTATAAGTGCAATGCCAATCATAATCTTCTGTCTTCCTGAATTCTCTTCTTTTATTGTTCTTTTCTTCTCACTAAAATCTCATTCTCTTTCACTACTAGGACTTCTTTAGTGGCATTATTACTTTGCTCGAGGTTGAAATGTTTTTTTAAAAAAGTTATTTTTATTTATTTTCATCAGATCTCTTTGACAACGTGGTGACATTCCGAAAACCTGATGCTGTCATTAAATTTCCAACATTTGAAGCTAAAAGCTCTGGTGATATTTGGTTTCAATTCAAGACAACAATCCGTGATGGTGTGATGATCCATTGTGTTGGACCAAAGGATTACATTCGAGTGGAAATATCTAGTAAGTGTTCTGAATTTAGGTTTCATTGTCAGCAAGGAAAACTCTTTATTCCAGTAGTTATCAAGCTGTTTTTTTTTTTTCTAGGTAGTATTTTTAGAATGAAAATTTGCTCATGCTTCACAAAATTTTATGTGATAAAAAGTACGTTCAAAAATAAGAATACAGAGAGAGTTAAAGAAAGATAACTGCAGACTCAGTCAGAGCATTGATAACTCTCTTCTCCAATTTGCATACCCTAGTTACTATATTCTTAATACTTGATATAATGCAAAAATATCACAATGATAAAATTGGTTAATAATTATACTGGGACTTGTACATGCAGTTGCAAGTAATCCATAATATTTTAAATTTTGAAATTGTATTTATTTTTGGTATATGAATTTTTGAAACTGTTCCTAAATCTTTGATTGTCTTTCAATCATTCCGCCTCACCTGCTATTCTCCTCCACTGCACCACTATGAGATGTACTACACCATTTTATGTAAATGGGTTTTGGTAGGGTTAACTTTATTACCTGAATAAATAAAACTTAAAATGAGCAGCTACTTTGAAAGTTTTGAAAAGAAAAGTACCATATAAAGCAATCTTTAAATCTAAAAAAAAAATGCCTCAGTATGGTAACTACCAATGTAAATATTTTTAGTTGAAACAATTAACATTTTGATACTGTACTACAGTTATAAATGTAATAAAACTATTATTACTTCTTGATTTCACATTAAAATGCAATATTCAAGACATGATTACAAACAATTTGCAAAAGTTACACACAGCAACATGTACAAGTAACAAGTAATGTAAACAAATCTTTCGTTTTTGATTTGTAGGGCTACGGGTGCCTTTACATCAATGAATATTTTTTATAATAGTGTTACATTTAGGATAACATACAAACATTATTTCCAATAACATACATCATTATCAGTTTTTTGTTTTTTTTTCAGTGTTAAGCAACAAAACATTCAAGATGCCATAAAATCTTTATTTCTCATTACAGAATAAAAAACATAAGATGTCAAAATACATAATGAAAGCTATTCAAAATTACTATGATCACTGCCATCTGATGCAAAGGGCTCATCATAAATATGGTCATTAACAATTTTTATGTGTCTCATTCAATCATCTTTTTATAACGGATATTAGATAAAATTATGCAAATTTACCTAGATTTTGGGTCTCTTATTTTTTATAATGGATGTGCTTTGTGGTGCAGTGGATATCAGCTTGGAACAAGAAATCGGGGAACTGAGTTCAAATTCCAGTTGAATTCCTTGCATTCACTTATGCACAGATAACCTTGGGAAAGGTTATTAATCCATCTCTTCCCTCTAGTTATGGGTTAAATAACAGGACATATTAGGTTCTATATCCTTGGCTGGCAACCAGTCTACTGCAGAAAGTAATGGTAACCTACTGCGGGATAATCTTCTGCACAGTCATGTCTCTTTTGAGACATGATCGCCCAAGCATGTATCATGCATGGCACTTACTGACTGACTGACTTATTTATAGGTTGCTTTGTATTGGGAAATAGATTTTGTTGCTGTGTTTCTATTTCTATTTTCAGAGTTACACTACTGGCCATAATTGTTAGGCAACCCCAGTGTTTTAAAAAAAAATTATGTATTTTATACTAATTTTTAGTATTTATTGCCAAGTGAATAATTGTAAATGAAAATAGAATGGTTCTTTTGTTAATACTGCACAATAACATGTACATCAAATGAGTTTATAAATATTTAATAATTACCTATATTGCAGTTTCATCAATGAAAGAATGAAGAAAATTTAGGGTGATTTGGACAAGTTCATCCTTTCTTCCTTGCCTTGTAAAATTTTGGAAAGTAATAACAAAAGAACCATTCTATTTTCATTTACAATTGTCCACTTTAAAAATAGGATAGTATGAAATACATCATTTCTTTTAAAAAAAATTGGGGCGACCTAATAATTATGGCCGGTAGTGTATGTAAATTATTATCAGTTTCAGTTAATGTTACATGTTCATGAGAATATATGCAAAATTTCTAGGTAATGGTATCTCTGGAAATGGTTGGGATGGGAGGAATGGCAAATACATCTGCTGACTGTTGACCCATCATACCCGGAGGAAAGAGAATGTTAGACATTACTCTCTACCCATCATTGAGATGAGGTGTAGATAATAAACAGGGAGCATCTTTTGGAGAAGTAAGGAAATGGCAGATATGAGCCTGTTGCCAGGTGCTAAAATCAGGCTAATAAAAATTTGAACAATGTGATTTCTCTCTCTCTCTCTCTCTCTCTCTCTCTATATATATATATATATATATATATATATATATATATATAAGCTGACATTGAAGTCAGCACTAAAAAAAAACCACAGTCTGTTTTATGTTAAACACAATTGTCTAGCTCTGTTACACACACACACACACACACACACACATATATAAATTATAGCTGTTATTATACATTTTATTACCTCCAGAACTTAATGTTTTATATATATATATATATATATATATATATATATATATATACACATGCACACACACACACACACACATATATATATATATATATATATACACATGCACACACACACATATATATATATATATATACACATGCACACACACACATATATATATATATATATATATATATAAGCTGACATTGAAGTCAGCACTAAAAAAAAACCACAGTCTGTTTTATGTTAAACACAATTGTCTAGCTCTGTTACACACACACACACACACACACACACACATATATAAATTATAGCTGTTATTATACATTTTATTACCTCCAGAACTTAATGTTTTATATATATATATATATATACACATGCACACACACACACATATATATATATATACACATGCACACACACACACATATATATATATACACATGCACACGCACACACACATATATATATATATATATACACATGCACACGCACACACATATATATATATATATACACATGCACACACACACACACATATATATATATACACATGCACACACACACACAATATATATATATATGCACACACACACACATATATATATATATATATATATATATATATATATATACATATAGTCATCTGCAGACAGATTTGTTTTGCTGTATAACAGATCATCAGTACGATTAGACATCCAATTGCTTCTAGCCAGGATTGAAACCCGATTTGACGTCAGTCGTCAATTCTACCTCTGACCTACAGGTGGTTGGTAGGGGGAGACTTTTAGCATGTTATATACAATGTAAACCTACGCCAGTAGCTGAGAGTGTTTTAATTCGTTACTGAATGAACAATATATATATATATATATATACACACACACACACACACATATTTCTGGTGTTAATGAAACAGTGCTTGATTTAATATAATAGAGCTATAAATTATATATTAATAAATATACATATTATCTCCAGCATGATTCAGTTTCATGAATTAGTCAATCGTCAGGTGTTTATACTCAGATGATTGACTGCACAGTGCATGAAACTCTGAGCTGTGCTGTAGGTTTAGAATGATATTCGTTAAAATATATGTATATAATCAGATAGAATACATTTATTAAAGGACAATATAAAAAAAAGATGCAAGAAAACTTAGCTGATGTGTTTCATCCTCTGAGAGACTTTATGAAGTCAATTTTATTTTTTGTGGCAAGTATTTATATACAAGATCTAAAATGTTATTGTTTTTTTCAAAATCTTTTGGCATTCAATAATCCTCAAAGCTTGAGGAACAGTGGAAGATATTTTAATTTAATGGAAAATTAAGAGCTTACTGTACCATTTATGTCAAGTAATTTCCTCATTTCTGTTTTTGATTTCTAGGTGGTAACACCATAAAGTTCCGTTTTGATGCTGGTGATGGTGAACGAGTCTTGCAGATAAGGACAGCTGCTGGTTTGAATGATGATCGTTGGCACGCTGTTCATGTAGAACGCAACCGTAAACAAGCTTGGTTGAAATTGGATACTCAAGGTGAAGAAGTCTGGGATGAACCACCAGAACAAGGCCCAAGGACAATGGATCTCACATCTCCTTTGGTTGTCGGTCAGTCTCATATCTTGCTTTCTAAATGACCATCTTTTGTGGTTTGAAGTTCTTGACTGCATATGGGAAATTAAAGTTGGAGTGTCAAGAAATAAAATTCTTAATTGATATTTTTTATGGATTATCAACCTTGAAACCAGAAAATATTTTTAGATTGTAAGAATTCTTTTAGAGATAATTATATACTGATACAAGTTCTACTAATTAACCCATAGCTGTGGGGATAAGTGGATCCACAACTTTCTCAAGATTATTTGCATGTAAGTGAACATAAGACCCAACTGAAATTAGAACTCAGCTCTTCAAGTTCCAGTTCCGAGTGGTCACGTTACTTCAGTGATTGTACAAGAACTAGTATTTGAAAGTGATAAGCCCCAGAGTAAAGTAAAAGTTTAGATCACATAAGATGCTTTTAAAAGCAGTCACTAGAAAATTGTATGATAGGGTTAGTTGATTGGTTTTATTTAGGAACATATCAACCTCTATTGGCAAATGTAGATTTTTTTCTTTCATTTTGTCCACCCTGACCTGTTAAGGTCTCAGCTATGGGCAAATAGCTAGCTCCCAAACTGGTAAAAACAATATGAAAGTATCAAAAATAAAATAAAATTTTATAATAATATACACAGAAAAATAAAATTAAAAAAGAAAAATACATATACATATACTTTTTGAAGGAAAATATTACAAACAAGAAAAAAATTATGACCATAACCTTCTATAAAAAATATATATATTTTCAGTAAAATTTTTATGAATACAAAACTGGAAGATATTTTCAGTTTTCTAAAATTTAAAAAAAAAAAAAATTCATTAAAATCTGTCTGGATTAGCCTTCTCACTATAACAAAAAAAAAAAAAAAACGTAAATCCCACCCTTTCGGCATTAAATAACCCACAGAGGTTGATATGCCGTTAAACAAAACTCAAACTCTTTCATTTTGTTTTTTTAAGATATGTAGTTTGTAGATCATAAAATGTATTTGTAATTTATTTTACCATAAAAATGTATTTTTATATATATATATATATATATGTATATATATATATATATATATATATATATATATTTATTGCTATATTGTCATTTTGCTATAAAAAGGTATTGTCCCTGAATTTGTGAAGATGTACTATAGATTGTTATTTGCCAGTAGCTGAGACCCAAACAAGTGTCAGTTGGTGGCCTTGCTGCTGGTTTTAGTTTGTCATACGGCTTGGGTAGGATGACTAGTATAGAGTGTCGGTTAGTAAGATCATCTGACAATCCATTGTTTATTTAATTAACACGTTTGGGCGGAGTTAAACTCACCCACATTTCAGCAGGACATTTAGAGGAAAAATTTGTTGGATTATGTATCAAATGGTACTGAAAATTCATCTGTGTTACCAATTTGGCCCAGTTTAAAAAATAGTTTTGTACATTTATTACGACTAATTGAAATTTCACTATTTCTGAAAAAATTAATGGATCTCATAAATTTACTTTCTTCAGATGTTATTAAAGTGGTTACTCTGTATTTGAAATTGATTGCCAATTTTTATTTATTAAACAATGTATATTATGTCTACAGGCTCAATACAACCTATTTTGGGGGAAACAATAAAATCTGTCAAATTTTTTACATAACGAGGAAGTGAGAAAAATTCTTCTGAAAAGGAAGTGAAAATTTGCATAGCTAAAGCCATGGCTGTCTTTAATAAAATGGATGTAATGTGTAAATCTGATCTACAAGACAACATCAAGTTTTGTCAGTTTTAATGTAGAGTGCCACTATCTGGACACTAAATAAACCTCTAGAATCTAAGCTTGATGGAATCATATACACTTTGCAGGACACTGCTGGTGAGCAAAATGAGAACTTGTTAGTAATCTACTGCTTTGGACACTTAACCATAGAGCAAGACAGGTTGGTTGCCCAGTAACCACGTACAATGACCAGCTATATTATGATAGGGATGCCACACTAATGACCTTCCATCCTTGATGCAAGACCATGATGGTTGGTGTAATAGGCATATATGGTTGCATGGATTCAAAATTAGATGAAGAGAGATAGTTTGAAATAATTAGATTTCTTGGATTATTAAAAGAAAATTCTTTCAAGTGATAATAGTATAATTGGCAAATAATTTTAATCTGGCAAAAATTCAAAAAGTGAAAATTTGCTTTGCTAAAACCTTGGTTGTGTTTGATAAAATGGATGTAATGTGTAAATCTGATCTACAAGACAACCTCAGGAGGAGCTTCATTTTATAGAGTCAGTTTTAATGTATAGTGCCACTATCTGGATACTAAATAAACCTCTAGAATCTAAGCTTGATGGAATCGACACTTGGATACTGAGACTTAACATCTCTTGGAGACAACATCTAACTAAATCATGGTTCTATGGACCCATTCCTGATATTTCTACAATCATATACACTTTGCAGGACACTACTGGTGAGCAAAATGAGAACTTGTGAGTAATCTACTGCCCTGGACACTTAAACATGGGGCAAGACAGGTTGATACCACAAGACTGGGTGGGTGAAAAAAATGAATAGTTGATAACATATGGTTGGGGTTGAGGTGGGTTTCTCTCTTTTTTTTTTTTTTTTTTCACCACAGTTAGAAAAATTAATAGTTCATACTGTATTGTGTACAAAAAAAAAAAAAAATGTAGTTGAATAGATTAAATTTTATGCAAGTTAAGACTTTCACTTTTAATGAACCATACAGTGTTGATAAACCATAACTTTTTCTTTCTATTTTTTAAAATTTTTTATTCAAACCACAGTTGCCTTGGTTCTAAGCAAATGTTGTTTAATGAACAGCATTATACAAGGTCATTATAGCATATAGACATAATCTTGATGTGTTAACAGGTCAGTGTATTTAATCTTGAAGCTTGCTAAAATGCAAATTTTATGGTAAGTGGACAATTTTTGTTTCCATCTGCATTAAACACACTTGCTGTATATATTTTAATTTCTTTACTAATGTCATTCTTGTTTCCAGGTGCTGCTGTGGGTTATCAAGATGGTTTTGTTGGCTGTATTCGAGGTCTGATGGTTAATGGTGTTCTTTTAGATATGAAAGGAATGGTATCCAGAGGTGAAGTCACTTACGGCGTGTCTGAAGGTTTGTTTACATCTCCCTTAGATTATAAATTCAA
This sequence comes from Ascarosepion bandense, assembly GCA_037127315.1. NCBI lineage: Eukaryota > Metazoa > Mollusca > Cephalopoda > Sepiida > Sepiidae > Ascarosepion > Ascarosepion bandense. The sequence continues at coordinate 1,862,283 of JBBBDQ010000993.1, read as the reverse complement.
TTTCAGTTAAACTAGTGCGGTCAATCAAAGTAAATATTCCGTAATTTATGGCACTTTCAAAAAGTGAAGAACTAAGGGAAGCAACTCTTACCTTTAATAAGTATCAGTTGTGTTTCTTGGGAAAGTGAAGTAAATATTTTCATACAGTGGGTTGTAAAAAGGATACAGTAAGTATGACCTGTTGCAGGTTTCTTGCCTGGTAGGGGTCATGTTGTGTTTCTCTCTTCGGGTAGAGTGCAGCTATAAGCTGTGTCTCTGCCCAAGGACAGATATGCTTCTGAGAAAAATAAATACTTTCTTGTACTGGGGAACCAGCCCATTGCACTGGAGGTCAGGGCGGATTGCTGGTTGCCGCTGAGGACTGTGTTAATTGACGGTTATGGGGGCTGGGCAGTTTTTGGCCTTGGCTCAAGTGTATGTGTCTGGGTTCCCCACAATAAACTTGACTTTGTGTCACATCATGTTTCTGTGGAGAGACGAGGTAAATATCTATACAGTAAGTGCTATTGTAGTGAACCATTGCAAAAGTAGGTATACAGTAAATATTATACCTGTATTTTTATAGTGGTTTTAGGATTCATTTAACACTAGAATTAAATTGCAAAAGTAGGTATACAGTAAATATTATACCAGTATTATTATAGTGGTTCTAGGATTCATTTAACACTAAAATTTTTAATATAATTGTGTGGCCCCAAGCAAGGCATTTTACTGCCACTATTGTGCAGGGGGTTACATAAGAGGAATGTTATGAGAAAGAGTGACAGGCTACAGAGGGTGTCAGGAAGAGAGTATGAGAAGGAAGAGAATACTGATTAGTGGGGTGGATGGAGAAAAGAGCATGAGAGAGAGGATGTAAGTTAGTGAGACAGGAGGTGACTATTGACTTTACATTTAAATTCTTGGAGATTATAGCTGTCGGGAAAGCAAGTAAATGAAAGGGAATTCCACAGGTGGGAAGTGCAAGAAAAGAAGCTGCTGGAGTAGAATTTGCATTTACAATTTATCGGTTTCACAGTAAAAGGGTGGGACCTAGTTGCTAATCTTGTGGCTCAAGGAAATTCATACATAGGGGTACCAGTGGGCTAAGTTCATTGGAGCAGAAGCCGTGAAAGTATTTGTAGAAGACATAGGGAAGCCACATTGCGTCGGTGAGAAAGCGACTGTATCCTAGCAGCCAAGTCTGGATCGATCACATTACAGACTCTTCATTGGATTTTGTCAAGGACCCCTAGGTGGATAGCAGGAGCACTCGACCTGATATGGCAGCAATATTCAATGCATGGGTGAATGGTAGATTTGTATATGTGCAGAATTGTTTTGGATGAGAAAAACTTCCTGGTCCTACACAGGGAACTGACTTTCTTAGCAGCGGATTTAGCTATGGATTCTATATAGTTATTTTACTTAAGTTAATCTGAGGAGGTGCAGTGTTTTACTTACAGGGAGAGAAGCCTGATTCATGTTAATGGGTGGGAGGAACGATTGTCTGTGATGGTTGATAGATAGCAGCTTTGTTTTGGAAGCAAAATTTATGAGCCATTTCTTACCCCAGTCTACCACGGATTTGGAGGTCTTTTCAAGCTTGGTGGCGTGGTTTGATTTGTCAGCTTCTGCAGATTTATTTAAATTGCAAAAGTAGGTATACAGTAAATATTATACCAGTATTATTATAGTGGTTCTAGGATTCATTTAATACTAGAATTTAATTCATTTTTAATATCTTTATTTTCATAATTTTAAAATAATTTTTATTTTTTTAGTAAATAATTGATATATCCCGGAAAGGAATATCAGTGTAAAGATTAGTGGAAGAAGGGTATTTGACACAGGAAATAGATATAACGGATTTATTGTACTAATGTACAATTAACAAATAGATACAAATAAGCAATCAACGAGTATGAGCGGAATAAACTATCAAATAGAGAATGCCTTCGCCCAAGATGTTAGCTCCCTCGTACCGCTTGTCACCATCCTTTATAGTCTAGAGCATTCCATTCTTGGGGATGGCAGGATGTTCCACTATAACAATAATAATAAATGTTTTGCAGGTAAACAGTGTGTGTTTTAGTGTGAAGATGAGACAAAGTGAAAAATGTATTAAATGTTTTGATAAGAGTGTCTGCTTCCTTTGGCTTTCCCAAGTTAAGAATGAAAGAAAGACAAAACTGTATGCCTTGGGATCTCTGAAATTGTGTATCAAGTTTCTCATCATGACAGTATATATTAAGTGAATCAAACTGCTAATCATGACAGCTTATGCACTTTCCAACTGTAACTAAGGTCTACTCAGCATAGTTGCAATATAAACCACGGGTAGGCTCTAAGGGTGTTGAACAAACACAAATGTGTCTGTGACAAGGATTGACTACTTGCTCTAACCAGTGGTTATAGTCATGTTTTTTATCACATATCATCTATTCATTTACAACCAAAAAAAATGAATTAGAATTGTTTTCTTTAGGTCATATGGTCATGGCTCTCCACAACTTCCTATCTTTTGTATCTCTAAGCAATATTTGTCTCCTTACTATCCCTTCAATTCCATATTCTACCATCCATTTATACAAGCTCGTTAAGTATGTTACTGTTTACTTCTGCACCTCTTGCTTTCAATATGTTCCCAATAAATGACACTTTATAGAACCTCCTCCCACGTGGATGCTTTCCCAAATGCTACAATCTTAACCTCATCAAATCAATCATCAGTAGTTATCTATCCACCTTAACCTTTTAATCTTCACTTTTTTTGACCACCTCATTCAACATAATCGTTTTAACGATAAACCTTTATCTTCAGTTCTTGAGCCTTGTACTGGGTGAATTTTTAATTAAAAATAATTTAATTTCTTTTAAATGTATGTTACTCATGTCATGTTTTCTTTGACTAATACAGTAGTAAAATTAAGACTGGCTGTAATATTTAAAAAAAATTTTTTTTCAATTTCAGGTTGCATTGGCAAATGCTCTAGTAATCCTTGCTTTAATGGAGGTACTTGTTATGAGGGGTATTCAAGTTACACCTGTGATTGTTCTTATACACCTTTCCGAGGTTGGATGTGTGGCCGAGGTAAATCATTTTTTAACAATTTTGCAATGATGTTTGGCTAATGAATTCTTTTTCTCAGATATTGTATTACTACAGAATTGCTTTTCCTCTTCTCACTCTTTTCCCCATTCCTCTCTGCAAGCAACCCTCTATCTTATCACAGACACTCCTTTTTCTTCTTTCTCTTTTTTCCATAAGAGAGAAATGTTATTGTTTCAACTGAGAATTCTTTTATTTGTATCCCTGTTTCTCTTTAAACAACTAATGCTTGACCTGGAGATTTTTCTTGTAGTACTAGTAATTTTGGCAACACACTGATGCATATTAAAGTCCTCATGCTATTTAGTCTTGTTTGTTATTACTAACATTTTTTGTTGAGATTTACAAACTCTACTCTCCCTACGTGTCTATATTTAGTGCTACTACTATGCATTATAGGATGTGCCTTGTGGTACAGTGGATATTGGCTTGGAACAAGAAACCGGGGCGCCGAGTTCGAATTCCAGTTGAATCCATTGTATTCACTTATGTGCAAATACCCTTGGGAAAGGTATTAATCCGTCTCTTCCTTCCAGTTATGGGTTAAATAGCAGGACAGATTGGGTTCTGTAGCCTTGGTCGGCAACCAGTCTACCGCAGAAAGCAATGGCAACCTACTGCGGGATAATCTTCTGCCCAGTCAGTCATGTCTCTTTCGAGACATGATCACCCAAGCATGTATCACGTATGGCACTTAACTGACTGACTATGCATTATACAGGGTGTCCATGAAGTCCGTGTGCACTTTAAAAAATTTATAACTTTATTTGTATCACAAATAATCTGTAAAAAAATATAAAGTTTAATGTACCTAGTTTTAAGTATAGTTACTGAATAATTCTTTATCATAAAATTTGCAACAATTTTTAGATAAGTAAACAGATGGATCGGAAGGGGTGGATCATTTATTGGCCTCCACGCCTGCCAGATTTGACTCCATTGGATTTTTTTTATGGAGACATGTGAAAACAATTGTGTATGCAACCAAACCTAGTTCATTAGAAAATTTAAAAGCTAAAATAACTGCAAAATTGTATTACCCTTTGTAAATGCTAATGATGATAGACATGTAGAAACTTAAATAAAATTTCAATAAAACCTTAAAAAATATATTACATCTTTCTAATCTTTTTTACAGATTATTTCTATCGCAAATATAAATAGTTATAAATTTTTTAAAGTGCATACGAACTTGATGGACACCCTGTATTTTATCAGAATGATATATATATATACAAAAACTTAAACGATCTGCAAAAAACAATTTTTATAAAATAAGTATTTATTTTAATCATTAAATTGTTTTCAAAATAGTGGGAATATTTTGTATGTTAAATGAAACATTCATCGCCCCCCACCCAAAAAAAAAACAAAATTAATGAAAATTCATTGTACTAAGCTACAAGCTATGCATCTACAAACCAGCTGTACTTTGTACTCAGAAAACTCAGTGTTTTTTTTTTCTTTTTTTTTTCCCGGACATTATTTTTAGGAGAATTACCTACCAAGGTGAGTGAGTTCAGCCCGCCCTATTCTAAATAGATGAGGTGTATAGGTTTTATTTCAGAGATTTCCTTCTCTAAGACAAGTTGCTATTTAAAGTTAAAGACTCTTACCCAGCTTAACTTTTTCTTTCTCTCTTAAATCATCGGAGTTTGGGGGTTTACTATTTGCCCATAGTTGGGACCCTAACAGGTGCTAACACCCAGTTGAATTAAGAACAGCAATTAAGAGGTTGTTTTATACTCCTGCTAAACCTTTCTGATCAGAGGCCTTGCTGCCAGATGTAGTTTATCATCATACCCAGGACAATTTATGTTGGATATTTAAGAACAAAAGCATTCAGAATCTCATGGAGGTTGGTTAGATTATGCACCAAGAGAGATTAAATGTCAGAAAATTTTAAATTAAAAGTCCATGCATATTCAGCGTTTCTCTCTACAGCTCTGGCCCAAAGTTTTGCAACATTATGTAAAAGTATAGTTTCAGATAATTTTGAATATTGAAAGTGAGTGAAACCATGAATAATCAATAAATAGGATGTGTTTAATTCACTTATGCAAATTTTAAGTAATTTGCATGGGCGAGTTCTTGATTCTCTGAAATGAGAAGGAATATTTTTTCTGGGGAGAAGAAAGAAGATTAGTGTAGAGGTTGGACCTTATTTTCTTTTTGAACTGTGTATTTGGCAGACAGAGTGAAGTGAAAAATGGAGAGAAGAGATCGGACAGTAAAATTTTTTTTTAAAACCACATTATTCATTCAGTACATCTAATTGTGATCCAAATGGGAAAAGGTCATTGTTCCAAATCCAAATGATCTGCAATTGTTGCTTTGCACAAAGCCGGTCTTAGCTGTTGTCAAATTGCCAAACAGGAGCAGGTTCATGCATCAATGGTCACAAGAATAGTCCAGAAGTGGATGAAAACTGAAAAAATCAAAGTTGGGGTTCGAAGTGGTCGTCCAAAAGTGTCTACAGAGAGAGATGACCAATGACTGGTGCAACTTAGTTTGTCTGATCAACAGGCCAGTAGTCAGCAGTTACTGAAGGAATGGTCCAGCGCTGGTGTGGAAGCTTCAGATCACACAGTACGGCAGCGTTTGTTGATGAAAAGAATTGATGTCAAAAAGGCCTGCAAGAAAGTCACTTTCGACATGAAAAAATATAAAAGATCGACTAAATTTCTGTCTAATTCATAAAAATTGGACTGTAGAAGACTGGAGAAAAGTGATTTCTCTGAATCACCTTTTAGCTGCTTCGCTAACAATGGATCAATTTGTGTAAAAATGAGTCAGTGAAAGATTCCATTCTGATTATTTGGTATCCAGAGTCAAGCATTCAGACCTCGTTCATATTTGGGGGTGCTTCTCCTTTCATGGCATTAGAGAATTAGTGACTGTACCCAAAGGTAGATCAATGAACAAGGAATGGTATATGGAGACTATCAAAAATAGACTGCCACAATTTTTGATAGAACACTACTCTGATCAAGATGCGGTGTTTCAACATGATGACGCACCTTGCTATAAAGCAAAAACTGTGACAAAGTGGTTCGAGGAAAATAACTTCAGAGTTCTGCAACACTGGCCTGGTAATTTACCTGATCTCAATCTCATCGAAAAATTTATGGTCCACCTGGAACCAAAGGTGCGTGAAGCTGTTCCAACAACAAGAATTGAACCTGAAGCTGTCCTACAAAAATGTTGGACTTCTATGAGATCAAACTGTTTAAAATCACTAATTGAGTCTATGCCAAAGCAAATAAAACTTGTTCTTAAAAATAGAGGAAGACACATAAAGTATTGAATTTAACATCAAAATTTAACATACATCATAATAAATATTTTTTTTACTTGAAATAGTTTAAGTTATTATTTTAAAATGCTAAAGCAAAAATAGTTGTTTTGTTATTGATAACTCGGATTTTTTTATGGTGTTGCAAAACTTTTGGCCTCAGCTGATGTAGAATTTTAACTTATGTTTTGTTGCATTTTGTTCTTTCTACTGACACATGATTCTAACAATAAAAACATTTTGCTGGAAGAAGTCTTTTTGAAGAATGAAGTACAAGATTTTTTTGTTTTAACATCTAAATCTAAACTTATTTATAAATGGAACTTTGTCTGTGTGTGTGTCCATTACCTATAGACTCCGAAATGGCTGAACCGATTTTCTTGAAAATTTACACAGTTGTACTATAAGCGTCTGCAAGTGTTCTTAGCTAGGTTTTGTGTCGAGGTACCCCTGATAAATATAGATAATCGAAAACATCTGGTTATAGGAGTGGTCCAATTTTAATCAAATTTGATACACTCATAGACAAAGACATAAGAAATGATATTCAGAAGTTTCAAGGTTGCAGTTCTTACAATAGTGCAGAAAATTGATAATATCCCTGATGTCGGAAATCGATACCCCCTGATATTCTATCGAATCTGATCATAAATCTATATTCAGCCATCAATATGGCTCATTTTCTCCAATATTACTCCTGATGGGTACGATGAGTTTTCATGAACTTACTTTTTTTTTTTTAATCATTTCACCCCGAGCAAGGCGGAAACGCCACTGATGTGCAGGGGGTTACATAAATGTAAAAAGATTAATTACAAAAGAGTGAGGAGTACAAACTAGTTAGAAAGGAACAATAGAAAGCAGGTGCGATGACAGATACATAGGTGGAGAGAAAGGGAAGGTTGTACAGGAGTGGGGAGAGAGCTAGAGTCCAGTGGTTAGTAGATGAGTATTGACTTTGCATTTAAATTTCTGGAGGTTGTAGCCGTCAGGAAAGCAAGAATACGGGAGCGAGTTCCACAGGCGGGAAGTGCGAGAGAAGAAGCTGCAGGAGTAGAATTGTCGTCTGCATTTGGCTAACTTAGCTTAGTTTTTCCTTGGATGACTTATTTAACTCCGATATTGGAAATCAATACCCCATATCCTATTGGGTCTGATCAAAATCAGTTTTTCAGCCCTTTTATTTTAGTTTTTGCTTTGGGTTTTGCTCTAAATAGGTATAATTGCAGTTTTTAGTCTTTTGTGTCCACATCCAAAGAGTCTGAGCTCCAGGACCATGGATTAGTTTTAAAGCTTTCATTACACCCAAGCAATGCTGGGCTATACTGCTAGTCAGTCTATATTTCTGAGATGATTCAAACTCTGGTTCTCATTGTCATATTCACAATATTTCGGTCATTTTACACTCCAGCCTTCTTCAGGATCTGTCTATACTTCTGAGATGTGTTATCGTGACTATTTACACTAATTGAACTGTTGTACTCATCCTTTTGGCCATTGTACACTGTGGTCTTCTTCAGGTGATGTTGAAATTTTGAATCAAACTTTTTGCCCACTGGGGTAGATTGTTCTACTTTCATGTGTCATGCCTTTTATGGATATCTAAGTTTCAGTTATTTTTCTTTAGTAAGTCAACTCTTTAAGGTTTTGTTAATCTCAGCTCTGGACAGATATTGAACTCACAACTCTTTGGTTTGTTACTCGATTACTTCAGCCAACACTTTTATCCACAGGGTGATGATTATTCCATTTTATCATTTCATTATCTGCAATATAAAATAGTTGAAACAGTAAACAAAATAAATGAACCAAGGGATTTATGTGAAATGATAAAAATTCTTAATCTGGAAAGTTCTAATAACCACTAATCTATTTTCAGAGGTTGGAGCCAACATGGTACCAAGCCATATGATTACATACAAGTTTGATTCTACTCATGGTCTGTCAGCCACAGATTTTGAATTTGCCCAGATTGGATTTTCTACTGCCAAAATGCAGGGCATCTTGATGCAGATTAGGAATGCAGCAAATACTGAATATATCTCAGTCGAGATTAACAATCATGGTGAGTAAACAAGTATGATCAATTCCAGGAAGAATAAGACTTTCTTTTTTATTTTCATTTTTTAACATTTTTTTTATACCTACCTGATTTATTTTTTTACCTTTTAATCCTGTCATGTTTTCTCATACCATTTTTTACTAAATAAATTGGCCAGTCTAGAAGATTATAAATTGTCTGCCTTCTTCCTGCAGGCTGATTCCACCTATGAGACTTCATTATTACCATTGTGCAGAATCAGGAATTATAATTCTGGCTTGGTTTTCTCTGATTATTATCTAAATATCACAAAGGTTTTTTTTTTCTTCCAGTGTTTTAAAGACAAGTACTTTGTCTTTTTTTTTTTTTTTTTTTTTTTATCATGAAAAGCTTTTTCTTTGAGAAATTTCTCATGAAATTTTTTAAAATTAAAAAAAAAAGATTGTCTATATTTCTAAGATGAGTTATTTACATTGCTTGGACTGTTCTCATCCTTGTCATATTCACAATGTTTTGGCCATTGTATGCTCCAACCTTCTTCAGGTGACTGGAAGTTTGAACTTAACCCTGAAGAAGATTGTGAATATGATGATAAAATTGAGGACAACAGTCCAAATAATGTAAATAAAAAAATGTTTTGTTGGCAATAATTTCTATTATGTTGTAACCTAAAAGCTACCAAGCCATATGATTACATACAAGTAAAAAAATTTCTTATATTCTAACCAGAAGATTCATTTGTGTTAGATACTATAACAGGATTACTCACTCATTTTCTTATTTTTGTCTTACAGTGAGTTTTTTATGTCCCTTTCTTTTACAACAAAAACATCTCTTAATTTTGAATGGACAAATATTATAAAAATGTCATGCTGCACATGTGTAGCAGTGGTTAAGAGTAATGTCTTTTTCCTTCACTTTATTTCATTTGGCACATCATTTTAATGTATGACACACAGTTTACTTCAATATTATTAGTGTCTTGTTGAATATTCATAAATTTCTGACAATCTTCAGTTAGGTTTTGTAAAGTGAGATTGGGCTCATTTCAAGTTTATACAGAACCCTTATCTTGATTTCAGTGTCTCTTGTTGACACCAAACCTTGAACAATATTAAGTATTTAAACCTTGAATGAATATTAAGCATTTAAAATTATCACTGCTTAGTTCTACCTGTTTGTATCCTTTACACTGATTATTCATAATGCTAGTGAACGTTGTGAAGTCATCATTGTCATTTTATATCAAGTTCATACATTTCCATCTTTTATGGAACAATTATGTCTCTTGACTGATCACTTCCAAAAGCAAAGTAACTGTTTCTTTAAACGTTAGGTCACTAGGTTTCTTTGGTAATATATAATTCATAAATTTTGTGTATTCAACAGTGACTAGTTTTCATAAGACAAGTCTGACCTTTTTGTAGTCGGATCAATTTACACAGTCTGTTTTGTAAAGATCTTTGTATCTACAAAAATATGACAAAAATGTCACGTCTTTTTCTGGAATATAATTAAATTCTGCATCACCTTTATGGTAGCATCTTGAGAAAAAGCACTTGAATTATTTTTCCTGTTACTTTTTGTTGTTGTTCTAACATCACTTCACCAAATCTTTCAAGTCTTTGTTCTAAAATTTCTTGCTGTTTGTTTAAGATTTCCAGCAAAACATTTTAAAACCCCTTCATTTTTATTTTTCATAAAAAGTATATTTATATTTTGAATGTTGTAATTTGAACAACCAATTAATATCCACATAATCCTTGGCAAATCCTTGTGGCCCCAAAATACTTTGTAACTTTGGTACTTTTTTTCTTTTTGCCAATGTATCCTTAAAAAATTTACGTAAAAACCCTTGTTTGAAAAGGTTATATTGGTACCTTTTTTGTTTTTCATGTGAGGTTTGCCAATACTTTGTTCACAGAACATATCTGTGAATGTTTAGTTGTATTTGACCAAAACCTTTGTCAGAAAAAAGTTTGTTTTGGTTATCTTTTTCTTGAGGTCGGCCAAAATTTTCACCAACAAAAGTCTTCATCTGTAAAATCTTTGAAGCCAAAACTTTCTTCATCAAAACGTCAAGAAAACCTTCTTCAGCCAAAATGTCGTATTTGACCAAATCATGGTTGTCAAATCTTTGAAGGCCAAATCATGGTTGTCAAATCTTTGAAGGCCAAATCATGGTTGTCAAATCTTTGAAGGCCAAATCATGGTTGTCAAATCTTTGAAGGCCAAATCATGGTTGTCAAATCTTTGAAGGCCAAATCATGGTCGTCAAATCTTTGAAGGCCAAATCATGGTCGTCAAATCTTTGAAGGCCAAATCATGGTCGTCAAATCTTTGAAGGCCAAATCATGGTCGTCAAATCTTTGAAGGCCAAATCATGGTCGTCAAATCTTTGAAGGCCAAATCATGGTCGTCAAATCTTTGAAGGCCAAATCTTTGTCAAACAAATTTTGATGGCCAAAAAGGTTAATGTGTGAGTCATAATCCAAAACAGAGGTCGGAAATAAATAGTAATATTTATATCATTATCAAATACAAGATTTGCAAACTGTGAAGTAAATAACTGCTGCTAATAGAGAACTGCTAGACAGTAAGATGACATCACCCTTAGAATAGTCCAATGCATCTTATAAGTATTGGGACATACCCATTACTGTCCATAACACACAAAATGGTTTACCTGTTGGCTTATAAATTATAAAAGGACAGTCTTGTTTGTCATGTATTTGTTAGTGCAGCATTAGGCCAGCACTTTGCCAGGTTTTAAATGTAGTTCTCAGGTGATTGATTTGAGTGATGAAAAAGAAGAAATCATTCTGGTTTATTTATGTGCTTCAACATAGAAACTGAACAGCGACCATTAGACTTTAGAAAGATGATGAAATTGAAGAGTGTCAGATAGAATTCCCTTCTCATGGTGCTTACTGATGATGGACTGTCACAAGCTGGCTAAATGGTTCTTCTTTTGAGTTTGAATTCTTCCATACTGCTAGCTTAATTAGGTAAAGTCATGAATGACAACTTCCGGCCCACACTCACTGTAGCAGAAATGTTTGGGTCAAGAATGATTGGTGAGAAATAGAAGTATTGCTTGCACAACCATAAGTACTTAACTTTTGTGTCTAGTTAAGGGGTCCTTTTAACATCTATTTTAGTTAACAAAATATTGCTTCATTAATACTTAACCCAGACAGATGTCCCCTACTATTTGAAAGTGGAAACATCCCTATGAAACAGTTATTATTGAATTTTTTTGCAAACTGAAACAGTTATTATTGAATTTTTAAGTCTTTCCAGGCTCAAAAAATAGCATTTTAACTATGGTTAAGAGTTGTGTAATGATTGTATAAAAGTATGATTTTAATTTTATAAAGGCTCATTTGTTCAGGACTGGTTAGCAAGAATGGTATCCTCTCTATTAAAGACTGTTGTGTGTGTGTATAATATATGTATATATATATATATATATATATACATACACACACATTTTCATTCCTGTCACACTCATGGAGAGAGAGACAATAGTGAGGCAGCATTAGCTCAGTTCATTCTCTTTACTACCAGCTATTAAACTTTACTACCAGTTATGAAAGCTCTTGCCATGTGTTTGCTCTTCAACTGTACCTTATTGTTTTATTTTTTGCATTAATTATGTTGTGAAGTGTGTGTGTGTGTGTATATATATATATGTCAAAATAATTCCAAAATTGTAATTCATTGAATGGTCATTTTAGTAATGAAAATCTCGCTTCATCAGCAACAATCGAAAACAAAAGATTATTAATTCAAATATGGTGCAATATTTCTATATCAGAAGAAGCCCAAAAACATATCCATACACATGAAGTTAAAGAAAAATAAGTAGTGGGGGCGGGATTAAGAAAGAAAAAAAATATTTAAATTTGTCCGCCAGACATGAGAAAAAGCAGAAACAGATTCATGACTTGATATTAGATGTCTGCATGAATCAATCAAAAGTTAAAATTTTTTTTTTAATGAATGTCCTGTAAATGGATATGTTTTTGGGCTTCTTGTGGTATAGAAATTTTGTACCCTATTTGAATTAATAAATTTTTGTTTTTGATCATTGCTTATGAATCAAGAATTTTCTTGCTGAAATGGCTATTCAACGAATTTAAATTTTTGAATTTTTTGACATACTATATATATTTGGCTCTGTAAATAGATATTATTTTGCACAGAGCCCTCCACCTTGATCAATTTTAATATTAATAAAATTAGGTTTTTGGGATTTTAGTTTTTGCTCATCCGTTTTTAGATTTAAAATATGTATCCTCTCAATTATAATAAAGACTGTTGTGTATGTTATATATATATATATATATATTGGGCATGTTTATACTCGCTAAAAAGCCTGCCTTCTTCTACCGGACGCTCGTGGCCTAGGGGTAGAATTGCCAACTGATGCTGATTTGGTTGGGTTTCAATCCTGGGTTAGGAAGCGATCGGAGTCTAAGCTGTATTGATGAGCTGTGATACAGTGAAACAGATCTATCTGTGGATGACTAGTATATATATATATATATATATATATATATATATATATATAATAATAATATTAACTATAGCAACAACAATACCAATAGTAAAACTAGTGTTAATCAAGCTATAATTTAAATTGTCTTGTATAATCCACCAAGAACAAACTCGGAGGGAAAATAAGGGGAAGCAAAAAAAAGAAACAAATGAAGTACATGAACAAAAAGTCAAGCACTCGTAAGAAACCCCAAGACAAAAATCCTAACACTAAAGCGCTCAATACCAAAGTAGAGCAAATATATATATATATATATATATATATATATATAGAATCATTTATTTAGGATATATAGAATATATAGAATCAGTTAATTAGAATATATTGTTTTTATTCATATTCAAAAGATCGAGGAGGAGTATGAACCAGAAGATAAATGAATCTAGTGACACCTGTTGAGTAAAAATAAATAAGAGAAATAGTAAAGAAAATTTCAGTTTAGGCAGGGGCATTCAAAGTATAGTCAAAATATATTTTAGAAGGAAGTTCCTTGATAAATTCCAAAGAATCTGCAATGTTATTTGTTCTAACCTGGCACCACTGGTTCAGTCATTTTCCCACAGGCCATAAGAGTCTATAATCTATGAATAGATTCGTGGTAATTGTTCTGAAGTGTTTTCCACTATTGTACCCAAACTTTATGAATTTAAGTGTAGTAAGCAGAGTTTAAATTCCAGTCAAATTTGTTGCATTCATTTACATGCAAATACCCTTAGGAAAGGTATTAATATATTGTTCCTCCTTCTCGCTATGGGTTAATTAGCAGTATATATTGGGTTCTTTAGTTTTGGTTGGCAACCAGTCTACTGCAGAAACTAAAGGCAACCTACTGCAAGAAAACATTCCTAGTCAGTCATGTCTCTTTTGAGACATAATTTCCTAAGTGTGTATGGCATTTAACTGGCTAGATTAATGGCATGGTCTTATCATTTTACAGATAAAATGGCTAGCTGTAACTAAGTTCTATTCTAACAGTTTCTTGTGTTATATTTCTTGTTTGTGGAACTCTCTTCCTACTTGTTTTCCAGTAAACTTGATCTTCAAAAATGTAAATACACTGTCACTTGTTATATTCTGTCTTAAGTCTTGTTGTTTTGTTTTTCTCCTTACTAGTAGTTTTTCTCATTCTCTAACACTCAGTAACTCCTTACATTTTAGTGGCTTTATTGCCTTGCTTGGAGTGAAATGATTAAAATAAAAAATTGAAACTCAATTCTAAATGGGTAAATAAAGGATAAATTCTACTCCTGTACAAGAGATTTTCTATTCTGATAGTTTCTTTTCTCTCACTTTCCAACTGTGCATCTCTTTTCTGGATTTTTACTTTCCTGTAAACTACAATCTTTAAAATTTTAAATGCAACTTTAATCACCATTTTTGTCTTTCTGAAACCTGTTCTTTTATTGTCCTTTTCTTCCTCTAATGTTCTCTTATTTTTTTTCACTCATGGTAGCTGTTTGTGTCTTAGTGGCTTTGACATATTGCTTGAAGTGAAACTGTTAAAAGAATTTTACATTCAAAACAATGTTCTTGCTGTTACAATGTTTCAATCATTGTACTCTCTGGCCTTCATCAGGTGTTTGTCAATCCCACAGTAACCTTCAGGGAATTATGAACTAGACCTTTTATTTAATCTACAGGAAGAGATTGTTCTTCTTTTACTGTCTGTGTATCGGGTTCTCATTTTGTTCGTATATTTCAAACATATGCACCGTAATAGGGGTGCTAGAGGGTGTCGTCAGTGATGTCATCACAAGGATCACTAGGGGGTTTCGGGTCTTTCAACATCATACCCCCCTCACCGCGCCAACCTGACCAGAGATGATCAGTTTCTGGCCCACCCTCGATAAGTGCTTTCAGACACTGGAAAATTATGTTTATGCCTGGTACGAAACCTTGCAAATGCTTCTGATTGGCGACAGTCAGAGCCACTTTCCATTTAGAGGCGAACCGTACATGAGCTCGTCCAAAATATTAATTTAAATGTAGAATTTCGGGGAATTTTAGCTAACAATTTGTTTTGGAATCCAGGCACTCTCTCTTGATCCATAACCAATTAGCTGTTCTTTCTGCTGTTTTGGTTATGGACTTGAGTGCTTTCCTTTTTTTACTCCCACTATCCCAATATCTGTTAAGGCTTTGCATAAGGACCTTGCTGCAAATCCTCTAGTCCCCAGTTCTATAGGAGTGCAGCTAGCCCTCCAGCCTTTAACCCTAAATACTGCTCAGTTATTATTGGTTTTCACTGAGCCTAAGTACACACTGAGATATATACAGTGTCGATTGCGAGAAGAAAAAAAAATTGCCAGTTTGAACTAATCAAAAACAAAAATACTTTTCTGCTGTTTATGTAGATTTAATTCTGTAAAGTGTGAGTGCATTTATTTTTCAAAGATTTAATTAATTCAGAAGAAATTGGTGAAGAAAAATACAATTGAAAGAAATTTTTTTAAAAATGAAAAATTAGGATTTTTTTTTCTGTGATTTGGATGTCACAGAATTCTAATTTAATTAGTTTCCAATTCTGAGCTTTTAAAAATATCCTTTGAAAGCAAGCAAACAATTATTTTTCGAATTGTGCTTTGACGAAATTAAATATGAGTTACTTCCCTTTGATGTCGAGGCTCATCTGCAAAATCTTGAAATCAATAGAATTTCATTAGTTTTGATTTCAATGAAAAACAGGAACAAAGAAAGACCATAATGAAGAAAATGTTTAAAAAAGCAATGGAACTTGCAGAAAACTTCTCATTGGCTCTGAATCAAATTTCAAAGAAATGCTTTTAATATCAAATTTATCATTAGTCAATTCTATTTTTTTTTTTCTTCAAAGATTGGCATCATTTTTATATTTGCTGAGGGCTCATGTAGTTGTTAAAAATGTTTATGCTATCAACTAAATATAAGCTCCAAGCATATTTGAATCAAGTCTTCTCTGTGCCAAGTCCTTTAAGTACATGTGCAGTCATAGCTCTCCACAACTTTCTATCTTTTGTTGCTCTTAGTAAGGATTGTCTTTTCACCATCTCTCCCATTTCTTGTTTTGTCATCTATTTACTCAGTCAGTTAAGTGCCATATGTGATACACGCTTGGGTGATCATATCTCGAAAGTGACATGACTGACTGGGCAGAAGATTATCCCGCAGTAGGTTGCCATTGCTTTCTGCGGTAGACTGGTTGCCGACCAAGGCTATAGAACCCAATCTGTCCTGTTATTTAACCCATAACTGGAAGGAATAGATGGATTAATACCTTTCCCAAGGGTATTTGCGCGTAAGTGAATGCAATGAATTCGGCTGGAATTCGAACTCGGCTCCTCGATTTCTCGTTCTGAGCCAATATCCAATGCACCACAACGCACATCTACACATATATTAATCATTGTCATTATTTCTTTTTTTCAAATGAAATGTTTTATAAATTTCAAATGAAATCCTCAGTCAATAAATGCCAAATGTTTCCTTGTAGGGAAACACCTAATATTAACATTCTTACCCTCAGTATGCCCTGTGAGTATCAAAATCTCTAAGCTCCTTTTTCTGTGTCCTAGAAATTGTTTTTTTTTTTTTCTGATTCTAAGTATACAGTTCCTTTTTATTAGCAATTTTTTATAAGTTTCTTATAAGGTATAATACCTGGCTCTCTGGACAAACAACAAGAAATGTATATAAAGAAATATAAACTTAGATTTTTATTCTTTGTCGATGACAGTCATGTGCGTGAAAGTCAGAGAATCACACACATACGAAGGAGTTGTCAAGAATCGGCTAAATCTGGCTGCCTTTAATCACACTTCTGTTGGTTTTGTTTATATTTTCTGCCTTTGATGCTGATCATGCTTCTGTCAGCCCTGCTTTTGATGTCAATCATGTTTCTGTCAAGCCATAAAAAATATATTATACTTGTAGTTTGCATGTGAAGTCCAAAGGATTCTCAGCATCCTTCTGTAGAATCACATTTCTGTTGCCTCAAGTGATTGTTTGCATGTGAGGAAATTGATCAGCAATAATTGCTATATAGGAAGATTGAAGCACTCTTTTCCTTTGTTTTTAAAGAAAATATCCTGTTTTATAATATTATGGTGTTTCTTTTATGTGGTGTGTTCCTTCTGGAGATGGGTGATCATAGTCCTCTACATCTTCCTGTCCCTTGTGGCATTTCATAAATTTGACTTTATTTCTCCTTTGTTACTGTCTGACTTTTGGCAACCAAACCAACGACGCTACTCCAAGTTCTTGTGAGGGAAGTATATTGTTAGTAACCCAGTAGGATGAAAAATAAAGTCTATCAAAGGGTAGAAGAACTCTTGACAAGTCAACAGTCAGTTAACTAGAGGCAATGTCTTAATAAATCATGGTGGAGAAGGCAACAGCAGAAAACCATTTAACTGTCATTCTCATGAAATATCATGCTAATTATCAAATAAAAGATCATGCTTATCAAACAAAATATTATACTTACTAATCCTAAATATCAATCTGCATGTATAAAAGGCAAGATGTTTGTCTGTCTGTCTGTATGTCCTTTATACAAATCCACAATTTTTATTCGATTCTCACCAAACTTCACACAAATATTTTTTAAGCTTCTGGTCAGGTCATGGGCTACTTATTCTTTCTGATTTTTCTCCTCAATATTTCAGCCCTTTTATTGTGGTTCTTGCTGCAAAATTTGCTCTAACCTAGTAAAATTATAGTTTATAATTATATAATATATATAGTTATAGTCTCAAACATTAGTAGATCTTCTTGGACGACTCATTTTCCTCGATATCGGAAATCTATACCCCCCCCCTCGATATTCTATAGAATCTGATCAAAAACTGATATTCAGTCATCAATATGGTTCATTTTCTCCAATTTTACTCCTGATGGGTATGATAAGTTTTCATGGACTTAGGTTAGTTTGTCCTTGGATGACTTATTTGATTCTGATATTGAAAATCGGTACCCCCTATCCTATCAGGTCTGATCAAAATAAGGTTTTCAGCCCTTTCATTTTGGTTTTTGCTTTGGGCTTTGCTCTAAGTAGGTATAATTGTAGTTCTTAGTCTCAGCCATGATACCATTTACTCAGAGGACTTATTTAGCCTTCAAAATTCTGTTTGTGAGGAAAAACTTATTTGATATCAATACCAGGAAATTTGACTTACATCCATTCATTTTTCTTTCAATCTATGGTTTCGCTTCGACTGGAAACAACTATTGCTTTTTAGTCTTTTGTGCCAATGTCCAAAGAGTCTGAGCTCCAGGACCATGGATTAGTTTTAAAGCTTTCATTACACCTGAGCAATGCCGGGCTATACTGCTAGTCAGTGATAAAAATTAAAATTTCTGTCCTTAAATAGTCACTTTCATACCTTAAAAAACTGAAAGCAATATTGTAAGTTTTATGAGTTTTTAATTTGATTTTTAAAAATGTTAATTTCTGTTGCTTCTTATCACAACTACCCAAATCATCAGACTACAGGTAGTGTAGTGTCAAACCATTAGTGTCAAACCATTATTATAAAAGATTAACAATGCTTGACCAAATAAAATTGAAGATAATATTGTTTACTAATGATTGCAAACAGTTTGAATAGTTGTGTCGATGACAATCATGTGCAACAAAAAATTAAGATGAATTTTTAGGAGATAAAACATTGTCACACGTTAATTTTTTGTTTAGTATTTATTTAATCTTAAATTCATTTACTTGTTATCCCCAGTCTATTGGTGTTAGTAAAAAAAAATATTATCATTTTTTTAGTAGATAAAATTTTGTCAATTATTATTAATTTTTGTTTAGTATTTCATTTTACATTGAGTTCTTTTTTTTTTTTTTTTTTTTCCAAAATCGCTCCTTCAGTCCTGATGCAATTAATAAATTTTCTGGATTTCAATGAAAGATTTACTCAATATTTTTTTTTTTTTTTTTTTTTTTTTTTGCAAACCATTATTTTGGAAAACAGAATTCTTGAACATTTTAATGAGTCCTGAATTTAAAAAAAAAAAAAATTTCTTATAATAAAAGCATATAAAATATTTTTATGTTAACACAAGCAAAAATTATTTTTCTTTTCACTGTTCTATTTTGCTACATGGAAAGAAAATAAAATTTATTTAGTTATAGAGACATTGAAAGCAAAAAAAAATTGTATTTTATGTTTGAAATAATGACTGCTGTTTTAGGAGTTTTTCTTCACAACAGCATTATTTATCTATCCTACTCATCTTTTCTCACTTTCTTACAAAGTTACCCTCAAGTAACCCACTATCTTAAGTGGCTCTTGGGCCTTGTATTGGGTAAACTACCAGTAAAATAATTGTCATGATTAATCACAATATAAATCAGCAGGATATTTAGTTTTTAACAAACTTTTTAATTGCATATTTATGATACTGAAATTGGATATTATCATAATCTTTCTTTTACCATCATGGCGTATGATGTTAGATTGAGTACATGTACTTTTATGTTGTTTCAGTTGTTTAACTTATATTTTATCCACAACTGATAAGTTAATAATGTAAAAGGAATGGATTATCAATTGTAATAACAACATTTGAGAACTTTGAAAATAAATTCAACACTTGGATGATGATATGCAGTTTGTGATAGGTAAATTATTGCTATTTTTTTTTTTTAATCATTTCACCCCGAGCAAGGCAGAAATGCCACTGATGAGCTGGGGGCTACATAACTGTAAAAAGATTAATTACAAAAGAGTGAGGAGTACAAACTAGTTAGAAAGGAGCAATAGAAAGCTGAGAATGCAGGTGCGATGACAGATACATAGGTGGAGAGAATGGGAAGGATATACGGGGGTGGGGAGAGAGCTAGAGTCCAGTGGTTAGTAGATGAGTATTGACATTGCATTTAAATTTCTGGAGGTTGTAGCCGTCAGGAAAGCAAGAATACGGGAGCGAGTTCCACAGGCGTGAAGTGCGAGAGAAGAAGCTGCAGGAGTAGAATTGTCGTCTGCATTTGGCTAACCTGACTGTGAATGGGTGGGACCCAGTTGCCAGTCTGGTTGCATGAGTAAACACCTGTTGAGGAGGCACCAGTGACTTAAGTTCGTCTGAGCAGAAGCCATATTTTTAATTTTTCACTTGTGTGTTGGTTGTTTTTGATTTTGTCAACTGTGCACTATAGTAGGGTCAGTTGGGCAAAAAGAGCACCATGATGCAATTCACTCCACCAGAAATCTGGAAATGGCATCCTGTACTTCTTGTAACTTGCACCAGAAGGTCCAATACAAACATTTCAGAGTGTTTATGTGCCAATCTGAGGATAGTGCAGGGGATTCAAAAAGAGTTGGATGAGTCTAATGGTGGTTCCAAAAGCATAGCATCTCAGAAAACTCACTCTGATCATTCTGATAAGAAAAGAACTCTAGAATTGGTTGGTGATAGCTTCAAACTCAACAATCAAGTGCCCTGGAGAGTTAATGCTGCTCTGAGTCAGGCTGGCAACTTGAAGAACCTATATCTGGCAACAGGACTCTGCATATTGCTGCACAAGAGGGGAACCCAGTCATGGCTGTCAGACAATTTCTGTGACAACATCTGGCCAGTTAACTCTCCAGACTGCAACCCCCTTGTATCTATTACAGTTGGGTGAGAGACAAACAAAACTCCTTGTAGCACCAAAGATGAGCTGAAAGTGTAGATTATGACAGCATTTAACAACTTAAACAAAGAGACTGCCTAAAAGAGTCATAGGAGATTGCAAAGTCATCTAGAGGCTGTAGTTAAATCTAATGGCCATTTTATTGAATGAATTTATTCTTTCGTATTTGAAGATATTTCTGTAATTTTGGTCAATAGATTTGTTAAAATGAGATTTCAGTGTTTTCATTTTTGTGTAATTTGAACAACAATTTATCCATTGTACCCTCTCTGTGTGTGTGTGTAATATATATATATATATATATATGTATATATAACATAGTACACTTGGTATGCAATCCAGGTAAATTCCAAAAGAGACGAACTCAAGAGAACTCAATGTTAAATTCATTTATTTAATTTAACAAAGTAATATAAACAAGAGATTCAGGAACGTGGTGGTCCAATGCAAAGCATACCCAAGTGCCAACTGTGGAAGTTACCACATCTAAGTCATCTGCAAACTAAGGGTGAAACTCCGAAGACTGAAGAAGCCCAGCACATCACCAAGGCTACAATACGACATGCTAGAGAATGACCTCACCCTGCAGAAAGAATACAATAACAGTGTGAGAAAGAAATATGAAGAACATATTGGAAAAGGGCACTCAAAATGGGAGTCACTAAAAGAAGCGATGGTAACCTCAGTGAATAACATAGCCCCAAAGGAAATTAGACGCAGAAGAAAAAACGAGTGGATGACCGAAGAGATCCTCCACATAATGCAAAGGAGACAAAAAAATAATGCCAAGACATGGAGCAGATTACAAGAAACTCCACAGGGAGATAAGGAACAAATGCAGACAAGCCAAAGAGGAATGACTCAACAACAAATGCGAAGAAGTAGAGAGACTGAGCAAGACCAACAAAGCAGAGATGCATAAAGAGATAAGAGAACTAACAGGACAAAAAACCTGCTCCTCAACAGGATGCATAAAATCCAAGGATGGAACAATCATTAGAGAAAGAGGAAATACTCCAGCGATGGGAAGAATATATAAAGGATCTTTTTTGCGACAAGTGAGAACAACCGAGAATACACAAGGAGATGGATGGACCAGAAATACTGAAATCCGAAGTTGAAGCTGCAATGGCCAAAATGAACAGAAACAAAGCAGCTGGTCCAGACGGCATAGTGATAGAGCTGCTGACAGCCTTAGAAGAATATGGCATAGAAAAAATTACTGACATAATAAATGAAATTTATAGCAGCAGAATAAGACCAGACGACCTATGCAAGTCGATATTTATAGCACTGCCGAAGAAACCAGGTGCAAACGAGTGTGAACTACACAGAACTATCAGCTTAATGAGCCACATTACCAAACTGATGGTCAGAATCCTGATGAATAGAGTGAGAAGCAAAATCAGGCCAGAGATAGGGCAGGAACAGTGTGGGTTTTTCAAAGACACAGCAACAAGAAACGCCATATTCATGATTAGGATGCTCTCCAAAAGGGCAATGCAAATGAAGAAAGATTTGTACCTATGTTTCATTGACTATGCGAAGACATTCGACAAGATACGACACAAAGAACTGATGGAGATGTTTGGCAGCCTCGACATTTTCAGCAAAGACATAAGAGTAATCAAGAGTCTCTACTGGCAAGAAAAAGGGCTACATACGGACAGGCAACGATCTCAGATTTACAAAGATAGAAAGAGGCGTAAGACAAGGATGTGTCTTTTCACTGAATTTGTTCAACCTGTACAGCGAGAATATCTTGAGGACCCTAGATGACACACCAGGATTTGTTGTTGGAGGACACAACTTGAACAACATAAGGTACGCAGATGATACAGTGCTGATTGCAGACACGGAAAGTAAACTACAAGACCTCGTACAGAAGGTAGCGGTGGAGAGCAGCAAAAAAGGACTACAAATAAACTTTAAGAAAACTGAGTGCATGGTCATCAGCAAAAGGTACAACCCAAAATGCCAAATAAATGTGGGAGATACCAGAATCAAGCAAGTACAAAAATTTAAATACCTAGGAAGTGTCCTAAATGAAGATGGAAAGTGTGACACGGAGATCCAAAGGCAAATTGGCATGGCAAAGGACGCGTTGAGAAGCTGAGCAAAATACTAACACACAGGAAAATCTCACTGGAAACAAAGAAAAGAGTGCTGGACTGCTACATGATGCCAGTTCTTCAATACGGCAGTGAATGCTGGACAATATCATCGAAAATGAGGACAAAACTGGAAGCAGCGGAAATGTGGTTCTACAGAAGGATGCTGCGGATATCATGGACTGAGCATGCAAGCAACGATGAGGTGTTGGAAAGAATGGCAACAAAAAGGAAATTGATACTGAGCAGCAGGAAGAGACAACTGAAGTTCCTGGGACACGCAATGAGGAAGGAGATCCTGGAGAACCTGATACTGACTGGCCAGATAGAAGGAGGGAGAGACAGAGGAAGGCAGCGGATAACATATTCGCAGGGCCTGATCAGGTGGTTGATGGAACGAGGGTTGACAGGAGTAACGGGAACAAACATACTAGGAGCCACAAGGGATAGGGAGATGTGGAGAACCATGATCGCCTACATCCTGAAAGGACAGGGCACATAGAAGAAGAAGAATATAATTTATAAAAGATTTTTGATTATTCCTATGGTTAATACATATTTCACTGCTATCATGTTATTATTGCGTCTTGTCAGACCCAAATGGTACAGCAGTAGGTAATCAAAATATCACCCCCCCCCCCAAAAGATCACCCCCCCCCCACCCAAAAGATCACCCCCTCCCCAAATTTTGGTGGGGGTGATATTTTGATTATCTACTGCTGTACCATTTGGGTCTGACGAGCCGCGATAATAACATCATAGTGGTGAAATATGTATTATCCATAGTAATAATCGAAAATCTTATATATATATTGTCATCCGCAGACAGGTCTGTTTTGCTGTATCACAGCTCATCAGTATGGTTAGACTCCGATTGCTACACAACCCAGGCTCGATCCATCTCAACCCAAAGTAAGGCAATCATGCCATGAAGATGCAAGGAGTTATTGGGAGTGAAAGGGACTGAAAAGTTTTTAGAATGAACTGGGAACCAATTCTAAACAGGAAACAAGAGTAAGCTCTTGTTCCTGTTCAAAAGAATGGTGTGTGAACCAGATGATGGAAAAAAAACCTATGTATTACGATGTCGATCATTATTTGTTTTTCTTTTATTATTCTCTGTCTTGTTTGTTTTTGTTTTTTAATGTACACTAGCAGTATAATCGGGTGTAATGAAAGCTTTAAAACTAATCCATGATCCTCAGACTCTTTGGACGTTGGCATGAAAGACTAAAAAGCAATAGCTGTTTCCAGTTAAAGCGAAACCGTAGACTGAAAGAAAAATGAATAGATGTAAATCAAATTTTGATTTCCTGGTATTGATATCAAATAAGTTTTTTTCATCGTAAACTGAATTTTGAAGGCTAAATAAATTCTCTGAGTAAATGATATCATGGCTGAGACCAAGAACTACAATTATACTGACTTAGAGCTAAACCCGAAGCAAAAACTAAAATAAAAGGGCTGAAAAAATACATACAGGCAGATAAACACACACACACACACACACAAACATCTTGCCTTTTTTATATATATATATATATATATATAATCGATTTTCTGCACTATTGTAAGGACTGCAACCTTGAAACTTCTGAATATCGTTTTTTATGTCTTTGTTTATGAGTGTATCAAATTTGATTAAAATCGGACCATTCCTTCTATAACCAGATTTTTTCGATTTTCAATATTTATCAGGGGTATCTCGACACAAAACCTAACTAAGAATACTTGCAGATGCTTATAGTACAACTGTGTAAATTTTCAAGAAAATCTGTTCAACCATTTCGGAGTCTACAGGTAACGGAGAGACACATACACACAGACACACACACACACACACACAAAGTTTCATTTATAAATAAGTTTAGATTAGATTTAGATTAGGTAATGTTGTGCAATAAATAATGCACCCCTGGTGACTCAAAAATACTAGTCTAGAGACTTAAATAAAAAAAACTCAAGTGAGTTTAAAAAATGCCAATAGTCAGTCTTCAAGGCATTTCTTACAGACATCATGGTTCATGCCTAAGCAAACTTTAGAACTGATAGAAACCAAGTTATGACATATACAGAACAGTATAATTCAGTAAGAGAAAGAATAACATGCTTAAGTGGATGTGCATTGTGGTGCAGTGGATGTCAGCTTGGAATGAGAAATCGGGGAGCCGAGTTCGAATTCCAGTTGAAGTCGCAATACCCTTGGGAAAGGTTTTAATCCGTCTTTTACTTCCAGTTATTGGTTAAATAACAGGACAGACTGGGTTCTGTAGCCTTGGCTGGCAACCAATCTATCACAGAAAGCAATGGCAACCTACTGCGGGATAATCTTCTGCCCAGTCAGGCATGTCTCTTTTGAGACATGATCACCCAAGCATGTTTCATGTATAGCACTTAAATGACTGAACATGCTTAAGTGATTAGTGGTAGTACGTTATGTATGTGATGTGCCATGTAGATTGGTTGGAATTAAGTTGATTTGTTTGGGGAATTAAATCCCCATCCCTCGCCCCCAGTGGAGATGAGTCCCAACGTTTTGCTATGACATTTTATATTGCTTATTACTACGCCACCTGATTGGCTTTAAGAGAAGTCTCCTGGTAGACAGGGTGGGATAATCCCATGTTCAGTATCCCACTTTCTATTGTAATAACGTTTCATGTATTGTTTTTCTTATCTCTTGGACCGTTTCTGTGGATGGGTTAGGGGTTTTCAAGGGAGATAACTCAAACATTACAGATATTACAAAAAAGATATGAAAGTAATGAATAATATACAGAACTTTTTTAATTGTTTGTCTCATTTTTACTTTTCTCCAATAAGTACAATTCAAATTATATGTTCATGGAAAATTAAATATATTTCTGATGAATAAATTTTAATGTTCACTTTGCACAAGGTTCAAGAGCCACTCTAGGTAGGGTAAGAGATTATATGTGATTGGGGAAGCATCCTTTTTGGAGTTAGTTCTACAGAGTAGCTTTTTAATACAATGTACTCAAGATGCACTGTAACAGCTTTGAAAATAATTGTTTTCAGTATTGTTTTTCTGAAAAAAAAATCTGTTTATTTGAATTGAGAACAATGATGTCATAATTTTTATTTAACTTCAGTCAATTAATTGCCTTATGCTAGGGCGATCATGTCTTGAAAAACATGATTGACTAGGAAGATGATTTTCTTGTAGTAAGTTGCTATTACTTTTTGTGGTAGACTGGCTGTGAATCAAGGCCATAAAACCTAATCTGTTCTGCTATTCAACCCATAGCTGGAGAAAGTAGAGATGGATTGATATCTTTTCCCAAAGATATTTGTGTGCAAGTGAATAAGGTGAATTTGACAGGAATTTGAACTTAGCTCTCAGATTTCTCATTGCAAGCTGATATTCATTGCACCATTTAACTTATGCGTCTTGAAAAATATAACCAAAAAAAAATAAAGTGGAATTACTGAAAAATAATTTTTTTTTTCTGAAGATGTCATTCTTTTAAAGAAACTCATTTTTTTTTCTTGTTCCTTATTATTTCTAGTAAAATATTTTTTGTTTGTTTGATAGAATTATTTGTTTCAGTTACTGAAAGAGAAAGCCATTCATTTGCTTTCTGTGTCTACCATTTCCACTAAATCTTTTTTTCAAGAATAGGTAGATTTCCCTATCATTTGGTTCACACTCGTTCCTGTCTTTTGAACAAGAGTAGACGTTTATTCCTTGTTTCTTGTTTAGGATTGGATTTCTGTTTCTTTCTAAAGTTTACTTCAAGTCTATACTTCTGAAATTTCTGCCTGAACTCTGAAATGTTATTCATTGATTATTTTTATTTTTCCTCTCTCAATAGAAGTAGATAGGTTTGCTTATCATTGGCTTCATACTCCTTGCCAGTCTGTTGAACAAATGTAAAGGTTTATTTCCTGTTTAGGATTGGGTTTCTGGTTCTTTTTAAACTCTGTTCATTCTATTGTGTTTTCTGTAACACAGACATCTTGGCCTTTTGGTTTAGAGTTAGCCCTTCTCTTTCTTTCAGAGCCCCATGAACTTCATGCCTTGTTTTTTTCTTACACTCATACAACACCACTGAGTAACTTACTATGAATGGCTCTTGTATTGAGTGAACATCATTATATATATATATATATATATATACACACACACGCACCTTCCTTCAATCACATTGTTAAGCAGGTAGCTACTACTAATATATATGCATATATTAAATAGTATATTTATATCTACTGGCCTGTATATTGAGAATTCTTGTTTGAAAAATATGCATCCTCTGGCATATTTAACAATGAGATTGAAGGAATATATATATATATATATATATATATATATATTTCTTCTCTAGTGAAGGAAAAAAAACAAAACTCCTTGTGCCTTAGTAGAACTAGTTTGCACTCAGTATAAACAGGGCAAGCAATAAGTGAGCAATATGAAAAATATGACCAACACATGATATTTCGAGATATGTCGGTCAGTCAGTTAAGTACCATACATGCTTGGGCGATCATGTCTTGAAAGAGATATGACTGACTGGGCAGAAGATTATCCCACAGTAGGTTGTCATTGCTTTCTGCGGTAGACTGGTTGCTAGCCAAGGCTATAGAACCCAATTTGTCCTGTTATATAACCCATAACTGGAAGGAACAGATGGGTTAATACTTTTCGAAAGGGTATTTGCATGTAAGTGAATGTAACGAATTCAACTGGAATTTGAATTTGGCTCCCCAATTTCCCATTCTGAGCCGATATCTACTGCACCACAGCGCACATGCACATTGAGATTCATACTTGAGTAGATATTGTTTTTTTATAATTAGTATATTTATTTATATTTACTGGCTTGAATAATCAAGAAATCTTGTTAGAAAAATATGCGTCCTCCAGCAGGGTTTGAAACTGTGCTCCCTAGGGGAAACTGTCAATTGATGTGAGGTGTCTTAGACTGCTTGACCATGATGGATTTAGTTCGGCAAAGCCTGAAATAATGCCTTTAAACACTCATTTTCTTGAGTTTTCAGAATATCCTAATGTAAACAAAGACAATTTATTTACAAAATGGATTAATTCCAATATATTTTTAATTGTTTAAACATCATTCGTAATGGATACTCTTACTTGAGCAAATACTTTTCTTCATAATTAAACAGGGTATTTATATCTACCGGCCTGTGTAGTGAAAATATTTTATTAGGAAAATATGCCGGAGGATGCATATTTTTTTAACAAGATTTCTCATTATTCAGGCTAATAGATATAAATATATGGTTTAATATATGGATGTGTATATCTAAATGTAGTAGCCATCTGCTTAACAATGTGATTGAATGAAGGTATGTCTATTTTCAAATGTAGAAAGATGTTAAAGTTGTCAGCATGTCATCTAATATGTATTTCAACTTTTAGGTGACTTATGAAGACTGTAGCACCAGAGAATAGACAAAATTTATTGATTCTA
Organism: Ascarosepion bandense; assembly: GCA_037127315.1. Lineage (NCBI taxonomy): Eukaryota > Metazoa > Mollusca > Cephalopoda > Sepiida > Sepiidae > Ascarosepion > Ascarosepion bandense. Next base: position 1,834,110 of record JBBBDQ010000993.1, on the reverse strand, counting down.
GTTTAGGATAATTTTCCATTTCATTATAAACATTTCTAGAAATCCACTTTAAAAGTGGCACTTTTATTCTCATTGTGTCACAGCCTTATATCCAGGTTGTGAAAGCTTTGTAATTAACTGGTCGTATTGAGAGTTTGTGGCTTGGTGATTTTTGGATATGCATCTATTTCTCAAGAAGTGGAAATTTTGGGTTTTTTAGTTAGTTATTTTTCTATTACTACATAGATTCTTCAGAGTAATTTTTTTATTTTTTTTATTTTTTTATTATTTTTTTTTAAATGAATCAGATTGTAATTCATCAAAACAAAAGATGAGAATTGTGTCATGGCAAATACTAAATATTTTCCTTTTCCAGGGGGTGTCAAAATGGCATTTGATATTGGCTATGGACGAGATGAAATCAACACAGAAAACCATGGAATCAGTTACGCCAACAACCAACAACATGTTGTAACTATTCACATTACAGAAAGAGGACGTCATATAAAGATGCAGGTAAGTAATACACTTTTGAATTGTTCTTTGATTCATGCATTTACCTGTGTGTGTTGGTATCTATGTGCAAATCTTAACTCTCAAATTAAATACTGCAACAGGAAACCTGTTCACAAAAAAAAAAAGAAAAGGATTAGGGCTAGCACATGTAACTCTGTTTTCAAATGTAGAAGTATGTTTTAACTTTTGAAGGTTGTCAGCAAGTCACATTAAATATATTTTGACTCTCAGTGTCTTACAAAGACTGTATCATCGAAGAATGGACAAAATTCATTGATTCTGGTTTAGGATTTTTCTATTTCATTATATACATTTCTAGAAATCCATTTCAAGTGGTTTTATCTGTGTGTATATATTAAAAATCTCGACTCTCAAATGAAGGACTTCAACAGGAAATCTGTTCACAAAGAAAAAAAGTATTATGGATAGCACATGTAACATGAGAAAATAATGACGTAATGAAGATGTTGACATTCCACACCTTTTTCAAATAAAAGTTCAGGAAGGAAACACCCCATCAATACTGGAAAGAGCTATAACAGCTACTGAACTTGATAAACCTATTTCTGAAAATATTTTAGAATTTTCAACTGAATATAGTATTGGCTGCTTGGTCTATGAATGCCTGATATTTCTTGTAGGTAAGCTACTAATATTACCACTACTACCTGTAATTTTAGGCATCTGCTGAGTATCTTGGAATATATTCCCTGTGGATAAGGGGAAGATAACTGAACTTGAAATTGGGTACTGTATGTCTCTTAACAATAAAAATGCCTCAAATAAAATAAATAAAAAGCAGTAAAAGACAGGAAGCTGTGGAGAATTATGATTGCTTGAATTCTGAGAGATCTGAAAAAAATTAGAGTAGACAATTTCAAATTTTAAAAATGAATTTTGGAGTTCTTCTCTTAAGCTGAGTAAACTGCTAGTTGGAGAACATAAAATAAAACAAGTAAAAAAATTCAAATACCTGGGAGGTGTTTTGACAGAGGATAGAAAATGTGACACGGAGATCCAAAGAAACATTGGCATGGCCAAAGACGCATTTTAGAAGCTAGCCAGAGTACTGAAAAGATCAGGAAAATCTGATTAGAAACAAAGAAAAGAGTGCTGGATTGCTATGTGATATCTGTCTTTCTGTATGGAAGTAAATGCTGGATGATCTCATCAAAGATGAAGGAGAGGCTTGAGGCGGCAGAAATGTGGTTTTACAGAAGGATGCTGAGGATACCATGGACGGAGCACTTGTGCAACAATGAGGTGTTGGAAAGGATGGATACCAGAAGAAAACTGATAATAAATATTAGGAAGAGACAAATGAGGTTACTGGGACACGTAATGAGAAAGGAAGGCCTGGAGAATTTCATACTCACAGGTTGGATAAATGGAAGAAGAGACAGGGGAAAGCAGCATGAGATGTACTTGTTAGGTATCAGCAAATGGTTGAAGCGGGGCTTGGAAAAGATACCAAGAGAAAAGTTACTGAGAGTGACAAGAGACAGAGCCAAGTGGAAGCCCATGATCGCCTACGTCCTGAAGAGACACGACACATGAAGAAGAACTTGTTCTTAGCTTGAGATGTGAAAGTGAGGTTGAGAAAAGGGTATTGGGTGGGTAGCGGGCACTGGGAAGCTGTTATGAACTTGTTTGTCTGAAAAAGTTAATAGGTGTAAGTTGGCCTTGAGTTGAGAGGCTTTGATAGTTATTTTGCTATTGAGTAATAGCTATCTTTTTATAAAATAATTTGAGGGAGAGGGTGGGGAAAATAGTTTGACTGAATAATGATGCTATGAATTTATATAAATAACTTTCTCAAAAAGTTCTAAAAGCTTTTTCCTCAATTTATACACACACACACACACACACACACACACACACACTTCTAAATTAATGGATTTATTTTTAATCCAACATTTTTATTCAAATGTTATAGTACATTGATTAAATAGCGTTATATAGATCATATTTTAAACAATAAATTTCAGATAACCTCATCTAAAGAATAGTCTTTTGGCAAACAAAGATGTCGGTCGTCTGTTTTATCAAATCTGGTGTGGACTTTGTGTTAGAAGTACAAATATCAGCAGACAAAAGACACTAGACAAAGGTTAGGGAAGAATGGCAGGATTTAAAAAAATGTTTTTTGAGGGAAGAAGTTAAATAAAAATAAAGCCGTAATATTAACCATATGATATAAAATTTGGGGTTATATGGAGAGTTAAAAATTAACTTAAATTCAAAAGAAAGGTGGAGTGGGGGTGTTAAAATAACATTAAAACTTAGATAAAAAGAAGTAATGGAAAGAGTTAGGGAGATCATAGAAAAGGGAGTTGATAAATGCTAAACGGTAAGTCTATAGAGATTATAGTATTAGGTTGCGAACTGGCGATATTACCAGTTACGCGATACTAATATAAACTTTTAAACAACAAATATTAACATGCTGCCATAGCAGGTGTCGTAAAAAAAAAGGGACAAGTTCATGGCAATAACAAATAGGCATTTAATAAAATACAAACAAATAACAATACATTACGAATGTTTAAGTAAGTCTCAAACAAGAGGAATGCTCAAGTTGTTCAAATGGACGAGAATGTTTTTAGCAAGTGTGGTAAGGAATTACATACCGTTAAGCCAGCAAATGGTCCTCATGGCTATCCCACTCCAGCCGGAAAGGGAACTGACCCCAGATAAAAAAGAGTTCCTCAAAAGGAAAGTAAACTGTTGTTCCTCTTAAGGGAAGATAACTATTGTCTCCCTACAATAGGGATAAAAGAATTAGAATTAGACCTTCAGCATTGAAAGAATTTGAGGGGAGTGAATATATGGAAATATAGTAGCTAATTAAGTTAAACCTATATTATGGAACTATGAATTTGTTTTTATGCCAAAATTTTAACACTAATTCATTCCTCTGATTCAATGGTTGGCTTTGATTATTGTATTTTATTATTGTATTTTTTTTCTTCTAAATATAAGTTACACCTGTCTCTAAGACTATTAGGAGTTTATACATAACCTATAATCTTTCAAACTGTGTGTGGGCTTTTGCCTTTTTCCTTCAATTCCCAAAGTTTTTTGGAAAGAGCTGTCTGGTGTTTTAATTTATAAAAATGTTTCATCTCTTGTCATTAAACAGATCTCCAAAGAAGCTTTTATAAAAGTGAAACATGTTAGATTAAGAGACATAACCTACTTTGTTCTTTCTTTATTCTATCATATATATTATGAAATTTGTACAAAATGGATTGACTCAGACATATTTTAAATTTATTTATTTAAACATTATTTTTAAGGGATACTTGTATTTGAGTACATATTGCTTTTATAATTAAACTGTATACTTATATATATATTGATTGACATGAATAATCAAGAAATATTGTTAGAAAAATATCTATCCTCCAGCAGGATTCCAACCTGCCTCCCTTAGAGAAAACTGTCAATTGATCTGACATTTCTTAGGCCACTCGACCATGAAGGATTCACAATTAGACAAAGCTTGAATTAAGTTTTTCGTAACAAGATTTCTTGATTATTTAGGTTGGTAGATATAAATAAATATACTGTTTAATTACAAAAAAAAGTATCTACTCAAATACGAGTATTCATTAAAAATAATGTTTAAACAAATGATATATATATATATATATATATATATATATTTATTTATTCATGTATGTAGAGAGAAGTGAAAATTAAATGCAGGTGAGAATAGATTTAAAATATACTGTAGCATTGATTAAATTTACAAATGCTATAATTAAGAATAAATTTACATTTTCTTTTTATATGGTTGCCTTGATTTTTTTGTGATGATTGATATGTTTACTTTTCTGGCATGACAGTGAAAAAAATATTCAAAATTCAGATTTAATTTTGTTCCTTTTTGTCAACTTCAGTTTCACAGATTCTTTATAATTGATCTAAAAAAAAATTAGGTAAGCTTTTTCCTAAAATATTTTTTTCAATGAATTACATTCTATTTATTTTAATTTATCTTTTTTTATTTGCTTCTGTTATAAAACTCCATAGTGGTCCTCATTTATCTTCAGTTCTGCTTTCTGTATGAAATGTTTATTTCTAGTCAACCCCAGAAATAAACAATTTATTGTTTGTATTTTTTTAATGGTTCCAATATGGTAGTGGTGCTGGCAATTTAGATATGTCAAAGAGAATCTATAAAGTGATTTCTTAAAGCAAAAACGGTGAAATTTCTTTATTTTAATAAGAAAAAAGTCCTGAGATTGCTTCAGTGAGAATAAATTTTTATTGTATAATGTTTATTACAGTGTATTGTTAAAATCATTTTATTATCAGTTATTGTTGCTGATAAAATCATTGGCAAGAAAAAATATTTTTTTGCAATATAAATTATATTAGCATCAAACCATATTATAATTATCAATGTGTATTTATATATTTTCTGTCTCATCTGTCTGTAGTTTCATCTGTATTTGGAAGGAAGGTAAATCAATTTAAGTTAGTAAATTCATGAGTGATTACTTCCCTTAGTCATTTTAATAATATATGCAAACAAAATACTTATGTGATGAGACAATTAGTTACTGAGCAAAATGGATTGTTTCATGAGTTCCTACATTTCTTAAATTGCAGTCTTATTTGTTCAAGCTTTTCATGTGAGTTACTCTGATATCTTTGTCTATGAAATGATTGTCTTGCTTCAGCTTGGTCTTGAAATATTTTATCACTGTATTTGTCGTTCTGTTGCTAATCTTTTTCTATCAAGAGATCTTCCCATTTAACCAATATTAAACAAAATTTTTTACATAAAGATACGTAGCAAAAAGCAGTAAAGAAAGGGTTAACATTAACATTACTATTCATGCCTTAAATATGACCTGTGAGTGTCAAATTCCCTGAGCTCTCTATTCTGTTTCTTAGAAATTCCAGTCTCCTTTCTGATTTTAAATATAAGGTAACTTCTTGTTAGCATTTTCCTTAAGGCTTCCATGTAACTTGTATGTTCAGTTCATAGGATTCTCAGCATCTTTCTGTAGAATCACATTTTTGTTGCTTCAAGTCACTTCTTTGTATGTAAGAAATTGTGGTCAGCAATAATTGCTATATAGGAAGATTGAAGCACTTTTTTCTTTGTTTCTAAAGAAACTAGTCTGTTCTTTGATATTTGGTGCTGCTTTTTTATGCAGACATAGGTGATCATGGTACTCCAATGTTCCTCTCCCTTGTAGCTCTTCATGAATTTGTCTTTTTTCTCCCAAACCCTGTTTTGTCATCAATTTAGTCAAACTCATCAAGTATGTTATGGGCTGTTTTCCTCTTCCTCCTCCTCATCAATCTGTCCTATGTTACTGTTGGAGTGTTAGCAACTAAACTGACTGCCGCACTTAAATTTTTGTGAGTGAAGCTGGTTGTTAGCAACCCAGTAGAACAAAAACTAAAGCCTATCAAAGGGTGGAAGAACTCTTGACAAGTCAACAACCAGTTAACTAGAAGTGGTGTCTCAATAAATCACAGTGGAGAAGGCGACAGAAAACCACTATCAATTCCAAGCAATATTATGGTAATTATCAAGCAAAATATTATGCTTACTATTCCCAGGTATCAGTCACCAATAAAAATTGAAATATTTGTTAAAACTTTGATATGGTGAAAGCAATATTTAAGTTAATACAAGTTTTTAACTAGCATTTTTTTTAAATCTTAATTTCCACTGCTTTTTATCACAACTATCCAAACTGTCAATCTACAGACATTAGCAAACAATATAAAAAATAATAATTCTTGACAATGTTTTATCTAATAAAAAAACCTGTTGAAGATAATAGTATTGTTTTGTAGGTTGTTTGGAAAGCTGTGGCAAAAAGCAACTCAAATTAGAATGAATTTTTACTTTTGTGGCAATATTCTCACTTAATTTTTGTTTAGTATTTCTTTCATTTTAATTTTGTAAACTTTATACTACAACAATTCAAACAATCTAATGACATTAGAAAATAATGTTATCAAAAATTAATAATTTACATGAAGATTGTTCAGACTGTCTTCATTTTTGTTGCCCTATTCATGATGTTTCGGCCGTTGTGCACTCCAACCTTCGTCAGGTGATTAGAATTTTGAACTGAGCCCTTTATTTTATTCACTGGGATAGATAGTTCCCATTCTTTGAATCATGCCACTTCCAGATGTTTGTTATCTTTATTAAACTCAGCTCTATAGGTTTTTTGTTCACCACTGCTGTAGCCAGGTATTGAACTCTTTGGGTCTAGTCTCTGGATCCAACCAATACTTTTATTCACTGGGCCATATGTCCTTGAATATGACGTCAAAGATGATAAACAATATAAATAATTACAAAAGCCCATCTCAGAAATATAAACAAAAATTTATAATGCTTGATGATTTTTAATATCTAATATTACCATTACTATCTCCAATTTCAAGCAACATAATCTCGCTGCTGACCTTGAACAGGATCTACACTCTGTGGTGAATTGGGGCAAGAAGTGGCTTGTCAACTTGATTGTGTCCAAGACCAAGCTGTTGTCTGTCAACCATCACAGGCAACCTCTCCTACCTCACATAAGCATGGACCAAGCGATTCTCCTTGAGTGTAATACATTGCGCCTACTTGGCCTTACCCTCTCATCTGATCTCAAGTGGAACCGTTACATCGAATCCATAGCTAAATCCACTGCTAAGAAGGTTGGGTCACTGTGTCGATCCAGGGTGTTCTTTCCGCCTGAATTCATTCTGCATATATACAAGTCTACCATTCAACCCTGCATGGAGTACTGCTGCCATTTATGGTCAAGCACCCCTACCACTCACCTCAGTGTTCTCAACAAGCTCCAAAGGAGAGTTAGTAACATGATAGGTGCTGACTTGGCGGCTCAACTACAGCCACATCCCCACCGACGAAATGTGGCCTCCCTTTGTCTATTCTATAAGTACTTTCATGGCTTCTGCTAGGACAAACTTAAGTCACTGGTGCTTCCTCAACAGGTGTTTACTCGTGTAACCAGACTGGCAACTGGGTCCCACCCATTCACAGTTAGGTGAGCCAAATGCAGACGACAATTCTACTCCTGCAGCTTCTTCTCTCGCACTTCATGCCTGTGGAACTCGCTCCCATATTCTTGCTTTCCTGACGGCTACAACCTCCAGAAATTTAAATGCAAAGTCAATACTCATCTACTAACCACTTGACTCTAGCCCTTCCCCCACCCCGTATATCCTTCCCTTTCTCTTCCCTCTTGCAACTGTCATTGCACCTGCATTTTCATTTTTCTATTGCTTCTTTCTAATTGGTTTGTAATCCTCTTCTCCCTACTCTAATTAATTTTCTTTCAGTTATGTAGCCCCCTGCACATCAGTGGCATTTACGCCTTGCCTGGGGTGAAATGATTAAAAAAAAATCCACTGAGTGCCTTGCAGCATAACCCCTGTTGATAAGAGGCAAATAACTATTAAACTTGAAATTAGGTGTTGTATAATTATTTATCTCCCTCAACAATAAACAATACCTCAAATGGAAACAAACTTAACATAATTTGTGCTAATCTGGCTATCAGCATGAAAATAACTTGAGATTTTAATTGTCTTTGTTTCTACTATATTTGAATAAGATTTGCAATTCCGTTTGCCAACTTTGATTCTAATCTTTTATTCTGACCAATTTTCGATAAAATTGTGTAACTATTGAGATAATTCTGGCAGATTTTGTATTTGCCTCTTTGACCTGGCTTAACTTCTGTAGCTTTATTTACAATTCAAACTAGTTTGAACTATTTTGAAACTCGGTATTTTGCCAAGCAAAATTGCTGGGTGAGTGAAGAAGTTGACTGGAAGCATTCCCACCCAGTATTTAGGTTCTGTCATGTCTAAAACCTGGCTAGTCTTTTGAGCAGCTTAAATCTAATCTGATTTCAATCATCAATTTGGTGATATTTGAGATTGTTACTGAATTTCATATAAGATTATTCTCTTTTATCTGAGAATTAGTAACCAATAACTATGTCAGAATAGAAAGGAAACTATTGATGTCTACACTGTGTGTGTGTGTGTATATGCATGTTTTTGGGCACTTCAGTGTGGTGTAGTGGATGGCAATCTTGTCTTGTTAGATCAATTATGACTGAGTAGTGAGTTCGATCCTCATTGAGGGTTCATAGTTTCAGCCTTGTGCCACCTCTAACCTATGCTTAGTGAATCTCTATCTATCTATCTATCTATCTATCTATCTGTATATATATATATATATATATATATATATATATATATATACATACACACACACACACACACACACACACAAACAGCCCTGATGAATGAGAACATTATAATGGTGATCTCATGAAACTGAAGTTGACATGAACCTGCTCAGTTAATGTTACAAACTCTTTGTGCTTATCAATCCTCTATCTCTATCCCAATATCAAGCACTTTACAATAAAAAACCTTGTTTCCAAAATAGATTTTATCAGTAAAATCACTGAAAAAACAACCTTGGAGCTAAATGTTATCACAACTCAACACTAATATATATATATATATATATATATATATATATATATATATATATAAGCAATAACTGTTGATAGAACCAATGGACAATATGCCAAAACATAAAACTCTTAGCCAGATAAAGTCTCTAATAAAAACAACAATACTGAAAAAAGGTCTAAAGGCAAACTTTCTTAATCAGTAAAGTGCTTGTAGTCTAGATTGCCCAGACAGGGTAAAAATGTTTAAAATGTTAAATCTTATGAAAGGATGGCTCTTGTCATAAACTGAGTTTCATGCTTATATAATCCCCCTGGCAATTTGTATGCATATGTGTGGATATATATTTACATTCTTCAATCTGTTAGCCAACTTTGTCATATTCGTGGTCCTTCACTTTAAATTATGATTCTTTGATTTAGTTTCAGATTAAGGAATTCTAGTCATAGATGCATAATACATAAAAAAGAAAATATTTCAGAATTAAAGCACAGTACTAGATTAAAAGGAATGTTTCATTATTTTACAGTTGAAATGGCTGTGTGTAACCATAAGTTTTATGCTAACAGTTTCTTCTTTTGTATTTCTGTTATAGGGAAACACACCCTTCCTCAGATAATGGACTCTCCCTCCTATATTAATAAGAGTTAACAGGAAGTTCTATTGGAGTTCTATTGGTAGAACTAGGCAGTTGATATTAGTTGGCAGTTAGCCGAATACTAAAGAGTCAGCTTACAGTTGATTACCAAGTTCCAAACATTTTGGGTGCATAAGTTGATTAGCAACCGACATAGCACGGTTATAACCTTCAGTTTGAAAACTACTCCACAACAATTTCTCACCAGTGGAACTCTCTTCCAGCATCCTTTTATCCATTCAACTTTGATCTTCAAAAATTTAGATGCAAAATCATTATCTTCTATCTTAATTCCTGTTCTTTCATTCTCACTAATAATGTTTCTCTTTCCTAATATTGTTATACTCTTTAACCTCTTGCATTTTTAGTGGCTTTATGGCCTTCATTGGGATAAAGTGATTATCAAATTGAAAAAGTGTTGGACTATGGTCTGCTGGATTAGTGACATACAATGTATTTTCATATCAGTCAGTTAGGTGCCATATGGGAGTCAGGCTTGGACGATCATATCTCAATTGGAGTAGATAGACTAAACTATCGCCCAGTTCACACTCCACCCACGTCTATTGAACAGGTGTAGAGGCTCATCCCTTGTTCCCTGTTTAGGATGTGGTTTCCGGCTTTTTCTTTTCCAATCTTTTCACTCTTACATAGCCCCCGGCACATCAGTGGAGTTTCCGCCTTGCTCGGGGTGATATGATTTAAAAAAAAAAAAAAAAAAGAGACATGACTTGACTGGATAGAAGTTTTTCCTGCAGTAGGTTCCTATTACTTTCTGTGGTAGACTGGTTGCCAAGAAAGTTACAATCTGTTCTAATATTTGACCCATAGCTAGAGGGAGAAGAGATGGATTCATACCTTTCCAAGGGTATTTGTATGTAAGTGAACGCAACAAATTCAACATGAATTCAAACTTAGCTCTCTGGTTTCTCATTGGGTGCCAATATTCCCTGCACTACAATGCACATATTTTCATATCAGTCATTTAAGTGCCATACGCAATACATGCTTTGGATAATCATGTCTCAAAAGAGATATGACTGGGCAGAAGATTCTCACAGTAGGTTGCCATTGCTTTCTGTGGTAGACTGGTTTCCAGCCAAGGCTATAGAACCCAATCTGTCCTATTATTTAACACATAACTGGAGGGAAGTGATGGATTAAGACATTTCCCAAGGGTATCTGGGGGTATGTGAATGCAAGGAACTCAACTGGACTTTGAACTCGGCTCCCCGATTTGTTGTTCCAAGTCAATATTCTAATCTTTCTAATCCCTAAGCCCAAGTGTACTTGTTGCTTCCATTTTCTTTAAAACTTTCCTGTTACTCACTTTTCCTGCTCATGGTATACTCAGCATCCTTCTGTAGAATTACATCTCTACTGCCTCTCGTCTCTTCATCTGTGAGCAAATTTTCTATAATTCACTTCCACATAAGAGGATTGATATTACATAGCAGTTCAGCTAAAGAAAATTTTTCCTTTTCTGGAAGACATCTTTTGCTATTGCAGTGAATCTTTGGATATTTGCATCTGATTTTCTCTAATCTATAATGACACTACAATGACTGTTAAATTTCTTTGTTTTATTTTTAGCAAAGCATAATTTTGATTTAGATTTATTTGTAGTTCTTAAATTGATGGATTTGTTGAAAAAAAAATGGTTAAAAAATAAAAGAAAAATGTGGCCAAATTGACAAATTACCCGATACAGATTTGTTGAATCAGCTGCAGATATTTCATTATCATAATTTTGCCAAGACAGATGAATTTGATGGAGAAATCAATTCCAATTTCTGAATTCATTGAAATGACTTCATTAATGAATATTGTCTTGTTTTGTTTTGGTTTTTCAAGAATATTTTTTTTCATTATTCTGAATTTCTTAAAACATTTTAATGTACAGTTGTTATTTAATTAATTAGATTATTAATTTTTGAAAACAGCAAAATTTCTTGCAAATGTCACAAAATTTTTTTGAGCAATATCTGCTAATTAAATACAAAACATATTACAACTTCTGCTGTTCATTTTCAAAGAAAGGTTTCCTTAGGAAGAGATTTTCACTAATGTTCAGTTTCCATTCATTCTGTACAAATTTGTATGGAACAATCTGAAACTTCATTAAAGAATCCTTTTGAAAAATCATCAATTGAAATTTATAGGTAAGATTTTGTTAGTTGCAGTAGAGAGATTCCTGGAAGTTGGTGAAATCTGTAGATAATAGTAAACTTTATCTTGTGATGACCAAAAACTTCCATCAGGAAATCCGAACTCTTTATTTTTAAAATTTAGTTCTAATGCCATTTGCAACATGTTTTCTGTTCATGTCTTCTACCTACAAATTTGATTCCTTTTCCTTTTTTAATGAATGCTTTTCACATATCATGGCTGCAACAGTTGCTATTTGAAGAAAAAATCTGCATTGGCTTGTATTTCTCTATTTTAATAATCTTGGGATGTTTTTTTAATGAATAACTTTTTTATAACTAAAACAAGTTGTTAAGATTTTTAAAAATCTGGCTTTAAAGAAGCTGTTTAAGGTTTCTCTTTGCCTTATCAGATTTCTTGTATCATAAATTGTGCTTTTGTGTCATTAAGACATCCACTGCTGTGGATGTACTTACGTTTTTACAGAATTTAAATTTCCTACTGTTGAATTACATAAACATTTTTAAGCCATACATCTTTGAAAAACTTACATTGTCTTCTGTTTATATATATATATTGCATATTTTGGCAGCAACCTCTTTTATGCAGGTTTCATTGAAAATGACAGACAAGGTATTATTGTTACGTTTTTATATAATTTTTCATGTGCTTATATGATTTTTTTTTCTTTTCAGAGAAAATTATATAGGAAGTGTTCAAATGTTTTCTGTTTCCAAGCACTCTCGACTCTACTTTTAGCCATTATTAAGAGTGAATTTTATTTTACATGTAACTGAATACATGTAGAGATGTTAAATAAAATTCACTCTTGATAATAGCTGAAAGTATAGCTGAAAGTGCTGGGAAACACAAAACATTTGGGCAATTTCTATATAATTTGTGATCTGAAAAGAAAAAAACCATAAGAACACATGAAAAATTATATAAAAATGCTTAATGATAATACCTTGTCTATCATTTTCAATAAAACATGCATGCATATATATATATATATATATATATATATAATGATTTGTTTGAACATTATTTTTTATCAATGCTCGTATTTAAGTAGATATTCTGTTTTTAATTAAACAGTATCATATATTTATATCTACTGGCCTGATTATTTACAATAAATTTTTATTACGAAAGTGTGTGTCATTCGGCAGGATCCCTATCCACATAGGGGAAGCTACCATGTGATCTGGTATGTATCAGACCTCTCGACCACGAACGACCATTAGTCTAAACAGGGTTTTAATCAAGCCTATATAATACAGTTTTTGATTTATCACAATAACCATATCTGCTCTGAAATGTATCATAATGTCAACAAATGTAAACATGTTACGGAAATTAACAAAGATTAACAAAACTTGTTTATAAACAACTGACAATTTGAAATGATTTGTTTGAACAAAAATAAATAAATAAATATATATATATATATATATATATATTTTTAAAGTTGTTCAGTATACACAATTTGTAATGCTTATTTATTATGCTTTTTTCTTTCTCTCCAGGTTGACAATTATGAACCAACAATAAAAAAGATTAATGTGGCTGACAGTGCTGATACAATCTTGAATGATCCTGCCATCATGTACATTGGTCGAAATGGTAAATTTATTTGTCTGCTCACTTGTACCTGAATATGCCTATCTGTTGGGGGGGATTGCTCACCCCTGTTGCAGATGCCTGGTCAGACATATTTGTGTTTCTTCAATATCCATAGAGGCACCCTCTGGTTTATACTGCAACTATGCTGTGTGGTCTTTAGTTATGTTTTGATAAAGAAAATTTTTTTTATGCTTTGCATTTTGTCCTTTTGGACATAATCAGACTAAAGTGATGTTTACATTTATGTAATTTGTTACGTCGTGAGTAAGAATAAATAACTCAACAACAGGAATAGGTTAGTTGTTGTATTCCGTGAAAATAGTATTTACAAAGGTTATTAGTATCCAATACAAGAATAAGGGTTAATCGTCTCAACCGTCGTAAGATGTAGTATGAGCAATGGGTACTTCTGGGTCATCACCGGAAGTCTACGACTGACTTGTCGATTGGCTGCTCAGCACACTCTCCTACGTAGATGCCACCATTATTTTACATAGTAATGGAATAGTCCATTATAGCCGAATAGGCGCGGGCATCCCAACATAATTACACATGTACTTGAAAGAGAGAAGACACTGAAATTTTAAATTTAAATCTTTTTTTTTTTTTTAAAATGTGTTTGAGTATATAATCTAGACAATTTCGATTATTTTTTTTTTTTTTTTGCATGATTCATCATGTATGGAGGGAAAGGGGTATCCATCAGCCTCTGTAGAATGAAGTGAAAATATTGGACAAGGAAGAACACTGGAGAGTTGTATATCTGAAAGAATCAACACCTACGCTAAGATATGAAGACCTCTTTAGTAGGCTTAGCATAAAAATAAATGCAATATGAGAGACACTAATAAAGAAAGACAAAATAACACTCTTCAACTGCAGCAGTTGTAACTATAATCAGCAGGTAGGTTAGATTTAAGGCTCCAAGTTCATTACAGCAAATGAAGGAGAGGCTTCAGGCAGCAGAAATGTGGTTTTTACAGAAGAATGCTGAGGATATCATGGATGAAACATGTGAGCAACGGTGAGGTATTGGAGAGGATAGAAATAAGAAGAAAACTCATGCTTAACATAAGAAAGAGACAGATGAGGACATGTAATGAGGAAGGAGGGCCTGGAAAATTTAATACTCACAGAGCAGGAAGGAAAGTGAGACAAAGCATTATGAGATCTACTTGATAGTCCTGAGCAAATGAATGGTTGAGTGGGGTTTGGGAGAGATACCAAGAGAAAAATATTGAGAGCAACAAGAGACAGAGCCAAGTGGAAGTCCACGATTGCTTACATCCTGAAAAGCACAGCACATGAAGAAGTAATCTGCTATCTACCCAAAGCAGAGCAAATGAAATGTAAACATTGTAATAAAGTGTGTATTTTCTCTTTTTTATTTCTTTATTTTTTTAAGTATCTGCTCTCTCCTCTGCCTATTTTGTGTTACAGGGTGGTGAATGTTGGGTTGAAAGTCAGTAGGTGGAAAGAAAGATATTTTGATATATTGGTAAGGTACTGTTCATGGAGAGAGAGAGAGAGAGAGGTTTTTCTGTGATTGGATGACTGTAGAAAGGCCTCCAGGGTTTCTGGCACAAATCAATTGCATACCAGTGGGAAGCAACAATAACAAAATATAGTGATATCAGTTTTCACTCAATGAATTTTCTACATTTAGGCATATGTCTATTTCTTTTTTTCACTCACTTATATATATTTAATCTCGTTCTCTCTATCACTCACTCATTCTCTCTCTCTCGTATATAATATAAAAAATAGTCAGTTTTAGGGAAGTAGATTGGGCTAAAAATCTTACAGCATCCCTCATATGTAATTGTGTATTTAGGCAGCAAATTTTCTTTTAAACATGTCAGATTAAATAATTTGCAAACAATGTTTGCTTAATTTTAATAAAATCCGTTCATACTCACTGATCATCTTTCATGTATTACAATTAAAAGATGTCATTTCTGACATATTTTGATTGTAATACGTGAAAGATTATCCGTGAGTATGAACGGATTCTATTAAAAATAAGCAAACATAATGTTTGCAATTTATTTAATCCAATATATATATATATATATATATATATATATATACACACACACACACACACACACAAATCAGTATGGCCCACCCCAGTTTTAAAAAAATGTATTTCATACTATTTTTAGTATTTATTGCCAAGTGGATAATTCTAATTGAAAATAGAATGGTTCTTTTGCTAATCCTGCACAATAACATATGCATCAAATGAATTGTTCTGGTGTCCAGTTTTTGTGCACTCTTTCCAATGCTAGTCTTTTCTTTTTCTTATTGGCTGGCCAAAGCAAAGGCTTCTTGGCTGGCTTGTAAAATTTTGCAAAGTAATAACAAAAGAACCATTCTGTTTTCATTTAGAATTATCCACTTGGCAATAAGTACTAAAAATAGTATGAAATACATTTTTTTTTTTTTTTTTTTTTAAACTGGGGTGGATTAATAATTATGCTCGGTTGTGTGTGTGTGTATATATATATATATATATATATATATATATATGTGTGTGTGTGTGTGCACATTTGTAGAAACCTTTCTTTCAAAAAATCCTTCATAGAACATGGCCTGACAAGGAAGATGTATCCAATTTTTTTATTGAGTTTTTCCAGCATCCTAACATTTGACTGTTTCGTTGGAGATAAGGAATATAAAAATTTTGTATAATTATTAGTATTATTAGTAACCATTTTCAAGGCTGTTTTTGTCTCGGTGTAGTTTTTTCTTTGTTTTGACTGTAATGTAGTTTTTATATAATGATCTCAGTATCACCAAAGAAAGGCAGTAAAGTCACTAAGGGATAAGTGGTTACAGGCTGGGGAAGAATTAGGAACTGAAACATTAATAGTGAACAGATTAATGTTGCATTTAAATATTTGCAGATTAACATTGGTTGGAATGCATGGAACCAGAAGGGAGTTCCACAGGCCAGAAGTGCAGGAGAAGAAACTGTTAGCATAGAATTTAAGGCTACATCTACTAAATTGTAAATTGGGATGATCTTGATGCATATCTGGCATTGTACTTAAATTCATAAAGTCTAGGGACCAAAGCAATGAAGGTAAATATCAGTATGTGGCTATAATATTCTAAGCATGGACAAATGGTAGACTTATAAAAATGTTAGATTCTGTAGTAAAAAAAAAAAAAAATTGACATAGTGAACCAACTTTCTTAGCAGCTGATCTTATAATGGTTTCAATATAGTCTTTCCACTTAATGTTAGCTGAGAATTTTAACCCCGGTATGCACAACAAGTCACTCTCCTGGAGATTAGCATTAGCCATGATGATTGAAGGGAGAGATGGGTTTTCTCAGACAATGAGAAAAATTTGGTCTTGGAGTCATTAAAAGTCACAAGCAATTTTTTACTTTAATTATATATGCACACAAATAGCTTTAGAGAAGTGGATTAGGCTAAGAAGCTCTCAGCATCATTTATATATATATATATATATATATAAGCATTTATTTTGCACCACATCTTTATTTTTGAATGTAATCTTTTTTTCTAGTTGATGTTTTTAATTCAGTCACGGATATTTGTGTAGGTCAAACATTTCAAATAAAATTTACCTTAAAAGCCAGTTAAAACCAATGTTTTTCAGCTCTGACCTTATTTTTATACTCTCTCTCAACATACACACAATATGTGAAGTTACATTTTTTTAATATTTGCAAAAAAGTATAAACATTTTATTGCACAAGATATGTTGGTATTATGAATAGGAGATTAGCAAGTCAGAAAAGTTGTACAACATTTGTATACATTAGATGGAATTTACTATAAATCTATTTAAGAAACAAAAAATTAAGTTCACTGAATGTAGTAAACTCCTTCATGATCAAGACTTGTTTATTATTTTTTTTAATATAAAACCTTGTTTTAAATTTACTTTCAGACACAATGCCTCTTGGAAAAGGATTTGAAGGATGTATTTATCGAATGCAAGTTCAAAATATTTTCCCTTTGAAAAGAGTTTTCCAGGACCCACGTCCGAGTTATATTACTTTGACGCCAAAAGGTAAGTCAGCACAGTTTTGCCTTTTATACCTGTTTGCACATTTTGTGGATGTTTGTTTTCACAAGTCAAGTTGGGTGAAGGTGTTGATTGGAACATTGATTGTCTTTGTCATCTTTTTGTTCAAGTGTTAATGGAGCTGGAGTTATTGATGAAGGTCCCATGAGACCATGTAAAACATGAACCCAGCTTACCAAAGACAATTTAAGGAAGTTGAGTTTATAGCCAGGCCTTACACAAAATTGGGAAGCCTGGTAAAGAACCTCATCTAACCCATGCTATCATGGAAACAGATGTTAAACAATGATAATATATTTTGTTCACAGCCCAATCTGGGTGTACCTACATTTTTATCTTTTGGGACTATGATGCCAATTGTCTAAAAAGCTTCACATGTCTTGTTGCATAGTTAATGGTTGTCGGTTGAATGTAAAGACATGCTATTCTTTGTATTTTACTGTAATGTTATCATTATGTATTGTGAAAAGAGGGAAATTTAATTCATAACCATACATTATATTCAACTCTATAATTTCAATTATTTTTGGCTTTAGGGTTTTCATTAAAATACAGATCCTGGTATGATAATAAATTGCATCTGGCAGCAAGGACTCTGATTGGGAGATTGTGAAGAGCATGGAACCAGCTCTTAATTGCTGTTGTTCCCAGGATGGTAGAACTTGTTAAAGTCCTAGTTATGGACAAATAGTTAACCCCCAAATTGGGATCAAAACACTGAGAATATAATAAACTTTTATAGTAGATGTCCCAGGAATACATTTTTGAAGGAAAAAAATATAAAATTCTTCATGATTGGGATCATCCAAAGAACTTTCGGTCACTTCTATAGCCATTCTCAAGTGATTTTATGTCTCTAGTGTTATTTTTTTTCCACACATTTTGACTGTAATATTATATATATATATATATATATATATATATATATATCTATCAGTATCATTCAAGAAAGACAGTAAAGACACTAAAAGACAAAGGTTTACAGGTTGTGAAAAAATACTAACCAGCAATACATCTGACTCTTAATAAAACCTGATTTACAAACTTATTTTTTGCAAAGAAAATAGATTCTATTGGTACAAATTTATTGTAAGAATTTTGTTGGCATTAAATAACCCATTGAAGTCAATACGCCATAAAACAAACATAGATTCAGCATCACACCAAGAAGTCGGACACTTTTGTTCTTCCGTCTTGGGTGGGTGCTTATATAGTTACTTACTCTACATTTTTCTCCATATCTATACATTCTAGTTGCAACTAGATTGACTGCATGTTGACATGTTTATGTATAATATCTTTAATGACCAAAGAGAAACTGGCGTTGCAACCGACGTTATAACAAGAAGAAAAAAAAATCCTTTCAAAAATTACTGTTTCCGACAAACAGAAATTTATGTATAATATCTTTAATGACCAAAGAGAAACAGGCATTGCTACTGACGTTAAAAAAAACAAAAACAAAAAAAACATTCAAAACTTACTGTTTTCTACAAGCAGTAGTTTATGTATATCTTTTTTTTACCACGAGGTTGTAAAAAACACCAGGTTGGGAAAATGACACAGGATATCCTTCTCTTAATGAGGGTGAATGGGCCTCTCTTAAGCCGTGGTAGGCAACCCATCTAGTGATGGTGTCACAATAAAAACACACTTGGTAGCTCTGGTGAAGCATCAAGTATTCAGCTACTGACAAGATTTTGAAT
The DNA here is from genome assembly GCA_037127315.1 of Ascarosepion bandense. Taxonomy (NCBI): domain Eukaryota; kingdom Metazoa; phylum Mollusca; class Cephalopoda; order Sepiida; family Sepiidae; genus Ascarosepion; species Ascarosepion bandense. Next base: position 1,814,941 of record JBBBDQ010000993.1, on the reverse strand, counting down.
CTCGGCCGAGGCCAAAAATGATGATGATGATGATTGTGAGATGGCTCTGCATCTAGTTGTTAGGAAATTTTTTATGTCAACCCACTGATATACTTAGTTTCTTTGATCTGGTGTGACACTGGGTGCCTATTTTATTCTGGAACCATTTGAGGTGATAGCCAGTACATAGTGGGGTCATTGCAGATGGACATTGAATTCAACTCAGGCCATCTGCTATTTTCAGGTACAAATAACATAATACACTAACACTCTCTATATTCACATTACTATTTCTTTTCAAACAAAGATTATCACTTTGAGTTGGCTCATTAAATATTAAGATCACTACAGATCAACTACTTTTAGAACAAGTGTTCCTTATCTAAACTTATTTATAAATGGAACTTTGTATGTGTGTCTGTTACCTATAGACTCCGAAACGGATGAATCGATTTTCTTGAAAATTTACACAGTTACACTATAAGCGTCTGCGAGTGTTCTGAGCTAGGTTTTGTGCTGAGTTATTCCCGATAAAAATCGATAATCAAAAAATCCAATTACAGAAGGATTGGTATCAAATTTGATGCACCCATAGACAAAGACATAAGAAACAATATTCAGAAGTTTCAAGGTTGCAGTTCTTACAATAGTGCAGAAAATCGATTATATATATATATATATATATATATATATATAAAAGGCAAGATGTTCGTGTGTGTCTGTTTATCTGTCTCTATGTCCTTTATACAAATCCACAATTTTTATCCAGTTCTCACCAAACTTCACACAAATATTCTTTAGGCTGAGTCTGAGCTCCAGGACCATAGATTAGTTTTAAAACTTTCATTACACCCGAGCAATGCCAGGCTATACTGCTAGTTGACATTAAATTCTATTCAAACCATCTGGTATTTTCTAGCATGAAAATTATGGTATTCATGCTAGAAAATGCCAGATTAATGTCAATTTAATTTAATGTCAATAAGGAACACTTGTTGTAAAAGTAGTTGATCTGTTATATTAATACTTTCTGCAATTTTTATTCTAATGTTTTTTTATTTCTAACAAAACAGTATCTTTTAGGGTTAACCTTTTATACATTGGGTCCATCGTATATCAACTTCTCTTAGAACAAAAGTTCCTCATTGACATCAATTTAGATTCCAGCCATCTGGTAATTTGCTGGTTACATACTATTATGAACTCCAAGACATTTGCATATAAAAATAATTAAATACTGACTTTGGGAAAACCTGTTAATATTTACAGATAGGTGACATTATCTATATAAGAAAAAAATATATAACAATTAAATTCTTGTAAAGTACCATGCAGAATTGTGTGAAAGTTGTTCTTGCAGATAGGGTGTCATTTAGGACAGCGTGAAAGTGACAGGCTGTACTAGTTAGTTGCAAGCAGTAATTACTGGCCTGACCAAGAATAAGAACATGATAGAGATAGATTGCTCGTATACTCTTTTTTCCATCTTTATCTACAATCAGGATGTGCTAATGATGAGTATTGATCAGACAGAGTAGGGAGAATTGTGTTCATGCTTTCCTCAGAAGCAAATAGTAATAAAGTACTTTGAACTTTCCATTTAATTTTCAGAATTTTTGTTTTTAGATTTACATTGACAGTATGAAGAATGTGCACTGTGGTGCAATGGATATTGACTCGGACCGACAAATCAGAGAACTGAGTTTGAATTTCTGTTGAATTCCTTGCATTCACTTATGCACAAATACCCTTGGGAAAGGTATTAATCTGTTGCTTTTCTCCAGTTATGGGTTAAATAATAAGAGAAATTGGGTTCTATAGCCTTGGCTGGTAACCAGTTTACTGCAGAAAGCAATGGCAATCTACTGCAGGATAATCTTCTGCCCAGTCAGTTATGTCTTTTTGGAGACATGATCACTCAAAGCATGTATCATATATGCCACTTAACTGACTAAAGATTTAGAAAAGGACTGTCTTTTTTTTCATTATCAAAAATGACGTGCTCATAAAGATTAAATGTTGCCAGTACTATAATTAAGTTTTGAAAGAAGTGACGAACAGTTTATTGTTAGGTTTAACCCCTTTGCACCTGATAGTTACTGCATAAAAATGATGACCATACATTTGTTAGCTCATGATATTGAAGTTTGAAACAGAAGACTAGCATAGTAACCATGAAAATGATCAAATTATGCATGTATTGATGAGCAATTTGGATTTGTATTTGTTCCACTTTCTCTCTTATGATTCCTTGTACTGGGTGAGATGTGGGTATCATGTATGTGTCCTCAGGCAGTTTATTGCTTATCAGTGTGGGAAGTTTGCATGACTACCTTCCCCATGGCCCCCAAGAGGAAAATGTGAAGAAGTCTTCTTCCTGTATGATTGTGGCAGTGGGGACTTGATAGATTTTGTTTTTGATTCATATGTATAACTCAAATGAAACTATGTCTCATTGCCTGACTGTGATAGTTTTTGCATTACCTTCCTCTGGGTGAGAACTCTTCCATAAATGAGTGTTGCTCCTTCAGTCAGTTAAGTGCCATACGTGAAACATGCTTGGGCGATCATGTCTCGAAAGAGACATGACTGACTGAGCAGAAGATTATCCCGCAGTTGGTTGCCATTGCTTTCTGTGGTAGACTGGTTGCCAGCCAAGGCTATAGAACCCAATCTGTCTTGTTATTTAACCCATAACTGGAAGAAAGAGATGGATTAATACCTTTCCCAAGGGTATTTGTAAGTAAGTGAATGCAATGAATTCAACTGGAAATTGAACTTGGCTCCCCAATTTCTCGTTCTGAGCCAATATCCACTGTACCACGACGCACATCCGCTTACTGAATTCCATTCTGTCTGAAGACAGAAACACGATTCAGAGATAAAATGTAGATTGTCCACCCGAAGGCAGATACTACATTTGACCCCATCCTGATAACCAGAGAGTTGAAAAAAAAAGAAAAAAATGCCTAACTTAGTAGCACTGGCTGTTCAGTCATTGGATGCCAAATGATTTCTCATAAGAAAATGGTTAATATTATCATTACAATTAGAGACGAGGAGAAAAGATACTACATTTTGATTCCAGCCTAATGGTCAGGAAGTAAAGTGTAACTCTATTAACCTTGACTGCATGGTCAGTGAATGTTTCCTTATGAGGAAACAGCTAATATTACCATTACAAGTGTACCACTGCTGTGAAAAATGATCTGAAAATATTTGAGATCATTATTAGCTGTTTCTTTACAGGTTATCTCCTCCTAAGCGTGACAGGAGGAAATACACACACACACACACACACACACACACACATACACACACACACACACACACATACTAGTCTTTCTTATAATAGAGAGAATTTTTCACTAATTGATGAGATAATTATTGCAAAAAAAAAAAAAATAAATACACACGCGCACACACACACACACACACTGGTCTTTATTATGACTAGCAGTATAGCCTGGTGTTGCTCGGGTGTAATGTAAGCTTTTATATATATATATATATATATTCGATTTTCTGTGCTATTGTAAGAACTGCAACCTTGAAACTTCTGAATATCGTTTATGTCTTTGTCTATGAGTGTATCAAATTTGATTAAAATTGGACCACTTCTTCTATAACCCGATTTTTTTCGATTATCGATTTTCATTATTTATCGGGGGTACCTCAACACAAACCCTAGCTAAGAACACTCGCAGATGCTTATAATACAAATGTGTAAATTTTCAAGAAAATTGGTTCAGCCATTTCGGAGTCTATAGGTGACGGATACACACACACACACACACACACACACACACACACACACACAAAGTTCCATTTATAAATAAGTTTAGATAAAGAGGATTTGAAAGATAAGCTTGTGAACCATTTCTCTTCATTAATGTTTCATGAATTTAAGGAAATCATGTTCAAGATTAAGCAGGTAAACAATATTTTCCATAAAGAATAGTAAAAAGTCAAGAGTCATTGGTTTACAAGGACATAGCCTTAGCCAATTTCTAATTGCTTGGTATCTAGAACTGAACAAATTGTTCTTTGAATCAAACTCGTAGCAAAAATGATTAGGACAAGGCAAAGAACTGAAACCCCAAAATTAAACTTGTTTATTTTGTCATCTTTTCAGCAATTATTCCACTCACATTTTAACCTTGATCTTCAACTTTATTGGACACACAATTATCTTTGCATTTCTTGATTTAACTCTGCTGCCATAATTTCATCGCTATTAAAAGTCGTAACTGCATCCAAATTGCCAGGCTAAATTGACCAATCATTAAGTTTATTGACATGCTTCCAACCAGCAATGCCATCTGATTATTTAAAATTCTAGCTGTGTTTACATTGTCACTGGCTTTCCCACTTGTACTCAGTGCCATCCCAGAAATGTATCCAACAGTATTTTTCTTTGTATTTATTTCTGAGATGAGTAATTTTCAATAATCTTGGAATTATTTAAAACTTTTGTTCTTCTCTAGATGATGACCAGAGGGTACTTGGTTGGAACGCTATTATAACACCTATATTAACCAAAATGACAACAAAAGTTCAAAATAATTTCAAGATCATTGAAAATTACTCATCTCAGAAATAAATACAAATTATGACAAGTGGCATGAACTCACCAACATTATCCAGTAGTCAAAATCCATCTGACACCAAATATAAAAGGCTCCAAAAATATACCACTAAAGTCCTTTGGGATGGTGGCTTAGTGGATATAGTAGTTGGTTATACATGTGTTAGTATCATCTAGTGGTCATGAGTTCGATCCTTGGACTTGGTAGTGGTGAACCAAATTCCAACATGAAAGAATTGATTTTACAGGATATTTTGCAATAATCAATGAGATAATGTACATCAGCCAATTTATGGACACCTGATGATGACCAGAGGGTACTTGGTTGAAATGTTGTCTGTTATGACACCTTTATTAACCAAGATGAGAACAAAAGTTGAAAATAATTCCAAGTGTCTTTTTCTTAATACATGCTAAGTTTTTTTCCCTGAACTTGGTTCAGAACATGGCTCCTCATAGCTTCCTGTGTTTTGTGCCTTTAAGTAATCTTTTGACATTTTACCATCCCTCTCTGTCCATATTCTGCCATCCATTTATGCAAACTTAAGTTCATTGCCTACTATTTTCATCTGCTCATCTTGGTTTCAGTATATATTGTGTGTGTTAAATTCTCTCAGCCTTCTCTCCCCATTATGAATCCCAGAGATTTCATCTTTTGCTTTCTGATTGTAAATATGTTTCCTTGTTTTTAGCTCACAGGTTTCTGTCCATAGTATTTTTAAAAGAATTTATTCCTCATAACTTTTGTCCAAATATCACTATTTCTCTTTGATAATTCTTCATTACGTTGCACTTAATCAAATTGGACTACTTATCATTTTACTATTTTTCATTTAATACAAGGCAGAAGAGCCACTTGAAGATTTTACTGAATAAGGTTGTTGTACAGGCCTATAGGGAGGAAGCAAAAGATAATAATAAATAATTGACCCCAATCTGAATAGACATTCAATGCAAGTAGTATCATTTATAGTAGAATCATTCATCAGGTGAAGATAATGATATTGTGCTGATTATTCATTCTAATTTGAAATACAATTTGATTCCAATTTAACATAGGGATCATAATAAATTTAAGCGATTGATAAAATTCTGCCATTCTTGTCCCATTACCTTGCCAGGTGCGTGCCATTCTTGTCCCATTACCTTGCCAGGTGCGTGCCATTCTTGTCCCATTACCTTGCCAGGTGCGTGCCATTCTTGTCCCATTACCTTGCCAGGTGCGTGCCATTCTTGTCCCATTACCTTGCCAGGTGCGTGCCATTCTTGTCCCATTACCTTGCCAGGTGCGTGCCATTCTTGTCCCATTACCTTGCCAGGTGCGTGCCATTCTTGTCCCATTACCTTGCCAGGTGCGTGCCATTCTTGTCCCATTACCTTGCCAGGTGCGTGCCATTCTTGTCCCATTACCTTGCCAGGTGCGTGCCATTCTTGTCCCATTACCTTGCCAGGTGCGTGCCATTCTTGTCCCATTACCTTGCCAGGTGCGTGCCATTCTTGTCCCATTACCTTGCCAGGTGCGTGCCATTCTTGTCCCATTACCTTGCCAGGTGCGTGCCATTCTTGTCCCATTACCTTGCCAGGTGCGTGCCATTCTTGTCCCATTACCTTGCCATGTGCGTGCCATTCTTGTCCCATTACCTTGCCAGGTGCGTGCCATTCTTGTCCCATTACCTTGCCATGTGCGTGCCATTCTTGTCCCATTACCTTGCCATGTGCGTGCCATTCTTGTCCCATTACCTTGCCATGTGCGTGCCATTCTTGTCCCATTACCTTGCCATGTGCGTGCCATTCTTGTCCCATTACCTTGCCATGTGCGTGCCATTCTTGTCCCATTACCTTGCCATGTGCGTGCCATTCTTGTCCCATTACCTTGCCAGGTGCGTGCCATTCTTGTCCCATTACCATTCTTTCTAATTGGAAAGGTATGAATCCAATTTTTCCCTTCAGCTATGGGCTAAATAGTAGGAATTGTTCTTGGAAAAATAAGTTAAAAAAATTGTAAATTAAATTTTCATTCACAAAAAATTTCTTACCATCAAAATTTTTTTTTCAGTTTTCAATAGTGTAGCACATCACTCAATAAGTCCTGGGCCTGAGATATAGATGGCACTACTAATAAAAAAAATCCATGTAATTTTTATAAAGTACTAATCTTCAAATGGCTCATGACAAGATTTGGGTCCAATCAGATTATTAGTTTACAAATTACTGTTATTTAAGTCAAGCTAATGTTGCAAATTTTCAAAACAATGGAAAAAAAATCTGAATTTCGTGTGTTGATAAAACATTGCTTTCTGATGGAGAAAAATACTGTTCAAGAAAAGCAATGGCTTAAGTGTTATTCAGACTCTGCTCTGTCAAAAAAACAGTTAAGAGTTGGTATGCTGGCTTTAAATGTGGTCATACAGACACAGATGATACTGAACACTCAGTTCACCCAAAATTTGCAGTTGTACTGGAAAACATAAAAAATAAAAAAATCCACAAACTTGTTTTGGATGATTGTAAATTGAAATTATGTGAGATAGCAGGGGAGTTCAACATATTAGAAGGCAGTGTATTTACCATTTTTTATGAACATTTGTCAATAAGGAAGCTGTGTTTATAGTGGGTGCCGAATTTGCTCACAGTTGATCAAAATCAATGTGTTAAAGATTCAGAGCATTGTTTGCAACTGTTTCGATGCAGTAAGAAGTTTTTGCATAAATATGAGACAATGGATGAAACATAAATCCACCACTCCGCTCCAGCACTCAGCTGAGTGGATAGCAGCAAGTAAAAGCTGTCCAAAGTGACCAAAGACATAAATGTCAGCAGGTAAAATTTTGGCCCCTGTATTTTGGGATGCGCAAATGTTCATCGATTACCTTGAGAAAAAAGCCATCAATAGTGTTATTGGTTCATTTGAAGGTAGAAATTGCCAAAAAAGGCCACAAATGAAGAAGAAAAAGGGATCTTTCACTAAGACAATGTACTGTGTCACAAGATGATTGTGACAATAACAAAACTACAAGATTAACACTTCTAATTGCTTCCACATCTACCCTATTCTCCAGATCTGACCTCCAGCAACTACTGGCTGCTTGCAGACCTCAAAAGAATGCTCCAAGGAAAGAGATTTGGCTCCAATGAAGAAGTGATATCGGAAACTGAGGCATATTTTGAGGCCAAAGACAAATCATTCTACAAAAAAGGCATTGAATTGTTAGAGAAACGTTGGAATCAGTGTATCACCCTAGAAGGAGACTATGTTGATAAATAGTCGAATTTTGCCTAAAAGTTATTTTATTAGTTAGGTCTGGTATCTATTGAGTGATTTGTTACAAACGGTTGATAAACTGTAAAAAAATTAAAATCAATCATTGTCATTTGGCAATGTCTGTCATATTATTTTCAATATTTTTAATGTGCACACACTTTTCTTAGATTCTTAATGAAGCCTTTCAACCTTCATGGCATTTAAATCATCCGAAACTATGATTGATGAAGAAAACTTTTCCAATGTGGAGGAGATGACTTTGAAAGACATTTAGATCTGTAGTATTCAATCCCATAACTGATCAGTTGAAAAGCCAGCATGAAATTTGACAAAGCATTATGAGCATTGTAACATCAGTATTATTCTGAAAGAATAATGTCACTAATTAATAATGTCACCAATTATGGCATTCAGTTGTTTGCAAATACCTTTGCTTCAGGAACTTTCAGCTGACATGCTTGTTATTGTACCTCACCCAACTAGTGCATCTTTGTGGTGTAAAATTTAAAAACATTGTTTGCAATGTTTTAGGAACACCAGTGGTTGATATTGAGCGCAAAACAATGATTTTAATTATTTTCATTTGTTTATCACAAACCACGTCTTCTGTTCCATGCCAAGGTTGGATCCAGAACTTGCTTCTTTGATAGCAAGCATGACTTTTAATATAGACAAACAACCAGAAATAATTAGTTTTGTTGTCACTTGACCCAAAATGCATTCTCTCATTTATTTGTTCTTTCCTTCTTGAGCCAAGTAGGTGCTGCTTACTTTAAAAAATAAAACCCCATCCACTGGCTATATAACAGGAAGACTCAATCTTGAGATAAAATCTCACTTTTCTTTTCTCAACCATAGTGTCACAGAATGACTTGCAAAATTTATTATTTATTTTTAGTTAAAAATTATTTGATTTTGGCCTGTCCAGTTTTTTAGATGTGTGTCCAAATTGTTAATGTGATTTCAAATCAATGTTCTTTGTATCAGCATCATTGGACAGCATAACAATTTGCAATTCTAAGATTCCTCTTAATGATAATACTTTTGGTAATATTAGCAGTTTCTTTATAAGGAAACATTTTGCATTCATTGGCCAAGCATCCAGTGCTATCTCAGTTGAAATTTATTAAATCTATCTTTTAAAACAACTTTCTAGGAAAATGTTTCTCAAGTTCAGTCGCTGTTATTGTTCTTTCCAGTATTGATGGGGGTTTCCTTCCAAACCTTTTGTTTGAAGTTGCATGGAATGTCAACATCTTGATTATGTTTCATTTCTCTACAAGTTACATGGGATGTTCTTTTTAGTTGTTGCCACTCGAGTCTTCAAGTGATGTGGATTTCTTTGTTTATGATTGTGTAGTACTAGTTCACAATGTTCAAAGGATGGTCTTTACCAAGATCCACAGGCTTCACTTGCCCAAAGCCATTTTTTAATCATTGATTTTAGAAAATGGTTGTTTAGAGCTGACAGTTTAGATATTTCTGGACAGGTTTAGTGGCTTGCGTAGCATTCATAAGAAAAGTTTTGGTCCGACATTTTTTTTTTAAGAACTTGACTTGTATTTTCAGGTTGATGTTTTGGTTTTGTATTAATTTGCAGTGTCAGGTAAAACTACTATGGAGATAGCCAGTTAAGTGCCATATGTAATACAGGGTTTGGGTGCTCATGTCTTGAAAGAGACATGACTGACTGGGCAGAAGATTATCTCGCAGTATGTTGCCATTGTCTACGGCTATATCATGTTGAATGCACCGGTTCCCATCCAATCACCAAAGTTAAGCCACATTGAGCCTGGTCAGTACTTAAATAGGTGACCATTTGGGAATACCAGGTGCTGTAAACGTAAGGACCAAAAATGGTCCACCAGTCCTCCAGGTTTGGGGGTTGGGTGCAGGGCTAACAACCCTGCCTCGTAAAAAACAGTTTGTTACAGAAACAGCAACAGAAAGTTGCTACCCTATGCACCAATGATGTTGCCATTGCTTTCTGTGGTAGATTGGTTGCCAGCCAAGGCTATAGAACCTAGTCTGTCCTATTATTTAACCCATAACTGGAGGGAAGAGATGGATTAATACCTTTCCCAAGGGTAGTTGTGCATAAGTGAATGCAAGGAATTCAACTGGAATTTGAACTTGGCTTTCTAAGTTGCTATCCACTGCACTACAATGCTCAAGGAGATAATAACATGAGAATCTAATGACTTGAAATTGTTTATTTCAGACTTTCTTTTATCAGTCTGAATTGTTAGCATGGTTACAAGGCAACCTTCTTTATATTGGCATTAGTGTACAGTATAATAATAGCTTTACAATTTTTGATCTCCTCTGAAGGATAATGCGAGAATCTAATGACTTGAAATTGTTTATTTCAGACTTTCTTTTCACACCAATTTGGACATTATCGTTATCAAAATTCCACACTAGTTAACCTTTCTTCACAGACATAAAATTAATTAAAAAAGGAATATTCCTATGCTTCATAACATCTGCTGTAATATTAGCACTTAAAATCCCAATTTAATATGGAAGAACCAAATGCTTCAATGATGAAGATGCTTATCATCTCTGTAGGTTAAAGAAAAGATGAGGACATCTCAGTAATATGTGAATATTGGAAATCACTCAGTTACCAAGTAAGTCTACAACAACTGATGTTGAATTATCAATATTAAATATTTTACAATCTTTCTATTCATTTATCAATACCTGTAATTCATTATTTTCTAATACTAGCAGTATAGCCTGGCGTTGCTCAGGTGTAATGAAAGTTTTAAAACTAATCCATGATCCTGGAGCTCAGACTCAGCCTAAAGAATATTTGTGTGAAGTTTGGTGAGAATCGGATAAAAATTTTGGATTTGTATAAAGGACATACAGACAGATAAACAGACACACAAACATCTTGCCTTTTATATATATATATATATATATATATATATTATTGATTTTCTGCACTATTGTAAGAACTGCAACCTTGAAACATCTGAATATCGTTTCTTATATCTTTGTCAATGAGTGTATCAAATTTGATTAAAATTGGACCACTCCTTCTATAACCTGATTTTTTCGATTATCAATTTTCGATATTTATCGGGGGTACTTCAACACAAAACCTAGCTAAGAATGCTCACAGACACTTATAGTACAACTGTGTAAATTTTCAAGAAAATCGGCTCAGCCGTTTCGGAGTCTATAGGTAACAGGGGCACACACACACACACACACACACACACACACACACAAAGTTCCATTTATAATTTTAGATTCTGCTAAAAGAGAAAACATTTAAAACTATCATCTGTCTACTATTTTTGTTATCCATGCACACACTGACAGGTCAAACATAAATGTAATTCACAAATAATAGATATCAATATTTTACCATCTTGTTCAAGTGGATGAAGTTTCCTATCACCCCCAATTTTGGGTAGTTGTTCCCAATTAATACCTAATATGAGTACCATAACATGAAGCTTGGATGTGCAGGCGGTATAATGGCTCAGAAATGTTAATTAGAGAGTAGAGTTCCAATTTCAGTTGGGTTTGTTATATTCACTTACGTGCAAATACCTTTGGGGGGAAAAATATTAATCCAATTCATCTTCCTCCAGGCTATGGGTTAAGTAGTAAGACTTGAATCACTAAATCATTATGAAAAAAAACAAAATGTAAAAATATTTTCTGGCTTTAAATAAAATGTAAAGGGTTAATAAGCTGTAAGAAATGAATGAATCAGTCAAAACCTATTGAACACTACTTGCTGTAGTGTATGTTCAAACATGTTGCTGATAATTATTGTGTATGTAATGTGATAACTCCAGATTCATCCTCGCCATGAAAAACCAATTCTCTCACTGGTACCCACTATATATGAATTTCTTCGAGCCACATGATTAGCAACTAGGTCCCACCCTTTTACTGTGAAACCAATAAATTGTAAGCACAAATTCTACTCCAGCAGCTTCTTTTAGTGCATTTCACGCCAACGGAATTCCCTTCCGCATGCATGCTTTCCCGACAGCTATAATCTCCAAGAATTTAAATGTAAAGTCAATAGTCATCTCATGTCTCACTAACTTAATCCTCTCTCTCATGCTTTTTTTCTCTGTCCACCCTACTCTCATCAGTATTCTCTTCCTTCTCCTACTCTCTTCCTGACACCCACTGCAACCTCTCACTCTTTCTTATAACATTCCTTCTATGTAACCCCCTGCACAACAGTGGCTGTAAAATGCCTTGCTTGGAGCGTCTCGATTATAAAGAAAAAAAATTATTTGGTGCAGTTAATCTATTGGTAGTAGTGACACTGGTATACTAATTTCTTAAAGCTAATAGTGGCATTTCTTTTACAGAACTTCAATCAAAATTGAAATACTTACGTTTGAAATCATTTATACAGTTACTAATGTTAGTATTTTCTTAAAAAGTTTACAAAAAATTAAACTGCCATCTGGTAAAAATTCTTTCCAGCAATACACAGCCCAAATTATTTACACTTATTTCTAGTAGTGTTTTTGAGATTTTTTCTTATTAAAGTCAACCCCGTACAAGGCTTGAGTCACTCAAGGTAGCTGACACCCATGCAGCACTCTCAATGATGAAATGGCCCATGGCCTGAAATGGTCAATTTAAGTAAAGACTAGTAGCATTCAGGGCATAATATTCGAGTTACTCGAATAATATTCGGACTGATTACTTTGGCGATTATTGTGATCTAAACCCTCCTCTTTGTGTTGTAAGTTCTGTCTTGTCTGTCATTGTAACTATTGTACTGTTCTGTGTATATTCGTTTAGCAGTGGATATTGTGTTGAATAATACTGCAGCAAAGTTTCTCTGTGTATAGTATCCACCTTGGCGATATGATAGTTTTTAACCATTTCACGCCAAGTAGGGTAATGAAAGTCACTACGATGCAAGGGTCTACTGAGAAGAGAAGAAAAAGAAGACAGTAAATGAACTGGGTTTTTTAGGGAGATAGAATTTGACAATTGACATTGCATTTAAATTTTTGAAAATCGTAGTTGATAAGAAAGCTGGAAGAGTTCCATGAGTGAAAATGCAGGAGAAACTCTTAGCACTAAACTTAGGGTTACAACTTGCTGCATGAAATTATGAGACTTGGCTGCCAATCTAATACTGTGCATAAATTGAGTTGAGGCACCAAGGAAGAAAGCTCATCAGAACAGTTAGCATTAAAATATACTAGCAGTATAGCCCAGCGTTGCTCGGGTGTAATGAAAGCTTTAAAACTAATCTGTGGTCCTGGAGCTCAGACTCTTTGGACGTTGGCACAAAAGACTAAAAAGCAATAGTTGTTTCCAGTTAAAGCGAAACCGTAGACTGAAAGAAAAATGAATGGATATAAGTCAAATTTTGATTTCCTGGTATCGATATCAAATAAGTTTTTTTCATTGTAAACTGAATTTTGAAGGTTAAATAAGTCCTCTGAGTAAATGATACTAAGAACTACGATTATACCTACTTAGAGCCAAACCCGAAGCAAAAACTAAAATAAAAGGGCTGAAAAAAATACAGACATACAGGCAAATAAACAGACACACACACACAAACATCTTGCCTTTTTATATATATATATATACACACACACACACACATTATCGATTTTATGCATTATTGTAAGAACTGCAACCTTGAAACATCTGAATATCATTTCTTATGTCTTTGTTTATGAATGTATCAAATTTGATTAAAATCGGACCACTCCTTCTATAACCAGATTTTTTCGATTATCAATTTTTGATATTTATTAGAGGTACCTTGACACAAAACCTAGCTAAGAACACTCACATATGCTTATAGTACAACTTTGTAAATTTTCAAGAAAATCGGTTCAGCCGTTTCGGAGTCTATAGGTAACAGAGGCACACAGACACATGCACACAGACAGTTCCATTTATAAATAAGTTTAGATATGAAAAGGGCACAGGAAAACTATTTTATGGCAATAGAAAAGTGACTGAAATTGAGATGTCTGGGTTGATCATGTTGCAGGTTCTTTGGATTTTGTCAAGCATCTATCACCTTTACTTACCTAAAATACATAGATGACATCCTCTTGTTTTGCCCTCATGATACTAACTCATCAAATTCACACATGAATTTGAAACAACAACTTTCTACCTTTCTTCGGCATCTTATTAATTTGCAATGATGATAAATTAGATTCTAAAGTTTACCGAAAAACCACAAATAAAAATGACCTAATCAATTTCTATTCTGACCCTAACCAGAAAATAAAATCTGGAGTAATCAAAGGGTTTTACCTTAAAGTCCCAAGGATATGTAGCTTGGGATATCTAAATGAAGCCAACAAATATATTGAGGAAACATTCAAACTTCTTTATTACCCAAGCCATTTGATCCTCATGGCTAAAAAAATGAGCTTAAAATATCTGCAAAGCCCCCACCTTTAAAAAAAAAAAAATGGATACTTCTAATAAAAATTACAAATTTCATAATCCTGTCTTTTAATAGCCTTTCAAATAAACTTGCAAATTAGCCATTCCTAACACTAAGATCTTAACCAACACTCTCAAGACTGTGATATAATCTGTAAGAAAAATAAACCAAACACCATACGATGCCGGGATTTATCGAATATAATATCTACAGTGCAAAAACGTATGTAGAGAGACATGATGTGATCTAAAACCCTGCATCTATGAATGTAAATGATTCTTGTGTTTAGTCGGATGTTCTCTCTCGTTTTATGTCAAAATGATGTGGGGCATAACTTTGATTTCACTAATGCCAGCCTAATTAAAAAAGAACATAACTCTTTAAGGAAAAAATATTTTGGAAACAATAATAGGATTACTACCAACTATAAACACATTCATAAAACATTACATTACCATCTTTCTACAGATCCATTCTTCATTCTTTGACTGCAGTCATGTTTAATTCTTTCTCTGTTCCTCAATATTTCTTGGGTGCATCAGAAACAAGCTTTATTAGATACTAGCAGTATAGCCTGGCATTGCTCAGGTGTAATGAAAGCTTTAAAACTAATCCATGGTCCTGGAGCTCAAATTCTTTGGACATTGACACGAAAGACTAAAAAGTTTCCAGTTAAAGTGAAACTGTAGACTGAAAGAAAAATGAATGGATGTAAGTCAAATTTTGATTTCCTGGTATTGATTTATATATATATATATATATATATATATATATATATATTATCAATTTTCTGCACTATTGTAAGAACTGCATCCTTGAAACTTCTGAATATCTTTTCTTATGTCTTTGTCTATGAGTGTATCAAATTTGATTAAAATTGGACCACTCCTTCTATAACCTGATTTTTTCGATTATCAATTTTCGATATTTATCGGGGGTACTTCAACACAAAACCTAGCTAAGAACGCTCACAGACACTTATAGTACAACTGTGTAAATTTTCAAGAAAATCGATTCAGCTGTTTCAGAGTCTATAGGTAATGGATACACACATACACATACACTGACAAAGTTCCATTTATAAATAAGTTTAGATTTTGACATTTTATTTTGTCAAAATTGTTTCTGTAAAATATCAAAACAAAGTAGACATGTCAAACCTGATTAATTAACTGCTATGGTGTGCGACTTTTGGTGTGCCTCACTGTGTGTGTGTATGTATGTATATATATATATATATATTTGTTTTGGAGAGAAAAGAGTCATTGTTGATTGTATATAATGTAAGATCTGCTTTCTAGATTTCACCTGGCAGTGTCTTGAATTAAAATGAGTTACCTGTCAAAGAGAATCCAGGTGTGTTCAGAAGAGATATCTCTTCTCCAAGTTAAAATTAGAAAATATTTAGGCTCAAATGTATATGAACGGACTTGTTTTGGTTTATTTATTATTTATTTATTTTTTTTGTTGTTAAATTCCTTTTGGAAAATTCCTGGTAAAATATAGTATATATTACAGAAGTGCTATAAGTTGCAAAATCATTTAATGCTTCTGCTGTACTGGATATATTTGTACATCTTTACAAAACTTGTATTGCCTGTTGTCAACATATGTTTTTATGCCACCTTAATATAAATATCATCTTAGTGGCTTTATTGACTTGCTCTGAGTGAAATGATTTAAAAAGAAAGAAAAAAATACTAAGGGAAATGGATAATTTCTAGCACTGCTCACATGTGTGAGAATCTGTATTAATGCTTGTGTCATTACTGTGTTTCTCTCTTTGGCCTCCTGCATATTGGCCCTGCCAACGTGTATCAGTGAGCTCTTCTCTTTGGACCCCCTGTGTATCAGTGCGCTCTTCTCTTTGGCATCCCCCTCCCATGTACCAGTGCACTCTTCTCTTTGCTCTCCTCTTGCATATTCGCGCTCTCTTCTCTTTGCCTTCCCCGCATATCGGCGCGCTCTCATTTTTGCTCCCCCCTGGCGTATTTGTGTGTTCTTCTCTTCCCCACCCCTACATATCAGCTCGCTGTTCTCTTTGGTCCCTCTGCATATTGGTGTGGCATATTTTACATTTTGTGGCATGTGTGCTTTTCCCAACTTTATTTGCATTCTTTTCAGCCCTCTTTCCTCCAAGTTCAGTTTGGTATGTACATGCTCTGGCCCCTCTGACACTGGATCATTTTGATATTCATATACTATGCAGTAAGTGTGATGCAATATCTACATGCAAACACACACACTGCATTTCATATACGTGGAATAAAAAAAGAAAACTTAAAAATTTGTTTTTAAGCAACAATGCCTGTGGCAAGAATAAATCTGATGTTAATCCTTCCTTAAAGTTTGTTTAAAAATAACTAAAAATATAAGTTTAAATCTCTCATCTTATTGATTAACTGCAAGAAAACATCAATAAATGAAGGGGACAAAATACAATAAATTTAAATTCTGAGTTTAAAAAGATAAAATGCATCCAATCAGCATATTTTTAAACAAAACAAAAAAAAAAATAAAGATTGAAAAATAGGTATAGATGTTTTGTAAATCTTTATTGACAAAAGTTAATCATAAAAAGTTTTAAAAAAACAGGTTATCTAACCTGTTGCTAGATAAAAACATTTTTGTTTTTTTTTTCTTTGGTTACAATATAAGTGTAAATGAAGAAAATTAATTGTACATTTTTAAATAACTTCAGTTTTTCTTTAGTTTTCTACATCTACCTAGAGAGATTTATACCACACTTTGTTTAGCACAAGGCCATAAAAAATTAGTTCTCAATGAGTTACAACAACCCCCAGAACTTATCCTGTCAATTGGCTTAATGGTTATTTTTTCAGACTGAAATTCTTGGAGGTTTAGGTCTATTAATAATTGATGTGTGTTGTGGTGCAGTAGATATTATCTCTGAACAAGATATTGGAGAGCCAAGTTCAAATTCTAATTGAATTCGTTGCATTCACTTACATGCAAATACTCTTGGGAAATCCATTACTTTTTTTTTCCAACCATGGCTTAAATAGCAGGACATATTTGGTTTTGTAGCCTTGGTTTGGCATCTAGTCTACTACAGAAAATAACAGCAACCTACTGTGGAAAAATCTTCTGCTTAATCATTCATGTCCCTTATGAGACATGATCGCCGAAGTGTGTATCATGAATGGCTCTTAACTGACTGTAAATGAAAAAATTAAGATAAAATGCAAATTCAAGAAGAGGAAATCACAATGTTAATGTCATTTAGCATTAATTGGTAAAATACCCTAAACCTTAAGTAATATCTTTTGGTGTTTAGCCTGTTTATGGTGGTATGTTCATCTGAGCAATTTGGTCAACTTAAAAAGGAAAACATTGAACATTTTGACAGGCTTCTTTTCTTTTCAAAAAGTTGCAAGAAGAAATAGTTGTGAGACCAGCATCTTCTTCCTCTAAAAATAAAATCATAAAAAAAATTGTTTTATGAATAAAAAAATTAATCTAAAACTAATAAAAAAACATTAATTGTCTCGAGGGGAAAATTGAAAAGTATTTTGAGAAAAATTCTCTTTTATAGACATTTTGGAAAGCTAAAATATGAAAATGTAATCTGCAGAATTTTTTTTTCTATAAAAGTGATTCCAATGGAACACATATTTTACCATTTTTGTGATTAACCCATTTTGCATCTTTGTTTATGTTCTTTGTTTAAAGTGCCTTTTGTTTTCTGGTTCAGAAGAATTCCAAATGTTGTTTGATTCATTTTATTAAGACTGCATTAGAAAGAAGTTAGTGACATCAGAAATTGTTTTTGTATTTGAGAAAATGGCATTTTTCCCATGCCATAACATTATTTTTACAAAAGCATACCAACCTGAATCTTGCTTTTGTATTGCTTGCATAAATATAAACTGTCAAGGATGATAATGATTGTCACTGCTTTGTCATGTTTCTTTCTGGGTAGGCACATTAAAATAGTAAAAGATGCCTTCCAAAAGCTAAACGAATTATTAATAAGAAACCTTTGTTAGAAAAAAGTTAATTGTTTAACTGTTATGTCATATCAATCATCCTATATAATGCTGGTTAATTTCCTCACAGATAAAGTAGAAATAGATTAACAGAATCTTAACCATTTGTAGCAACATTTGGTACTTGTTGACTGAGTGACCAGTTCTACTTTTCAATGAAATTTATAAAATCTTTCTATTAAATCAGTTTTTCAGGAAAATAAGTTTCTCTATTTCATTGTTCTTGCTTTTCCAGTATTTTATCGTAAGAAATTTAAGTAAGAATGTGTTTTGATGTAAGAAATACTATATGTTTGGATCAGTAAGAAATACTATGGTATGTTTGGGTCAGTAATTGTGGCTAGCTAAATTTAATTATAAAACAGATGAGGGCTGGGCTTCTTCAACCCTTTTTTGCATTTTACAAAATAAATATTACTTTCCACGAATGTTACTTAGATTTTATGAATTTAAGTGCAGTACTTGTTTGGCAGTTAGGTCTCATCATTTTACAGTTTACACGGCTAGATGTAACCATGAGTTTCATACAAAGTTTCTTTCTCACACTTCTCATTTGTGCAACACACTTCCAGCATCTTACTTTCCAGTCAACTTTGATCTTGAAAAAATTAAATGTTATCTTCTGTTTTAATACCTGTTTTTTTCTCATATTATTTCACGCTCAGTAACCCCCCTTGCATCTTAGTGACTTTCTTGCCTTACTATGGGTAAAAGGATTAAAAAGGAAGTGTTTACTTGTAGGTAAATGGTTAATATTGCCATTGCCATTTACAGAGCATTAAGTTCTTCTAAAGAAACAATTCTCTTCTAACGTCTATCAGGCTTTCAGATCATGTTAAAACACTGATTCCTATATGATCATGGAAGTTAAGCAATGTTCAACCTGGTCAGTATCTAGATTGGGGACAACTTGGGAATACCAGTTGATATAAGTTTGGATGTATGATTATTGTAAAAGATAAGGGCTCAAAATTGATAATCAGAGAGTCAAGTTTTAATTCTCTTTGGGTTTGTTATATTCACTTGTGTAAGTACCCTTGAGAAAAGTGTAAATCTACCTCTTCTCTTCCCAGCTATGGGTTAATTAGTAAGACATATCACTAAACCATTATTATTTCTCTACAAAAGGTTCTTACAATAAATATATATATATATATATATATATATATATATATATATATATATATATTCTAGCTTTAAATAAGTTATAAAGAGTTGATAAGCTGTAGAAAACAGGTGCAAGGTTTTTATAATTTGGTTATAATAACAAGTCTTACTTAGGCACCTGCCATGATGTCTGTAAGAAATACTTTGAAGATTGACTCGGAAAAGCACTTCTTTGTCAGTCTTGAAAAATTTAGTGTCCTGTTTGTTATCCAGTCTTGTTCTTTTTTGAGTTAGTAACTTATTGAACACCAATTAATTTTTCTTGCAAACATTAATTCTGCCGGTGACATGCCTAATACTGCATTGGGATTTGGCATTATCTGGTAAACTCCTGAGAATTTTTGTACTGCTTCTTGGCTCACTTTTTAATGACTTTTTTCAAAGTTCTCCTAAATGTACTCACAAGCCTTTCAGGATGTCTGTTTTACCTTGTGTGATATGGTGGAATAGTAAAATGGAGAACATTTAGCAAGAATCTTTGAATTCCTGAACAGTGAATTGTGTACCATTATATAAGACTATGATATTTTGCAAACAGTTCATGCAAAAAAAAAAAAAATTACTGTCACCAAAGAAGTTTTTTTTTTTTTTTTGCACTTGCAAATTGCAGGCCACTGAGTAAAGCTATTCAATACCACAAGATAATATGATCTGTGTATTGGACCTGCAAAAGCTATGTACAGTCTTGACTATAGAGTGTCTGTCTTTTGCCAAGGTTGTATTTTTGTGGTAGCTGATTGTGGTGCCAGAGCACAACCTTAGCAGGATTTGTTTTTTACTTTTTCAATATCTTGATCCATTTTAGTCTATTATACATAGGTTTGGATGTGTGTTGTGGTGCAGTGGATATTGGCTCATAATGAGAAATCTGGTATCCGAGTTCGAATTCCAGTTGAATTCCTTGCATTCACTTATGCCCAAATACCCTTGAGAAAGGTATTAATCCATCTCTTCACTCCAGTTATTTAGGATATGGGTTAAATAACAGGACAGATTGGGTTCTATAGCCTTGGCTAGCAACCGGTCTACAACAGAAAGTAATGGCAACCTACTGCTGGATAATCTTCTGCCCAGTTAGTCGTGTCTCTTTCGAGACATGATTGCCCAAGTTTGTATCACACATGGCACTTAACTGAACTGATACATAGATTCTCATAAGAGATTTCATCTTTGGGATTCCTGGTCATTTTTGGTTTTTGCTAATATGCTGAAAGTAACTCTTAAGTGAATAAGGCACTATGGGGAAAAAGAGCTTGATGCCATATTTTATGGCAGAGCATTAATACGATTATCTTTGTCTCTTTCCAGTATACAATATTCAGCCATTATCAATAGCTTTATGCTTTTGCATATAATTCTCAGGTGGTTGTCAATGGTTTTTGTGAAATGGACATATTATACTCAACTCCCTGAAGAATCGGCATTACTTAGAAAAGGAAAAAAATAATTTGGTATTTAAAGATATTTTTGTGTAATTTTCATAAATATATTTTTTAAATCAAATGTCAATTATGTTTTTAGCATAATTTGGATAACAATTTATTAAATTGCACCTTCTGTGTGTGTGTGTGTGTGTGTGTGTGTGTGTGTGTGTATGTCTATATATATATATATATATATATATATATATAAAGGTATGCTATATTTGTGGATAAAAGTGCTCGGTATCAGATGAGCCATACATAAACATAAAAGTGGATACTGGGGTGAACACAAGTCTGTTTCATGCTTGTGCCATGTCCATTTAGGATGTGGGTAGTCATGGCTCTCCACAATTTCCTGTTCTTTGTAGCTACTAATAAATTTTGTCTTTTTGCTATTTCTTGGAATCCTTGTTCTGTCAAAACTTTGCACAAGCTTGTTAGGTAAGTAATGTGCTGCCTATCTTCTGTTCCTCTTGCCATTCATGTGTCCTGCCAGTGTAAAAATGTCTGAGTTATCTTACTTCATTACGCATCCCAGAAATTTCAAGTCTCCTTTGGACGTTAAGTTTGTGTTTGCCTTATTTCCATTTTCTTCAAAACTTCATCATTGCTTACATATTTGATCAATGGTATTTTAAGGGCTTAGTTTTTGGAAAGCATCTTACTCTATTCTTTACTCCTAAAAGAAAAAAAAATACATAGCTTCAAATTTGATTAAATTTTTCAGTGCACATTGCCTTCCACAAGTGACAGTTTCTTGAAAAATTTTGCAATCATCAGGCAGCAAGAAAGAAACCCATCCAGAAGATATAAAATATATATTTCTCTTTCTCATACACACACACACACACACACACACACACACATATATATATACTCATCCATATATACCTGTTCTTTCACTTCCTTATCTATATATATATATATATATATATATATATATACACTCATACATATATAGCTGTTCTTTCACTTCTCTCTCTCTCTATATATATATATGTATATACACCTGTTCTTACACTTCTCTCTCTCTCTCTCTATATATATATATATATATATATACACACACACACACCTGTTCTTTCACTTCTATATATATATACTCATACATATATACCTGTTCTTTCACTTCCCTATATATATATATATATATATATAGATATGTTCTTTCGTTTCCTTATATAAACACACATATATTTTTATACATGCACACACACACATTCACCAATAAATAAAACTTTAATGTGTAATATTAGAAATACTTAAAGTGCCCATATCTATTTACATAAAAAAAGAAAAACACTTAATGTACGATAAAACTTGCTCTGTACATTTGTCCATGTATGTTTTCACATCTCACTCTTTCTTTCTCTGCATATTTAATTGTATGTCTCAAATACTTTTAATGCACATGCAAGTACATTAAAACTATTTCTGAAAACCACTCCACCTCTCTTCACCATATTTACGTCTTAAATGCACCATCTCCTCTCAAAGTTTCAAGTATAGCATTAAATAACAAAAAAAATTACTTTGCATAATTCAAAGTTGTCTTTTCAATAAAGGATGAATCTAACCTAATACTTATTTAGGTATACACAAACTTAATTTTTTTTCGTTTTTATTTGGGCATCTTCAGTGATCTGCTTTTGATGAATAATCATGAGTATGAGTTTGGGGTCCCTTTTGTTTTGCCTTTTATCTTTTGATGTTGTGACATTTTACAACATTGCTTTCATAATCAGTTGCTTTTAGATTAGGGTCAGTTTTTATCTTGAGCTAAGTAACCTTACTTTGAATTAGGGTACTTGTCTGAAAGCCTACATTTGGAACAGTACAAATATCGCTTGTTGGTTTTCATGTTGAGCTCTCAAGTTACTGATAATGATTTAATTTTTAGCTTAGTTTTTTATAATTTAAGTGAAAGTTGCTTAAGTTCACATATATATTTTAAATTTCTTTTTTTAATTCACTGTATAGTTTTTTTTATCATCATATCGCCCCAAGCAAGGCATTTTACTGCTACTGTTGTGCAGGGAGTTTACATAAGAGGAAAGTTATGAGAAAGAGTGACGGGTTATAGGGGGCGTCAGGAAGTTGGTAAGAGTAGGATGAGAATACTGATGAGAGTGGAGTAGAGTGGATAGAGCAAGGAGCATGAGAGGATACAAGTTAGTGAGATAGGAGATGACTATTGACTTTACATTTAAATTCTTGGAGATTGTAGCTGTCGGGGAAGTAAGTAAATGGAAGGGAATTCCACAGGCGGGAAGTGTGAGAAAAGCTGCTGGAGTAGAATTAGCATTTACATTTTATTGGTTTCACAGTAAAAGAGAGGGACCTAGTTGCTAATCTTGTTGCTCAAGTAAATTCATATATAGAGGGCACCATTGAGCTAAAAGGTTAACTAATTCTTGTGTAGAAAGTCTAACTCTGAATGGATGCTTATTCAGATCAGTTAAGAATCTTGAGCCCCTTCCCTGTGTTGAAGAGGGTTGTTAACTGGGGAGGTTAAGCTGAAATCTGCAAAGAAAACTGGCATTTAATTTAAAAGGAAAATTTCAGAATACATGTGACCTCACAAAAAAGTTTCTTTTCTCGCACTTCCCGACTGTAGAATTCCCTTCCACATGACTGCTTCCCCGACAGCTACAATCTCCAGGAGTTTAAATGTAAAGGTCAATAGACACCTCCTAACACAATAACTCGCTTCCATTCTTTCAAACACTCTTCCCATCCTCCCAACTACCTATCACCCCACTTCTGACATTTCCTATATCTAACCACTCTTTCTATTTACCTTCCCCTATGTAGCCCCAAGCGCAACAGTGGCAGTGGAATGCCTTGCTTGGGGTGAAACGATTAAAAAAAAAAAAAAAAACCATCATTTTCTTTTGGATTCCCAGCCACTCTAGATTTCATGGAAATGAAAGAGCTGATGTGGCTGCAAAAAAACTCCCTAAAACTCAATGGAAGTAATATAAAGATTCCATATACTGACTATAAACCCCTAATCAATGATTTTATTTTAATGAAATGGCAAAACACCTGGAACAATTGTTAAAACAACTATTTAAAATTAAATCCACCCTAAAGAAACAACTACCTGGACCCAGAAAATCATGCAAAGAAGTGGTTTTATCCCATATTTAGATAGAACACACACACACACACATAACTCACTCCTTCCTCCTAAAAAATGAAGATTCTTTTGAATGCATAGAATGCCAAGAACCTTATACTGTAAAACACTTCCTACTCGACTGCAGTCACTTCACATATATTCAGCAATCTCTTACAATGTTAACAACCTGAAAGAACTTTTTGAAAAAATAAACCTCAATACAATTCTTAAAAAAGTTAAACTATAAAAAAAAATATAACCCCAATTAAATATCTTACATCAAAAAAGAGATCTTTGACCCTTGCTAGGTGAAAAGTTTGAAAGCAACACAATTTTGAAAGCAATGGATGCTTTAAAAAAGTAAGACAATGCTGAAAGCAAAAAAAATATTTGAAAGCAATTCAACTTTATCCAAAAAAGCATTTGTTTGACCTTAAATGATCTCATAAAGATTTATAAGTCATTAAATATTAAACAAACAAACATAAAAGGAAAATTTGAATAAGAAATCGAAAGGACAATCCTTGTAAGGAGAAACATTGCATCTATTGAGAGATTAATATTCAGAAAACACTTGATTTATGGATATACTTCTTATACACTACTTATATTAATATACACTACTTACATTACTTAATCTTATCAAACAGTTGCATTGTAGATATAAGCATTAGTTAAATGTTTCTACTTACCTGGTAGCTGAGAGATTAGTCTCTGAGTTGAGCAGTAGAATTTTATATTCTCTACTTCAATGGTACAAGCAAAATTAGGAAAGAATAAGGTAATAAAAGAATTGTTAATGGTAGAATGGGAACGATCAATTGAATGAAGTGTTTGGCTTGAAATTCTGAAAATCTTAAGAAATTAGTCAGCTAATTGCTATATGTGATACATGCTTGGGTGATCATGTCTCTTTTGAGACATGACTGACTATAGAGAAGATTTTCCCCACAGTAGGTTGATATTACTTTCTGTGGTAACCAAGGCTATCTGTCTTGCTATTCAACCCATAGCTAGAGGGAGAAGAGATGGATTTATACCTATAGTATCCATTACACCACAAGAAATTAGACAAGGAATCAAAAGGCCAGAATATTGTAAATCTAACAATCAAGCCTATAATAGTATTTTTCATTTTTTTAAACTTCTCTGTCATTCTTGTTCAGATATTTACATGAGGTAGCACTCACTATATTAAAAATTACACTGGTAAATGGAGCAGAGTGAGTTTTTTATTTATATTTTGTGGCATTATAGCAGCATCACTTGCCAGAAGTAAGCTGTGTCAGGAATATTTTTTATATTCTTAAACAAGATTCACTTTATCTTCCTGATTTTGCTAAGTGTTCAATTGCTGATTCATGGTCAGCATAGCAATCATTAATAGGAAAAATTCTATTGGTGAACCTGGGTTCATATTCTGGCCTGGTCTGTTTACAATTGCACAAATACTTTTAGGAGAGGCATTAATCAATCTCTAACCATGGGCTCTCTAATCTTACAGTATTTACATTATTTGGACTAATGTCCTCATTTTTTATGGTAATTTGTGTATAGTCCCTCTTTTTAAAAGCTGGCCTGATAATCTAGGGGCCTTTTCATTTAGAGTTGTTACTTTAATTTTCTCTTTTTTCGTTTCTTCCATCTATAACACTGGTCAGCATGGTTTTTAGGGCCAAGAAACAAAATGTTTTTTTGCTAATTTGCTGGTCCAAAAAGTGACTTTAAATTTTCATGGTTAGATACCATTTTTGCTGTGCTGAAATTGCTCATTTTTGGAAAAAAGATCAACTTATGATCTTGGCTAATAGCAACATTAGTTAATAAAAGTCGTAGAAATCCAATTTTCAGGTAGCCTGAGCAATTTATGTCGATCACCTAAAATAAACTATTTTTATAAGAAAGTGCTTTTTTGAGTCAAAAATTTAAAAATAGAAGTACTGAATTTTTTAATTTATCACCAAAGTTCAAATTAACTGATAAACTTCATCAGTAATACACTAATATGAATATTAAGGTTCAAATTTATATAGCCATCTAGATAAATTTCCAGATAATTGTGGCAATGTATTTGATGAGCAAGGAGAACAATTCCACAGGATATCAAAACAATGGAAGAGCACTACCAGGGACAGTGGGATGAACAAATGACTGATTACTGCTTGAGTATCAAAAGGGACTTAAATAACATTGAACATGACAGACAATCAAGAAAGAGGAAATTTTTAACATAGTTCTTATGTTCACGAAAGTGTTATTTCTGCTGTTAGTTTATTAAATGATTTGATGAAAATACTTGTTGGTCTTGGTCTATTCCATCATGTTATTTTTAAAGACTTAGTTTGAATTCATTGAAAAAATAGTATTTCTCAATAAAGCAGACAAATATTTGTTTGTTTAAATGTGAATTTAGAGGTTTCTATAATTTTACTTTGAGAAACTTTGGCATAGGTCAATATCATATATACAAAAAACAAATGAAAAAAAATGCTTTCTTTTTCCAAAAATGAGGCATTTCTGTATAGCAAAAACAGTAGCTAAACAAGAAAAAGTGAGGTCATTTTTCAGATTCAGTGTCTTTTAAATTTGCTAATTATTTGATGTCTCAAAACCAGTTCAAATTTTTTTTTAAATTTTGTGACAAGTGTAATCTGTACATGATTTTTCTCTTTCAAGCAATCTTTGTGGAGGTCTTCTTGTCTCTTCTTTAATTTAAATTCATTTGAGAGCTCTACGTACTGGCTTGTTACCAATGATGAATTCAATAATTTATTTTCCTGAAAGGTTCCCTAGTTTTAAGACCACATAGCCTGTTCTTCCACTTGAGAACGTTTCTGATAGTGGATTACTAAAAAAAACTACACCTTTTAGAAGAAAATCAGCAAATATATTTATATAAACAAATGATAAAACTGATTCATTTTGGCTGAAGTTTTGTTTATTCTAGCAAAATGTCCTTTTCTTAGAATTGTTTTTTCTTTATTGTTTAACTTCATAAAAGGCAGTAAAGCTACTAAGACACAAAGGGTTATTGGGTATAAAAGAGTTAGGAACAGAAATATTAATAATGAGCAAGAAGAGAAAATAGTAATCAGGAGGACAGTAGATAGTGATTGACATTAGAAGATTAAAGTTGGTTGAAAAAAATGGAAACCAGAAGAGTTTCACAAGCAAGAAGTAAGAGAAAATAAGCTGTTAGCATAGAACATATGGTTACATCTAGCCAGCTCAACTTTAAATTGGGGCTTATGGCCATATCATGTTGAATACATTGGCTCTTGCTCGATCACCGAAGTTAAGCAACATTAAGCCTGGTCAGTACTTAGATGGGTGACCACTTGGGTATACCAGGTGCTGTAAGCGTTTAGTGATGGATGTGTGTGCTTTGGCCATATCACGTTGAATACACAGGTTCTTGCTTGATCACCAAAGTTAAGCAATGTTGAGCCTGGTCAGTACTTAGATGGGTAACCACTTGGGAATATCAGGTGCTGTAAGCGTTTAGTGATGGATGTGCGTGCTTATGGTCATATCACGTTGAATACACAGGTTCTTGCTCGATCACCAAAGTTAAGCAACATTGAACCTGGTCAATACTTAGATGGGTGGGTGACCGCTTGGGAATACCAGGTGCTGTAAGCGTTTAGTGATAGATGTGCGTTGTGGTGCAGTAGATATTGGCTCGGAAAGAGAAATCGGTGAGTCGAGTTCGAATTCCAGTTGAATACCCTGCATTCACTTAAGCACTGGTACCCTTGGGAAAGGTATTAATCCGTCCCTTCCCTCCAGTTATGGGTTAAATAACAAAGGTAGGACTTGGGGATCCTGTCCTTAAAAACAAAATCCCAATGAATCTTAATACTCAAAAAGAAAAAAAGTATTACTAGATACAAAAAATTATATAAAAAACAGCAATAAATTGTTGAAAGAAAAGGTATTACCAGCAATAAATAAATAAATAAAATTTAGTTGGCAATAAATGACCCACTTCAGGTTGATATGCCATAAAAAAAAAATTAAATTGATGAGACCCCATCACCAATCTTGTACTGAGCTTAAATTCAAAAAGTCTAGGTGCCATAGCAAAGAACTCATTCAAAAAATTACCATGAAAATATTTATAGAAAAGATGCAGAGAGGTAACCTTTTGGTCGTGTGTGAGTGACTGAAGCTGGGTTGCCAAATCAGGACTATTATATTGCTGATTCTTTTTTGGATTTTATCAAAGAGCTCAAGGTAAATAGCAAGGGCGCTAGACCATATGTAGAAGTAATATTTTATGCATGGGTGAATGGTAAACTTATGGATATGTATGAGAGATTCTGGAGAGAAAAATTCTCGCATGACACAGTGAACAGACTTTCTTAGAAGCTGCCATCACAAGGGATTTAATTTAGTCTTTCCAGTTTATGTCTGCTTACCCCCAACAACATGCAAATCTCATGGATAGGTCTTTCTAAAAACAACTTGTTCTCAATAACTTTTATAGATAGCATTTGATTTAAAGCAAAGAAGTAATTTATCACCCCCCCACCCACTTATTTAGTGAATGTAGTTAGGTGGGTAAAGAGTTCCATACATTTATACTAAATTAATCCTTGAGTTCATACTTGAATTTGTTTTCTTAAAAACTACATAATCCATCTAATTTCCCAAAATGGACTTTTTTATTTTTTTTAATTTTTTTTTTTAAATTAGTTCTTTATTACTATAATCATCAAATGCAACAAAATTTTGTCATCCCCCCCTCAATTTTATGCTGTAAGACTAAGCCTTCCTACATTTAAATCTCTTTACCAGCAGCTGTATAACCACTTTGGGGCTCTACTTGTATTGCCCAAGTGCATCACTTGTTATCTTGTCAGAATCTGATCAAGACATTTCAGCACCCCTTCTTGTATAATGTAGGTTTTATCACAATCTTTATCCCAAATCACAATTTCAATTGTTATCAAGTAAAGGTCAGACAATGAAATACTATCTTTGACATAAATTTTAAACATATAGGATATTTAAAGTAAAAACTTGTCATTTTTTCCCTGCACCCCACAGCCTCTCTCTCATCGATCTCTCTCTCTCTGATTCATCTCTCATCAATCTCTTTCATCACTCTCTCTCTTCTCTCTCTCATCGATCTCTATCTCTCATCACTCTCTCTCTTCTCTCTCTCATCGATCTCTGTCTCTCATCACTCTCTCTCTTCTCTCTCTCATCGATCTCTGTCTCTCATCACTCTCTCTCTTCTCCCTCTCATCGATCTCTGTCTCTCATCACTCTCTCTCTTCTCTCTCTCATCGATCTCTGTCTCTCATCTCTCTCTCTCTTCTCTCTCTCATCGATCTCTGTCTCTCATCACTCTCTCTCTTCTCTCTCTCATCGATCTCTGTCTCTCATCACTCTCTCTCTTTTCTCTCTCATCGATCTCTGTCTCTCATCACTCTCTCTCTTTTCTCTCTCATCGATCTCTGTCTCTCATCACTCTCTCTCTTCTCTCTCTCATCGATCTCAGTCTCTCATCACTCTCTCTTCTCTCATCGATCTCTGTCTCTCATCCACTCTCTCTCTTCTCTCATCGATCTCTGTCTCTCATCACTCTCTTCTCTCATCGATCTCTGTCTCTCATCCTCTCTTCTCTCATCGATCTCTGTCTCTCATCTACTCTCTTCTCTCATCGATCTCTGTCTCTCATCACTCTCTCTCTTCTCTCATCGATCTCTCTCATCACTCTCTCTCTCATCGATCTCTGTCTCTCCATCCTCTCTCTCATCGATCTCTGTCTCCTCATCACTCTCTCTCTCATCGATCTCTGTCTCTCATCACTCTCTCTCTCATCGATCTCTGTCTCTCATCACTCTCTCTCTCATCGATCTCTGTCTCTCATCCTCTCTCTCTCATCGATCTGTCTCTCATCACTCTCTCTCTCATCGATCTGTCTCTCATCACTCTCTCTCATCGATCTCTGTCTCTCATCACTCTCTCTCTTCTCTCTCTCATCGATCTCTGTCTCTCATCACTCTCTCTCTTCTCTCTCTCATCCGTCTCTGTCTCTCATCACTCTCTCTCTTCTCTCTCTCATCGATCTCTGTCTCTCATCTCTTTCTCTCTCTTCTCTCTCTCATCGATCTCTGTCTCTCATCACTCTCTCTCTTCTCTCTCTCATCGATCTCTGTCTCTCATCACTCTCTCTCTTCTCTCTCTCATCGATCTCTGTCTCTCATCACTCTCTCTCTTCTCTCTCTCATCGATCTCTGTCTCTCATCACTCTCTCTCTTCTCTCTCTCTCATCGATCTCTGTCTCTCATCACTCTCTCTCTTCTCTCATCGATCTCTGTCTCTCATCACTCTCTCTCTTCTCTCATCGATCTCTGTCTCTCATCACTCTCTCTCTTCTCTCATCGATCTCTGTCTCTCATCACTCTCTCTCTTCTCTCTGTCGATCTGTCTCTCATCACTCTCTCTCTTCTCTCATCGATCTGTCTCTCATCACTCTCTCTCTTCTCTCTGTCGATCTCTGTCTCTCATCTCACTCTCTTCTCTCATCGATCTCTGTCTCTCATCACTCTCTCTCTCATCGATCTGTCTCTCATCCTCTCTTCTCTCATCGATCTCTGTCTCTCATCACTCTCTCTCTCATCGATCTGTCTCTCATCACTCTCTCTCTCCATCGATCTGTCTCTCATCACTCTCTCTCTTCATCGATCTCTGTCTCTCATCACTCTCTCTCTTCTCTCATCGATCTCTCTCTCATCTCACTCTCTCTCTCATCGATCTCTGTCTCTCATCACTCTCTCTCTCATCGATCTGTCTCTCATCCTCTCTCCGCGATCTCTGTCTCTCATCACTCTCTCTCTCATCGATCTCTGTCTCTCATCACTCTCTCTCTCATCGATCTCTGTCTCTCATCACTCTCTCTCATCGATCTCTGTCTCTCATCACTCTCTCTCTCATCGATCTCTGTCTCTCATCACTCTCTCTCTCATCGATCTCTGTCTCTCATCACTCTCTCTCTCATCGATCTCTGTCTCTCATCACTCTCTCTCTCATCGATCTCTGTCTCTCATCACTCTCTCTCTCATCCCGATCTGTCTCTCATCACTCTCTCTCTTCTCTCTCTCATCGATCTCTGTCTCTCATCACTCTCTCTCTTCTCTCTCTCGCGATCTCTGTCTCTCATCACTCTCTCTCTTCTCTCTCTCGCCGATCTCTGTCTCATCACTCTCTCTCTTCTCTCTCTCATCGATCTCTGTCTCTCATCACTCTCTCTCTTTCTCTCTCTCTCATCGATCTCTGTCTCTCATCACTCTCTCTCTTCTCTCTCTCATCGATCTCTGTCTCTCACTCTCTCTCTCTTCTCTCTCTCATCGATCTCTGTCTCTCATCACTCTCTCTCTTCTCTCTCTCATCGATCTCTGTCTCTCATCACTCTCTCTCTTCTCTCATCGATCTCTGTCTCTCATCACTCTCTCTCTTCTCTCATCGATCTCTGTCTCTCATCACTCTCTCTCTTCTCTCATCGATCTCTGTCTCTCATCCTCTCTCTCTTCTCTCATCGATCTGTCTCTCATCACTCTCTTCTCTCATCGATCTCTGTCTCTCATCACTCTCTTCTCTCATCGATCTCTGTCTCTCATCACTCTCTCTCTCATCGATCTCTGTCTCTCATCACTCTCTCTCTCATTGATCTCTGTCTCTCATCACTCTCTCTCTCATCGATCTCTGTCTCTCATCACTCTCTCTCTCATCGATCTCTGTCTCTCATCACTCTCTCTCTCATCGATCTGTCTCTCATCACTCTCTCTCTCATCGATCTGTCTCTCATCACTCTCTCTCTCATCGATCTCTGTCTCTCTGTCCACTCTCTCTCTCATCGATCTGTCTCTCATCACTCTCTCTCTCATCGATCTCTGTCTCTCATCACTCTCTCTCTTCTCTCTCTCATCGATCTCTGTCTCTCATCACTCTCTCTCTCTTCTCTCTCTCATCGATCTCTGTCTCTCATCACTCTCTCTCTTCTCTCTCTCTGTCGATCTCTCTCTCCCATATCAATCTCCCTCTTCTCTCTCTCTCATCGATCTTTGTCTCTCATCACTCTCTCTCTTCTCTCTCTCATTGATCTCTCTCTCCCATATCAATCTCCCTCTTCTCTCTCTCTCATCGATCTCTGTCTCTTCTCTCTCTCATCGATCTCTGTCTCTTCTCTCTCTCATCGATCTCTGTCTCTCATCACTCTCTCTCTTCTCTCTCTCATCGATCTCTCTCTCTCATCACTCTCTCTCTTCTCTCTCTCTCTCTCTTCTCTCTCTCATCGATCTCTGTCTCTCTTCTCTCTCTCATCGATCTCTGTCTCTCTTCTCTCTCTTTCTCTCTCTCATCGATCTCTATCTCTCATCACTCTCTCTCTCTCATATCGATCTCTCTCTCTCTCTTGCTCTCCTCTTGCACGTGTCCTTCTTTTCTGCTTCAAAAATATTAGTTTCTACGAAAAGAGATTAGTTTGCAGAGTTTCTAGCCCTTTTAGATATTTTATGGAGAACAAATTATACACTTTGCTCCTCACTAATTGATGTGTGGTTCTGTTTGCCAAAGCAAAAGAGATAAATTCTCTTATCCACTTATTGGAAGTGGATAAAAATACTTACTTCTCTGTGAATATATTTTTTTTATTTTTGTTATTAATTTACCAAAGTGTTTGTCAGTTTGTGAATTCATTTTGAGCAGACATCAAAAATACATTTTTTTTTTCCTTTTCAGAGAATTTTATGATTGACATGTAAAGTTTTAATTAAACAACCATTTTCTTATTGCCTTCATTTTCTCTCTGTCTTTTTTTTTTTTTCCATGAAATGTTATTTGCTCCTGTCTGGCGCCCAATATTACACAGAATTGAGGAATATATTTTAAGATGTTTTAAGAATATCTGATCCATTACCAAAACTATAGTTGCAACAAAGTTTGTTTTATCATAAAGACTTGGTATTGGAGCATTTGTTGGGGGTCAAAAAGACTAGTGATTATTAACAAAAATTACTTTTATCTTTCCATACTAATTATCCAAGTGTGGAGAGTCTCTGTCTTCAGAATCAGCAACTGAAACCCTGTCATAATTTAGATTAAGCACCAACCTCTGAGAAATATGCAAGTATTTCAGTCTTAAGGTATATTTAAGCATATGTAAAAAGTTGAGATATTCTCCTGGAAGAATGATTATTCTTGTGCCCATCTTGCAAGACGAGAATGACTGCTTTGAAAATCAGTATTTTGATATTCTGGCCTTGATCTTTGTTTGAAGACTGACAAATATTATTTTTTATAGTTACTGTAGAAAAAATAATGTTCTGAAAACTGTCAAAAGATAGAGTTGGTCTCATAGTTTATTTTATGGGGAATGAAATATAATAAACAATTCAAAATCTGGCTGGAACAGTTTGTGTTAATACCCTTGGAAAAGATGTGAGTCCTTCGTATCATTCACAGGTAAATAGCAGGGCTGTTGAAGCTCTTTAACTTTGTAGAGCAGTCTACCTTGGGCATCAAGTTAGCAACCTGCCTCAAAAATAAAAAATGCCATTATTTTATGTGTTCAAAAAGTCCTACAGAAAGTAGTGAAGGAAAGCAAGAACAAAGGACTAAGCATCAATTGCAAGAATACAGAATGCATGGTTGTCAGTAAAATGGACAGCTCAACATGCGAATTACAAATTGGAGATATCAACATCATGCAATTACAACAGTTTAAACATCTTGAATGTGTAACACCAACATCCAAAGGTTCATTAGGAAAGTGCAAAGGTGTTTTATAAAAGCTAAACATGGTATTAAGAAACAAGAAAATTTTGTTAGCTACAAAGAAAAAATAACATAATATCAGTCCTCCTATATGGCAGTGAATGCTGGAAAATCTTCTCAAAGATGAAGAGTTGAAGCAACAGAAACTTTAGGTGGTTCTACAGAAGGATGCTGGGAATACAATGAACTGAATATGTGAGCAATGACAGTTTTAGAGATAATAGAAACAAAAAGGACACTAATACTTAACATACTTAATTTGATGCCTGGATGTTTTTCATCAATAAAGCTACAATCATCAGCACTAAACTTGGCAAATCACTTCCGTACATCTTTGTGCACAGAACATCTTTTTTGTTGCTTGCAAGGTATTTTTGCTGTTATGGTAATAAAAATACATCAAGGGCCTAAAATGTACATTGAAAATCTTCTATTTTCATAGGGATGCAAAATTGACACAAATTAAGTAATTTTAAATTTTCTTTCTCGAGAGATAGATTAAAGCGTGTGACTTCCATTATTTGACAATTTAACTTTCTTAACGCTCGGAGCTACAAGAATTCGTGTGAGTGCGCAAGGTAGGAGGAGAGCGTTCGCTTTTGGAATGCTGGGCAGTGTTTTTGAGTTTGCTGAGATGGGGAAAGTTAGAAAGCGATTATTTGGATCAGCTTCAAAACAGTGTGCTCTGAAAATGTAAGCATATTATTATCTGTCAATAATAATGTGACTGATTAAAAATCTGAATTAAATTTCTGTACAACCCAATACTATGAAAAGACATCAATATCTTTCTGGAGACTGACTTGATTCAGAGGACAAGCCTTATAGGTGCTAATTTAAGGTCATGTTGAGGTTAGTTTTTTTTTTTTTTTCTCCACACTGACTTAACATTTTCTATTACTTTTATGACTTTTATGACCAGCACATATTTTGACTTAACAAAAAGTTGAAATAAAGAATAAAGTAATCATGGTTTAGATATTAGGCAGAATCATGAAGTTGTAGAAACAATGAGTTTGCTTGTAACTTTTAATCATATATAAACCAAAAATTGTTTTGTGCATTTATCTAAACCATGTCAAATGACAACAAAAATTTGTTAACCATTTAATATCATTTGTTGCTTATTTTCATATTTTATGTTAACATTAATTCATGACTCTTTTTTAAATAATTATTTTTGCTATTTCACTTTTACATATAGATATCTATTTGTATAATATAAATGTAAACATAATGAAAGATAAAATTGTTTATTTCCACTGAATTATTTGACATTTAACCACAAATTCTGTTGATTTTATGATCGTAGTTCTTACATGAATATTAATCAGCATTCAATGTGCTTTTTAAAGATATAAATTTTGACTATATTGGGATATATGAAAATGTTAGCATATTGTGTCAAATATCAAAATTTGCCATTTTGAACTTAGCCCAACTAAAAACCCTTTTAACTCAAAGTTTAGTATAGCATTTTGTACATATATTGACATAAAGCAGACAAATCTATTGTCAAATTTCAAAAATATTAAAAATATGTTTTTGAGAAATTCACATTCAAATTCTTATTTGACCTTTTTAAACAAAAAAAAATAATTATGTCAACTTTTAGATCTATCCAAGTACAATTAAAATGGGATATAATTTAGCTCTGTGGAGGAAAAAACAAAAACAAAAAAACTGAGATATTGATTTTTAAACTTTGTCACTATTTTCCAAAATTCACCTTTTTAGAAATGGTCAAAGGGTCATCACTCTGGAATGCTTTGACTTAGAAATGTGAAATATGTACCATTCAATTCATACCATGAAGCACTTTAAGTGCACCAAGTTTTTAAAAATCTGTATTGGTGATGGTCAGACTTTTGTTGGTTTGACAATGACTTTTCTTGCTTTTTGTTATGCTCATACAACACCATACAGTATCTACTTTGAGAGGCACTTGGGCTGTGTATTACATAAACATTAGTGCTTTATATATATATATATATATATATATATATATATATATATAAATAAATAAATCTATGCAAAAATTATTTACATTCACTTTTACAAGGGAGGAGTGATATAGAGCAGTTCAATATCTTTTTTTTTTTTAATTTCTAATGAAAGTTTCTACTTCTACCATTTATATTATTGGTTGGTTATTGTGAATATGAATTAGGAAATATTTTCTCCTTCAAGAATATCTTTAATTTCTATAATTAAAATTTGGGTTTTGCCAAGTGAAGTTGCTATTTTAATATGAAAGGGAAGAGAAATAATTTTCCCTATATTGAGATTAATTTGTTATAAATCCAAAACTGCATTTCAAAATTTTGATGTATTTCTTATTTTTTTTAATTTAAAAAAAAAATTTTGAATCCCTCTTTCTCAACACAAACAGCAAAATGAAAGACAATTCAAGTGCTTTTTTTCTGGAACACGTCATCTCTGACATGAAGATATTTTTGTTTTAATATAAAAAATATTTGGAAAGTTAGTTGTGTTTTAGAATATCAATAATTTCTTGAGAAACTATCTTGGAAAAAATAAAACAGCAGGTGTGGCGGGGGGGGGGGGAATACTGAAAGCTTGTGTGTGTGAAAACATTCTTCATTTGATATCATGCCAGTCCTTTAGGAATGTGAGAGAGAAAATATTGAAACAAAGTTGAGTGAGTGTAGATAAAAAAAAAATATGAAAATAAAAGAAAAAGAAATCTGTCAACAAGAGTATTTTTACAGGCTGATGGGTAAATAATTTATTCATGAAAAATTGGAAGAATTAAAGGCTTTCAGATAGAAGAATGAATGAGTTGAAAATCTAGTAAATAAGAAATGAGGTAATCTGAAAAATGAGGTAATAAATGTTGAATAAAGAGAATGATGGTATATGTGAAAGAGAAATATCTGGTAATGGTAATATTAGCCATTTTCTCATAAGGAAACATTTGGTATTCATTGACTGAGCAGCCAGTACTGCTTTCAGTTGAAATTTATAAAGTCTTTCTCTTAAAAAACAAATTTTTAAGGAAAATAGGTTTTAAACTCCAGTAGTTTCTATTGATTTTTCCATTATTGGTGAGTCAGTCAGTGGTTGAAGGTTTCCTTTCTAACCTTTTATTTGGATTGGTGTCAACATCTTGATTGTGTCATTATTTTCTCTTCAAGTTACAATAAAACCTTTGGTATCCTCAGAAAACAATGTTCTAAAAAAAAAAAAAGAAAATCATTTCAAAACCTTTACATATTTCAAATGGTTTTAGTAAGATGACTTTTTGAAACTAAGGAAGATGATAAAATATTTTATCAAAACAAACTAGTATTGGGTTTTCAAAATGTTTGGGTAAATTGCATTTTACAAGATAATTATCTTTTAACAGTTTTTTTTTTTTGGTTTTAACCTTTAAACAGGGGAATCATCAATTGATGCTTCATTGGAGATAAACATATATCATTAATTAAGGATTTAAACTATAGTATAGTCATATGATAGGGTGACTAGCGTGGTTTTGATGTGGTTGTGACAATGAATTAATAAAGGCCTGCTTTGTATGAACTATACCATAATTTTTATTTTTGCTGTTGACTCTATTAATTTAAATATTTTTGTTTAGGTGATTGTCTATCATTTTATGCATATTTCAGTGTTGAGTTTATCAAGAGTTATATTTATATATATATATATAATGGTTGGTTTTGTGTGTGTCAGGTGTAACATAGTAGTCGGTTGTTATTGGCGTGTGTTAGGTTATTTGTTTCGGTATTTGAATATGTGGATTGTCTTTGTGAATTAATTCTTGGTTTTCTGTATATCTTTTTCTTGTGTGGATATTATTTCAACACATCTTTCTTTGAGTCGGTTGGCATTTGTGGAATCATTGAGGGCAATGCATGCACAGCTGTGGGCCAGTTCAGAATAAAGAGGAAAAAGAATTAAGCATGTGTTCATTGTCCTTTTATATTGTCATAATGCCTATGCGTTTCTGCTTTGATTTTGGCAGGAGCATTAGTGATTGGTTGGCTTCTGCATGACATCAGCTATGTCCGGGTTATAGGAAAGAAGGAAAAGAGAAAGAGAGTTTCTTTTTTCTTCTCTTTCTTAAGAGGGAAAGGTATATTTCAATACACTTACTCCTATTCACGACAAAACTTTTTTCCCAATGTCCGGGGCATTGTTCATTCTTGATTAGTCTAAATGACAAATTGGCAACTCTGTTCTATAGGATTTCTATTAACTAGGATTTGTGAGGACACATCATTTGGTTGCAAATAAAACTGTAAGAGCATGTTATAGGCAGTGCTGTCGTCATGCATACTTTTTAAAGAGAAAAGAAGCCAAAATTTAGTGACAAAAATAGTGCAATGAATGCATAGCACCATTGTGCATATAATGCTTCATGCAGATTTACTTTTGTCTTTTGTTTTATTTTATTTATTTTTTGAGAATAACAATGAATTTTATAGATACAACTCCTATTTAATCCATATCTGGGGGAGAATATGTATTCATACATTTTCTAAGTGTATTTGCATGTAAGTGAATATAACAAACCAGGCTTGAATTAAAACTCTTTTTTTTAATTTTATTTCAAGCCGATATTCATTATACCACCCACACATCTGCTTCATGCTGGATCATAGTGTTAAAACCATTATTAAATTTAGGAACCTAATATAAAGAAATTAATACTGAGACTACTGAAGTTCCTGGGACATGCAATGAGGAAGGAGAGCTTGGAGAACCTGATACTGACTGGCCAGATAGAAGGAAAGAGAGACAGAGGAAGGCAGTGGATAACATATTTGCAGGGCCTGATCAGGTAGATGATGAAACAGGGGTTGCCAGGAGTATCAGGTGCAAACATACTAAGAGCCACAAGGGATAGGGAGACATGGAGAATCATGATTGCCTACGTCCTGAAGGGACAGGACACATAGAAAATGATTTGTTTTATTTCTCTCTTCATTTTTTTTTGTTTTTTCAAATAAGTCTCTGATGAGAAAAATGGTGAAATATTGGTCAAGAATAAATAATTACTGATAGTGGTTCGTTTTTTCTTTTTTAATTCAAGTATTGATTTTTGTTTAAATTTATAGAATGAGAACTTATTATTCATACTCTTTATAATTGGGCTATTGTCTTCATCTTTGTTGTTTTTATTAAGTTTCAGCCACTGTGCTCTCCAGCCTTCCTCAGGTGTTGTTTCGGTATTTGAATATGTGGATTGTCTTTGTGAATTAATTCTTGGTTTTCTGTATATCTTTTTCTTGTGTGGATATTATTTCAACACATCTGGATAACATATAAATGATTCTGGATTAAATTCTTTATTCAATCTATTAGGGTGGGTCATCTATTCTTTTTTTCTCTGACCACTGTAGACTAACCAGGTTAATATGCACCCGAGGAAAACTGAAGTGACTAAAATATTATGATGATAACAAAGATGAAGGCAGTAGCTTGAATATAAATTTTTATTAAATTTAACTTTTCTTGTTTTTGTTAAAAGAATGAGAAAATTGGATAGAATCATTTTATTGTTTGTTTAATCTAAATATTGCTTTTGCATTTGTCTATTTTTACTTTTTTATTATCTTTTTCTTTTTCTTTTTTTTCTACCTTGGCTAAACTAGTGGATTTTATGTTGTTGGTAGCATATAAATCTATTCGTTCATGTCTTTTGACATTTCTGTTTAATTGGTCTTTTCTTTAGTCATTGCACCTGACCAAAATACTGGCAAATCCTGCTTTATGCAATTTTTGTGGTTTCTTTCTTTTTTTTTTCCTTGTATGGTCAGAAAAATTTGCTTAAAAAACTTAATAGAATCAATGAGGTTTATGACAACGAATCTTTGTTGTCTCAGATGATTGAAATCTGATAAAAATGTTATTTTAAAACAATAAAAATATCACTTGAAAACTACCAACAGCAGTAACAACTTAAATGGATAACAAATGTAGCTCAAAGAGAAAATAATAACAATCAAGATATTGAAATTCCACATGAACTCAGACAAAGTCAGGAAGGAAACTCCCTTCAATACTGGAAAGAGCCTTCCTAAAAATATGTTTTAAGAGAAAGATTTTATAAATTTCAACTTAAATCATTATTGGCTACTTGGTAATGAAAGTCAGAGGTTGAAATTGCTAAAGATAAAATTTGCCTTTTGTCCTTAATCATATTGTTTACGTTTTTCTATAGATATTTTTTTTATATCTGACTTTTTACACACACACACACACACCTAACCTTATTAGGTAGAACTGCTTTTTACTCTCTCTGCGGATACTGAATTAAAAAATGGTCATTTTTTTTATTTGGTGTTCTAGACTTTGCGTGCCTGTTTTTTTGGTATGATCTGTCTTTACAAGCAAACCTCACTGTCTACAATTACGGCTTTGTTTCTCTACACCCACATGTTTATTTGAGATGTGATGATGTCTTCAGGCAAAGACGATTGTAATGTCTGTTGAGCCGAATGAATTCAGTTCCAAGATTAAAAAAAAAAGAATGATTTGGAAGATAGATGAAAAACAATGTGTTTATTCAGTTAGCATTACAAGTTCTGACATTAACCCTTCTTGCTTTCAGAGTACCTATCACACACACACACACACACACACACACACAATTACTCTGAAAATACAGCCAAATGAAGCGAGTTATTAGTATACCTTCAAAGAACAACTTTACTAAGATATATTTGTTAGTGTAGATCTCCTTTCTGTTTACTTGCTTCCTTGATAGCTACAATCTCCAA
This sequence comes from Ascarosepion bandense, assembly GCA_037127315.1. Taxonomy (NCBI): domain Eukaryota; kingdom Metazoa; phylum Mollusca; class Cephalopoda; order Sepiida; family Sepiidae; genus Ascarosepion; species Ascarosepion bandense. The sequence goes on along the minus strand of JBBBDQ010000993.1, from coordinate 1,774,428 downwards.
AAAATTTAAATGTAACATCAGTTGTCATCTTCTATCTTCTTGAACCCTGTTTGTATTTTTTCCTGTTCATCAATACCCCCTGTACTCAGTCTTTTCTCTTACTGTTACCCCCTGCACGCTTGTGGTGGTTCCGTCTTGCTGAGGATGAAATGTTAAAAAAAATATACACAAACTAAACTTGTAACTTTGAGATTGATGCTATACAATCTTCAGATTTCAGTAGTTATTAGAAAACTATCTAAATAGCAACATTTTGGTTTGTTAGTATTACTGCTCTGCCTTCATCTAATTTCTAGTGATATTGAGCACTTAAGGTTTTTTCTTTTTGTCATTTTTTTTTCTAGATATTTCTTGGTCTGTTTCCTTTTTTTTGTATCTTTTCATGATGTTTTCTTTTTTCAGGATTCATATATACTTTTTTTTAATCATTTCACCCCAAGCAAGCCATTCCACTGCCACTATTGTGCATGGGGCTACATAGGGGAAGGTAAAGAGGAGGAGTGGTTAGATGTAGGAAATGTCAAAAGGAAGGTGATAGATGGGTAAGGATACCGAGGATGAGGGTTGGACAGATGGAAAGAGTGTTTGAAAGAATGGGAGCGAGTTAGTGTGTTAGGTGTCTATTGACCTTACATTTAAACTCCTGGAGATTGTAGCAATCGGGGAAGCAATCATGTGGAAGGGAATTCCACAGTTGGGAAGTGCGAGAAAAGAAACTGTTGGAATAGAAGTTGCAATTGCATTTTATCGGTTTCACTGTAAAAGGGTGGGATCCAGTTGCTAATCTAGTTTCTCGTGCAAATTCGTATCTAGTGATCTAAGTTCATCGGAGTAGAAGCCGTGAAAGTATTTATAGAAGAGACACAGGGAAGCCACATAGCGCCGGTGAGAGAGAGACTGCAGGCGGTCTGCCAAGTTGGTATCGATCACATTACAGACCCTCCGCTGTACCTTGTCGAGAAGCCCGAGGAGAATAGCAGAGGCACCCGACCAGATATAGCAGCAGTATTCAATGCACGGGCAGATGATATTTGTGAAGATTGTTCTTTGACAGTTTACTAATATTTTGATTTGTTTGGTTTTATTTGTATGTATATAGAGCTAACAATATATCAAAGAGCAAAACATACCACTTATTTGCTACTTAGGTTTCAAACATGCTGATCTCTTCAGTCAAAGAAGTCAGAAGCTTTAATAATAGTGAAACATGTTAAATTCAGAAAAATTTCCTACCTTGCTCTTTATCCATTGTATAATATCTATTAATGTAAAACCCAAAGGACTGGCTATAAAGGAACATACCTTATCTACTGCTAAATCTGTCTATAAAATTTTCAACACCTCCATTAATCACCTCTACCCTCTACTACTTCCCTCTTTCCGTTCAAATTCTAACTTACAACCCTTATTTCCCATTTTCCACCCCAGTTACCTCACTCATAACTCACCAATATAAGGTAAAGAATTTTCTATTTTCTTTTCATACTACCTGATGAGACATTGTCCTTTCAATGTCAAAACGAAATGTACACTTTGCAGTAGATGATAATTTGTACATGTTCTAAACTATAATTTATAACACACACACACAATTTGGAAAACTACTATTTGAACAAATATCACTGATCAAACAGTATTATAAAAAAACATTTACACTAAATCTTCACTATTCAGACTGAATATAATTTATCCATCACACCCAATGGTGCATAGGGCAGCAACTTTTGTTGTTGTTTCTGTAACAAACTGTTTTTTTTACAGGGCAGGGTTGTTAGCCCTGCACTCAACCCCCAGACCTGGAAGACCAGTGGACCATTCTTGGTCCTTATGTTTACAGTAACTGGTATTCCCAAATGGTCACCCATTTAAGTACTGACCAGGCTCAATGTTACTTAACTTCAATGATCTGACGGGAACCGGTGTATTCAACACGATATACCCATAGACCTGACTGAATATATCTTGCATTAATCATAAAAGTGCTTGATTGTTTTCTTTAAATTAGGTTTTACTAATTTTCACTCTGTCTTATTTACACATCCATTTGGTCTTTGCATGTCATATTTTTCTGATGTTAGTGTTTGATCAACAAAACATGTCAATAAGTTTTCAAATTGTCATATTTTGTTTCTCATGGTTTAAATTTGCATGAGAAACTGACAAGAAGGTAACATATGGCAATTTAGAAAAGTTATTTGGGTAAGTGAAGGCTTATGAATAAATAGTTACTTTGCCATTTAAGCATTAATTAAAAAATGTATTTAAACAAGAAATAAAAAAGATGGAATATACCTATATTTTCAAAATTTAAGAAACCCCCAGAATATTCGAGAGAAATAAACCATCTATGACAATGGCAATAACATTATCTTTGGCCCTCAGAGCTAAAGGAAATAAATAGTGGGAGGGTATAAGAAGACATGGAAATTATAAAAAGAAATAATCATGACACGCACACACAGAAGAAAGAATCAACCTAACACTATTAAATGTATATAAATCACTTTTTTAACTTAATGCAAAAATAATGAAAATGAGAAAATGATGGACAATTTCTGATATCTCTTGATGAGTGGACCAAACGATTACAGAAAAATTGCATCTATAAAACTATAGCATCAATCAGCCATTTTATATTTTTACGTCACACAAAGTCGGGCCTAATTTTCATTATTTAGACTATTGTCCTCATCTTTGTTGCCATTTGTATGATGTTTTGGCCATTGTACTCTCCAGTCTTCAAGTGCTAGGAATTTCAAATTGAACTCTTTATTACAATTACTGAGATATGTCATTCTCATTCCTTGTGTGAATGATAGTCATGAGTTATCTCCCTCAAACCGAACTCTCTAAGTTACTTGTTCACCACTGCTGTAGCCTGGTATTGAACTTATAATTCTTTGGGTCAAGTCACTGTAACTAACCAATGTCTGTATCCACCGGGCCATGTGTCCTTATGAAAAATACAGTTGCCTCTAGGTACTGACTTCATTGTCCACCTTTATATTTACATAATGTAGGTAATCTCATTAATTTTGAGATTACATATACAATTATATTTATTAATACAAATATTAAATTGACAAATGTTATTGTATAAAAACTGTTGTCTATCACAATTTACACAACTTTGAAGTCTACCCCTCACATTTCGACAAACATTTTTGCACAAATCTCTTTGTACATTAATTTCCTAAAATGCATCTCTTATATAATTTTTCAAATCACTAACACTTTTCAAGTCTTAACTATGAACTTTGTCCTTGAGTACTCTCCAAAAGAAAAAAAAATCCATTGGGGTCATGTTAGATAAATGACCTGTTTGGACAATCCATTCCAGAGAAAATGTTTCACGGACTGCTCTTAATAATGTGGAGGGGCCCCATCTCATTGGGACTTATACACAAACCTATTCCACCTAGTTTTGAACCACCCCGTATATATAAATAACTTTCAGAAACTGAACTTGAATTTTCTAGAAATGTTTGTCAATAATTGAGTAGCTATATGAAATGGTTGCATCCTTGCCTCATCATAAGACTTTCATGTCATTTGAATGTAAAGCAGGATTTGATTGGACACTTATTTCCTATTTTCCTGATTATTTAATATCTCCCATTACTTCAGGACTGAAATCATTTTTGTTTTCATTTTGCTTGCTTGTTTTTATTATTGAAACCCCAATTGGTCAAGGGTGACTTAAGGTTTTTTTTTTCTTTCTTTTTTTTGTGGGGTGAGGTTTACTGTTTATAACTTTGTCTATAGACAACTGCTTATATCCTGTCTAGAAAAATTTTATAGTGGTTCATCATCTATGTGCCATATCTCTTCAAGACATTGGTGATTATGGTTTTCTACAATTTCCTCTCTTTTGTAGGTCTTACTAATTTTTGTCTCTCCTATATGCTAATCTATCGTATATTCACTTTAGCTCACCAGGTAGTTTAAGTGTTGCTTTCCTCTGTCTCTCTTACCACCAATCTGTCCTGTGAGTATCAAATTTCCCAAGCCATTCTTGTGAACTTCAACTCTCTTTTCCTGATATTAAGTATGTGTCCATTTTGTTGCTGTTGTCTCAAGAACTTTGTTGTTGTCGTCCATATGTTCTGTCCATTTTCAGCAGTAGAAACATATCTGTTGCTTCAAGTCTCTTCATCTGTAAGGAGGTTGTCCAGTATTTACTCGGTTTATGGCCTATCACATTGAATACACCGGTTCTTGCTTGATCACCGAAGTTAAGCAACATTGAGCCTGGTCAGTACCAGGTGCTGTAAGTGTTAAATGACAGATGTGTGTTGAGGTGCAGTGGATATCGGCTCGGAAAGAGAAATCAGTGAGCCGAGTTTGAATTCCAGTTGAATACCCTGCATTCACTTAAGCACTGGTACCCTTGGAAAAGGTATTAATCCGTCCCTTCCCTCCAGTTATGGGTTAAATAACAAGGGTAGGACTTGGGGACCCTGCCTTTAAAAAACAAATCCCAATGAATTTTGATACTTGAAAAGAAAAAGTATTACTAGACACAAAACTTATATAAAAAACAGCAATAAATTGTTTAAAGAAAAAGGTATTACCAGCAATAAATAAAATTTAGTTGGCAATAAATGATTTGCCGAGGTTGATTTGCCATTAAAAAAAAACAACCAACCAACCAGTATTAACTGCCATATAGGAAGACTGAAGCAACACATCAGTTCGGTACTCTTTTTGTAGTTTTTAACAATATTTTTCTGTTTTGAAGGTATATTTTGCTATCTCAATGCTTATACAGGTATCTAACTTGTTGCATCAATTTCACTTCATTATCTCTAATTTGCATGTTGGGCTGTTTCTTTTTGCTAAATATAGATCTATGAAAATTGGAAATGAAGAAAAAAGGAAAATTGCATTAAGCCAACAGTTGCATCAGAAACTGCCCATTGAAATGAGATGATTTCTGTTTATATTTCGAGGATGAAGATTTATTTTTTTATATTTATGTTTAGACTAATGTCCTTCTCTTTGTTGTTGTTAACACAATGATTTAACTGTTGAAACCATCAAGCCAAAATATTATAATAGCAACAAAGACGATGATATTAGTCTGAATGCAAATGTGGTAAAGAAATGGAATGAGTCAATAAAATAAGGTGACATAACAATGAGTTGAATAATATATGCAGAACAGGACAGATTCTTCAGTGATCACAAATATAAGATGGTCAACTGAAATGTGAGTGGAATCGAAGGGGGGGGGAAAGAAAAACGGTTCAGAAGAGTCACTGAATATTGTAATTGTTCATTGTGAAATAGTCTAAAGTCATTAATTCAAGTGAGAAGGATTACATAGAAGGGCCAAACAATAAAATTCCCTCGGTAATCTTGCTTGCCACTCATTTTGTACAGTGCTACACAGACAGATTCAGCATTAGCCATTTTAGTTATCTTCTGAATAGTATTTTAGTGACACACATTAAACAAAATCTTCTGGGAAATCAAAGATTGTATAAATATTTTTTTTATGTGTGTGAGTAGAGGTAACGTGGTAGTGGGGGTTCCTCATCCAGTTTTATTGGACAAAAAAGATTATTGATTTCAGTTATCAATTGAAGAAATTAGTTTTGTCTACACAAAATATTCTACCTTTCACATCAATGGTGTATAAGTTAATGATTCAAACTGGGACTGACGAGTTTGATTCTCACTGGGAATTTTAACTACTAGATACTAGGTGTCAAGTAATGACTCACTTGCAAGTTTCTATAGTATTTTATTTTATTATTTTGAAAAAATAATATTCAGTACAAGGCCCAAGAGCCACTCTAGGTAGATGGTTGTTAAATGATGTGTGAGTGTAAGAGGAGATAAGAAGTACAGTTTATGTAGGAGAGATAATGGTTAACATTAGAATTGAAGATGTTAGATTGTAGTGATTGAGAATCCTGTTGGGAGTTTGCTCCACAAATTAGAAACTCCAGAATCTATCTGAATAGAACTTCCTTCTTATTAAATGGAGCAAGGATAATTCATTACTGTTTACAGAGCATGGCGGGTTTTAGCTGCCATGGTCAAGTCTGATGAAACTAAGTAAGATAGCATGTCAGAATATTTGCCATGGAAATCACTTGTTGCCTCAATATTGTGACCATGTGCCAGGCTAAGCTTAACAAATACTCTCATGCAGTATTGAAGGGTGTAATAGGGATTAGCTGACCTATCTCAGTAGTGTTGTCAATCCTCACTGGACACAGTGCTAGTATAGCTAAAGAATGAAGGAAAAGAATGTTGGTTGTTGGGCATGTTGAATAGTCTTCACAGTTACCAGTGAGCATTTAGGAAAAAAAGTCAAGATATCAAAAGCTGATTTTCTTATCCTATTTTAATTCCTGTAACCCTTTATGCCTTGGTGGCTTTATTGCCATGTTTGACATAAAATAATTAAAAAAGTAATGTGCATTCGGATAATTTTATTTTTAAATATTTTTTTTTTCTTTTTTCTTTTTAACTATCTTCACACTTTAATGTTTGTTTTTAGAAAGGGATGATTTAGAATTGGAGTGTAACTTAAACATATGAAAATGAATTTATATTGGGTTGTCCAGAAAGTTCATGCTGACTTTTAGTCATTTGTTTCAACATGTTAGAACATATCTAATTTATCAACAGATATAATATGCTTACATTTCCGGTTATCAGCATACTTCAAAATATCTCTCGATAAAATTTAAAATTACTTAATTTGTGTCAATTTTGCATCCCTGTGAAAATAAAAAAAATTATAAAATGCATTTAAGGAGCAATAAGTTTTTAATTTTTTATTACCATAAAGGCAAAAAATGCCTTGCAAACAACAAAAAAAAAAAAAAAAAAAATGAGCAGTGTATGGTGAAGGTGCTTTAGCTGACAGAACTGTACAGAAGTGGTTCGCTAAGTTTAGAGTTGGTGAGGCAGCCTCCCCCCATCTACTACAGATAACTAACAGATCAACATGTTGATTGAGAATAATGTACATTAGACAATGCTGGAATTGGTAACAACACTAAATTCATTGAAATCCACTATCCATGATTACTTAGTGAAGCTTGGTACTTGAATCTTAATGATGATTGGGTACCACATAATCTGAGTGAAAAGGAATTTTTTGGATTGCATTCCTATCTGTGATTTGTTGCATAAATAAAATGCAAATGCACCCTTTTTGCAGCAAATTGTGACAGATAATGAGAAACAGATTGTTAACCATGTTCAGTGAAAAAATCTTGGGGTTGTGGTGATACCGACCGAGCAAAAGCGAGTGACCAGAAGTTTGCTCTATAACAACCAGAAAGCAAATGAATAAAAATCATCTCTGCACAGGTGTATTCATGCAGATGTTCTGGTTGAAAAATAAAAATTAATCAAATTTCCATTTTGTGAGCCTACGTGGATTTTATTTACCAGCCAATGAGAAGCCCGGAATCAAATACAAGTGTGAAATTCAAAACAAGTTTCTGATCCAAAAAGCAGATATAAAAAGCAGAGACAAAAAGCATCGTCAGACAGAAGGACAGACAGGCTAGAGTAACCAGTGTCTCCTCTTGACTCAAGTCAAGCAGCTACTATGCTGGCCTCTTTCCTTCTTCCTGTCTCAAAAGTACTTACTGATCTCAAGGAGCGACCACTTCAAAGACATTCCTCACAAACCAACTTACTGACTTGGGCCTTAGAAGTGGCAACTTCAAAATGAACATTCCTCACATACCTCCACTCCCCACATTCCTAAGCCTTTTTATCTTTTTCAGCATTATTATTTGTCATGAGCACTTTAACCTTTTGGACCTATCCTTCAAGTATTACTTTGATTATAAAACATTGACATGTATATGTATAAATGTTATTTTATGCTTAAATTGCCTTTATTGATTTTATAATCATTTTATGACTTATAGTGGGCTATCTTCCACAAGGCCAAATTCCGTGGACCTGCAACTGTATACAATTACCCTTCACTACAAATGGAATAAGATATATAGGGTAAATGACATGAACCAACTTTAGCCACCTCAAAAGCAGGTTTTCTTCCTAAGAAAATCATGCTGTGTGTCTGGTGAGATTAGGAAGAAATCCTCTGCTATAAGCTTCTGCCAAGTAACCAGTGAATTGATCCTGAAAAGTACTGCTTGCAACTGTATAAATTAAAGGCAGCAATTCAAGGAAAAAATGTCCAGAATTTGTGAACAGGAAAGGTGTTGTTTCCCATCAGGATATTGCCAGACCTCATGTTTCTTTGGCAAACTGGCTAGGATGTGTTATTCCACTTGCCATATTCCTCAGACATTGCTCTTGCAAATTTTTATTTATTCAGGTTGATGCAAAATAATCACAATGGTAAAAAGTTTGATGACATAAAAATAGCTTAATGAATTTGTTTTGCTGAGAAACCACCAAAATTCTGGGAAGATGGAATCTTTAAGCTGAAGGAAAAGCTGTGATGCAAAATGGTTCATATTTAGTTGAACAAATATTTAATGGCATAATTTTTTGTTTTCATTTCCTTTTGTCTTTGAGAATTGACAACAAACGTAATAAACAATATTTATTAGATTGTTTGTCTACGGCTATATCATGTTGAATGCACCGGTTCCTGTCTGATTACCAAAGTTAAGCAACATTGAGCCTGATCAGTACTTAAATGGGTGACCATTTAGGAATACCAGGTGCTGTAAACATAAAGACCAAGAATGGTCCACCGGTCCTCAAGGTTTGGGGGTTGGGTGCAGGGCTAACAACCCTGCCCCATAAAAAACCGTCTGTTACAGAAACAGCAACAAAAAGTTGCTGCCCTATGCACCATTGGATGTGATAGATAAATGATGATTAGATTATTTATTTACACTATTATTGATTGCAGGGGTTGCCAAATCATTGGATAATTGCCAATTGATTCAATATTATTATTTTACTACATAATTTTGTAGAAATGTTTGCATTGCATAAGCTATTGACATGGAAAGTGGAATTGCTCAAATTGAATTCAGTATATTCACTTTTATGCAAATATGTTTGGGAAAAGTATAAATTCATTTCTTCTTCACTCAGCTACAAGTTAAATAGCTGGGCAGACCAAACTAACTTTGATTGGTAACTTTGATTGGTAACTTTGATTGGTAACTTTGATTGGTAACTTTGATTGGTAACTTTGATTGGTAACTTTGATTGGTAACTTTGATTGGTAACTTTGATTGGTAACTTTGATTGGTAACTTTGATTGGTAACTTTGATTGGTAACTTTGATTGGTAACTTTGATTGGTAACTTTGATTGGTAACTTTGATTGGTAACTTTGATTGGTAACTTTGATTGGTAACTTTGATTGGTAACTTTGATTGGTAACTTTGATTGGTAACTTTGATTGGTAACTTTGATTGGTAACTTTGATTGGTAACTTTGATTGGTAACTTTGATTGGTAACTTTGATTGGTAACTTTGATTGGTAACTTTGATTGGTAACTTTGATTGGTAACTTTGATTGGTAACTTTGATTGGTAACTTTGATTGGTAACTTTGATTGGTAACTAACTGAAGAGAATTAAAATTCAATTGGGGAAGGCAAAAAATAGAATGTATTTGCTACAGAAACCACTGCAGCAACACTAGGCAGGATGAGAATGTAGTTTTATACTCTGAACTCTGTTTATAAGGAGGAGGGTATAAGTTTTGCCCCAAGCAGTAATATTTTATCTGTATATCTCTCTCTCATATATATATATATATATATATATATATATATATATATATATATATACACACACAAACACACTACTGTCCATAATTATTAGACCATCCCAGTTTTTTTAAAAGAAATGATGTATTTCATACTTTTTTGTGGATAATTCTAAATGAAAATAGAATGGTTCTTTTGTTATTATTACTCTGCAAAATATTACAAAGCAAAGAAACAAAGATGAACTAGCCTGAATCACCCTAAACTTTCTTCATTCTTTCATTGATGAAACTGCAATATATGTAATTATTAAATATTTATAAATTAATTTGATGCACATGTTATTGTGCAATATTAACAAAAGAACCATTATATTTTCATTTACAATTATTCACTTGGCAATAAATACTAAAAAATAGTATAAAATATATTTTTTTATAACACTGAGGTGGTCTAATAATTATGGCCAGTAGTGTGTGTATGTATGTATGTATATATATATATATATATATATATATATATATATATATATACACACACACACACATATACATACACAATCCTCTGCAGACAAGCCTGTTTTGCTGTATCACAGCTCTTTAGTACAGCTAGATTGACTGTCTGCTTCAAGCTGGAATCAAAATTCAACGGATTCCTCATCAGACAGATATCTTTCCACTGTGTTGTCGGCATGTGACAGAAAAAGACAGCTTTCATGGCAGGTTATTCACATGATGTAAACAAACCATGGTAATTGAGTGTTCAATTTGAGGGCCAATATCTAAATCTAAACTTATTTATAAATGGAACTTTGTGTGTATGTATCCGTTACCTATAGATTCCGAAATGGCTGAACCAATTTTCTTGAAAACTTACACAGTTGTACTATAAGCGTTTGCAAGTGTTCTAAGCTCAGTTTTGTGTCAAGGTACCTCTGATAAATATCAATTATCGAAAAAATTGGGTTATAGAAGGAGTGGTTTGATTTTAATCAAATTTGATACACTCATAGACAAAGACATAAGAAACAATATTCAGAAATTTTAAGATTGCAGTTCTTACAATTGTGCAGAAAATTGATTATATATATATATATCGATACCAGGAAATCAAAATTTGACTTTAATCCATTCATTTTTCTTTCAATCTACAGCTTCGCTTTAACTGGAAACAACTATTGCTTTTTAGTATTTCGTACCAACGTCCGAAGAGTCTGAGCTCCAGGACCATGGATTAGTTTTAAAGCTTTCATTAAACCCGGGCAACGCCGGGCTATACTGCTAGTATATATATATTTCTCTTCACAGTAAACGTCAGGATAACACAGTAAACTTTCTACACGTAATGCACCATTGACATGCATATGTTGTAAAGCCGGAGCGTTTAAGCATGAAACAGACTGTCAGTGCAGAGTGTTAACATCAGTGTCTACTTTAATATTTCCATGCCCTCTATCCCTTATACTGAGCACTATTACTCAGGAATATAGCTATACCATAAAACTATATTTTACTAGCAGTATAGTCCGGCATTGCTTGGGTGTAATGAAAGCTTTAAAACTAATCCATGGTCCTGGAGCTCAGACTCAGCCTAAAGAATATTTGTGTGAAGTTTGGTGAGAATCAGGTAAAAATTGTGGATTTGTATAAAGGACATACAGATAAACAGACACACACACAAACATCTTGCCTTATATATATATATATATATATATATATTTTCTGCACTATTGTAAGAACTGCAACCTTGAACCTTCTGAATATCGTTTCTTATGTCTTTGTCTATGAGTGTATCAAATTTGATTAAAATTGGACCACTCCTTCTATAACCTGATTTTTTCAATTTTCGATATTTATTGGGAGTACCTTGACTAAGAACACTCTAGCTAAGAACCTAGCTAAGAACACTCGCAGACGCTTATCATACAACTGTAAATTTTCAAGAAAATTGGTTCAGCCGTTTTGGAGTCTATAGGTAACAGATACACACACACACACACATATATGCACATGCATATTTATGCAGATTAGTAATTATTTGAAATGAAACTGGAACATGGTATGTATTTCTATTTGGAAAATCTGGCAAATATACCATCTTGTGTGAAAAACATGTTTGGATTCCAGCCAATTTCATTGTTTAGGAGGTATAGGGTGGGGATATAAATAAAATGTCTTTTGACTGAATTGAAGTTTGCTGATAATTATATGATTGGCTCAGCAATCATCACTCTCTCCCACACTCGTCCCCATTTAGTTTTTCTTTTAGTATAAAGTTTAACTTTTCTAAAAAGGAATTTAAAAAAAAAGAAAATCTTTTGAAGATAAAGATGGTATGAAAGTGGGTGAGGAGAAAAAAAGTTGGAGAGGAAATGAGAAAGACTGGCAGAGATGAATAATGGAAAGTGTGTATGGGGGGGAAGGAAATGTGAAGAGAGAGTAAGAGATGTAGATAAAGTATTAAAGAAAAGAGGGAGAGTTAAAATGGAAGTAGAAAAAAAGATTGAGTTCTATAGTAGGTGGGGGGTTCAAATAAAGAGGAAGAAAAAACAAGGAAAATTAAAGGATATTTGGCAAAAGTTGTTAAAAGCTTATGAATTCTTTGACAAGATGTTTTGCCCTGCAAGTGTAATCAATAATCTTGAATTTTTTTTTGCACATACCACTGCAGTCTGTAGAAAAGCTGAATTGACAAGAAAAAAATGAAGAAAACAGAAATTTGTTCATTTTCCTCATTCTTGCCCCCTTTTAATGATATATTTCATTGTAAAACTTACTGAAATAATAAATGCATTGACTGAAGGAGTTAAACTCCTCCAGCAAACATGTTTTCTCCATTAGAAGTAGAATTAAACAAAAAAAAAATAAACTAAATGCCAGTCTGCTTAAAACTCAAGCAGAAATTAAATTTAAAGAAAAAGAAATCCTAGAAATTTCCTTGTCAATGTCAGGGAGAGGAAAAGAAATTCTACCAAGAAAGATTTTATGAAAAAACAAAAAATAATTACATTGACTTATTCTAATGAACCAGTTTTACTCAAAAAACCTGGTGGTTTAGTATTAATTCTGTTAAATGTTGTAGTTGCATGTCTTGAATAAGATATTAAGAACAAGAACTATTCATGAAAGAGATCAATTAGAATAAAATTTTGCTATAAAAGTTATAACTGACTGAAGTTTTGTTTTTTTTCTTTAGATCTTGTCAATACTCATCTATTAACCACTGGACTCTAGCTCTCTCCCCACCCCTGTATATACTTCCCTTTCTCTCCACCTATGTATCTGTCATCGCACCTGCATTCTCAGCTTTCTATTGCTCCTTTCTAACTAGTTTGTACTCTTTTCTAATTAATCTTTTTACAGTTATGTAGCCCCCCCCCCCCCCCCCCCCGCTCATCAGTGGCATTTCTGCCTTGCTCGGGGTGAAATGATTAAAAAAAAAAAAATCTTATGCACAATAAGTGATTACTAAAAATAACTAATAATGTGACAATATACTGTAATAAGTTATAAGATTCTTTCTCTTCATAGACATTGTTAGGCACAATAATGAGTAGTAATGGTAATATCGGCTGTTTCTCCCACAAAAAAAACATTTGGCATTCATTAACTTGGAAGCTAATAATGACTGCTGTCAGTTGAAATTTATAAAATCTTTTTTTTTCTTAAAACAATTTTTAAGAAAAATAGCTGATACTGCTCTTTCTAGTTTTGATGGGGCTTCCTTCGTAACTTTTTTTTATTTATTTATTTTTTTGAAGTAGTGTGGAACATCTTCAATTTGAAGCTCACACTTTTGGCTTCTTATAGTTAATGTGTGGATGTGCGTTGTGGTACAGTGGATATTGGCTCGGAACGAGAAGCTGGGGAGCTGAGTTCGAATTCCAGTTGAATCCATTGTATTCACTTACGTGCAAATGCCCTTGGGAAAGGTATTAATCTGTCTCTTCCTTCCAGTTATGGGTTAAATAGCAGGACAGATTGGGTTCTATAGACTTGGTCGGCAACCAGTCTACCGCAGAAAGCAATGGCAACCTACTGTGGGATAATCTTCTGCCCAGTCAGTCATGTCTCTTTCAAGACATGATCACCCAAGCGTGTATCACGTATGGCACTTAACTGACTGATAGTTAATTTAACTAACCTTAATTCTGCTGCCTCATAGTTCAGAACTTGGATTGTGGTGCAGTGAGTATCGACTCGGAATGGGAGATCGAAGTGCCGAGTTCAAATTCCAGTTGAATTTCTTGCATTCACTTATGCACAAATACTCCTGGGAAAGGTATTAATCCGTCTCTTCCCTCCAGTTATGGGTTAAATAATAGGGCACATTGGGTTCTATAGCCTTGGCTGGCAACCAGTCTACTGCAGAAAGCAATGACAACCTCCTCTAGGATAATCTTCCCAGTCAGTCATTCCTTCGAGAAATGATCGCGCAAAGTGTGTATCATGTATGGCACTTAATTCAACTATAGTTAACAGTTGATTCTGTTTTCTTCCTTTTGCTATCTTTTCTGGTTTTCCTTCTGAGTCTGAAACCAGCACAGTGTCATCTTCATAGCTTATGTTGCTAAGACCATGGCCAGGACTGGTAGGACTTATAGTTCTCTTAAGATCATTTTGCTGTATAGGTTAAATAGTGAGACAATGCATCCCTGTCTTACTCCTTGTTCTATTTTTGTGTACTTGCCTAACTCATTTCCTATCTTCATGCAAGTGGTTTTGATGGAAATTTCAAAGAAATTCATAAAACCTGGAGATAAAAAAGAAAATGCATTTTGCAAAAGAACAAAGTACAATAACAAGGAAAACTATTTTCTTGTGAAAGAAATAATAATAGTATAATTGAATCATAGTAATAAGTCGAATGAGAGCCAAGTTCAAATTGTAGTTGAATTCATTGAATTTTACTTAAATGCAAATACCCTCCCTCTAGTTATGAGTTAAATAGCAGCACAGGTTGGGTTCTATAGCCTTGTTTGGCAACCAGTCTACTGCAGAAAGTAAAGACAACCTACTATGGGTAAATCCTCTGCAGTCAGTCATGTCTTTTTTCAGACATGATTACCCATGTGTGCATCACATGTGGCACTTAACTGAATGACTGAAGTATCAAATATTGTGTGTTCTTGTGAGATATAAAACTCAGTATACTATGCGGTATGTGATATGAATGAAAGTGAGAGTAGTAGGAAGTGAACATTGTGATGAGGAGGATAGATAACAACTGACCCTTGACTTGAAAAAGTTAAGATTGGAGTGTTCAGAGAAGCAGCCATGTCTGTTCAATAAAGTAGCAGTCTTTTTTTTTTTTTTTTTTTTTTTTTTTGGAAAAGGCTCTCTTAGTGGAGCTTTTTCCTTCCAACCGGAATATGGAAAAAAATGATGCAGATTCTTCAGCTCCATGGACATAGCAATTAATGTGTCCTAGCTTTAGCCAGTGGACATCATTTAATATCCTTGTGAAAGCTCTTTAATAACAGTAGTAACTTAAATATCAAATACTGTGCTTTCTTGTGAGAGATAAAACTCAGTATACTTTAACAGTTAAAATGACGTTCCTATTTTATCAAATGCTGAAAGTCATAAAACACTTATGACAAAACATTGGGCTCCTTAGCTAGGAATGGAATAATAGAAATTTATCAACCATGCTTTGACTAATGCTGCCACATCTGGAGGTTCTGCAATGATATTAAAGATTCTTGATAAAATACATATATGTGTAATTTTATCAGCTCTGTCCTGGCATCTCAGCTTCAGACAATTTTCATCTAATGTAAAATAACTTTCCTCTGCCTTTTCTATAAATATTTTCATTGTAATTGCTCTGATGAGTATTCCTCTTTGATACCTTTACTTGACAAATTTAAGTGCAATACTAGATTGGCAGATAGAGCTCGTCATTTTACAGTTGAAATTGCTAGATGTGACTACTTCTTCTTCTATGTGCCCTGTCCTTTCAAGGGTGTAGGTGATCATGGCTTTCAGCATCTCCCTATCCCTGGTGGCTCTTAGCATGCTTTCTCCTGTTACACCACGCAGCCCTCATTTTGCCATCAACCGGATCAGGTCCTTCAAATATGTTATCCGCTGCTTTCCACTGTCTCCTTTTCCCTCTATCTGGCCTGTTAGTATCAGATTCTCCAAGCCCTCCTTCCTCATTGCATGTCCCAGTAACTTCATTTGTCTCTTCCTGATGCTCAGTATTAGTTTCCTTTTCGTTTCTATCCTTTCCATAACCTCATCATTGCTGACATACTTGATCCATGATATTCGCAGCATACAAGTTCTTTGCTAACAGTTTCTTTTACACTTTTCTCTTCTTATCTCTTGGTATTCAGTCAGTTTTGTGCTGTATTTTGCTGTTTACAAGGTGCTTCAATGCAAAAAAGGTAGAATTTTATCCCTATCACAAATTATGAAGGAAGAAATCTGAAAAAAAAGTTTTTCTTTGTACTTCATTCCCTTTTTAACTATTCCTAAATTTAGTCACCTAATAGCATATTTCAGCATGAAAACTTGACTACCATATATTCTGGCTCACACAACATTTTAACTTGGAAGTGCACCCTAATATTGGAAAGAAATTCCTCAGAAAGGTCATTCTAATACAACAGCATGTTCAGCCTGCATCCCTCATATGCTAGCATCATATATTGTTTGTATTAATCACTTGTTCAATTTTGTTTGTTTGGAAATGACATACTAGTTGGTGGTTAGTAAATATACTATACATCTTTCATCATCCCAAGGTGGTTTTATTTTCATAAAAATGAATTTAAAATTTAAAAAATATGCATGTAAAAATATAAAACAAAAAAATTTTATTCATCCTCAAATCACAAAAACTCATGACTGTTGGATTCTTGTAAAAGCTCTAAACTATCATCTGCAGAGTCATCACTACTGTCAGTCATGTACAATAAATGATCCGCACTACTATTTGTGTCGTTGTGATAACTGATACATTCGTCATGGAAAATGCACACACATTTTTCAAGATATTTTTAGGAGAAAAAGTGTCTTGTAAGCTGGAAAATATGGTAATTATGACAAATTCTTTAATGTTTTAGAAGTTAGAATGCATGCCACTGAAACACAATCTTATAGCAACATGAAATCCTCACTAATCATGACAGATTCATCACAAACCTGGATGAAGCACTAATTTCAAACTAGATACACATAAATTTGGATACAGAAATAAGGGGGTTTGATTTATGTGTAGGTTAAAACTTGATATTGCTTATCATACTGCTGAATCCTTATACTAGTATTATAGCATGAAATCATCACTACCAGTAATCTTGATATGTTTATCCCAACTGCATAAAGATTTTTTTCTGAAAATTTTGATATTGAAACAGTGGATTTGTTTTATTTTCAAGGGCTCAGAATTGAATGCAACTAGGGAGCCTTATAACTTCCATTACCAACATTTGATTTATAGTATGTAGGGTGTTTTTGTAAATATTTAATAGGGAAAAAAAAAGGCTTATAAACAGTAAAATACATTACAATTTTTTTTTTAGTAAAGTATTCCCCATTACTTATAATGATTAGTTACCACTTTTCAGTCAGCTCTTCAATACTCTTTGAGTGATATTCTGTAGGTTTTAGCTAATCTATCTCAGTATTATTGTCAATCCTCACTGGAAACCAAAAGAATATATCTAAAGAGAGTGGTGAAGTTTAAAAAAAAAAAAAAGAAGGAATTGCTGGGTTAGTTGTATAATTTTTACAGGTACCAGTGAGCAGTTAGGAAAAAGCCAAGTTGAGTCATTTTGTGTCAAATTAACAAGGGTTGATCACTGACACAGATTTCTTTTTTAAATTTGGTACACTTATATGATAAAAATTGAATGTTACCTATTTTGCATTTCTAAGTCAGAGGTTTCCGAAGATTTGACCCTTCCAAAAAAAAAAAATGAATTTTGGAAAATAGTTTAAATATCAATATCTTGGTTGTCTTTTTTACCCACAGAGTTAAATTATGTACCATTTTAAAGTACAGATCTAAAAGGTGATCTATTTATATTTTTGCTTGAAGGTCAAATAAGATAATTTGACTGTCTTTAACATTTGACCTTTGATTTCTCAAAAAGTATGTCTTTAATACTTTACTATGAATTTGTCTGCCTTATGGAAAGATATGTAAAAGATTGTGGTGGTCTTTTGACTGTGGGTTGAATTACAAATTTTTTCACTGAGTTCGACTATATACTAACATTTTCATATCTTCCAATATGCTCAGTTGTATATTTTTAGAAAGTTTTTTAATATTCAATTAAGAACTATAGTTATAAAATAAAAACAATTTATTTGCAGATAAATGTTGAAAAATTTGGTGGGAAATAAACAACCATATTCTTGGTTGTGTTTACATTTTTATTATACAACAAACAATTTTTGTATGAAAAAGTAACATAATAGAAATAATTATTTTAATAAGTGTCATGAATGAATGTTAAGATAATATCAAATAATATGAAAATATACAACAAATGATATTAATGGTTAATAGCAATTTGTTGACACGATGCACTAAATAAATGTACAATTCATTTTTTTTTAATTAAAAAAAATAGGTTTTGATCTAAAAAAAAATGGTTTTTAAAAAGAAAGATTCTTAACATTTACAGAGAAATTAACAAACTTTTATTTTTCTGCTTGTTTGAATACATGATTAAATAGAAAATAAAAACTTGGATATGCAAACCACTTACTTTTCAATCAAATTTTTTGTGATGACAACCTTGATTGTATCTTTATTTAAAGTTACTTCAAGAAATTCTTTCCTAAAAGATTTGCAGCTTTATCCCATTTCAATGTTTGAAAGTTAATAAATTCTTCCAGTGTCAGTTATTGGATCTACGAAAGTAAAAATATCGGAATAATTTCAAATTAATGTATCTGGATGTGATGAACAACAGATGGGAAGGCATCCTTCAGTTGTGAAAATGTCAATTTTACCTGTTCATTATCAGGATATTTTTCAAGTGCACATCCTTATTACCAATTCCTATCATAGATTGCTGTAAAAATATCCCTTAATGTTTTTTAAACTCTATATTCTCATTTTATAATTTTAATTATTTTTCCTTTATCCTGAATAGATGCTGTTTTTAAGTTCCTGTAATTGTTGAAGCATTTTTAAATCTATTTTCTAAGATTTCTGCTTCATTTGTCTATTCATTTGTTGAGGAATGCAAAATTTTTATACCTGAAATGTTTTTTTTTTCTTGCATAATTAAACAATTATCTCGGTGTCATTATTTGTTCATTATAGGGTTGCTGCAGGCTTGCTTTTGCTGTTAATCTTTTAATAGTGCCATCTAATCCATCATGTGATTCTTTCTCATGAAATGTTGCAAAGTATCACTCTGCATCAATAATGAAATCAGCCTTATGTTTGCACAAATAAAAAAAAAATTATAATATGGAGTGGCACCATCAGAGAAATAGATCAGATTTTTTAATTTAAAATTAAGATTTTTTTTGTATTTCTGTAAGTTTTTCTTTAAAACAAATGGGCTGCTACTGTGTCATGCTTAAGACAATCTGATATAATTACAATATTAATATGCTCCAGCTCTTTGTCATTTCTGTAATATAAGAGAAATGGATGTAATGTGGTTTTAGGATTATTCCAGTGGAAGCCTTGTTTAGCATTCTGCTAAAAAATGAATAAATCTCAGAAAAATCTGTAATAACTATGACTTCACCAAAAAGAACTCTTTTTATTAGAACAAAATTTTGATTGTTCTTTTACAATGAAAACATGCTTTTTTAAGGTTTGAAGCCCTTCACAAAAAGTTTTAATAAATTCTTCTGTAGATTGTGATACATTTTTTTTGTGTGGGTCTCTCAATTGATCTCCATTGTTTGTAGATAAAATCATCTATTAAATTTTTTCTATTTATCTATATTTCTGAGATGAGGGAGTATTTACAATATTTACATTATTTGGACTATTGTCCTTATCTTTGTTGCCATTTGTATTATGTCTATATCCACAGTGGATATAGACATTAGTTAGTTCCTGACTTGACTCTTAGAGTTGTGAGTTCAATACCAGGCTACAGCAGTGGTGAACAAGTAACTTGCAGGGTTAGAGGGAGATAACTCATGACTTCCAATCGAGGCTTTACACAAGGAAGGATGATATGCCCCATATTTGAAATTTCTAGCACCTGAACCTGAAGAAGGCCAGAGTGTATAATGGCCAGAACATTGTACAAATGGCAACAAAGATGAGGTATATCATCACTGGGGTATATCATCCTCATTCCTTGTGTAAAGCCTTGATGAGCCTTAAGGACACATGGCCCAGTTGATAAAGATGTTAGTTCCTGACTTGACTCTTAGTTTTGAGTTCAATACCAGGCTACAGCAGTAGTGGACAAGTAACTTTCAGGGTTAGAGGAAGATAACTTATGACTCTTAATCAAGGCTTTACACAAGGAATGATACCCCAGTGAATGTAATAAAGGGTTTGGTTTGAAATTCCTTGCACTTGAAGAAGGCCAGAGCGTACAATGGCCGAAACGTTATACAAATGGCAACTAAGATGAGAACAATATTCTGAATAATGTAAATACTCTGTGTGTGTGTGTGTGTGTGTGTGTATATATATATATATATATATATATAATTTACATTATTATGTATGTATGTATGTGTGTGTGTGAGTGCATATACAGTAATTACATTGCACACACAGACATATATATATATATATATATATATATGTATGTATGTATTGCAGAAGAAAGGTTAAACATTGAGAAGTAACAAAACAAAAGAGAAAAATTACCAGAGAGCTTCTTCAACTGATGGTTTTGTATTCAACGTGCTTCATGCATGATATATTCTGTCCCCTTTACCTGAAATCCTAATGGATTGACTTCCTGTTTTTACTGATGCTTCAGCACTTGCATGTTCTTAGACAAATTGAGAATGAGAGGTTGGTAGTTAGCTTGAAGACACCTGCTAAAAAGAGTATCAGGCACCTATAAATGTATAGGCAGCTTGACCAGACACACGAGAAGACAGATTGTATAGCACCATTCATTAAAGGGGAAGATTTACCTGCCTTAAAAAGCAGTATTTGAATTTTTTTTTCTGTGGTTGCATGCTGCCCCTGCTTATATATATATATATATATATAATTTGGGCAGCAAACTTTATCAAACACCTTTCATTAAATATTACCAACAAGGAAGATTTAATTTTTTTAGGTTTTTCTGGTATCATGACATATGTACACTACTGGCCATAATTATTAGGCCACCCCAGTTTTTTAAAAGAAATGATGTAATTGATACTATTTTTATTTATTGTCAAGTGGATAATTCAAAATGAAAATAGTGTTTCTTTTGTTATTATTACTTTGCAAAAAGTCAAGGAAGCAAAGATGAACTTGTCTGAATCACCCTAAATTTCCTTTATTCTTTCATTGATGAAACTGCAATATAGGTAAATATGAAGTATTTATAAATTCATTTGATGCACGTGTTATTGTGCAATATTAACAAAAGAACAATTTTATTTTGATTTAAAATTATTCACTTGGCAATAAATACTAAAAAATAGTATGAAATACATTATTTTTTAAAACACTGGGGTGGCCGAATAATTATGGTTGATAGTGTATATACTGTATTGACTCTATAGTCAGTTAAAGTGCCATACGTCTCACCCCAAGCAAGGCATTCCACTGCCACTATTGCGCATGGGGCTACATAGGGGAAGGTAAAGAGAAGGAGTGGATAGACATAGGGAATGTCAGGAGAAAGGTGACATGAGTAAGGATAGCGAGGATGAGGGTCGGGCAGATGGGAAGAGTGCTTGATAGAATGGGAGCAGGTTAGTGTGTTAGGAGGTGTCTATTGGCCTTACATTTAAACTCCTGGAGATTGTAGCCGTCGGGGAAGCAATCGTTTGGAAGAGAATTCCACAGTCGGGAAGTGCGAGGAAAGAAACTGTTGGAGTAGAAGTTACGGCTGCATTTTATCGGTTTCACTGTAAAAGGGTGGGATCTAGTTGCTAATCTAGTATCTCGTGCAAATTCGTATTTATGGGGCACCAGTGATCTAAGTTCATCGGAGCAGAAGCCGTGAAAGTATTTATAGAAGAGACACAAGGAAGCCACGTCTCGCCGGTGGGAGAGAGACTGCATGCGGTCTGCCAAGTCGGTATCTATCACATTACAGACCCTCCTCTGAACCTTATCGAGAAGCCCAAGGAGAACAGCAGGGGCACCCGACCAGATATGGCAGCAGTATTCAATGCACGGGCGGATGGTAGATTTGTAAATGTGCAGGATAGATTTAGACGGAAAAAACTTCCGGGCCCTACACAGAGAACCGACTTTCATAGCAGCGGATTTAGCAATGGATTTGATATAGTCATTCCATTTGAGGTCCGCTGAAAGTGTGAGACCAAGGAGGCGTAGTGTTTTACTCTCTGGGAGACAAGCCTGGTCCATGCTAATGGGAGGTAGGTGAGATTGTCGATGATGGTTAATTGACAGTAGCTTCGTTTTAGAAGCATTAAAATTTACTAGCCATTTCTTACCCCAGTCCAATATGGATTGGAGGTCTTTTTCAATCTCGGCTGCGAGTTTAGCTTTGACACCTACACCAGATTTTTGTTGGAGGCGAGAGTAAACTGAGGTGTCATCGGCGTACAAACCTATTTGGGTTCTTATGGAATCAGGGAGATCATTAATATATATCGGGAAGAGTGTAGGACCTAAGATGGAGCCTTGGGGGACACCCGCGTTTGTATGGTAATTCTGAGAGGCATGTCCGTTTAATACCACCTTCATTGTGTGGTTGTGCTTTGGGTGATCATGTTTCAAAAAAGACATGACTGGCTGGGCAGAAGATTATACCGACCGCAGTAGGTTGCCATTGCTTTCTGCGGTAGACTGGTTGCTGACCAAAGCTATAGAACCTAATCTGTCCTATTATTTAACCCATAATTGGAGGGAAGAGAAGGATTAATACCTTTCCCAAGGTTATTTGTGCATAAATGAATGCAAGGAATTCAACTGGAATTCAAACTTGGCTCCCCGATTTGTCATTCCGAGCCAATATCCACTGCACCGCGACGCACATCCTTCCTCATTATATGCCCTGAAATCTCAACTCTTTCTGATGTCAAGTATATTTCTCTTTCATTTGCATTAATCAATAGAAGCACAAAAAGAAACAAAAATATGATTATTTCTGGTAATTGACTCTATACAGGGCCTAAAAGCCACTCAAAGGGTGACTGAATGTGGTTGTAGTATGGTTATAAGAGGAAGTAGTGCCAATTACAAAGACAAGTAAAATAGATGAGTTGAGCCTAAACTTAAAGTTCATATTGTAAGGATTGGAGGAGTATTCTCTTGGGAGTCTGTTTCTCAAGGTAGTGGCTTTTTTTTTTTTTTTTTTTTTATAAGCGTTTCACCCCGAGCAAGGCATGTCACTGCCACTACTGTGCAGGGGGCTACGTAGAGTGGAGAAAGGCTGATTAAATATAGGAAATGACAGAGGGTGGGTGATAGGTGGGTAAGGATACCGAGAATGAGGGTTGGGTCGATGAGAGTGTTGTGAGAATAGTTGGGAGTTAGTGTGATAGGAGGTGTCTATTGACCCTACATTTAAACACCTGGAGATTGTAACTGTCGGGAAAGCAGACTTGTGGAAGGGAGTTCCACAGGTGGGAAGCGCGAGAAAAGAAGCTGTTGGAGTAGAATTTATGGTTACATCTTATTTGTTTAACTGTAAAAGGGTGGGACCTAGTTGCTAATCTAGTATCTCGTGTAAATTCGTGCTTAGGCGGCACCAGTGATCTAAGCTCATCGGAGCAGAAGCCATGAAAGTACTTGTAGAAGAGGCACAGGGAAGCTACATCACGCCGGTGTGAGAGCGGCTGCAGCCGGTCTGCCAAGTCAGTATCAACCACGTTACAGATCCTCCTTTGTATTTTGTCAAGAAGCCCAAGGAGAGCAGCAGGGGCACCCGACCAGATATGGCAGCAATATTCAATACACGGGCGGATGGTAGATTTGTATATGTGCAGAATAGATTCAGGTGGGAAAAATTTCCGGGCCCTGCACAGGGAGCCAACTTTCATAGCAGCGGATTTGGCAATGGATTCAATATAGTCATTCCATTTGAGGTCCGCCGAGAGTGTAAGGCCAAGGAGGCGTAGTATTTTACTCTCTGGGAGGCTAGCCTGTCCCATGCTAATGGGAGGTAGATGCGATTGTCTATGGTGATTAGTTGATAACAGCTTTGTTTTGGAGGCATTGAAATTTACCAACCATTCCCTACCCCAGGTCACTACGGATTGGAGGTCCCTTTCAAGTACGGCAGCGAGGTTCACTTTGTCGTCCAGACCTGGTTTCTGATCGATGCGGGAGTAGATTGTTGTGTCGTCGGCATACATGCTCATTAATGTAGATCAGAAAGAGCGTGGGACCTAGGATAGAACCTTGAGGGACGCCTGCGTTCGTCTGGTAGTTTTGGGAGGCATGCCCATTTAATACCACCTTCAATGTGCGGTTAGAGAGGAAAGACTGGATGAGGTCAAACAGATGTCCAGTTATCCCATAGCTCTGCAGTTTGCACAAGAGGCCAGCATGCCAGACCCTGTCGAATGCTTTGGAGATATCCAAGGCAACGGTTCGGGCTTCACCATTCTTGTCAAGTGCCTGGTTTCTTAAGAAGAATATTATCAGAGAGGAAGTTCTATTTTTAACAATAAATTACAAGGGGAATGGGTATAACTCAACCCTCTTGGCCATCGAATTAACTATAATTATTTTTATCCAGCACTAGATGCTCAGAGTGATTTGAGGAGATAAGTTACTATCTTGATCACTTGCTAGGCTCAGCATGAATGAGTATGTGTCTGTAATATAACAAATAAAATAAAGGATTTTGCATGTGTAATTGATTCTTGGCATTTTAACCCATTCTTGTAGATTTCTTTTAATCATTTCACCACAAGTAAGGTGATAAAGCCACAAAGACACAGGGAGTTACTGAGAGTGAAATAATCTGGGGAAAAAATCACTATTAAACAATAAAAGAAGAAGGGTTCCACAAGAAAGAAGTGTGATAGAAAAACTTACCATAGAGCTTATGGCTATATCTAGCAATTAAAACTTTAAAATGATGAGACCCATCTGCCAACCTAGTACCACACTCATATTTGTAAAGTTTAGGTAATAAAGAGGAAAGCTTGTCAAAAAAATTACAATGAAAATAATTATAGAAAAAGCATAGGGAAGTTATGTCACAGCAGTGGGAAAGGGACTGAAGCTGAGATGCCAGGGTAGGACTGTTAACATTGCAGATTCTTTTTTGAATTTTGTCAAGAATATCTAGATATATAGCAGAAGCCTCAAACAAGATGTGGAAGCAGTATTCAATGCATGGATGAATAGTAGGCTTATAAGTATGAAAGATGAATTCTGGCAATAAAACTTGTCTGGAATGACAGTGAATTAAATTTCCTAGCATCAGATCTTGCAG
Source organism: Ascarosepion bandense (assembly GCA_037127315.1). Classification (NCBI taxonomy): domain Eukaryota; kingdom Metazoa; phylum Mollusca; class Cephalopoda; order Sepiida; family Sepiidae; genus Ascarosepion; species Ascarosepion bandense. The sequence goes on along the minus strand of JBBBDQ010000993.1, from coordinate 1,749,209 downwards.
GTGATTCAATAAAATCACTTGACAAGTGATTTTGAATAAAAGTTTTTCAAATTTTTTCCTTTTGTTTATAGATTTTTTTTTTTTTTTTTTTTTTTTTGCTATCTACAGTATTATACTATTTTCTGATATTTTATACACCATGTCCCTTCAGGGCATAGGTGATCATTGCTCTCCACATCTTCCTGCTTCTTAATCTTTGTTTTTGTTATTTCTCTTAAAGCCTCTTCTTCTATCCATCCATTAGCTCAAGCTTATCAAGTACATTATGTGCTGTTTTCCTCTGTTTCACCTTTCCCTCAATCTGTCCTGTGAGTATCATGTTTTCCAAACCCCCCTTCTTCATTCAGTGTCCCAGAAATTTGAGCTGCCTCTTCCTGATATGTATAAATTGCCTTTTTGTTTCCATTTTCTTCAAGACTTCACATGTTAGGTCCAGCATTTATCAAACGAAATTTTGTGATACAGAAACTTAATCTGTAGGTTCCCTGCTTAATAATGTGGAGGTGGTGGTGGTGGTGGGGGATTAACAAGGAACAGAAATGCCTGCAAACTTGTTCAGAAATTCAATATAAAATATGTTTGAAATGTTTGTAAAAACATTTAGAAGAAACTGATTTTTTTTTTCCTAAAATCTTTTTACTGATATAAATCAAGACCCTTTTAGCTATGTGAAATATAATTTATTGTTCTTGTTTGCAAAGCTATTTTAAAGACTTTTATAATATTCTTTCTTTTCAAATTAAAAAAAAAAAATTTCACCCCCAAGCAATGCAATAAAGCCACTGAATGTAAGTAGTTTTAGAGAATATGAAAAAAACAAAATCATTATTAAGCAGAGAGAACAATAAAAGAACAGTAGTTAAAAAGTTCTTGATCTACCTGGAGATTAATTCTGTTTCTTATCTTTAAAACAAGATTTGTTATATTGAAATTTAAATGTCAGTGTGAGACTGACCAAAAATGACTCAATTCTTAGAGAATGGAACTAATGTTCCGTCATTTATTAGAGAGGTTTTTGAAGATATGATTTACTGCTGACACATCCTGGTCTGTAATCAGAGAGAAATCTTATAAGAAACTGTGGACATATCTGCCTTGTGCAGATTGCATTCTATAGTTGCTACCATCTATGATTTCTGGGAACATTTTTTTTTTTTTTTAATTGTATCACTCCAAGCAAGGCGATAATGCCACTGATGCGCAGGGGGCTACGTAAGAGTAAAAAGATAGGAAAAGAGAAAGTTGGGAATCACATCCTAATCAGGGAACACGGGATGAGCCTCTTCACCTGTTCAACAGATGTGGGTAGAGTGTGAACCGGGCGATAGTTTAGTCTATCTACTCCAATTGGAACATACTTTATTAAATAAAAAGACCATCTCTGTATAAACAGAAGAGTAAGTGGTGTATAATTAAGGTGATCTGTTTATGAAAAAGAAAAGAGAATTAATATATTTATATTATTATGGAGACAGGTGTATATTTTTTTGTTGTTTCTTTTTAATTGGTGTGTGTAGTAATTTTATTTACTGTGATCAAGAACTGATGAGTGAAAGCAGTTACCTCATACCACTTATTTTTCTTTTCCTTTTGTATTTGTTTTTATACCAACTACAGTATTTTTTTCCTTATTCTTGACTTTAAATTTTGTCTACATTTATTGCTATTAGGAAATATATTTAGTGTAGTGTTGGGTGCAAAGTGTGTGTGTGTGTATATATATATATATATATATATATATATATATATCTTTAGGTGAAGAGAACCAACAACTTTACAATTCTGACTTCTCCGGTATTTACTTTTTTAAAAAGTGCTCAATACATCAAATATTGCAGAGCATAATATAATTAAATTTATGTTTTTTTTATTTAAATTGATATAGCTTATATTGTGACATGGAAATTTTCACAACAATGAGCTAACATTGCCTGATAATGAGGTAAAAATCTCAAAACATAGAAATTTCCATGTTGCGATGTAAATTATATTAATTTTAAACAAATTTAATTATATAATGTAGTTTTTAAGGTATGCTATATTTATGGGTAACAGTGCTTAATAGCAGAGATAGAGCCCATGGAGATATAAAAGAGAGGACATGTGGCTCTAAAAAGTGGGCATTAAGGTCAATGCTGAACAGTGATAATTTTCAGGCTGAATGGGTGTCATTTACTTCTGTCTTCACACACATTTAATTTTTTTTACAAATTTATTCATTCTATATGAAATTAACTATTTCACACACACACACACACACATATATATATATATTTTATATATATATATATTTTTTGAAATAACAACATCACTTGAAAAGACACAAAAAGTGTCGAAACAAAATAGCTACTTTTGTAGTGATATTATAACATATCAATGTTATAATTTATTAATAAATATTATTATTATTATATATATATATATATATATAGACAGTAAATATTTGAAAACCCAATCTTCCTGCTATTTATAGTCTAGTGAAAGATAGTGGAACAGTCTCTTTAAATATAAAAAAAAATAAATTGGTAAAAAACAGAAATTGAAATATATATATATAAGAAAAATTAAGACAGACGCGTTATTTCATGGTAATTTGGAAGTATAGGCCTATTTCAGGCGAGCCAACTTCAGCTTCCGTCTTTATTCAAGAATGGGATTCACAAAGACCTAATCCGGCGAATAAAAAAAAATAAAGAACAAAATAAAAACATATAAGATGATAAGAATATAACTATCGCTCCTCTAAAAAAGAAAACAAGAACAATCCATCCGTTTGTTGAACCCACAGACATTCCTACATAATCATACGTAAAAGTCGCATAGAACCCACATCAGATAACACGTCAAGATGCTAATTCATTGCCCCTAACCAAAGTTGATCGGTCAGTGTTGAAAAGAATTTGTCACTTTAACTGAGCAGGTTTATGTCAATTTTGAAGTTTCGTGAGAACATTGCATTATACCTATTAATGCTCTATCTACACCCTGATATCAAGCACTTTATTATGAAAAATCTGTTTGACAAAATACCTTTTCTCCGTAAAACTACTGAAAAACAAAAAAACCCAAATAATTTTGGTACTATACATTATCACAAAACACACACACACACACACATGTATGTGCGTGTATATATTTTTTACACATAAATTCAGAAATGGGATCAAATGATCATTTCTGCAGGCAGAACTTGCTTTATCGGTAATCCTTTGATATATATATATTTTGATTGTTTAATATTTAGTCTTTAGTCCTAGGCAACCTCGACATTTTTGGCAAAGACATAAGAATAATCAAGAATCTCTACTGGTAGCAAACGGCCTGCATACAGACAGGTAACGACCTCAGTAGATACACAAAGATAGAAAAAGGCGTAAGACAAGGATGTGTCTTTTCACCGGATTTGTTCAACCTATACAGCGAGAATATTTTGAGGACCCTAGATGACACACCAGGATTTGTTATTGGAGGCCACAACCTGAACAACATAAGATATGCGGACGATACAGTGCTGATTGCGGACATGGAAAGGAAGCTACAAGACCTCATACAGAAAGTAGCAGTGGAGAGTGACAAGAAGGGACTACAAATAAACTTTAAGAAAACTGAGTGCATGGTCATCAGCAAAAGATACAACCCAAAATGCCAAATACAGGTGGAGGATAACAGAATCAAACAAGTACAAGAATTTAAGTACCTAGGAAGTGTTCTAACAGGAGATGGAAAGTGCGACACGGAGATTCGAAGGCGAATTGGCATGGCAAAGGACGCGTTCCAGAAGATGAGCAAAATACTAACACAGGAAAATCTCAATAGAAACGAAGAAAATAAAGAGTGCTAGACTGCTACGTGATGTCAGTTCATCAATATGGCTGTGAATGCTGGACAATATCATTGAAAATGAGGACAAAACTGGAAGCGGCCGAAATGTGGTTCTACAGAAGGATGCTATGGGTATCGTGGACAAGCAACGATGAGGTGTTAGAAAGAATGGCAACAAAAAGGAAATTGATGCTGAGCATCAGGAAGAGACAACTGAAGTTCCTGGGACATGCAATGAGGAAGGAGAGCCTGGAGAACCTGATACTGACTGGACAGATAGAAGGAAGGAGAGACAGAGGAAGGCAGCGGATAACATATTTGCTGGGCCTGATCAGGTGGATGACGGAATGGGGGTTGCCAGGAGCAACAGGAGCAAACATACTAAGAGCCACAAGGGATAGGGAGACGTGGAGAACCATGATCGCCTACGTCCTGAAGGGACAGGGCACATAGAAGAAGGGTTAGACCAGTACACATTTGTATTAAAAAGTGTTCTATACAATTGTGTTGTAGAACTTTTGAATATTTTAAATTTTTAAACAAGTTATTTTGCTACCTTGGTTTCCACCATGAGTGGTTTCTTCAGGCGATTTTTAATGTTATTAAAAATTGCCTGAAGAAACCACTCATGGTGGAAACCGAGGTAGTGAAATAACTCGTTTAAAAATATATATATATATATATATATGAAAAGATAAAATAAGTTTTAAAATTTTAGTTCTTTTATTTTATATTGAGCATTGTTTTATTACCACTGTCACACACTGTGCATGGCATATATATATATATATGAGAGAGAGAGAGGATGCTGTCTAAATACTTACTAAGTTTAGGGTAGTCAGGCACAAGTCTACCAATGAGAATCAAATTCCCTTCCATTTAAAATTGCAGATCAAATAATGGTTCAAATCAGCATATATATGTATGTATATATGTATATATATGTATATATATGTATGTATATATGTATGAGTGACTATATATTTGAAGAATATGTAAGTGTGAAGACATGTGTGATTTACTTTTATCCTGGGGCCAAGAGAGATTGATTATGCTTTTACACTTAACCAAACGTTGCTGGAATTCTTGAACAGGTTCACATAATCATAGAATATGAAATTCCTCCAAGAAAATAGCCGCCTGTGCTTTCTCCTTGTCTTTGTTTCAATCTCACTTATGCTATCTTGCCTGCAAGTGGAGTGCAGAAGTGTTTTCCAGAATGACTGCTCAAAGAACCTGCAAAGAACTGTAGTGGCAAAGTGGAACCAGCTGTTTCTGTTTGCCATAAGATATAAAATGCCTCTTTCTTGTAGGCCTGGAATTCCATCTTTTTGATTGAGTTTTGCTATGCTTTCAGCTGAGATCAGAAAAGTGTAAGCCTTTTTACACTTCTCATTCTCCCATCCTCACACAATTTTATGCACTTGAGCAGAATTTTCAGGTTGAGTTGTGGTGGTATGTCTTGTTCTTTTTTTTTTCTAATGAGCCTCTCCCCTATCATTCTTCTGAAGTCTTTTTCTGCCTATCCTCAAAGACATCTGCCACTTTTTCTCATTTTGAAGCATTTAATATACTATAAATTAAAACCCACCTTAAAATGTAAATATTTATTAAGCTTAGTTTTGTCTGGCACAAGGCTAACTAAGAAGCAGAACAGCATCGTGGAGTAGTCTATTTCTAAATTTATAACTACTCATTGTGACAGTTTAGGATTGAAAAATTAAAGAAATATATGTTTAATTGAAATTATTTGTAATAAGATGTACATTATCCTTTCAAAAATTACTGTTTTCTACAAGCAGAAGTTTATGTATAATATCTTTAATGACCAGAGAAACAAGCATTGCAACGGACGTTATAATAAGATAAAAAAAGATCCTTTTGAAAATTACTGTTTTCTACAAGCAGAAGTTTATGTATAATATCTTTAATGACCAAAGAGAAACAGGCATTGCAATGGACATTATAGCAAGAAGATAAAAAAAAAAACATTAAAAAATTACTGTTTTTTACAAGCAGTAGTTTATGTATAATATCTTTTTTTTACTGCGAGGTTGTAAAAAACACTAGGTTGGGAAACTGGTGCGGGATATCCTTCTCTTAATGAGGGTGAATGGGCCTCTCTTAAGCCGTGGTAGACAACCCATCTAATGATGGTGACACGATAAAAACACCCTTGGTAGCTCTGGCAAAGCATCAAGTATTCAGCTACTGACAAGATTTTAAATCTTGGACGAGGCCGCAAAATGATGATGATGGTGCAGTGAATGTCAGCTTGGAACAGAAATCAAAGAGACAAGTTTGAATTTAACTTGAATTTGTTGCATTCGTTTACATGCAAATACCCTAAGGAAAGGTATAAATCTGTCACTTCTTCCTCCAGTTATAGATTAAATAACAGGGCAGATTGAGTTCTATAGCCTTGGTCAGAAACCAGTCTACCAGAGAAAGTAATGGCAATCTATTGCAGGAAAATCTGCCACATCAGTCATGTCTTGAAAGAGACATGATTGCCCAAGCATGTATCATGTATGGCACTTAACTACCTTTTGCTGGTTACCCATTTTCAAGTACACCTATCAGCTAGGGTGGTTTATCCCTGTAGTAGACACGAATACTCTGGTACATTTTTGTAACTCTTCAATACCTACATCTTTTCACTGTAATCTTGACATAGATGGCCTTCAGTTTTGATGCTTTGCCAAAGGACAACACCTGATTTGGTCTCATTAGGCCAGATAGGGTGTTGAAATTAGCATTGTCCTTCTTTTAGACTGATTAACAATTATATCTAGAGGGAACAGTCTGCCATGGTATTTAATCCATAGCAGAGGGAGAAAAGAGGAATTCTTATCTTTCTCCAAGGGTATTTGTGTGTAAGTGAATGTAAAAAAACTCAATTAGAATTTGAACTCTGTTCTTCGGTTTTTCATTCCAATCTGCTATCCATTATACTGCCATACATCCACCCACACCAAAGAATCTAACACCTGCTTAAATGGGTAAAGTAATTATTTTTTTTTACAACTATATGCTATTTTTGTGTATTTTAAACCAAAATTGAAACTTCAAAGAAGCTATTTGAATTAATGCAAGACCATTTTTTAAAATAAAACACTTTGTGATAATTGCTACAATTTGTAACAGTTTCATATCTAGTTGAGGTGAATAGCATATAAACAAGCCAATACATGGAAACTATTCTTTATCATATGAAGAATGTAGATCTGAAAATGAGTTTTCTATTTTTTTTTCTACTTAAATTAATTTTTTTGTTTCTTTTTCTGTGACAAAATTAACTAAATCACTTATAGTTTAGAAAATGTGATTAACTCTTGTTAAGTGGTGAAGATATTTTTTTCACAGTTAAGAACAGAGAGAAAATTAAAAAAGAAAAAAATAGTGAACAGATATTTTTCAGTAGGATCAAATTTTTAAATGTTAGAAAAATAAACAGAATTTTTCTACAACACAACCCTCACATTTTTTATCTTTTAGAGTAAAAAATAAAACAAAAAAGCGTAATTTAACAAAACATTTGAAAGATAAAATTAGTGAGAATTCAGTCTGCAAAAGCAAGAAAATTAAACAAGTTGGAATATTGGAATTGTATCTTTTGTCAAAAAAACTTTGTTGCAGATTTGATAGTAGGTAAATGTATATACATACCTTTGTTCCTGATTCTTGTAGAAATGGTCTTTTGTTGTTGTGCATCTCTCTTGGAGTTTGCTTAGAGCATAAAACATTTCCTTTATTGTTTGTAATATGGCAGTACTGAAATCTCACTATCAGTCTTTGGTGTGAACGGAACTTTCATTTTTGTTTGTTTTTGTTTTCAGCGGCACTTAGAAAGTATTGTATGAAGTTGTATATTGATTGCCCATGGCAGTTTATTGATAATGGGTGGTGGTTTATTTCTTCATCTGATTCAGGTTGAATGTAAACCATTGGAGAATCTTTTTCTTGCAAAGAAAATCAGGTTGAATACCCGATTTCTTTCCTTGCCAGCAGCTGTGTGAGCAACAACAAAAGAACAGACTTTTTTTGCCACTGCTGTTTTGCTGTGGCAGGTTCAAATACAGTTGGTGTGAAATCAATTCAAAAATGCACAAAAAAAGAGGCATTAGACAAGGATGTATCTTCTTACCAAACCTGTTTAACTTCTACAGTTAGGTGATTATTAACTCTTCTACCAGGATTTATAATTCGCAACCACAATCTTAACAGGATAAGATATACATATGATAGCAGACACTAGAAGGTAACTGAAGGAGGTAAATTTTTGTTTTGTTCCCTGAAGGCCTTTACCCCTTCAAATCTTTCCAAAACATCCTTAATTCCATGCAAATGTATATGCTGAACTCAAAACGATAATTGTTTATAGAAGAAATGTACCTTTTTTCATGTTATCAACCAGAAATAAATTGGACTATATCTCACCCCTTACTACCGTTATCATATCTGATTAACTGCTGAATGACTTGAGGTGTAGGAAACTGAATTCGTTCTATTTACTCCCTTTTTTAGCAATTACTCCACAATTTGTTGGGTTTCAGAACTCATTTTCTGCGCATTAATTGCAAAATGGAAGTAAAAAGGCCGAAAAATCGGATATCTATGAGTGAAGTCAGTCTGCAGTGAATAACAGTTTCTAACCATGGTAACAGGGTGAGATAATCAGTGACAAGAAGTTCCATATTTTTCTTCTCAAAAAAATGAAAAAAAGGTAGGTTTCTTCAATAAACAATTATCAATTTGCGTTCAGCATGTACATTTGCATGGAAATAGGGACGTTTTGGAAAGATTTGAAGGGGTAAAGGCCTTCGGGGAACAAAACAAAAATTTACCCTGATGGAATTCCTGGACAAAGCAGTAAAGAAAAGCAAGAAGAAAGGACAAACATCAATTGTATGAAAAATATGTACTGTTGTCATGAAAAGAAACAACAATGAATTGGATATAGCAAAAATTAAGCAAGTATAAAAATTTAAATATCTAGAAAGTGTTTAAACAAATGTTGAGAAATATGGCATCAAAATCCAAAGGTTCTTTGAAATATGTCTTCTAAAAGCTAAGCAAAGTATTAAAAAACAGAAGCATTTTGTTAGAAACACAAAAATAGTGGTGAACTTTAAGGTAATATTGGCACTCATATAGGGCAATGAATGCTGGGCAATTTCCTCATGGATGATGAAGAGATTTAGAGCAATAGAAATCTGGTCCTAAAGCAGGATCCTAAGAATACTATTTGAGTAACAAAATTTTAAGAAAAATAGAAACAAAAAAGACACTTCTTAGAATCAGAAAGAGACAGTTGAAATTTTTAGAGCACATAATGAGGAAAGAGAGATTGTAGAATTTGACACTCACAAGACATATTCAGGATCAGAGGAAAGCAGTGAACAACCCACTAATGAGTTTATGTAAATGATTATCAGAACATGTATTAGGAGGGATAACCAAAAGACAAAACTTAAGAACTACAAAGTGCAGGAAGTTGCAGAGAGCCATGATCAACCACACCCTGAAGAGACACTGTATATAGAAGATTAAGTAGAGCTGTAAATATGATTCCCTGTGTTATTATAGATAGGTACATCCCCTATTGATTGGGTCCTGGGTATGGCGGTAAACTGCATCTAGCAGCAAGGCCTCTGATTGGGAGGTTGTGAAGAGCATGGAACCACCTCTTAAATGCTGTTGTTCCCATGTCCACCCTGACCCAGAGTGGTAGCACCTGTTAGGGTCCCAGCTATGGGCAAATAGTTAAACCCCCCCCCCCCCCAACTGGGGTCAAATCACTATGTAAGTATAAAAATAGACTTTTATAGAAAGATATACATTTTGAAGGTAATATATTACCAACAATACATTTTTGGAGAAAAAATTATTTCCATAACACATTTGTGAAGGAAAGAAATTATTCTCAGCAAAACACTTTTGAATACAGAACTAGAAGACATTTCCAGTTTTCTAAAATAAAAAAAAATAAATACAAAAAATTTTAATTAAAATCTGACTAAATCAACCTTCTGCCTATAATCGAACATTAACAATACCTTAAAACCCCACTTTTTTGGCATTAAATAACCCACTGAGTTTGATATGCCATTAAACAAAACTCAAACTCTCCTAGTGATTGAAAAAAAAGCCTCAAAAAGAAACGGGTTTTATGCTAAAAAAATATTTTGGATTGGGGAGTTATCATTATTTGCATGTGGACGATTGACTTTGTATTTGCTGTCATTATCCCAATGTTTCAAGCAGTGTTCCCTTTAACATTTATCAGGTGCTTCTAGATTGGGGTAACCTTTAGAGAATTTAAAACTGAACCCTTCTTATTCCACTGATCATATTTAAAGAAAATCATAGTGTAGCTAAACTCAGTTTAATTCTAGGTGTCCTCCATACATAAATTTACTCGAGCCACAAGATTAGCAACTAGGTCTCACCCTTTTACTGTGAAACCAATAAAATGTAAACCCAAATTCACTCTGTGAGCTTCTTTTCTCACACTTCATGCCTGTTGAATTCCCTTCCATTTACTTGCTTCCCCGACAGCTACAATCTAGAAGAATTTAAATGTAAAGTCAATAGTCATCTCCTATCTCACTAATCTGCGTCCTCTCTCTTTCATGCTCCTTTCTCTGTCCACTCCACTCTTATCAGTATTCTCATCCTTCACTTAGGCACTTCCTGACACCCCATATAACCTGTCACTATTTCTAATAACTTTCCTCCTATGTAACCCCCTGCAAATCAGTGGCAGTAAAATGCCTTGCTTGGGGCAATATGATTATTTAAAAAGAAAGTCAAGAGGACTCAAGGTTTTACTATTTTGAGTGCCCCAGCATTTATTCTAGGTTGAACAGTGCTCAATATAATAAATATTATAGAGCTTAAAATAATTATGATTTAATTGTCCATTTCGACACAGAAATTTCTGTTTCAAGATATATTCTCTTCATCAGGCAATGTTTGATGTTGGTTGTACAGATGATTTACATTTAAATACAAAAACCTTCAGTTTGCTGTGTATGCATGTGGGAAGATATAAAATTTACATGTGTGTTTATTTTAACTAATCAGAGCGAAGATTCATTTTAGAATTCGACCCCAAAGAATACCTACTAAGTCACTTTTTTTCTTCTCCTTTTTCCCTTCCCTTATCTTACTTTTCTCCTTTCTTCTATTTCCTTCTTAATGATCAAGATGTTAACCTGCCCTTAACCTAATCTTATCCCCCCCCCCCCCCGCTTAGTTTTATTGTCTTTGATATGATATGCCCATTTAGTACCAAGTCTGTCCTTTTCACTTTCTTATCATTTTTGGTCTCCTAGATGTAATTTTCTCAATGTTTGATTTATAAATAACATTTTTGTTTTTTTGTTTTTTCTCTGATTTACTTTCTGGTATCCTTATACCATCTTTCTAATATCTATTTATTTGTTGTAAAGCATATTTTAAAAAAATAATTTAGCAGTATTAAAAAAGAACTAGACAAGATAAATAGTTTGAACAAATGCATCTGACTTATTTTTTGGTTATACTATTCCATAGTGATAGAAAAAGAAGTCAATATTTAGTTTTTGTTCATAATATGCACCACTAATGTTTAGGTTTAAAAAATCTGGAGAAAAAGTGTTTATTATTCACAATTGCTGTAATGAATATATTATTTTATGAAATATATATTTTTGTGCTCTGTAGTGATGTGCATTGGGGAGCAGTAGATATCACCTCAGAATGAGAAATCAGAGAGCTGAGTTTGAATTCCAGTTGAATTTGTTGCTTTCACTTATGCGCAAGTGTCCTTTGGAAAGGAAATCTGTTCCTTCTCCCTTCAGCTATGTGTTAAAATAGTGGAACAGATTAGGTTCTATAGCCTTGGGTGGCAACTATTCTACAACAGAAAGTAATGGAAACCTACTGTGGGGAAAAATATTCTGCTCAGTCAATCATGTCGCTTTTGAGACATGATTGCCCAAGTATGTATCACGTATGGCACTTAACTGAGTGATGGTTTGTATGATGGCCTCTGGAGTCTGCAAAATAGTTTTAACCAGACATGATGAGGAAACAATTGACAGAATTAACTTTTTGTGCAGGGAAATACTGTTTTTATATTAAAAAAAAAAAAAAAATTGAAAAATTGCTATGGAAATTTCTAGTTTTTTCTATGTGCTCAAAAGATAACATGACACTATTATTCAATAGCAGAGGTGATATGTCTGGAAAGTATTGAAGATTAATACAAAAGAATAACCTACATTGAGTAGTTCCATATTCTTTTATATGCTGTATCACTTAAGGGTGTAGGCAATTATAGCTCTCTACAACTTCCTGTCTGTTGTTTTTAGTAAATTTTAACTTGTTGCCATCTGTTTTTGTCTTTGTCCTGCCATTTATTTAGGCAAAAATGATTTGTTCTTTATTGGCATTTCAAGCTTGATAGATGACTCTATTTCTATATTTTTAATTTTTAATATTCAAACGCTTCCTTTTAGGTAATATCAAGTTTTGTCACTTTGATCGTCCATACTTGAACTGGCTTGTGAGAAGCTCATAAATCTATGCATGCTTGAATAAGGAAAGCTGACTCCATATTTAGCTGACAAGGAGCAGGCACCTGCTGTATTGATTTTCATCAAGTCCTATATTTCTATGATAACGACTTGTAGGTTGTGGTGCAGTAGATATCAGCTTGGAATGAGAAAACTGAGAACCAAATTCTAATTTCAGTTCAATTCATTACATTTCATTTTACACACAAATACCCTACGGAAAGATATGAATCCATAGCTTCTTCCTGTAGCTATGGGTTAAATAGCTAGACAGGTTGGGTTCTATAGCCTTGGTAGGCAACCAGTTTACTGCTGAAAGTAATGGCAACCTATTGCAGGAAAATCTTCTGCTCAATCAGTCATGTTTCTTTCGAGACATGATCACACGTGTGTGTATCATATATAGTACTTAACTGACTTGATTTTTAAGTTTTTTTAGTTTTCCACTGCTTCTCTTGCCTTCAGTATGCTCTGTGAGTGTTAGGTTATCCATGCCTTCTTTTCTCATTATACGTACCAGAAATCTCAGGTGTCTCTTTCTAATTATTAGTCTAAATTTTCTCTTTTTATTGCTCACACGTTCTGTCCATGGTATTTGCAGCATTTCTGTTAGTTCCTTTCAAAATACACTAGCTTAGACCTTAGATGCTTATACCAACATCAGTTTAATTTTTTAAAACCCTCTAAAATGTCTTACTTCAGGATTACCATCAGCTGTTTTGTTTTATCTTTATTCTGGAATCTTTTCATTTTTATCAACAATAGTCAGGATGTGCATTGTGGTGCAGTGGATATTAACTCAGAACAAGAAATCAGGGAGCTGAGTTCGAATTCCAGTTGGATTCCTTGCATTCACTTATGCACAAATGCCCTTGGGAAAGGTATTAATCCATCTCTTCCCTCAAGTTATGGGTAAAATAACAGGACAGATTGAGTTCTATAGCCTTGGCTGGCAATCAGTCTACCAAAGAAAGCAATGATAACCTACTGCAGGATAATATTCTGCCCAGTCAGTCATGTCTCTTTCGATACATGATTGCCCTAAGTGTATATCATGTATGGCACTGAACTGAGTCAGGAGTTAGTGAGAGTTAAATCTAAAATAAGGTGTGGTCTTGACAGACTGGGGTGATGTACTTTTTTTCCCCCCCAAAAGTCTTGGTTATTGTGATTATGATGCTCACAATACACAAGCTTACTCAATGGCATCTCTCAACTGTCTGAGTAATCCTATTTGCACTGAACTCTTATGTAATATTAATCCTCTTATATCACAATGTTGGACAAGCTTCTTTTGGATAAAAAGAAAATGGGAGGCAACAGTAATATGCTTCTACAGAAGAATACTGAGAATTTCTTAGAGCATGTAAACAATGAATTTTGAGTTTTGTTTAACGGCATATCAACCTCTGTGGGTTATTTATTCCAAAAAAGGTGGGGGTCTTAAAATGTTTTTTTAATGTTCTGTTATAATGAGAAGGTTTATTTAGCCAGACTGTAATTAATTTTTTTGTTTTTATTCTTTTTTATTTTAGAAAACAAACAATCTTTTAGTTTTCGCATGTGTCATGTACGGCACTTAACTGACTGACTATATTTGATGACGTATAAGAACCCTACCTTTTGTCCATATAGGAAGATAGTTTCAAGCAAATTGCTTGAGGCCTGATTAGAAAATCTTTGGTCACCCATATGTCAAGATTCTCTGCTGTAAAGGAAATTGTGTAAACCATAGTTTATTTGGCATAAGTGATTAACACCACTTTTAGTTTTGTATTCAAAAATATTTTACTGAGAATATTTTCCCTTCAAAAATGTGTTATGGTAATTATTTTTTCTTAAAAAATGATTTATTGGTAAAATTTTTCCTTCAAAAATGTATATTTTTCTATAAAAGTATATTTTTTATGTGTATTTTTCTATAAAAATATATTTTTTATGCGTATTTTTCTATAAAAATATATTTTTTATGCGTATTTTTCTATAAAAATATATTTTTTATGCGTATTTTTCTATAAAAATATATTTTTCATGCGTATTTTTCTATAAAAATATATTTTTCATGCGTATTTTTCTATAAAAATATATTTTTCATGCTTATTTTTCTATAAAAATATATTTTTCATGCGTATTTTTCTATAAAAATATATTTTTCATGTGTATTTTTCTATAAAAATATATTTTTCATGTGTATTTTTCTATAAAAATATATTTTTTATGTGTATTTTTCTATAAAAATATAATTTTTATGTGTATTTTTCTATTAAAGTGTATTTTTATACTTTCATAGTGCTTTGACCCTTGGTTTGGAGGTTAACTATTTGCCTATACCTGGTACCCTAACAGGTGTTACCACTCCGGGTCAGAGTGGACCTGGGAACAACAACAATTAAGGGGTGGTTTCATGCTCCTCACAACCTTCCAATCAGAGGCCTTGTTGCCAGATGCAGTTTACTGTAATGCCCAGGACAAAATACAATGAAGTCTTCATTTTAGTATTCTCAACTTATAGTTGGCATTTTGGGCTCATCCTTTTACTGATTACCATGCATTCAGTTTTCTTGTTGTTTATATGTAGTCCTTTCTTTTCATTTTCTATAAATATTTCCTGTAGGAGATCTTGTAGCTTACTTTCCATGTCAGCACTTTTGAAATTGTGAATGTAGTGGGGAGGCTTTACAGAAGGGACAAACGTTAAGAGCTACAAAGGGTTTATAGAGGGCCATGATTGTCTATGTCTAGAAGAAGCATGACACATAGAAGAATGTTTTCTGATTAGTTGCCAGGTTGCATCAGAATTCGAGATGTCTTTCTAATCTTTTACTCTTTTCCATTCTTTTACTCTTTTTTTCTCAATTGGAGTAGATAGACTAAATTATCGCCCGGTTCACACTCCACCCATGTCTATTGAACAGGTGTAGAGGCTCACCCCTTGTTCCCTGTTTAAGATGTGGTTTTTGGTTTTCTCTTTCCAATCTCTTACTCTTTTCCATTATTTTACTCATTTTTTTTTCTCAATTGGAATAGATAGACTAAACTATTGCCCGGTTCACACTCCACCCACGTCTATTGTACAGGTGTAGAGGCTCATCCCTTGTTCCCTGTTTAGGATGTGGTTTCCGGTTTTCTCTTTTCCAATCTTACTCTTACGTAGCCCCCTGCGCATCAGTGGTGTTATCGCCTTGCTTGGGGTGATATGATTAAAAAAAATAAAAATGTTCAAAATGGTTGCTTTGCAAAAGGGACATGTTAAGAGCTACAAAGGCTTTATAGAGGGCCATGATTGTCTATGTCTAGAAGAAGCATGACACTTAGAAAAATAATTTCTGATTAGTTGCCAGGTTGCATCAGAATTCGAGATATATTCAAAATGGTTGCTTCCTTGTCAGACAGACCTTGTATGCAGTTGTGATAAAATGTCTGTGGAGAATGAAGCTATTTATTCAATTAAGTGTTTCTTGAATTGCTAGATAAATTGAAAAATGTATCTGCTTTTTGAAAATACCATCTGGTTTATGTGAAAACCATTTTTATTTTTCTTAAATGTCGACATGAAAATATGTTCAATAGAAATTTGAAATTTCTCTACATGTGTTTTGTAGCTTGTCAGCTGAAATATTTGGCTGTGGATGCAGGTGCTATTGTGGAAACACTTTTATTTCAAAATAAAATATCTATATCTCATATTTGAAGAACAGAACAATAGTAAAGATTTGATTATAAGAAATGTGATTGAGTAAAGTATTAAGAAATAGGACAATTTCGCTCGAAACAAGGAAGAGAGTACTGGATTGCTATGTGTTGTCAGTTCTTCAATATGGCAGTGGATGCTGGACAATATCATCAAAGATGAAGGAAAAACTGCAAGCAACTGAAATGTGGTTCTGCTGTGAATATCATAGATTGTGAATGTGAGCAATGATGAGGTCCTAGAAATGATGGTAACAAAAAGGAAACTAATACTGAACATCAGGAAGAGACAGCTGAAGTTCCTGGGACATGCAATGAGGAAGGACGGCTTGGAGAACCTGATACTAACAGGCCAGATACAGGGAAGGAGAGACAGGGGAAAGCAACGGATAACATATTTGAAGGTGGATGATGGAACAAGGGTTGCATGGTGTAATGGGAGAAGGTGTGCCAAGAGCCACCAAGGATAGGAGATGTGGAAAGCCATGATCGCCTATGTCCTGAAAGGACAGGGCACATAGAAGATGTGATGTGGGTTTCCTCTATCTTTTCTGCAAGTATTTTCATGGCATCTGCTCTGATAAGTTTTTTTTTTTTTTTTTTTCCTCTGGTACCCTGACCAAGGAGGTGCGTTGTGGTCCTGTGGATATCGGCTCGGAACGAGAAATCAGGGAGCTGAGTTCGAATTCCAGTTGAATTCATCGCATTCACTCACGTGCAAATACCCTTGGGAAAGGTATTAATCCATCTCTTCCTTCCAGTTGTGAGTTAAATAACAGGACAGATTGGGTTCTATAGCCTTGGCTGGTAACCAGTCTGCTGCAGAAAGCAATGGCAAACTACTGCAGGATAATCTTCTGCCCAGTCAGTCATGTCTCTTTCGAGACATTATCGTCAAAGCGTGTTTCACGTATGGCACTTAACTGACTGACTGACCCTGACCACATGTATTCACCTGTTTTACTACATTGACATCAAGATAACACCTTTTACTGTCAAAATAGCTACATGTAACTTTCTCTTCAACTCTAATAGTTTCTTTTTTTGCCCTTTCCATTTGTGGCACTCCCTTTCATTTGCTTGCTTCCCTGATTGCTACAATCTCCAAAAGTTTAAATGCAATGTCAATTGTCATCTTCTATCTATTTTTTTTAATCCTTTCTTTGACATCTCCAGGACCTTTTTTATTTTCTTACTGTAACTCCCTGCACACCAGTGGCATTTTACCTTGCTTGGGGTGAAAAGATTACAGAAAAAATATTGTACATATTGAAGCATGATTTTTACTTTGATAACATTAACCACTATAGCCTCTTATTTAATTTACTAAACTTTTTTTTTTTTTTTTTTTTTTTTTTTTTTTTTTTTTTTTTTAATCATTTCACCCCGAGCAAGGCAGAAACGCCACTGATGTGCAGGGGGTTACATAAATGTAAAGAGATTAATTACAAAAGAGTGAGGAGTACAAGCTAGTTAGAAAGGAACAATAGAAAGCTGAGAAAGCAGGTGCAATGACAGGTACATGGGCGGAGAGAAAGGGAAGGTTATACAGGGGAGGGGAGAGAGCTAGAGTCCAGTGGTTAGTAGGTGAGTATTAACTTTGCTTTTAAATTTCTGGAGGTCGTAGCCGTCAGGAAAGCAAGAATACGGGAGTGAGTTCCACAGGCGGGAAGTGCGAGAGAGGAAGCTGCAGGAGTAGAATTGTCGTCTGCGTTTGGCTAACCTGACTGTGAATGGGTGGGACCCAGTTGCCAGTCTGGTTGAACGGGTAAACACCTGTTGAGGGGGCATCTTTAATTAAAAACAATACAGTGATTAATATAAAGAAAAAGAACACAAAACAAATGTTCAAATTATTTTATGCCTGAGAATGTCATCTTGAAATAACATGAACAATCATGGTTCTCCACAACTTCTTGTATACTTATGACCACATTGCGTTGAAACTCTGGTTCTCATATGATCAGCAAAGGTGGCATGGCTCAGTAGATGAAAGACTTGGTTGTGTCCAGAGGGTTGTAAGTTCAATACCTGGCTCCAGAATTTGTGAACAAAAACTTAGAGAGTTGAGTTAAAGGGAGTTAACTAAGACATCTGGAAGTGGCATTACTCATGGAATGAGATCAATCTATTTTAGAGATTAAAATAAGCGGTTTAGTTCAAAATTCCAGTCGCCCCCCCCCCCCAAGTAGGTTGGCACAGACAACGGCCAAAATATCATGAATATAAAAACAAGGATGAGGACAACAGTTCAAACAATGTAAATAATTTTAAAATCTTTTCTCAGAAATATAAACAAACAATGTGCATTGTAGTGCAGTGGATATCAACTTGGAATGAGAGATCAGGGTGCTGAGTTAGAATTCCAGTTGAATTCCTTACATTCACTGACACACAAATACACTTGAGAAAGGTATTTTTCTCTTCCCTCCAGTTATGGGTTAAATAATAAGACAGATTTGGTTCTATAGTCTTTACTGGTAATCAATCTACCACAGAAAGCAATGGCAACCTACTGCAGGATTATCTTCTGTCCCGTCAATCATGACTCTTATGAGACATGATAACCCTAAGCATGTATCATGTATGGCACTTAGCTGACTGACTATATTTGATGACGTATAAGAACCCTATCTTTTGTCCATATAGGATGATGGTTTAGTGCTGATTGCTTGAAGCCTGATTAGAAAATCTTTGGCCACTCATATGTCAAAATTCTCTGCTGTAAAGGAAATTGTGTAAACCATAATTTATTTGGTATAAGTGATTAACAGCACAAATACTCTTGGGAAATGTATTAATCTGCCTCTTCCCTCCAGTTATAGATTTAATAGCAGGACAGATTGGGTTCTATAGCCTTAGTCAGCAACCACTCTACCACAGAAAGTAATGGCAACCTACTAAAGGAAAATGTTCTGCCCAGTCAGTTATGTCTCATTCGAGACATAATTGCCCAAGTGTGTATCATGTATGGCACTTAACTGACTGATTAACAGCAACAAGTACTAATTATAACAGTATACTGTGATAAAGGTTTTGATGGATTTGTTTTTATACTGAATCTTAGTAAGCTTAATATACAATTTTTGTAAAAAGCAGACTTTTGCTTTGTCACTTTTTTTTTTTTTTTTTAATCATGTTGTCCCAAGCAAGGCATTTTACTGCCACTGTTGTGCAGGGGGTTACATAGGAGGAATGTTATGAAGAGTGATAGGTTAGAAAGCGATAATAGTCAAGTTAAGAGGTCTATTTTTTTGAACATCTATTTTAAGACACTAATGCTCACTCTTTGGACAATGATTGTCGAATGTTTCCTGCATGGAAATGGCTAATTTCATCATTAGTATTTAAAATGAGGGAGGGCATGACGGTAAACTGCATCTGGCAGCAAGGCCTCTGATTGGGAAGTTGTGAGGAGCATAGAACCACCTTTTAATTGCTGTTGTCCTCAAATCCACCCTGACCCAAAGTGGTAGCACCTGTTAGGGTCCCAGCTATGGGCAAATTGTTAACCTCCAAACTGGAGTCAAAACACTATGAAAGTATAAAAAAAGACTTTTCTAGAAATATATACATAAAAATATACTTTTATAAAAAAAAAAAAATACATTTTTGAAGGAAAAATATTACCAACAATACATTTTGGAAGAAAAAATTATTACCATAACACACTTTTGAAGGAAAAATTATTCTCAGCAAAGCATTTTTGAATACAAAAATAGAAGACATTTTCAGTTTTCTAAAATAAAAAAGAATAAAAACAAAAAAATTTCATTAAAATCTAACAAAATCAACCTTCTCACTATAACCGAATATTAAAAAAATACCTTAAAACCCCAATTCTTTGGCATTAAATAACCTACAGTGGTTGATATACCATTAAACAAAACTCAGAATGAGGAATAAACCATGTATCAGTGGCCAAAATTTAATCTTAAATATTTTATCTAAAAATACATTGAGAATCAGGAAGAAATGTATTGTGTGTGGTCAGGAATTAATACCATCATTAATGACAATTTAAAAAAAAAACAAAAATGCATTAAGAAGTGGTTCTATGCTTAAAACCTCCTCATCAGGGGCCTTGCTGCTGGATGTAATTTATTGTCTTACCCAGGATGGCAAAGGCATGATGGTTAGTAGCTCAGACTGAGGAATCGGAAAGTATTAGGACCACCATAAAAAGGGTCAGAAGTTATCTCCCCTTAATCATTCAAGGGAGTCGATCCCAGAGGTGATAGGTGCATGCTGGGGGTGGACAGGAAGGGACCTCTGGTAACATGACGTGCAGGAATTTGCTAGGCTCTCCATAACCACATCCTTATTCAACATCCACAACTGTTTGCTGTATTTATGTTTCTACAATAATTTATTCCCTAGTTATTTCCAATACTTGGCGAATGTGTCATTTTTTCATAATTGTTTTATTTTGTCATGTTAAAAACATAACAGAGAGCAATGTTCAAATTCTATTTGAGTACATTACATTCTCTTATGCCCTTATATTCATGGGAAAGGTATGAATCAATCTCTTTCCCCTCCATATATGGGTAAATAGGACAGACTGGGTCTTATAGTCTTGGATAGCAACCAGTATAGAAAGACAACTCTGTCTTCAAAATCTGAGGGCCTTTTATATGGATGGACCAAAGGCAACCTGGTCTTTGGCTGTCAGTTAAAATCTTGGAGAGAAGATGGGTGTTTTCAAGCTATATGAAGACTCACTGAAAGGATTATTTAGAAAGAAAAAATCAAAGTCTGTTCTGCCCTTGGTTCCTTTTCCTGGACAATTGAAGCCATCAAGGTGCTGCTGATGATGAAAGAAAAATGTTCCTTACTATAAACCCAGGAGGTTAAAAAGATATTTTTAATGCATTTAATATTATTAAAATGTCAAAAGGTTCCATTAAAAAATGATTTTTTTTTCCTACCTTGAAGAAATGTCAGAGCTGCTGAACATTATATATTATTTTGGTATATTCCCTTTTGGTTTTTGTTGATAGAGAAGAAGGAATATATTTAATGAATGTCTAAAATAAGAATGAAAAAAAAAAAAGAATCCTTTCTTCCATGAAAAGTGAGTCTTTTTCTATTTCTGCTGCAGCCTTTGTCAGTTGGATCATAGTGTATACTCACTTTGACTCCTGGCCATTTTGCAAACACAAAAATACTTTTGCTGCTGTGCAAATAGAAGTTAAGATTAGCATCAAAGACTTTGGTCAGAGTCGGTAAATAATCCTCTCTGACTGGATGTTCAGCTCAAACCTTGCCCTATGTTTTCCCTGAGAGCAATTGAAAATGGAATCATTAGCAATTTTGGCAAGCATGCAGTCATTTTTAGACTTTTGGATTTGCTACGGATTTCTTCAATTCTTAGAATTTTTTTCTTTTCATTTCCTCTATCTTGCGCTCTTTTTGGCTCTGCAACTTTTTTTTTCTTTAGTTATATTTGTGTATTTCTCTTTTTTTCTTTTCTTTTCTCCTTTCAGTGCCACTGCTTTTTTTCCTTCACCAGCACCTTTGCTTTTCTCTATTCTATAGCTCCCAACTGATTCCTATATTTTTCTTCCTTTTGTGCCCTCATTATTGCCTTTGCTCTTCCTTCTCCATCCCACTGCCCTTTTCTTGCTCCTACAACTATTGTCTTTTGTCTTATTTAAATTTTTTCTTTTTGTTCCTTAAAGTTTATTTCTCTTTCTCTCCATATATATATTTTTTTTAAGTTTCTTGAAACTCTCTCGAAACTTGATTTCACTGGATCATTTAATTTCCATTTTTTATTTGCCAATCAACAAACTCAGAACAGAAAATGGGAGTTGGCAGACCCTCAAAAAGAGGAACGTTTTGATTGTCTGTTTCATATGCAGAGTCTCTGAAATTAGCTTCAAGCAAAAACAGAGCTGAAGCACATGAACAGAGCTGAAGCACATGAACATTTCAATAAAACTCATAAATACATATATCAGTCAGTTAAGTGCCATACGTGAAACACGCTTGGGCAATCATGTCTTGAAAGAGACATCACTGACTTAGCAAAAGATTATCCTGCAGTAGGTTGCCATTGCTTTCTGTGGTAGACTGGTTGCCAGCCAAGGCTATAGAACCCAATCTGTCCTGCTATTTAACCCATAACTGAAGGAAAAGGACAGATTAATTCCTTTCCCAAGGGTATTTGTGTGTAAGTGAATGCAATAGATTCAACTGGAATTCAAACTCGGCTTCCTGATTTCTTGTTCCAAGCTAATATCCACTGCACCATAACGCACATCCTTTAAATACACTTTGAGAATGAGCACATAGCCGAGTGATTGGAACATACGCTTTCCGATTCATCATGGTCGATTTGTCATGAAGGTGACTTCTTAATGTTGTCGAAGGCTGCAAATCATACCTTCAGCTGATCCTGTCCATATGAATTAAATTGGGTAAACGGAACTATTTGGGTTGTGTTTGCATGAAGCCACAAGCCATCATGATTGGGGATTTGAATGTGCTGGTCTTGTTCAGCCCGCGTTCTCCCACAGAAACTGTAACTAAAGTCTCCCCAGAATAGTATAAACTGCAATAAACAGGATGGCGTGAGTGAGTAGGTTGGTTTGTAGAAATTTTTCTCTCAAAAACAAGTGCCTCTTTGTTTATTCGGCATTTATGATCTTTGTAATAAGGTTCTTTTTTTTCTTTTCTTTTTTTTCTTTTTCTTCTTCTTTTTTTCTTTTTTTCTTTTTTCTTTTTTTCTTTTTTTTCTTTTTTCTTTTTTCTTTTTTTTTCTTTTTTTTCCTTTTTTTCTTTTTTTTAATTTTTTCCTTTTTTTTTAAATTTTTTTTCTTTTTTTAAAATTTTTTTCTTTTTTTCTCCTTTTTTTCTTTCTTTTCTTTTTTCTTTTCTTTTTTTCTTTTTTTTTTTTTTTTACAAGTTCAAAAAAAAATATAGGAAGATATTGAACAATTTATGAACTATAATTTATTTTACAAATTACAGCTGAGACAGTGTTCACAACAAGTATGACAGTTTCTTTATTAATAATCTCTGGGTGGTAACATTGTTTTGGGAGAGTCATTTGCCCACATGATCAGGTGTGCCTGATCAGACATCTGTAAACTGTAATATTTAGATGCCCTGTTATACAGGCATGAGCGGCCTACCATTAATAAATAATACTATTAGAGTAAGACAAACCAATGGCAGCGGATCAGTTTTTAGTATAATTATTTATTGTTACATTCAGTGTTAAGAATATTTCATATATCCACGTAATTCAGTTCACTGAACCCCATAATACACAAACTTTCTTAATAAGACATCTGTTGAAGTCATAAAGTAATGAATTCAACAATATCAATATTCATTTTCAACAATATCAGATAATTTCACCAAAGAAATGTAAAGAAATGCTTTCATGCTTGATAATAATTATGTAGGTCAGTATGTTCTTATCAAATATATATATCTGAACAGCTTTAATTCCCTTCAAAAAAATTCTAGTTAATTTCTACACATTCTTTATTTTATTTGCCTTATCTAAAGGCATTTTCATAATCTAGGGGATAGATTTTTCTCAGTATACAATAAGTCTTGGACTCTTGGTAAAAGGGAAGTTGGAAAATCTTTTAAAGTTTCGATAAGCGCAAAATTAATGAACTGGTAATCTTAGTAGTTGGGTGGAAATTTCCCTGAAAAATATGCATACTTCATCATCTATTCAGTCAGTTAAGTGTTTTACGTGATACACACTTGGGCGATCATGTCTCAAAAGAGACATGGCTGACTGGACAGAAGATATTTCCCGCAATTGGTTGCCATTAATTTCTGTGCTAGACTGGTTTCCTACCAAGGCTATAGAACCCAGTCTGTCATGCTATTCCTCCCATCGCTGGAATGAAAACGAGATTTCCAAAGGGTATTTGTGCGTAAGTGAATGCAACAAATTCAATTGAAACTTGAACATAGCACTCCAATTTCTTGTTCCGTGCCGATATCCACCAGAACACAAAGAACATTCTTTGTCTATTCAGTCAGTTAGGCTGTATCCCATACGACACTTATGTCACCATGTCACGAAAGAGACAGAGTACAAAACACTGATTTATCCCAACTCATCAAAAATGCTTGTCACACATTATCTCATTAGTCACAGATCCATTAATTGTTATTGAAATAAAAAACTATTTTTGAAGAGAAACGTCAGTCATAAAAATTAAAGAATATTTTTACAACCAGTATCAAGCCAAAGGCAACATTTTAAAAACTGAATTATCAAATTGTCAGAGCAGAACTCAAGGTAGAAAAAAAAAGTTAAAATATTTTTTTATTTAAAAAAAAAATTTTTTTTAAAATAAAAATAGTCTTTTGACGTGTCAGAAATGCTTTTACCAAATAGATATTTTTTTGAGAGGACTCTGAAACAGTCTTTACTTTTAAATCAATTTGCTCACTGTTGTTTTTCGCACAATATTATAATAACTTTTTGGCAATTTCTGAGATCAGGTGGATTAAGTTTTATTCATTTATTCTCTTGGACAAGTTTCCCGTTTTTTTTCCATATCCTTAAAGCTAATATGCAAAAGGAATTGATTCTTAATCAATTCTGCAGATTGCCCTGGATAAATCCTGTATATATTCCTATGTTACTTGATGTGTGGTGGTGGTGGTGGTGGTGGGGGGGGGGGTAAGTAAACTTATGATTTAGAAACAAATATGCTAACCAGATTTACTTCTTGCTAACTGTAATCTTTAAAAATTTAAATGAAATGTCAATCACCATCTTGTCTTCTGGAACTTTGCTCTTTTCTTGCCCTTTTCTTGCTCCTCCTTGCTAAAGTATTTTCAGTCACTTTCACTTTTTGTAACCTCCTGCATCCTATTGGTGTTGTTGCCTTTTTTTGGTGGGGGAAATGATTAAGAAAAAACAATGTTAGCAATATTTGTTTCTCACTTCCTATCTTAATGAAAGACAATATCTATGTATTTTCATTATTTATATATATATAATTGCTGACTGACGCCAATTTGGTTGGGTTTCAATCCTGAGTAAAAAGCAATCGGATTTCTAACCATACTGATGAGCTGTGATACAGCAAAATATATATATATTATATTAAATCCAAAAAGGATGAGCAAATAGGTAAAATCCCAAAATCCAATCCTATTAATATTAATTTATCAATATTAAAATTGATCAAGGTGGAGGGCTTGATGTAAATAGTATTATCTATTTACAGAGCCAAATATGTAAAGTAATTAAAAAATTTCAAAATTTAATTTCATTGGATGGCCATTTCTGCGAGAAAATTCTCGTTTCATCAGCAAAGGTTGAAAACAAACTGTTGCTAATAAAGCAAGAATTTTTTGCTGAAATGGCCATCCAATGAAACTAAATTTTGAAATTTTTTAATTACTTATATATAGATTATGTTGAATAAACTAAATCTAACTTAAGATTATAATGCATCTAGCTTAAGATTATAATCTAACTTAAGATTATAAACCAAACTTTATGTTGAATAAACATATATAGAATTTCTTGCTGAAATGGCCATCCAATGAAACTAAATTTTGAAATTTTTTAATTACTTATATATAAGTCGATTCAAATTGAAAAGTATGATGGATGAACACATTAAAATATGTTACTGGGCATGTCTAGCTAGCATCTTTTCCTCCCATTTTTCCCCGCCTTGATTCCCATCTATCTCTTATATTTTCCCTGTCCCCAGCCGTTTGTATCTTGTTTCTCTTTCACCAGTGGCAGTACTGCTTTGCTTGTGGTGAATTGATTTTAAAAAGAAAAAAAAAGTTTTAAAATGGAAATCAGAAGCATGCAATGGCTAAACATCTGGATCATTTCACTTTTGACCAAAATTCAAAATTTCTCTCTCTTAGCTGTTTTCATTGGCTTTTTCCTTTCTATATTTTCTCAATTATTTTCCTCTTCATTTTCTATTTCTTCTGTATTTTTCCCTTTCCTCTTTTCTTTTTTTTGTTATTCCTCATCTTATTTTTTTTTATCTTTTTTCCCCCTCTTTCTTTCCCACCTTTTTTAATATCTTTTTACCCCATACAAAAAAAAATCCTAAAAATAAAGGAAAGTGGTATTTAATTTTTTCAAAAAACGTTTATTACCATCATTAACTACCTGATGAGACATTGTTCTTTCAATGTCAAAACAAAATTGTAGTAGTTTGTAGTTTGCACATGTTCAAAAGTTGCTCTATTTTTATATTGAACACTGTTTTAAATTAATGTTTTGAACATTGCAATTATTTCTCTCATTCTTTTGGAGATATATATGTGTGTGTGTGTATATGACATTGAGATTTTAATGGAAAATATGGTGCAACTTTTCAAAATGAAAATTAAATAGGGGTGGCTGCACTATGAGAACATATGAAAGGATGTGATTTACTACTTTTAGCTCCAGAAACATTTGTTCAATTTATATTCAAGTTGTAAAAGAAAATACAGTAATCAACACTTTTTCCTTTTGAGCCTATGTTCCATGTTAGAATCAGTGATCTTATGAGGCCTTAAGTAAGTTTTCTTGTTTAATTAAAGAATATTATTTCTTTTTGCATTATTAAATTCAATGAATGAATTTTTGTTTTATTTCTAAATTGCAAAGATACAATACTGAATTTCCTGGAGTCACACTTGTATAAGTTGTGTAAAGGTAAATACCAATGTTTAAACAACTACTTGAAATTAAACAACTTTATTGATATGCAATAAAGAGTGCTTGTCTCTGTGTGTGTATGTGTGTGTATATATATATATATATATATATATATATATATATAGTGTACTGATTAATATATAGGTATGTATATTATGTTTGTATATATTCACAGTATGTGGATACATCTGTTTGTATTCTTCTCTGGGCTAAATTTGAGCTGTTCAATACATTTAAAATTTGTTTTCAAACTGAAGACACTCTTTTTTTTTTATTTGGATTTTTTGTTTTTTTGATGTTATAAGAGATTCAAGAATATACAATTTAGAATGTCTGGTTCATCTTAGAAGACAGCAATGATGATTTTGAGGAAATAACTTTGAATTTCTCAATTCCTTCCATGAAACTTCAAAACCTTACTTTAACTCTGATTTGTGCTCTAATTCCAGTTCTGGTCAAAAGACCAATTTGGGCTAAAATTCCAAATCTGACTGAAAATAAAGTTCTTCAAATCACAGACTCTGGAATTTCAAAACCTTTCACTTTAACTCTGATTCCTTGGCATTTTCAAGAAATAAAAATGATTCCCTCAATTCACAAAGTTTTGCAGATATTTTAAACTGAATTTGAAACAAAAAAAAATTATTCTACAAAATTTCCATGTTACTTTAAACTTGATATAAATTAAAAAACTTTTAAAATAACCAATTTTGTTTCAATTATTTTAAAAACCATTCCCTCCTCATCCGAATACAAATCCTACTTTTGGATGTCCAAGCACCAACATGAAGGACAGATTTTCAAGCTTGGGATCGTCTTGATTCTAAAAAAGGTATATGACTACATAGAGCAAGTGAGGCTTAAGTTAGAGGGATTTTAGTCCCAAAAATGGACATATATTATTTATATATAGGCAGAGAGAGACAGACAAAAAAGAAAAAAATTGATATCCTCAGAGGAACTTTATCAAGGCAATGTAGAATTTATTTTGTTGCATCTGTTTTTATTGTCCTGATAAAATCCCTTTGAGTTCGAAAGATGTTGGCTAAGAATAACTTACTCTTTTTATTAATTTTTTTTTTTACAGATGCTATATATGAAAAAAATAAGTATATATATATATATATATATATATATATATATATATATATATAAAACAAAGTGAAAATTCCACAGACTGTTTTGTTTGGCTTCCTCAGCTTAGAATGAAAGACAAGTGTCTGAGTGAGAAAATGCCTTTCTCCTATCTGAAGATAAGTAGTAATTATAAATTAAATTAGATATCTTATCACATCAAATGTCCAGATGTCTGCCTGCCTGCTTTGTTTTATCTATACCAGAGATGTTTGATGTAGTTTAATTTTAAATCAGTCTACTGAAACTAGAGAATATTTTTTGTGTGTGCATATATATTGAAAAACAGTAGCTACTTTGGCATCTATGCATCGTTCATTCAGTAATGAATCAGAACGCTCTCAGCTATTGGGCATGTATTATAATAATATACATGCTAAAAAGCCTGCCTCCTTCTACCGAGCACCCGTAGCTTAGAGGTAGAATCGCTAACTGATGCCAATTCAGGTGAGTTTCAATCCTGGGTAAAAGACAATTGGCTGTCTAACCATACTGATAAGCTGTGATACAGATCTGTCTGTGGATGACTATATATATATATATATATATAATCTCTACATATCCACCCATTTATTTTTCACTTTTGTTTTGAGTACTATTACATATCCTATATACACACACACACATACACACACACTCTCTCTCTCTCTCTCTCTCTCTCTCTATATATATATATATATATATATATATATATATATATATAAAGATTAAAAGTAAGAAGATCTGTTCTCTGATGTAATTTATCAAAGCAAAGTTCATGAGAGGATGAAATGTGTTGGCTAAGACAAGTTTTACTTTTTTTTTTATTAATATTGTCCTTTTACAGATTTGTCATTAGTTATATCTGAAATACAATATTTATTTTATTATTTAGGTATTTTTTAAGCCTATATAAATTCACCACATACTAAAACTAACCCAACCTCTATCTGAATTATCTTGCCCTACACTCTTATATAGTATTTAATGTATAAAGACTTTTGTATTTATGAAAATATATAGTAAAATATGTTTACATTAAAGTAGTAACTGTTGCACATGTCTGTGCATATTTGTAAAGTACTGTATGCACATATTGCACAAGCAAAACATAAGTTAACAAAACACAAGTTACATAACTTTTTGTATTTGAGAAGTATGAAAAAGACATAAGTTAAAAAATTTCTTTTGATATGTAAAAATTTATTAACATTCATAAACAGTTAAATATTGCAGCACTGTTCGGTAAATATCAGCTTAATTGAAGACCACTGTATACTCTACAGTACATACACAACACATATGTAATCTGAAGAAAAAAATAACATTGTACCCAGCAGATACAGTATGTATAATAATGTACAGTATTTAGCAAACTGTATGGATATAGTGTACAGTCTTTCATAAGTAGAGACCATGCAATTGTGTTCCCCAGCTGTAGAACTACTTTCAGTATGTATGTCTTTTTTTATTTTAAATGTTGCAATATGCTTTATAATTTTTTTTTTTTTACTGTTTCTACTTTTTCTGACAAGAAAATACCAATTTCTACAAAAAAATATATTCAAATAACAAATTTTTATGATTTTTGACTTTGTGGATTTTTTTATATTTTTCATAATTTAATGTTTAGCCCATGAGACCATGAAAGGGGAAGTGTGAAGTAGCGACAGAAAATTTTATATATATATATTTTATTCTGAGTATTAAGGCAGCAAATGTTATTTAAGAAATTTTATTGACTGATTTTAATGATCATATTTTCCAAATTACTAATCCTCTTTCTCAGACAAGAAAAATATTCTGTAAGAAATTTTCAATGTTCACTTTGAAAAGAAATATGGTCAAGACTTTACCCTGATGACTTTGTCGAAATCTTGGACAATATTTTTACTGAAATGAACTTCAACTCCTGGATTTCATGTCATTATCAAGAAACTAATTAGATAACTTGCAAGGTTTAACGTAAAATTAAGTAGACAAAATATGTCTGTTGTTCAACAAAATGTTTATATATATATATATATATATATA
This sequence comes from Ascarosepion bandense, assembly GCA_037127315.1. Lineage (NCBI taxonomy): Eukaryota > Metazoa > Mollusca > Cephalopoda > Sepiida > Sepiidae > Ascarosepion > Ascarosepion bandense. Next base: position 1,719,317 of record JBBBDQ010000993.1, on the reverse strand, counting down.
TATATATATATATGTAATTAAAAAACACTTATTTTAGCTGATGCATTTCATCCTCTAAGGAAATTTCAAGAGCTTGATGCAAATAAAATTATCTATTTACAGAGCCAAATATTTATAACTTCTGGTGTATGAAAAATTTTAGGAATTTTTATATAATAAATGGGTCACTGACAAAGTGAACATACTTTGCAGAAATAATCATACAACATATGTAATTTTTGAAATTTTATTTGAATATATATATATATATATATATATATATATATATATATATACTAGGCAGAGAGACTGAAAACATTTGGATTCTCCTATATATTTATGCAGCAAGAATTCAACCAACTTTGTTTATTGCATTTTTCAGATTTGTAAAAATGATACCATATATTGAGAACTGGAAATATATGCACAAGAATTTGTATTTAACAAAGAAGCTCTGAAATTCTTTATTTTACCAGTTCTTAATATATGGTACCTTGTATATAATGCCCCACTGACACGTATATATAAATAGCCGAGGAAAAACTCAACACATGGCCTGATGATTGTGCTTAGCATGAAACAGTCTGTTGCCCCTGAGAATTGACTTCAATGTTCACTCTTTTATATATATATATATATATATATATAAGGCTACTGCCGTGTGTTTACATTGTATATAGCATGCTAAAGTTTGCCTTCCTTTGCCAAGCACCCATAGCTCAGAGGTATGAACGACCAACTGATGACAATTTAGTTAGGTTTTCATCCTAGCTAGAAGAAATCAAATATCTAATTGTACTGATGAGCTGTGATACAGCAAAACAGATCTGTTTGCAGATGACTCTATATATATATATATATATACACACACACACACACACACACTGCTCTCATTATGATTGAGCTCTCTATAGAAGAAAATTTTAAAAACGGTTTCCACTTCTGTGATATATACATTATTCTCCAGGAATGAATTGAGTTCTTTTGGTAACTCACATGTGTATATACTGCTTACATACATGATTTTAAAATTTCCCTTCTCTGATTCCATGCACCTATGGCTTAGAGAGTAGTGACCCTGACTGACACCAAATCAGTCAAGTTTTGATCCTGGCCAGAAGCAAGTGGGTGTGTTTCTTGCCACACTGATGAGCTGTGATAAAGCAAAACAGGCTTGTATGTAGATGACTAATATATATATATTGTTGAAATGTTCTCAGTTCAACTCCCTGCCATAACATCGACCAAACATGAGCTTCTTTTCTGAATCTCTCCTTAGACTGAAGGCTTTTCAGCACTCCCTTATCCATACATAGATATATAACACATCTGTTTTGCATATCATTTGTGTACATGTGACATGATCAAAAAAATTTTAGCTTTCAATAGATAATTTATTTATTGTCTATTTAGTAAACAAAGACTGTACATGTCTTTTTATTGTTTGAATGTTGTTGAATACGCTAGAGAAAACAATGAAACATTTTTTGGTTGGGTGCACATGCCACTCACTGAGAACAATACAAAACTTAAAATAAAACACTGAAAAAAGCTTTATAGAACTGCTTAGTTAAATGTGTAATCTATTGTGTTAAAACATTCTTCGATAGTTACATGTCCCCCCTCACCAAAAAAAACAAAACAAAAAAAAAACCAAAGAAAAACCAACCCCATTATATTGTTGCATGTGCCTAAAACCGGTGCTATTTTGATTGGTTGATTGAACTGCTTGTACAAGTTGCCTCGTCCAATCAGTATCTGAGCTTTAGTAAACAAATAATTGTCGGTGAACACATGTCTTTGAGTTGGTAAGAGAGAAATGGCAGCAGTAGTAAGAGTTGCAAAGTTGAATCGATGCTTTGTTGCCTCCAGTAACTTTGTTGCTGCTGCTGCTGCTGTCACTGTCAGAGAGACAATATCAGCAGCTGCTGCTGTTACCATATTCTCCTTAATGAAAATCCGGTACTTTGGGTGGATATAAGTTGTAGACAAGATTAAGCTGTACTTGAGGGTATGTAAGAGGAGATGGGATTCTTTCTCAAGGATTGGGAAAAAAGCAAAAAAAAGAAAAGAGATCTTTTAAAAACTGATTACTGAAAGCAATGACTGTCCCACCCAGATTTCCACCCACAAAAAACTAAACAAACTCAGACAGAAATTAGTATTCAGTCTTGTGGACCATGAGTATAGCTAATAACTGCTTTGTTCATGTTGGCAATCACTGTCAACACTTCCTGGATTACAGCAAGAATATTTTTATATGACTGACTTTGGTGCTACTGCATTAGAAATTAGTAAAAGGGTGGAAAACCTGGGTGCAGTACTACTGCCATGAGGACTTCAATGGCTGCAAATCATTGGATTTTTAGAAATATGTCTATTTTATTTTGTTTTTTGGTTTCAGATTTGAAATTGCTTGTTTGATTCAGAGTTGATAAATTAGCAGATTTTTAGTTTAAAGGAAAAAGAAAAAGTCGACAGATATTCTTAAAATTTACGCAAGTCACTCCTCCTGCTCTCAGTTTATTTCCACACACACACATGCATAAATAAAACTGTAAATATTGTAGCAGAGAGAGCTTTCAGGGAAATGAAAACAACAACAAAAAAAGCCATCTGAAAGCCAATGGAAATAAATGCTTGATCAGCAGATGATGGGAATTTCATCGACACATGAACAGCTTTATCGTCAACAGCATCATGCCAAAATGGTTAGCTTCTTTTTGTTTATTATGGTCTTTAAAGTTCATTGTTTTTTAACTTGAAAATGTCCTTTTTTTTCCCACCCAGATATTTAAATCAGATATTGTCATTTTGTTGCATGAATTATACTTGTAAAATATTTATCAATTTAAAAAAAATTATTTCATTGTTTGAGGAAAAGTTTAAAGTCTTAACCAAGTAATTCTTATATATAATATTTTTGATAGAAAGATGTCTTGGTCAGCCTGATAACTTTACAGCAACTCTAAAGAAGTTATCAGCCTAACCAAGAATTCCTGATGTTTGTTCATTCTTTTGTGTGTGTATGTAATATGTTTGTGTATATATTGTGTGTGCATGTAATATGCGTGTGTATATATTGTGTGTACTTGTAATATATGTGTGTGTATATATATGTGTGTGTGCATGTAATGTGTGTGTATATATATGTGTGTGTGCATGTAATGTGTGTGTATATATGTGTGGCCATGTAATGTGTGTGTATATATGTGTGTGTGCATGTAATGTGTGTGTGTGCATGTAATGTGTGTGTATATATTGTGTGCATGTAATGTGTGTGTATATATTGTGTGTGTGTGTGTGCATGTAATGTGTGTGTATATATTGTGTGTGTGTGCATGTAATGTGTGTGTATATATTGTGTGTGTGTGCATGTAATGTGTGTGTATAGTGTGTGTGTGTGTGTGCATGTAATGTGTGTGTATATATTGTGTGTGTGTGTGCATGTAATGTGTGTGTATATATTGTGTGTGTGCATGTAATGTGTGTATATATTGTGTGTGTGTGTGCATGTAATGTGTGTGCATGCAATGTGTGTATGTATATATTGTGTGTGCATGTAATGTGTGTGTTTAATGTATGTGTAATATATGTGCACATGTATATTGTATGTAGATGGGCATATGTGTATATATTGTGTGCATGTCTGTGTGCAATATGTATGCTTTTATAATGTGTATACTTTTGTATAATATATGTGTGCCTTTTCAGCAAATGCATTATTCCACATATTTTGCATTTTATTACATTTTCAATGGTTTGTTTTGACTTCTTATATTTGATCATACTGCTTGGAAACTGTTCCGCTATTTCATCTTTTTGGCTGATGTATTCTTCATCTCTTGCATGAATTTACAACAATGAAACTTTCTCAAAGATCAGAATGAAACACTGATTAAAGATTCTGAATTTTAAATATTTAAGTTCTGAGCATTAATGTTAAAAAAAAATGAATGAATTTGTTGTGAAAAAAGCTGTGTTGATGAAAGCAACAAAAAAGGATGCTACTTTTCAAACATTAAATCTGTATAAAATGATGAAAATATTACTTTTGTCATTTCAAAACAAGTAATTATCATTGTAAGAATTTTTGTTCATAATCGTATCGCCCCAAGCAAAGCATTATACTACCACTGTTGTGCAAGGTGTTACATAGGAGGAAAGTTATGAGGAGTCACAGAATACAGGGGGTGTCATGAAGCAGGTAAGAGAGGGATGAGAATACTGAAGAAATGAGATGAGAGCATGAGAGAGAGGATGCAGGTTAGTGAGATAGGAGATGACTATTGACTTTACATTTAAATTCTTGGCGATTGTAGCTGTTCAGGAAGCAAGTAAATGGAAGGGAATTCCATAGGCGGGATGTGCGAGAAAAGAAGCTGCTGGAGTAGAATTTGTATTTACAGCACCCAACCAGATAAGGCAGCAGTATTCAATGCGCAGGCAGATGGTAGATTTGTATATGTGCAATTCAATGCATGGGCGGATGGTAATTGCATTATTAAACTCCTTCTCTTTAACTTTTGTTGTTATCCACACTGTTTTGTCTAATTCTTCATTCTACAGCCTTCTTCAGGTTTACAAGCATTGGAGACTGGATCTGTTATATATATAACTGTAAATATAAAACAAAATGTACTAGCAATGTATAAAACCTTTCATCAGTATGACTGATGCTAACCTCCAGGACAGAGTCTGAGAAGGTATGACAAGTCAAACTTTCTTCTTGGCTGACATGAAGTGGAAAGACTGTATTGAATCCACTGCTAGGTCAGCTGTTAAAAAAATTTACTCGCTAGTCAGTTTTTCTCTCCAGAATTTATCTTGCATATCTGTAAGTCTACCATTTTTTCTTGCTTAAAATATTACTGCCAAATATAACCTGGAGCTTCTGCTTTACATCTGAAGTTCTTTGATAGAATCCAAAGAATCTACCTTATTATTAATCCTGATCTAGCTTCTCGACTTCAGTCGCTTTTCGATTGCTGTAAAGTTGCCTTCTTTTCTACGAATACTTTCATGGTAATTGTTTGGATGTGCTCTTCTCTACGGTACATAAACTTTATAAATTTATGTGCAGCATTAGACTGGCTTTGACGTCTTACTAATTTACAGTTGAGTTGACTAGATATCACCGTAAGTTATATGTTAATTGTTTTTCTCATACTTCTTTCTTGTGGAACTACCTTTTGGCTTCAGTATGATGTCCAGTAGACTTTAATCTTCACAAGTTTAAATACTATGTCAGTCACATGCTTTTAATGTACATCATCTGCATTAATTTTAAAAATTTGTTCAAATAAATTTTAAGTCTAAATTGGTAGAATTCAGATATTAAGTCATCAAACTTTTATTATAAGCTCTCATGATATGTTCCTGGTTTTCATTCCATGCCCTATGAATTTCTCTTATGGGTTTGTGCTGAGGTAAGTCAACAGTTAAGTACCATACATGATTTGGGAGATCGTCTTTTTTTTTTTTTTTTTTTTTTTTTTTTTTAAAAAATCATATTACCCCAAGCAAGGTGGTAATGCCACTGATGTGCAGGGGGCTACGTAAGAGTGAAAAGATTGGAAAAGAGAAAGCCGGAAACCACATCCTAAACAAGGGATGAGCCTCTACACCTGTTCAATAGACGTGGGTGGAGTGTCAAACCGGGCGATAGTTTAGTCTATCTACTCCAATTGAAAAAAATAAAAAAGAAAAGAGTGAAAAGATTGGAAAAAAGAAAGCCGGAAACCACATTCTAAACAGGGAACAAGGGATGAGCCTCTACACCTGTTCAATAGACGTGGGAGGAGTGTGAACCAGGTGATAGTTTAGTCTATCTACTCCAATGACTTGAAAGAGACATGACTGACTGGGCAGAAGATTATCCAGCAGTAGGTTGCCATTACTTTCTGTGGTAGCCTTGGCTAGCAACCAATCTGTCCTATTATTTAACCCATAACTGTAGGGAAAAAATGGATTAATACCTTTCCCAAGGGTATTTGTATGTAAGTGAATGCAAAGAATTTAACTGATATTTGAACTTGGTACCCCGATTTGTTGTTCCTAGTCAATATCCACTGCACCACAGCATACATCACAAATGCTGTATTCTCTTGTGTATAATATAATTTGAGTTTAATACAAACCTATATTTCTGAAGCTAAAATCGTGGAATAAATTACATCCTTGTGTACAATACAAAGTGGAAATACAGCCGTCCCTATGCATTTTCTTTTATCCTGTGTTGATTTGAATGCATTTAAGTAGGTACCAAGCTTATTTTATATTCAAATCTTAAGTAACCTACTATATTTTCTTTTGTATGATATGACTTAAACATAATGTGACTGTGTTTCTGAATCTAAAAACAAGGGATAAATTATGTTCTTGACTATGATCCTGTAGTACAGCTATTCCTGTGTGAAATTCATATTTGAGGAAAGGTGCTTTGCTGTAACATTAATTTTATCAAAATATAACAGATCTTGTGTATTACATTTTTATTCATTTTTCAAGCAATTTCAGTGAATTTATTGGCTTTGAAATAAAAGATGTTCAATCAGTGATTCCCAGAGAACAAATATTGCTAACATAGCAAATAACTTTTGTAAACAATTGTTATCAACACCTATATACTTTGTCTTATCTATTTTGCTGAGTGTAGTTGCAATCTTGCTGTTTCAAATAAGTGTTTTTCTTTTTTTAGTAAACATATATATGATCCTTTTGTTTTTGAAAATACAGTAGTTGTTACAAATTTCTGGTCAGGAAAACCAAGATATATACTTTTAAAGTTAAGACTTTAAGTATGTATTTTATATAATGCTTTTTTAATCATATCATCATAACATTTCAAGTAAGACAATAAAGCAATTAAGATGTAAGGAACTTCTGAGAGTGAAAGAAAATGTGAAAAACCTTGCAGAGAAGAGGACAATAAAAGAACAAGATTTCAATTGATGTTGCATTTAACTTCTTTCAAGATTATAAGCGGCAAGGAAGCAAAAATTAGAAGTTAGTTTCACTAGCAAGAAGTACAAGAAAAGAAACTATTTAAGTAGAACCTCCTGTTAGATTTACTGATTTCAACAATAAAACCTAGTTGCCAATTTAGAAGTACATGTAAATTTGTGTGGTTGGAGTACTAAGGAATGTTTATTAGAACAATTTCCATAAAAATATTTATAGAAAAGACAAAAGGAGCCATGTTATGGCAGATAGTAGTTTCACTTCAAATTTACAAGTCATTTCTTATTCCAGTTAACAACTATATTTATCTGTTTTGAAATTGTATGATGGAAATTTTCATATTTCATTTATTTAGACTGTTTACATTGTTCAGACTGTTGTTCTCATCTTTGTTGCTGTTTTTGTATGCTCTGACCTTCAGGTGTTTGGAATTTCAAGCTAAACTATTTATTTCATCTGATGGGATAGATTATTCTAGTCTTACATGTCATGTCTCTTCCAGATATCTCAGTATCACTTATTTCTCTTATAACTTAACTCTCCAAGTTTTTGCTCACCTCTGCTGTATCCAGGTATTGAACTCACAGCTCTTTTGGTCAAGCCAGTGGATCCAACCAATGCTTTTACCCAGTGGGCCATGTATCCTTGAGGATGTCATGAATATGGCAACAAAGATGAGGACAGCAGTTCAAACAATGTAAATAGTATAAATAATTAGAATACCCCCTCTTAGAAATATCGAAATTTAATCTAAACTTATTTATAAATGGAACTTTGTGTGTGTTCATCCATTACCTATAGACTCCGAAACAGCTGAACCGATTTTCTTGAAAATTTACACAGTTGTACTATAAGCATCTGCAAGTGTTCTTAGCTAGGTTTTGTGTTGAGGTATCCCCAATAAATATCGATAATCGAAAAAATTGGGTTATAGAAAGAGTGGTCTGATTTTAATCAAATTTGACACACTCATAGAAAAAGACATAAGAAACAATATTCAGAAGTTTCAAGGTTGCAGTTCTTACAATAGTGCAGAAAATCAATTATATATATAAAAGGCAAGATGTTTGTGTGTGTGTGTGTCTGTTTATCTGCCTGTATGTCTTATTTTTTCAGCCCTTTTATTTTAGTTTTTACTTCAGGTTTGGCTCTAAGTAGGTATAAATGTAGTTCTTAATCTCAGCCATGGTACTATTTACTCAGAGGACTTATTTAGCCTTCAAAATGCAGTTTACGACGAAAAAATCTTATTTGATATTGATACCAGGAAATCAAAATTTGACTTACATCCATTCATTTTTCTTTCAGTCTATGGTTTCACTTTAACTGGAAGCAACTATTGCTTTTTAGTCTTTTGTGCCAACTTGGATTAAATGGATTAGTTTTAAAGCTTTCATTACACCCGAGCAATGCTGGGCTACACTGCTAGTAAACAGATAAATATTTCCCTATACATTTTTCTTCGTGATGTTTACTTAAAAGTTTTAGTTTGGTTGGTTGCATTCATGTCTTTAGCTTAACAATTTGCATTTTTTTTTCTGTTATTCCATCATTTTCTTGTTCATTATGCAACTTTTCTTGCTCATTACTCTTGATTTTTCTCAACTCTTTTGTTTTTAATTAAAGTCAATTGTTTTGCTTTTTCTTGTGAATCTTTCTATTTTTTTATTGTTCTCCTTTAATCATTCAATTTTGTGTTTCCATCATTCAAATGTTAAAAACATTTTGTTTGCTATCATGTCTTGTCTATGACATATGAAAATTTTTATATATTTAAAATATATTATTTATCAACTTCATCCAGTCAATATTTGTCATGAAAGTATGTAATAATTTAGGGAAGTTTATATGAATGTTACAATGTTTTTCTTATAAGGATGTGAAAAATTTTTTTCTCCTCGAGGTTGGGTGTTTATGTAGCTTCCGGTCATTCTGTTACTTGTGCGTGTCTATTGTAAATTTAGTTGGGTTAACATCCTTTTTACATGTTGATGCAGCTACTAACATGTAAACTGCATCCTGGCACAAGGCCTCTGATTGGGAGGTTGTGAGGAGCATGGAACCACCTCTTAATTGCTGTTGTTCTCAGGTCCACCCTGACCTGTTAGGGTTCCAGCTATGGGCAAATAGTTAACCCCCAAACTGAGGTCAAAACACTATGAAAATATAAAAATCCACCTTTATAGAAATATATACATAAAAACAGACTTTTATAGAAAAATATAGATTTTTGAAAGAAAATCTTTTCCACAGTACATTTTTGAAGAAAACAATTCTGACCATAACACATTTTTGAAGAAAATAATTCTCAGCAAAAAATTTTTGAATATAAAACTAGAAGACATTTTCAATCTTCTAAAATAAAAACAAAAAATTTTCATTAAAACCAAGTCAATCTTCTCACTATAACTGAACATAAAAAAAAAAAACAACCTTAAAAATCCCACCTTTTTGGTATAAATAACCCACAGAGGTTGATTATTAAACAAAACTCAAACTCAGATCCATTTGCACAAAATAGACTTTTATAAAGAATATATACATAAAAATAGACTTTTATATTAAAATATATATATATATATATATATATATATATTTTTTTTTTTTTTTTTTTTTTTTTTTTTTGAAAGCAAAGAATTACTAACAAGACATTTTTTATGGAAAAATATTACCAACAAGAGATTTTTGAAAGAAAAAAAAAGAAAAATTATGGCCATAATGAATTTTTGAAGGAAAAAAATTGTCAGCAATACATTTTTGAATATAGAACTAGAAGATCTTTGGTTTTGTCATTAAAATCTGACTAAATGAACCTTCTCACTATAACTGAACATTAAAAAAATACCTTAAAACCTCACCTTTTTGGCATTAAATAACCCATAGAGGTTGATATGCCATTAAACAAAACTCACTCATGCAGCTAGTAACATCCTTTGAGGCCAAATTCTACATTTGGTGGCTGTGAGGATACCTAAGTCAATCCTTTACTGCACCAAGCTCTTATGATATTCTGGTATGATGTAATGCAAAGCTTAATTACCTTATAGAGTGAGCCCAGTACATAATGGGTTGCCACAAGTTAACATCTCTTAGATCAAAGATTACTGATTGACATTAAAATCCATTCAAACTTTTATTTCTTTGTGTGAATCACTTACTACAATTGTTACATATTTATTTACAATATGATGAATGACTCTACATAATATAATCTTACACCAACAAATAAATTACTGTAAAAATTCCTATTACAAATTTGTCAAGGAAAGATTTTCAGTTGTTATAATTCATTCCAGTTAAACATGCTGCTGAAGTTGGACTTTTTGTAAATGTGTTGAAAACAGTATGTATGATTACTATTAAAGCCAACCCGAAACTTTAACACCCAATTTATGACAAATTAATTACCTGAATTCATGTATCTAGGAGAAAACTGTCATACAAAAATGTTGGAATGATTGCAGTTCATTATACAATTCAACTGAGGTGGACTATGTATGTGCAAAATATAGAAAGATCTCCTGTTGGTGCAAAATCTGCTGCAAGCAGAGAAGTCAATCAGTAAATTATAATCTGAAATTATTTATACTATTTACATTTGGACTATTTTCCTCATCTTTGTTGTTATTGGTAGTTGTGTCCTCAACCCTTCATCAAGTGTATATTAATCCAGGTAACCTATCTTATTTACTGTTCTTCTCAGGTCATCCTGACTTGGATATTAGCACTGGTTAAAGTCTCACCTATAGGCAAATATTGAACCACCAAACACTATGAATGCATAAAAATACATCTTTATAGTAAACTAGCAGTATAGCCCAGTGTTTTTCAGGTGTAATGAAAGCTTTAAAACTAATCCATGGTCCTGGAGCTCAGACTCTTTGGACGTTGGCATGAAAGACTAAAAAGCAATAGTTGTTTCCAGTTAAAGCAAAACCGTAGACTGAAAGAAAAATGAATGAATGGATGTAAGTCAAATTTTGATTTCCTGGTATTGATATCAAATTTTCTGCACTATTGTAAGAACTGCAACCTTTAAACTTCTGAATATTGTTTCTTAGGTCTTTGTCTATGAGTGCATCAAATTTTATTAAAATCGGACCACTCCTTCTATAACTCGATTTTTTTATTTTTTTTATTCTCGATTTTCAATATTTATTGGGGGTACCTCAACACAAAACCTAGCTAAGAAAACTCGCAGATGCTTATAGTACAACTATGTAAATTTTCAAGAAAATTGGTTCAGCTGTTTTGTAGTCTATAGGTAATGGACACACATAGACAAAGTTCCATTTATAAATAAGTTAAGATATCAGGAATACATTATTAGATTATTAATGATAAATATTTATGCTAGAATTCCCAACAATACATTTTTTAAAGCAGAATTAGCAAGAATATATTTTATCTGTAGTTCATAAAACTGTTCAAAATATTTAGATTCTGGAATTAAACAACCTATAGAGGTTGATATATTACTAAATAAAATACCCCCCCCCCACAAAAAAAATGGGTAAACTACAGAGAATTAAACCCTTTGAATGAGAGCAGTTGACCTCTGTAGATTAAATATCTGCAGAGGTTGACTTTTGTTACTGTTCATGTCTGTGGATATCTTGTCTAGTTCTTTTTTTCTTCGTACTGCTCAATTATTGCTAGCCTTGTTTGCACAGAAATCTGGGATTAATAAGGGTATAATTATCATATCTTGATAATCTGACCTAAAATATGTAGAAAGAAATGGAACCATTGCATTGATATTTCTTTATGCTGATGAAAGAAATCGATGCACAGACATATTTTAAATAAAATAAACCCCCTCACCTCAGTAAGAGAAAAACTAATTGGGATGTGCCTTTTCTTCTTTTCCACTTGGATTCTTTCTTCTGTTTTGGTAGCAATTCCCCTATCCCCTCCCATCACAAAAATAGTGTGCAGTTAAACATGACCTTTTTATCTCATCTAGAAATTCCAAACATCATCCTGAAGTATCAGCCTTAAATTTTCCAGATATCACCACCCCTGCCACTGACATTTTTTTATCAATTGTTTCTCTTTTTGCTTTTCTTTTGCTTTTTTATTCTACCCTCTCTTGTCAGATTTGTTTGAAATGAGTTCATGAGTATGTAGGACTGGGAGGGATGTTGATGAGACAGAGGTTTGTCACAGTTAAGTCACCAACGAGAAAGAAAAAGAAGAAAAGTTTTTTTTCTTTTTATTTTTGTCTGTGTTTAGGATGGAGAGATAATATAGTGATATTTTTTGTTGTTTTTTTTATATTCTACGTTTTGAGAATTTTTTTGATTTTCAAGTTAATTGTAGAAAATTAGAGAATAAAATATTTGAAAAGAAAAAAATCTGTTTATGCGTGTGTGTATATGTTTATGAAGGTATGCATGTGAGTACATAGATATGTTTGTAAGTGCATGTATGAAGGTGTTCAGATATATCTGCATCTGTAGTCATATAAAAATTTGGTTTCTTAATGTTTCTATTAAATGTAGCCCCAACTTATACTCAAAAACCCTATTTTTGCACTTCCTGCCTGTGAAACTCTTTCATTTACTTGCTTCCCTGATAGCTATAATATCCAAAAATTTTAAAGCAACATCAATTGCCATCTATCTTCTTGAATCCTATTCATCTTTTATCCTTTCTTTAATACCCACTGTATCCAGTCTTTTCTCACTGCACTCTGGTCATGGCCCTGCCTTGCTTTAGAGGAAATAATTAAATTAAAAAAAACCTACCAATCTAGGTATTTCTATGTTCCCACATGTAGATATCTTTCCACATACCTGACATGGGTGACTGCTTGGGAATGCCAGGGGCTGTTGGCTTGAATGTTTGGATTGTGTAATGGATAATGGCTCAGAATTGGATATCAGAGAGCAGAGTCCCACTTCCAGTCATGACATCCTGAAGGGGGATGACATATAGAAGATAAATCTTTATGTTCATACATGCCTACAGTGGTGTAGTTATTGCTGCATGTTTCATTACAGTGTAGTAGAAATTAAGCAATGTCAAGTCTGGACAGTACAGAGATGAATGATCGCTTGTAAACTTGAATGTATGGCTGGTGTAATGAATAACTTAGAATTGCTAATCAGAGAGCTGAGTTCCAATTCCAGCTGGGTTCTTTATACTTACATGTGCAAAAAAGAAGTTAATTAGTAGTACTTATCTTCTTTATTATAATAGACCATTATATATATATATATATATATAGTCATCCACAGACAGATCTGTTTTGCTGTATCACAGCTCATCAGTAAGGTTAGACTCTGATTGCTTTTTTACCCAGGATTGAAACCCGACCAAATTGTCGTCAGTCAGCGATTCTACCCCTGGGCTATGAGTGTTCAGTGGAAGAAGGCAGACTTTTTAGCATGTATATCATTATACACGCCCAATAGCCATAGTGCTCTAATCCATTATTGAATGAGCGCTGCGTATATGCCAGAGTAGCTACTGTTTTCAAAGTCTCCCATTCTTCTAGAGTGCTCAATCAGGGTGTGAGAGTATATATATATATATATATATATATATATATAGTTATTATTATAATAATGGCATATTGCAACTTAATAGCTTATAAAGTTTTGTTGTTAAAACACCATTATCAGCCAGTAAAATTTTACTGGCTGATAATGGTGTTTTAACACCAAAACTTTATAGCTATCAAGTTGCAGTATACCACCATTATAATAATTACCATATATTTATGCTCTACTTTTGTATTGAGCACTTTTTAAAAGTAAATATCTGCGGAATATATTTCCCTTAGTGACCATTACTCATATATATATATATACACACACACACACACACATTAAAGAAAGTCAATTGCCAGTATTTCCTGACAATGAGTAGATGTAGCAATTGCTGTGGATAGTCTAAGAAAAACAACAGCTGAGATAACATCAATCAGCTCAGTGAAAAAGTTTATAATTGTATTAATCCCCGCCCACATGTTTGTTTGCATTGTGTATATAACATGCTAAAATCTGCCTTCGTCCACTGTGCATTGATAGCTTAGAAGTAGAATGTCCAACTGATGTTAAATTGGTTGGGTTTTAACCCTGGCTAGAAGCTATTATATTTTTTAGCTGTACTGATGAGCTGTGATACAGCAAAACAGGACTGTCTGTGGATGACTATATATATATATATATATATATAAAATATGGCAGAAAAGGAAGATTTAATTTTTTCAGCATTCTTTCATTCTTTTATGTTTTGTAAGAGTTTAGGAATACCAAAGATTTTCCATAATTTTCATTGAATACATGACCAACAGTTACAGCATCACATTGACAAATGAATTCCTCCATATCTTAAAAGCAACAAATCCTACTAGCTTCACTTAATCTTAAATCTTTTTATTAACGTCTCAGTTGAAGAAACATCAACTTGTTTCTTCAATCGACATAGTGACTGTATCTACAAACACCTGTCAATCCCTCCTCGAGAAATTCAACCAGCAACTCTTTGGAAACTATTCCTCACCTGTAACATGAAAGCTCATTTTATGATCATAATGCTAACAACTACATCCAGATGAAAAGGGTTTGAAAGAATAGTTATTACCCAAATATATATATATATATATATATATATATATATATATATAGTCATCTGCAGACAGATCTGTTTTGCTGTATCACAGCTCATCAGTATGGTTAGACTCCAATTGCTTTTTAACCCAGGATTGAAACCTGACAGAATTGGTGTCAGAGATTCTACCTCTGAGCTATGCCTTGGTTGAAGGAGGCAGACTTTTTAGCATGTATATTATCATTATACATGGCCAATAGCAGAGAGTGTTCTAATTCATTAATGAATGAACAATGCATAGATGCTAGAGTAGCTCCTGTTTTTCAAAGTCTACTATTCTTCCAGACTGCTCAATCAGGGTGTGAGAGCGTAAATATATATCTTTATTTATCTGTAAATTCAGATAAAACTTAGTGGGAAAATAGCCATTTTCAAAATGTCACTTTAAGGCATGCATTCTTTGATCCCTTCTGAACAGAGAATGAAGAAAATTCTAAGCCCGGAGATTAGTTTAAGTAAAGGAAGGGGTTGGGATGTATTGGTTTTTCTTTGGGTTGGACTGTGGGATGGAGCCAGTAGTAATTCTTCCTTAGTAGTGGAAGGTATGTGGCCTGACCTTAGGGTAAGTGGTGTGGAGGTAACTGCTAGGTCAACTTTAAAAACATTTTTGGAATTTTTTTATTGGGGGGGGGTCTAATATAGTGTATTTAGGCAGCAATTACTCTTTTAAGTTCCTTTAAAAATGACAAAGTGTTGTGGTTAAGTTTTTTCATATAATTTTTTTTATGTAATCTTATAACTTTCTTTTTCAGACATAAACTATATAAAAATTGTCTGTTTTATTTATCTTTTGGCTATGCTTTTAACCCATTATCAAGGACTAATTTTATTTTACTTTTAACTGCATATATAGATAGTTGTATGTATGTATCTAGAGTTATAGGAACGTTTTATTTTCCAAACATGGTCAGCACATTGTGGCTGTGTTCATAGTTGATATTGAGTGTTAGCATTTTCTTTTTATTCATGCTTCCATTATGTTTAGCTTTTTTCCCCTTGGGAATGAAGCTATATTTGTATTGTCAACAAGTATGTTATTGATAGTTTGGTAAGTTTCCATATGTATTTTAAGGAAGCTTAATAGAGCTATGTCAGAGGGATATAATTATCAATGTATGTATAAACTATATATAAATTTACTCGAGACACAAGATTAGCAACTAGGTCCCACCCTTTTACTGTGAAACCAATAAATTGTAAATGCAAATTTTTTTTCTCGCACTTCCCGCCTGTGGAATTCCCTTCTGTTTACTTGCTTCCCCGACAGCTATAATTTCCAAAAATTTAAATGTAAAGTCAATAGTCACCTCTTATCTCGCTAACCTGCAGCCTCTCTCTCGTACTCCTTTCTCCATCCACTTCACTCTCATCAGTATTCACACCCTTCTCTTACCCACTTCCTGACAACCCCTATAACCTGTCGCTCTTTCACATAACTTTCCTTCTTTGTAAACCCCTACAAAACAGTGGCAGTAAAATGACTTGCTTGGGGTGATATGATTATAAAAAAATATATATAAGGTAATTCTATAGAATTTTAAAATAGAACGGTGTTTTTTTTTTTTCATTTCAATTACCAACAGTTAGAGAAACTCTATTATAATTTATTGTTTTTATTCAAGTCAGTGTGGATATTTATATAGTTTGTTGCTGGAATTTTATCATTCTCTAATTATTGGCTTACTAACCTATATATGAAAGCCAATACTAATATTCTGGAAACTGAAGATTTGAATTCCACAGAATAATCTTGTATCTTGTGTTCTATGAAAAAGATTGTGTACCTGTATATATGTGTGTCATTTGCCAAGAGGAATAGACAAATAAAATTGTCTAGATTTCCAGACTGAATTTAATTCAGAAATTTATGAGTTTTAAGGTAACTCAAATTAAAATCCGTTTTTGAGCTATTTCCACAATTTAACACCTGTTTGCCAGGATTCCCCCAAACAATAAAATTGCTGAAAAAGACAAAATATATAAAATGAGTTGGTAAAAAATAATTTTTGTCTTAATTTAATTTTAAAAGTATGACATATTTTAGCTTCTAATAAATTTTTATTTTATGAAGAAGCATATGATTTTGAGCCATGAAATATCTATGCTACTCAGCATATTTATTAATAAGTTCAATACACTTGGATTTTTATATTACAAGTTCATTTAAGTCACCTGCTGCACTAGAAAAAAATGTTCCCTTGTTTGGCTATTGAAATAGTGGTTTGGTGCATTAAAAATATTTCTTGTTTTTTTTTTTTTTTTTTTTTTTTTTTTTTCAAACTTCTTTCATGGTTTGAAAATGGGAAAACAGATGGATCCCAGATTTGATGGATAGGGGAATGGTCTCTGCGTTGAAACTACCAATTCTTCAAAGTATCTATCATCTTGCCAGCCTCAGGAGTGCAGGTGCATTGCTCTGGAAAATGAGAACATCTTTCTGCAGGTTCTCTTGTGATTTCCCTTCCATTAAATCCTTTCATCAGCACAGCAAGTTTCATTCTGCTTGACCCCCTTCTAAAGATAATCACCAAAAACAGCTTTATTATATCCCCCATCCCTGCTGAAGCACCATGATTTTTACTGTTGAGTTTTGGGATTTTGAATCTTTTTTTCAGTCATGGTTAACCTGAGTGTTACCACTGCATATTGTTTGGTCTGTTGATAATGATGTAATCATGTTTAATCAATGGCAATAATGCATTTTAGTAAGCATAGCTTAGCTGTGGCACAAGACCAAAAGTATGGAGCAATCAGTGAGGATCAAACTCATTAATTGGTCATAATTGATCCAGCATGACGGACCATTTCAAAATGCCTAAAGCAACAGGAATACATCTTTCAAAGAATTATCGCTAGATTGATGAAAACACTTGCAAATCAACCTAGAAATGTGTATTTGATATTGTTTCTGGTCAGCATTTGGTTCTCACTTGACTCTTCATTTCCAACTTAACAGCTTCCTGGGATCTCTCTAGTGTCTTTTGGTTAAGATTAATCAACTGGCCAAAATTCAGAGATTAACAATGTGAAAGGCCTCCTAAATTTATTTTACAGTGAGGTTCACCCTGTACAAGGTTCAAAAGTCACTTGCAGTAGGTGTGACAGTAAGAGGCACAATTAATGTGGATATGTGGGAAGATTAGACTTGAACAGGTTAAGATTGTAGTGATTGAGAAAACATCCTCTTGGGAGTTATTTCCATTGAGCAGTGGTTAGCAGGAAGAAGCTACTGAAGTGAAACCTACTTCTCACTAATAAAATACAGAGGGAATGAGTGGTTCACTACCCTGTGCGTAGAAAGGCAGATCAAAGCTGTGAAGATTAGAACTGGTGGAGCTAAGAAATGTAGTTCATCCGAACACTTTCTATGGAAATAGTAACAGAGCAAGGAGAGGCTTGCAATGTTTTATCCAAGAGAAAGGTTATGTAGAAGGGGGAAATAATTCATCACCTACAAGGAAGTAAATATTTTTGTAATTTATTGACAGTGGAATGTGAAGACTCCGTTCCATATATGTCAGCAGTACTCTATTTTAGACCTGATCTGGCTCTTGTAAAAGAAGAGGATAAAAGGAGGAGTCAGAAATGGTAGAGGGAGCCAACCATCTTTGCAGTATATTTAGTGATGTATGAATTCCATTTGAATTCTGGGTTGAGTTTGATACAATCGATTACATTTTGGTTTTGAAAATCTCCAACCTAGAATTTGATATTGCTTTACAACTGAGTATAATAAACAATAGATGCATGGTCATCAGCAAAAGAAGTCCAAAATGCCAATTAGAGGTTGGGATGCTAAAATCAAGTAGGTACAGTAATTTAAATACTTGAGAAGTGTTCTAACAGAGGACAAAAGTTGCGACACTGAAATCCGAAGACATATTGGCAAGACCAAGGACACATTCTAAAAGCTGAGTAGAGTATAGAGAGACAGGAAAATTTTGTTGAAAATAAAGAAAAGAATACTGAACTATTATGTGATGTTTGTCCTTCAATATGGCAGTGAATGCTAGATAATTTTCTTAGATGAAGGAAAACCTTGAAGTAAGAGAAATGTGGTTCTACAGAAGGATGCTGAGGATACCATTGACTAAACGTGAGCAATGACAAGGTTTTGGAGAGAATAGAAACTTATACTTAACATCAGGAAGAGACAGCTGAAGTTTCTGGAACATTCAATGTAGAAGGATGGCTTGAAAAATTTGATATTCACAGGGTAGAGAGAAAGTAGCTAGAGAAGGATGTTGCGAATATCATGGATCGAGCATGTGAGCAATGATGAGGTCTTGGAAATGATGGAAACAAAAAGGAAATTAATACTGAGCATCAGGAAGAGACAGTTGAAGTTCCTGGGATACGCAATGA
The DNA here is from genome assembly GCA_037127315.1 of Ascarosepion bandense. Lineage (NCBI taxonomy): Eukaryota > Metazoa > Mollusca > Cephalopoda > Sepiida > Sepiidae > Ascarosepion > Ascarosepion bandense. The sequence goes on along the minus strand of JBBBDQ010000993.1, from coordinate 1,700,390 downwards.
GGAAGGAGGGCTTGGAGAATCTGATGCTAACAGGCCAGATAGAAGGAAAAAGACAGCGGAAAGCAACGGATAACATATTTGAAGGACCTAATGAGGTGGATGATGGAACGAGGATTGCATGGTGTAACAGGAGAAGGCAGGCTCAGAGCCACCAGGGATAGGGAAAAGTGGAGGGCCATGATCGCCTACGTCCTGAAGGGACAAGGCACATAGAAGAAGAAGACAGAAAGTGTGCCAGGAGGGAACTGCATGTGGCATACTTGATGAGCTTATACAAGCAAATGGCAGAGCTAGGCTTGGGAGAAAATAACAGGATATCATATCTATTAAGAGTGACAAAGGACAGAAAGAGGTAGAGGGCTATGATCGCATATGTCCTGAAGAGACATAGCACACAAAAAAAACACTTGTTGCTCAATGTTTGCGTGAATATGCCATGCTTTCTGTTAAAATGGTTCAGTCAAAGAGATGATATAAATTGCAAAGATCCTGCAAATTGATGCTTAACAATATAAAGTAATGTTCTTTTCAGAGAAAGTGGCAAAATAATGCTCAGGTTTAAAGAACATGATCAGGCCAAGAGCTTTTCTGCACACCCTGTACACATGTATTTGGCTTATTGCCAGGGCTGTCAAAGCCTGAGTCATGATAAATTCTTCATTTTTTATTTTTTTTAATTTTTTATTATTTTCTATTAGTCATCAGTCAACTGGTTGCTATAATAGTGAAATTTGATAATTTCTAAGTGAAACATTAAAAATAAATTGTTTGAAAACTTCTTGCTGCTACAGGGAAGCTAGGATATTTCTTGGGCGGATTCATTAATGTACATGGCTCTACTGCTAAGTTGGTATTATTAGATTTGGTTATAAACAGATGTGTTGGCTCAGTCTGGAAAGGTTTAATGTGTCTCCAGTTTAATTTGGTTGCAAATGGTTGTGTTTACCACATCTAAAAAGGGTTAGTGTCTCTAGTTAAATTTGGTTGCAAACAGATGCTTGTTCAGTCTAGAATAGGTTAGTGTCTGGTTAAATTTAGTTGCAAAAGAGTGTTTGCTTGATCTGGAAAAGGTTAATGTGTTTAGTTTTATTCAGTCAGTCAGTTAAGTGCTATACATGATATACGCCTGGACAATCATGTCTCTTTCAATCCATGATTGACTAGGTAAAAAATTTTTTATGCAGAGCTTGCCATTTCTTTCTGCAGTACACTGGTTCTAACCACCTTTGAATATTCCCTTTCTGACTATGAAGCCCAGGTTCGAATCTCACCATGGGTGATTTGTGAGGAAGATGACTCCTTGATATTATTGGCCTGGAAGAGGAGATCTCCGTATGTGGCACCTTTGGAAAGTGCCTGAAAACCATAGCTCAGGTTGACCCAAGCATTGTGAGAGAAATTAGGTAAACAGCTTCCTTTGAAGAGTCATCAATGGTTGTACTAGCTCGATGTCACAAGTCATCGTGACCGAGGGTTAGAGCGCCCTGACCTTGTTCAGACTGTTGTTCCTGCTGGATAACACGCTCTCTCCTAGAAACTGTAATTAATGTTTGCTCATCAGTATAAACCACAGGTGGGCTAGGTGGGTGTTGAACAAACACAAGTGTGCCTGAGCAGGTGTTTGCAATGGGGATTAGCTAGCTACTCTGGTAGATGGGTATCCTCAACTATGAGTGTCCAGCCATTATTATAGACTGATTGTCAACCAGGGCTATAGGACCCAATTTGTCCTGGTATTCAATTTGTAGCTGGAAGGAAAAGAGATGGATTCATACCTTTACCAAGGGTATTTGTGCATAAGTGAATGCAACGAATTCAACTGTAATTTCAACTTGGCTCACCACTTTCACATTTTGAGCTAATACTGATTGCACCACAATGTACCTCCTCTAGTTATATTACTGATACAAGAATTGTTACCCCGAACAAGGCATTCCACTGCCACTATTGCGTAGGGGGTTACATAGGGGAAAGTAATGAAAAAGAGTGGTTAGATATAGGAAACGTCAGAAGGAGGGTGATAGATGGGTAAGGATACCGAGGATGAGGGTTGGGTAGATGGGAAGAGTATTTGAGAGAATGGATGCGAGTTAGTGGAGATTGTAGCCGTTGGGGAAGCAATCATGTGGGCTTGGGTACCCTATCTATTACCCTCCTTCTGACATTTCCTATATCTAACCACTCTTTCTCTTCACCTTCCCCTATGTAACCCCATGCGCAATAGTGGCAGTGGAATGCCTTGCTTGGGGTGAAATGATTAAAAAAAAAACACAGTGCTTAAATTCAAAAACTCTTGATATCATAGCAAAGATTTCATCCAAACAATTACCCTAAAACTTCATTATTCACATGTTTGGTCCATGGTATTCTCAGTATCCTTCTGTAGAATGACATTTATGTTGCCATTTCAGCATTCACTGGAATACAAGAAAACTAATATTATATGACAATTCAGTACATTTTTATTTGTTTCTAATTAAATTTTCATGTTTAATACATTGCTTACTTTTGGAAAGCCTCTTATTGCTATCCTAATGCACTTTGATTTCTGCTTCATACTTTCCACCCTCTGTTAAAACACTTTACAGATATTTAAATTATACTTGTTTTAGTATCCCTAGTTTGTAATTTGCATCTTGGGATGTTTCTTTTGCTAACAACCATGCATTCTGCCTTCTTAGAATTAATGTTTGGCCCTGGCATTTTTTTTTCCTACCTTCTGTAAAAGTTGCTATATTTTCCTTTCTGTGTTTGCTATTAATACTCTGTCACCTGCATTTTAAGATTGTGGCTGTTAATAATGAATCCTGGTAGAACATCTAATTATTTTGGAACCATCTCACAGTATTATTTGAATAAGTCTGGTGAGAAGACACATCCTTAACTTACACTCCTTTATATTTTTATATACAGGGTGTCCAAAGAAATTTATACATACACTGTGAGAGTCTGCCATGCCAAGCATTAGAGAAGACTTGGAAGATGTTGAGTTGTATTTTCAGCAAGATAGGGCAGCCCTCATACAACATTGCTGATGTTAGATCTTTCCTTGATGAAATCTTGCCAAACAGATGGATTAGACAAAGAGATTTCAGAAAATACTCTCCATGTTGACCTCATACCACTAGACTGTGTTTTTTTTTTTTTTTTTTTTTAAGGGGATACCTAAAAGAAAAAAAATTACACTAACAAACCTGCAACAATCACTGAATATAGAGCAGCAGCTAAACAAGTATGTATGCAAATACCAAACGGATCCTTTCGTGATATTTGTGATTCCATTGTTTAGCATTGTCAGCAGTGATTGGACTAGAACTAACATCAGTTTGAAAATATGCATTGCCAAAACAACATAATGTCTGTAGGTTCTCTTTAATTTTGAAAATGATGTGTTTTAATAAGCACTGATTTTACAATTAAAGGGCGTATACATTTTTTGGGTCACTGTATTTACTGAATTCATTTTCTACTGGAATGCAGGCAGTTTACTGCCAGTAAATGTTCTGGATTTTTTTAATAGCCTTCCGAAATATGTCGAGCTTCCCTACTAGTTCAAATAGTTTTTTGTGACTTGACGTAAAGAAACAATCAAAATAAGATAGGCCAAAAAACTAACTGAAAATTAATGGTGAACCTTGTTTGTGTACATGTCTGTCTTTTAGATTTGGAATGGTTTCATGAGTTTCATTCAGCAAAATCTAAAGGATGTTCAGTATTTTCATAAATCTGATTGAATAGTTCCCAAATACTTTTTCTGACATCTATTTTTTAAAAACAGATGCACACACAGACATGGGAGTGTTTTAACCCACTCTACTGAAAAGAAAAACCTTAAATAATGTTTTCATCATTTTAATTCTAAATATATTTTGAAACTCTAGATGATGTATTCCCTCTGCCAACTTCAAGGTAGTTCAATCTTCAAATGTGACGGATTTGCTATGAAATGTGGGACAGTTTTCATCTTTACAGTCATGGCAGATGAATGATTTTTTTCCATCATTGATTTATTGATGCTTCTCAATCTAGAAAAATCCAAGTATGTGCTGTATCGCTGAGATGGCAGGATGATACCTAGAAGCTGAGTATCTACAGCACAATATCTGTGGTAAGGGATATTAATACAAATAAGACAAACACCATAAAAACAGAACAACAAATAGTAGAAGAAGAGGGTGAGGGATTAAGTCATTAGAGTTGCAGAGAGCACAGTCAGATAGTAATTGTCAATGATGCTCCGAAAATCCCAGATTAATAGTAGTTTTTATTTTTCTAGCTACCTCTGTCCCCAGACCGTTTCATTCTTGAGAGCACCAGAAGGATGTTAGCTGCTTTACAACAGTATGAAACATCAATGAAAGAAAGAAAAAATAACAGGTGTTATTATTAGAATCTTTTGGAAGAGTTTGTAGGTAAGAGAAAATGTGTTTATAAGACTGTTTTGATTACAATTGAAAGGGTCTTGTAAATGTATTTCCTCTCTCACTGAAAAAAAAGTAATCCCCTGCTGTATGTTCCGATAGCATTAACAAGAAATGGATAACTATTTTTCTGGTTTTTTTTTTTTTTGTGGGATTGTAAGCATGTGCTTCAGGTGATACATTGAGATTACAGTTATCATTCTTATATCACTCTAATATATATATATATATATATATATATATAAATCTGACAAGATGATGGAAATAAAGAACAAAGAAAATGTCTTAATCTAATCTTTCCATTTTGTTAAAGTTTCTTCAGAGATCTAGTTAAAGGCAGGAGATGAAAAATTATGCCATTCAAGATTTTCTCACTCATTTAAAATATCCATTTTAATACACTTGACAAGTCTATTATCATGCACGCATACATATAACCAGCAAGCTGTCTTATACATGCATACATACTTTATTACACATGACACATATCTGACCAATAAGAATCAAAACCCAAAGAACATTCCAATATACCATCTTTTATTTCTTGATATGTTTTTATTTTTTTAAATTAAAAAAAAAATTTCTTTTGTCTTTAACCAGATTCCTGAGGAAGCTTTAATAAAAGTGAAACACGTTAGATGAAGACACATATTCTACTTTGTTTCTTATTTATTGTCACTACACTACCGTCTATAATTATCAAGCCAGTTCTTTTTTAAAAGAAATGATGTATTTCATACTATTTTTAGTATTTATTGCCAAGTGGATAATTGTAAATGAAAATAGAATAGTTCTTTTGTTATTATTACTTTGCAAAATTTTACAAGGCAAAGAAGCAAAGATAAATTTGTCTGAATCACACTAAATTTTCTTCATTGATGAAACTGCAATATAGGTAATTACTAAATATTGATAAATTCATTTGATGCACATGTTATTGTGCAGTATTAACAACAGGACAATATTTTATGTGCTATGTTCCTTCGTTAGAGGTGATCATGGGCTTTCACATCTCCTTTATAGCACTAACCACCCTTTCTCTTGTTACCTTTCACAAATCCAGCTCTGCCATCCATCCAAGTATGTCATGCATTGCTTTCTTGTCTTTCCTATATCTGCCCTGTGAGTATCAGATTCTCCAAGCCCTCCTTCATTACATGTTCCAGAAACTTAAGGTGTCTTTTCCCGATGAAAAGTTTTTCATTTCCAGCCTTTCCAAAACCTTGTTGCTCACATGTTTGGTCCATGGTATCCTCAGCATCCTTCTGCAGAACCACATTTCTTTTGCTTCAAATCTTTCTTTCATCTTTGATGAGATTGTCCAGCATTCACTGCCATATTGAAGGACAGACATCACATAACAATCTTGTAATCTCTCCTTTGTTTCCAGTGAAATTTTCCTATCTCACAATACTTTGCTTGGCTTTTAGAATGCATACTTGGCAATGCCAATTCACTTGTGGGTCTAAGTATTGCACTTTCCATCTTCTGTTAGAACAATTCTCAGCTATCTATTTTTCTGTGCCTGCTTGAATTTAGTATCCCTGACTTGTTATTGGCATTTTTGGAAAAATTCACAAATGATCGTTAAACAGTATTGTCCCTGATAATCCATTTCTGCATTTCTATATAAAATGAAATTATTTTTAGAAATGTAATAGAAAACTTGTACAAGTTATACCTACACTCTTTACATTGTTCAGACTATTTTGCTGATCTTTATTGCTATTATTACGATGTTTCAGCTATTGTACGCTTCATCCTTCTTCAGGTACTTGGAATTTTGAACCAAAACCTTTATCATGATCACTGGGATATATCATTCTCATTTCATGTGTGGTGCTACTTCTGGTAGCCATGATCGTAATAAAGGGTTTAGTTCAAAATTCCTAGCATCTGAAGAAGACCAGAGTGTACAATGGCTGAAATGTTATAATAATGTCAATAAAGATGAGGATAATAGTCCAAACAATATAAATGGTGTAAATACTACCTTGTCTCAGAAATATAGGTTAACACTGAAGTTATACCTAGTTTTATGAAATCTTTAATAATTCAGAAGAATAAAAAAAAAAAATGATATGTAGACAGCCATTTTGAAAATTTTTAATGAAGCATTTTCATAATGCCATCACTTTGGTTTTTGGTATCTTATTTTCTCATTCTCTAACCTTCTTTGTGCTGACAAGAAATATTTTGCTTTTTTCAAAATACTCCATGAATTATTCAAATTAATATTTTAAACTAAATATAAGACTCCAGACATAAAAATTTTGAGTTTTATATTTCAGCCTTTTTTGGGCAATTTCTTACCAGTATTCATATATACCTTATTTATTGTTCTTTAAACAGAATCTCCTGTTTTCACTATAGATTAAGTAGTTTTTAAATTTGTGTCAACTGGAACAGATTGAATAAATTCCAATATATTATCTTCAGTGGTTTATGCACATTTTAAAAATTGCTGCATGGTTACAAATATGATGAAATCTAAACTTACTTATAAATGGAACTTTGTGTATGTATGTATGTGTGTCCGTCCGTTACCTATAGACTCCATAATGGCTGAACCGATTTTCTTGAAATTTTACACAGTTGTACTATAAGCGTCTGCGAGTGTTCTTAGCTAGGTTTTGTGTCGAGGTACCTCCGATAAATATTGGAAATCGATAATCGAAAAAATCGGGTGATAGGAGTGGTCCGATTTTAATCAAATTTGATACACTCATAGACAAAGACATAAGAAATGATATTCAGAAGTTTCAAGGTTGTAGTTCTTACAATAGTGCAGAAAATCGATTTATATATATATATATACATATATATCAAAGGTAAGATGTTTGTGTGTGTGTCTGTTTATCTGTCTGTATGTTCTTTATACAAATCCACAATTTTTATCCGATTCTCACCAAACTTCACACAAATATTCTTTAGTCTGAGCTCCAGGACCATGGATTAGTTTTAAAGCTTTCATTACACCCGAGCAATGCCGGGCTATACTGCTAGTGTATTTATAAGGAAATAGTTGAAAAATTATTAGTATCTGTTTAATCATGATCTGATTTCTTAATTTTTTTTTTTATAATGTAGCTGAGCAAAAAAGACATCATGCTCAAATTTTTAGTAGCACAATACTGCTAAGAAACAATACTGTTTGGAAAGTAAAGCAGTTTCCAATCTCAGACCAGCGGTTTGCAAGTAATTTTTCTTCTATGTGCCATGTCCTTTAAGAATGTAGGCAATGATAGTCTTCCACATCTTTCTATCTCTAGTAGCTTTTGACACTTTCTCCTGTTAGCCCTTCCAAACCTTGTTCTGCCATCTATTTGCTCAAGCGTATCAATGTTATGCATTGCTTTACCAATCTCTCTTTCTATCTGACCTGTGAGTATCAGATTCTCTAAGCCCTTCTTCCTCGTTATATATTCCAGAAACTTCAGCTGTCTTTTTCTGATGTTGTTAAGCATTAGTTTCCTTTTCATTTTTGTCCTCTCTCAAACTTCATCATTGCTAACATGTTCGACCTATAGTATCCTTGGCATCCTTCTTTAGAACCACATTTCGGTTGCTTTATTAAGTATAAAGCTACTGTATGGGTCCAGTTCCATTTCCTCTTTTTCCTGATAACTACAATCTCCAAAAATTTAAATGCAATGTTAATTGCCATCTTCTATATTTCTTGAATCCTATTCATCTTTTACCCTTTCTTCAATATACACTATACACAATCTTTTCTCTAACTGTGGCAGCCCTTGTTTGGGGTGAAATGATTAAAAAAAAAGAAATAAATGCTTCAGTTTTAATTACTTTGAAGGTTATTTGGATCAAAATATGCCTGATGAAAATTAGGAGATAAAATGGCTGAAATGTTGTGATATTGGTAACAAAGATGAGTACATTAACCAGAATGTAAATAGGATAACTATTCATTTTAGGAATTCAGACAGAATCTTCAAGTTTATCAACTGCAAAATTGTTTATCTGTTTTCTTATGTTAAAAAGAATAATCCCTGCGATAATTTATGCTTTCAAATATACATAACATCAAATATATTTCAAATGATGTCAAACAACCTCCATGAGTTGTGCCCATATTAAAAACTACTGCACATGGTTATAGATATGAAAAGACATATTTATAAGGAAATAGTTGAAAAATCATGTTTTGTGATATGATTTCTGCACAAATATTATTGTAGCACAGCAACAATGGCAGAATCTGTAATGTGATTGATACTGACTTGGCTGACTGCCTGCAGTATCTCTCTCACCGGTGTGACGTGGCTTCCCTGTGCCTCTTCTATAAATACTTTCATGGCTTCTGCTCTGACGAACTTAAATCACTGGTGCTCCCTAGATGTGAATTTGTACGAGAGACTAGACTGGCAACTAGGCCCCACCCTTTTACAGTGAAACCGATGAAAGGTAACCGCAATTTCTACTCCATCAGCTTCTTTCCTCGCACTTCCTGCCTGTGGAATTCCCTACCGCATGCTTGCTTCCCCGACGGCTACAACCTTCAGTAGTTTAAATGTAAGGTCAATAGACACCTCCTAACACACTAACTCACAGCCACTCTCTCCAACTCTCTCCCTATGTACATCCTAACCCGTCTATCACCCTCCTTCTGACATTTTGTATACCCAATCCCTCTATGTAATCCCCTGTGTTATAGTGGCAGTGGAATGCCTTGCTTGGGGTGAAATGGTTATATAAATCCTGCACATATATAAATCTACCATCTGCCCATGCATTGAATACTGCTGCCATATCTGGTCGGGTGCCCCTGCTATTCACCTAGGGGTCCTTGACAAAATCCACTGGAGAATCTGTAATGTGATCAATCCCAACTTGGCAGCTCAGATGCAGTCACTTTCTCACCAGTGCAATGTAGCTTCCCTGTGTCGCTTCTACAAATACTTTCACGGCTTTTGCTCTGATGAACTTAGCTCTCTGGTGCCACCTATGTATGAATTTACTTGAGCCACAAGATTAGTAACTAGGCTCCCACTTTTACTGAAAAACAGATAAAATGTAAATGCAAATTCTACTTCAGCATCCCTGCCTGTGGAATTCCCTTCCATTTACTTGCTTCCCCGACAGCTACAATCTCCATGAATTTAAATGTAAAATCAATAGTAATCCCCTATCTCACTAACTTGCATCCTCTTTCTCATGCTTCTTTTTCTGTCCACACCACTCTCATCAGAATTCTCATCCTTCTCTTACCCACTTCCTGACACTCCCTATAACCTGTCACTCTTTCTCATAACTTTCCTCCTATGTGCACCAGTGGCAGTAAAATGCTTTGCTTGGGGCGATATGATTATAAAGAAATTATTGTAATAAAGTCAATCCAAAAAGATAACATTCTTAACAAATTAGTAAATTGTTTCCTCTTAAGAAAATAAGCAAAGAAGAATCCTTGGAGCTTCTTAATATTTGGTTTTCATGAATAATCATCATATAAATTACAGAAATTAACTTTACATTAGTCTTCTTCATTGTTGCCTTATGTGCCATTTAAGTAAGCTTTCATAAATAGAAGATAATTTATCAGGAAAGTTTAGTTTAATCCTTCTTCTTCTATGTACCTTGTCCTTTCAGTACGTAGGCGATCATGGCTTTCCACGTTTCCCTATCTTTGGTGGCTCTGAGCACGCTTTCTCCTGTTACAACATGCAATCCTCGTTCCATCATCCACCTGATTAGATCCTTCAAATATGTTATCCGCTGCTTTCCCCTGTCTCTCTTTCCCTCTATCTGGCCTGTTAGTATCAGATTCTCCAAGCCCTCCTTCCTCATTGCATGTCCCAGGAACTTCAGCTGTCTCTTCCTGATGCTCAGTATTAATTTCCTTTTTGTTTCCATCATTTCCAAGACCTCATCATTGCTCACATGCTCGATCCATGATATTTGCAGCATCCTTCTGTAGAACCACATTTCAGTTGCTTCAAGTTTTTCCTTCATCCTTGATTGTATTGTCCAGCATTCACTGCCATATTGAAGGACGGACAGCATGTAGCAGTCCAGTACTCTCATCTTAGTTTCTAGTGAAATTGTCCTGTTTCTTAATACCTTAATCAATTCTTAATTAGATTAAATAAGTAAAATTTTATTTAGTTTTGTTTTTTGTTTTCATTATTGTTTTCTTACTGCAACTTCTACTCTATCAGTTTCTTTGCTTACACTTCCTGCTCATGGAATTTCCTTCTGGACACTTGCTTCCCTGATAGTTACAATCTTCAAGAATTAAATGCAATGTCAATTGCCATCTCTTGTCTCCTTGATTTGAATCCTTTCTCTGACAACTGTTGTTACATGTTCTTCTCTCTTTCCACTCTAATCTCATGCAGCTCTCTTCACACCAGTATACTCATCCTTCTCTTATCCATTTTCTGACACCCCCTGCAACTTCCTCTTTCTCATCACTCACCTCTTATGTAACCCCTGCACACCAGTGGCAGTACTGCCTTGCTTGGGGTGAAATGGTTATAAAAAGTGCAATGTTCATCTTTTTCACTGTTTAAATGTGTGGATTTTTGTCATTTTGAAATTTTCTGCTGGCATGAAGTGGAAAGATTATATTGGTTCTGTTGCTAAGTCTGCTGCTAAGAAAATTGGTTAACTGTGTTGTGCTAGACAATCTTCCTTGCCAGAATATATCTTACATATTTATAAACTGGAGTAGATAGACTAAATTATCGCCCGGTTCACACTCTACCAATGTCTATTGAACAGGTGAAGAGGCTCATCCGTTTTCCCTACTTAGGATGTGGTATCCAGTTTTCTCTTTTCCAATCTTGTCACTCTTACGTAGCCCCCTGCACATCAGTGGTGTTACTGCCTTGCTCGGGGTGATATGATTAAAAAAAAATGCCTACCATTCATCTATGCTTTGAATATTGCTGCTACATGTAGTCATATGTTCCTGCTATATATTTGGAGATTCTTAATAAAAACCCAAAGAACAATTTGCAATGTTACTAGTCTTGGCATCTCAGCTTCAGTTAGTTTCCTACCACAGTAATGTAACTTCTCTGTGCTTTTTTCTGTAAAATACTTTCATTGTAATTGATGTGATGAACTTTCTTTTGCTCTCCCCTCTCTTTTCACTCTCTCCACTACTTGTTTTTATTCATGTGCTTACATTTCTCCTTTATAAAAAGTAGACTTACTTTTTCTTCCACATTGTTGTATTTAACAATACTATGATATTAGTCTGATAATGGATGGCTTGATTAAATTAGAACAAGTCAATTTTTTCCTGCTATCATGGGGTCTTTAATAAATGGCACGACCACCTTATGACTTTGCCACATTTACTTGTGACCATAAAGAATGAACACTATGGCATTACCTCATCTCTTTTTCTCTCTCTCTCTCTCTCTTTATATATATATATAAATATATATATATATAGTGATACGTACACAATTTCTGGCAGAAGTTGTTAACTAAAAAAAACAATGATAGTTGTATTTTCATTCCATTTGTATTAGAAAACATTGGCAAATTTCAGGTTTTTGTTATCATTTCCCACTGACTTCTCGGATGCTCATTTGCAGTTTCTTTATTAACAAACTCATTTGTTCTGGCACTAAATCTTGCAAGGCTTTTGACCAAAATTTGTTTAGAAAGTTTTGGAAATTCTTCTTTTTTTTTTTTTTTTTTTTGTCTATATTTCTGAGATGAGGTAGTATTTACACTATTCGGACTATTGTCCTCATCTTTGTTGCCATTTGTATGATGCTTCAGTTGTTTTACACTCCGGCCTTCTTCAGGTGCTAAGAATTTGAACCGAACCCTTTATTACCATCACTGGGGGTGTATCATCCTTATTCCTTGCATAAAGCCTTGATTGAGTCATGAGTTATCTCCCTCTAATCTTGCAAGTTACTTCACCACTGCTGTAGCCACAGTGAAATGTCGTACAAAATGCAACAAAGATGAGGACAATAGTCTGAATAATGTAAATACTGTAATTTAGTTTGTTCAAAAATTACTTTTGAAAAATATTTAAACAATTAATCCATTAAAACATCTTCAATTTTGTCATCACTTGTTTTAAATTTGGTTTAAATGGTGTCCATTTTTCATGAAAGTATTTCTTATCCAATGTTAATTAATAGCTAATCTGAATGTTTTTGGTGGGTGGGTAGGGGCAGCAAAAGCTGAATGTTCTTTTTATCTTTTCATTATTTTATCACTTACAAGAATTTTACAAATGGAGGAAAACTAGTACAGTTAGTATAATGACACTGTTTTTTATATACAAATATACTATACATAGATTATTTCTATTTTCATATAAAAGGATATACATATTCTCTCTGTGTGTGTGTATATTTATATATATATATATAAAGTTGTGATAATGCCTACTGCCAACATTGTTAGACTTTTAGTGGTTTACTGATAAAAAAAATATTTTGACCAGCAGGTCTTTTGTTGTAAAGTGCATGATCTAGAGATACTGTTAATAGGATTAATATGGAGAAGTTTGTCCTTTAACTGCAGATTGAAAAGTAAGCCAGGACAAATGAGGACATTCACAATGGTGCCTTCACAAAACTCCAAAGTTTGCATGACTCTGTTAAGTGACATTAATCATATTATTTTATATATATATATATATATATATATATATATATATATATATATATATAGAGAGAGAGAGATAGTAATTGGTATGTCCCAATCCTTATATAATTCTTTGGACACTATTGAGAGAGTAATTTTCTTACTCTTTAGCAATGGTTATTCACTTCATGCAGCTAAGGAGTTTTGTATTTGATAGATATTACTATTTATTTCCAATCTTTTTTTTGGGGGGTTATTACTCATGTAGTAACCTTTTAGGTTACAACTAATATCTCTCTCTCTCTCTCTCTCTCTCTCTCTCTATATATATATATATATATATATATATATATATAAACCTTTTTGTGAATACCCATGTTTGAAATACATGCACAGATTTTTTTTTTAAAACAAAACACTATTTCAAATACAGGTATCTAATAAAATACCCTTTTTATTTTTAAATCTGTTCACTGCATGGTGGGATAGCCACTAGTATGCAGGGTGGTTAATCATTTCACCTCGAGCAAGCCATGGCTACCACAGTGAGAGAAAAGACTGGGTACAGGGGATATTAAGATAAAACATGAACAGGATTCAAGAAGATATATGGTGGCAATTTAAGTTGCATTTAAACTTTTGAAGATTGTAGTGATCAGGGAAGCAAGCAAGCAAGCAGAAGGGAGTTCCATAGGCAGAAAGTGTGAGAAAAGAAACTGTTACAGTAGAAGTAGCAACTACATTTTCCATAACATTAAAAGGGTAGAACCTGGATGCCAATCTAATAACATGGTTAAATTAATGTGGTTAAGGCACTATAGAAAAAGAGCTTGTCAGTACATTTGCTATGACAATATCTATAGGAAAAAAGAGAGAAGCAATGTCACATCAGTAAGAGAATGACTGAAGATCCAGTGTCATGATTTGATTACATTGCAGATCCTCTTTTAGATTTTGTTGAGTTTCAAGATAAATAGCAGGAGTATCCAACCAGATATGGCAACAGTGTTCAATTCACGGACACATAATAGATTGATAAATATGCAAGACAGATTCTGACAAGAAAAACTTTCTGGCCGAACACATTGACCAAACATTCCTAGCAATAGATGCCGCTATTGATTCGATCTAGTTATTCCATTTCAAGTTGGTTGAAAAAGTGAGGCCAAGAAGGTACAAAATATTGCTCTCTCCAGGAGTCTAGCATTAGACATGCTAATGGTGGTCAGGAAAGTTTGTTTATGGTGGTTAAAGAAGAGCAGTTTTGTTTTGAAGGCTTAAAATTTACAAACTATTTTCTGCCCCATTTAATCACTGATTGGAGGTTCTTTTCAGTAGTAGCAGCCAATTTTAAATTGTCAGCCTTGGCATATTTTCAATTAAGAGGGGAGGAAATAGTGGGGTCATCTGGATAAATGTCTACTTGGGAACTGATGATGTTAGGAAGATCATTGATGAAGATCAAAACAGTGTAGGATCTAGGATAGATCCTTTAGGGATATCCGCATTTATACAAAAGGATTTGGAAGGTTGCTCATTCAAAATGACCTTCATTTCATGATTTGATTTAATCCAATTGTTCCTATCATTCTGTAATAATGTAGCCCTGGAGCTTTTGAGGTATCTTAAGCCACAACTTGAACTTCACTATTATTATCAAGAGCCTGGTATACATATTCAGTGATGGCTGTTAGCACATCAGCAGTAGGCCTAGTAAAACGGAAGCCATATTTGTCAGAGTAGGCTGTGAGAGGTGAGATAATTGACCATGTCAGCATAAATTCGTTCTTCTATCTTTTCTAAATGTTTCCTTATTCATAAACAAGAAAGAAGAGCTAACACATGATATGGATACAGGTGCTACTTTTTATATGTGGTACTATAAAACATACGGCATGCTAGGACCACTTGATGTGTGCTGATATCTGGATCATTTCAGACAGCCTGTAAAATGTATTCTTCATGGTCAAGCATATGAGTGAATCTTGGTCTTCCTTGATCCATAGTTTGTGATGCTACAAATCCTGTCTCAGCAACATGACAATCCTGGGTTTGACAGTAAACTGCATCTGGTAGCAAGGCCTCTGACTGGGAGGTTGTGAGGAGCATGGAACTACATCTTGATTGCTGTTGCTCCCAGGTCCACCTTGACCTGGACTGGTAGCACCTGTTAAGATCCCAGCTATGGGCAGATAGTTAACCCATAAACTGTAGTCAAAGCATTACGAAAGTATTTATAGAAATATATACATAAAAGGTCTTTTATAGAAAAATAATTATTTTTGAAGGAAAGAAAATTATTACCATTTAAATCTAGAAGTCATCTTTAGTTTTCTAAAATAAAAAAATAAAAAAAATCATCAAAATCTGACTAAATCAACCTTTTCACTATAACTGAACATTAAAAACAGTACCTTAAAACCCTTTTGGCATTAAATAACCCATAGGGGTTGATATGCCATTAAACAAAACTCAAACTAAGTAACATGACAAACAATAGCAATTGTTGGATGACTTGGCTGCCTTTGGTATGGGAATGCAATCTCTAATACATTAAAGAAAATTTTAATTTTAGATTTGAAAAAGAAAAACAAAAAGCAACTATTGAATACTTCAATTTATTATTGTGACAATTACATTAATGTAACCATATATATATATATATATATATATATATATATATATAAAATCCTGCATCCATGATCATTTGTATGGCTGTATGTAAAAATCATTTGTCAGAGCATAATATGAGTATCTTGCCATTGTTAAACAAAACACTTCTCATGATTTTTATCCCCTTAAAAAAAATGCATATATATATTGTGACCCCCTCTACTTTTGTGTAAAATAAACAAATCCTCATAAAAATTTGTACCATACTCTAGTATATACGGTACCTTAGAAAGCTATGTATATATATATATATATATATATGTGTGTGTGTGTGTGTTCTGGTGCAGTGGATATTGGCTTGTAATGAGAAATTAGAGAGCTGAGTTCAAATTACAGTTGAATTTGTTGCAGTCACTTACGTGCAAATACCTTTGGAAAAAGTAATAATTTGCTGCTTCTCCCTCCAGCAATGGGTTAAATAGCAGGACAGATTGGGTTCTATATACTTATTTGGCAACCAGTCTGCTACAGAAAGTAATGGCAACTTATTACAGGTAAATCTTCTGTCCAGTAAGTCATGTCACACACACACACATATATATAGGGTTATATTAATGTAACTCTCATGATAATAAATTGAACTATTAAGCAGATGATATTTTTTCTTAAATTAAAGTTTTCCTAAGTAAATATAAGAATGAAGACTTACTGCAATGTTGCAATATCTGATTTATTATGAAATCAATATTCATATTTTGACTCCAAACTCCGCAGAATAGTTAAGTTGCCTCCAGCCAGGAACTTTAACTATAAAACATTTTGTAATTGTAATATCAATGTAAAATTTATTTTAACAAATTTAGTATCAGAGATAAGGAAGCAGAACACAATAACTTGTCCAATAGTGCAGGATGCTGCAGAATAAAAAATATTAACTTGAAAATTCAAGTCATGTTTTTCATTAGCCTCATCAGATCTAGAATTTTCTATAAATGTCCTGCATGTCATCCAACTTGACTTGAAATATCCGAACTATCATTTGTATGCAGCTACTTTCTCAGATCAATGGTTAAAAATAATTTAAAACCAATTAATCTTATAAATCTTAAAGATGATCCTTCATCAGATTTTATCACTAATGATTAGCATTGTTACTGTTGGTGGTACTTGTCGTGTAATAGGGTGTTCATCAATATTTAGTTCAGTGTGAAATCAGTTGTATGTTGGCTATGAAGAGATGACCGCAACCACCTCATGGTAGGGTAGGAGGGTTTGGGGGATGAAGAGCTCTGGCTTTTCTTTAAATGCTCTTTATCACTTCTATATGTCTTATATATTGTTCGAAGGCACTGCATGATGGGTTCAAAACGCATAGCACTGGCTTTTTTTTGTGGGTGGGAGCTCTCTTAGATATCATTTGCAGGCACTACATGCAGGCTTCAGGGATGGAGAGCACTGTTTTTTTTGGGGGGGGGGCTTTCTTTGTTTCTTCAATTTGTATTTTGGTATTTTTTGAAGGATGTTATGTTTTCGTTGACTTCTTTTTGCTAATTGATTCATTGCATCTTTTGTCTCTCAGTGACTGGATCAATTTCTGTCCTAAGTAAGTTGTTTTTGAGCTGATCCTTGAATTGACAACATGGGTCTTCATGAGGTATGCACCCTGAACTCATGGAAAGATGATGCATTTTGATGATGCTATAAAAAATTAATAGGATAGCACATATAATAATATAAGCAAGCAATTAATTTTACACAATAGTTTAAACAAAAGGTTTTGAAGGACCATCAGTACTGGAAAGAGTGACAAGACTAGATGGAATTGAAACATCTAATTTCTGGAAAAAACTGTTTTTAAGAAAAAGGTTTATACATTTTATCCAATAGTAATGTTAATTTTTTTCTGTATGGAGATCGTTATCTTCACAATTAC
This sequence comes from Ascarosepion bandense, assembly GCA_037127315.1. Classification (NCBI taxonomy): domain Eukaryota; kingdom Metazoa; phylum Mollusca; class Cephalopoda; order Sepiida; family Sepiidae; genus Ascarosepion; species Ascarosepion bandense. The sequence goes on along the minus strand of JBBBDQ010000993.1, from coordinate 1,682,840 downwards.
AATTACCAAACTTATCAGATTGTAAGTTTGTTTCTAATGAAAATAATTTTACCAAAGTAAAATCTTTAAACATCAACACCAATAAAAATAGGTAGTTCATGTAAATAGAAGGGAAAATAATGATATAATCAAGATATTGACTTCACACACTACATTAAACATAAGGTTTGGTAGGAAATTCTCATGTGTGCTAGAAAGAGCAATAACAGTAGATTTGAAAAGTCTAATTTCATGAAAAACTGTTTTAAGAAAAACAATTCATTAATTTAAAACAAGTGTAATACTAACTGCTTGGTCATTGAATGATGAGGGTTTTCTATATGGAAACAGCTTTTTCCATTGTCACTCCCAAAAAAAAAAAATAAGCACTTGCATATAAGACTAATAATCTTAAAATGTTATTCCTTTCACCTTTTAAATCAAAAAGACTTTTCCATATTCAATATTTGTTCAGACAATTTTATTAATTTTTTTTTTTATTATTTCACCCCATGCAAGGCAGTAAAGCCACAAGACATAAGGGTTACTGTGTGTGAAAGAATGAGAAACATTAAGGAGTGAAAAATCTATATCAATGATCTCCCCCGATACCATAAGATCACAAGTAGGCATGTATGCTGATGATACCACAGTTTACTCTCACTTCGATCAAAAATCTGGTGTTGGTGACAAGGTGAACCTCGCTGCCGAGCTCGAGAAGGACCTCCAATCCGTGGTGGATTGGGGTAAGAAATGGCTCGTAAAATTCAATTCTTCCAAAACGCTGCTGCTGTCAATTAACCACCACAGACAACTGCACCTCCCTCTCATTAGCATGGAACAGGCTTGCCTCCCAGAGAGTAAATCACTAAACCTGCTTGGCCTGACACTCTCAGTGGACCTCAAGTGGAATGACTACGTCGAATCCATTGCTAAATCCGCAGCTATGAAAGTCGGCTCTCTGTGCAGGGCCAGGAAATTCTTTCCGCCTGAATCTATCCTGCAATTATATAAATCCACCATCCGCCCATGTATTGAGTACTGCTGCCACATCTCTTCGGGTGCTCTTTCTGTTCTCCTCGGGGTTCTTGACAAAATACAGCAAAAAATCTGTAATGTGATTGATACTGACTTGGCTGACCGCCTGCAGTATCTCTCTCACTGGCGTGACGTGGCATCCCTGTGCCTCTTCTATAAATACTTTCATGGCTTCTGCTCTGACGAACTTAAATCACTGGTGCCCCCTAGATGTGAATTAGATACTAGATTGGCAACTAGGTCCCACCCTTTTACAGTGAAACCGCAATTTCTACTCCAACAGCTTCTTTCCTCGCACTTCCCGCCTGTGGAATTCCCTACCGCATGCTTGCTTCCCCGACGGCTACAACCTCCAGGAGTTTAAATGTAAGGTCAATAGACACCTCCTAACACACTAACTCACACCCACTCTCTCCCTATGTACATCCTAACCCATCTATCACCCTCCTTCTGACATTTCGTATACCTAATCCCTCTATGTAACCCCCTGTGCTATAGCGGCAGTGGAATGCCTTTCTTGGGGTGACACGATTTAAAAAAAAAAAACAGCAGAAGAGTTGAATCACTTCTTCATATACTTGGGTTTACAGTCATATCAATATTGAAAAATTGATTCTCATATGATCACCAAAGTTAAGCAATGTTGAATCTGATAAGTACCTAAATGGGTAACTATTTGGGAATGCCAGGTATTGTGGGCTTCGATGTTTGAGTGACGTAATGCATAATGGCTTAAATTGGAATTAAGTTCCGTGATTAACAATTCTTTCTTGGGTTTGTTATATTCACTTATACGCAAATACTGCTTGACATGCATTTAATAATTTTAAGTGATCATCTTTGTCCTAGCATTCAGAAACTATTTCCAAAGGGAAATGTCATCTTTCAGGATGCCAATGCACCCATTCATACTGCTAAAGTTGTAGCTGAATGGCATAAAGAACATTCTAGTGAAGTAGAACATCTTATCTGGCCACCAGTCTCCAAATTTCAACATCATTGAACATTTTAGAAAAACATGTGAGCAGTCAATATTTTCCACCATCATCATTGAAAGAATTGGAGATTGTTTTAACTGAAGAATGAATAAAAATTCCTCTGGAAACAATTAAAACTTTGTATGAGTCAATCTCATGCAGAATTCAAGCTGTAATTACTGCCAAAGGCAGTTCTACACCATATTGAAATAAATTTGCTTGAAATTTCAAGATGGTTTCATTATTTTGTCCGCTACCTGTGTGTGTGTGTAAAATATACATACATACATATATAACATACATACTAGTATGATACCCATAAAACAGTGATAAAACTATGGCTCAGTACTTAAACCTACCGAGGATAAGTGTGTAGTGTCTGTGCACGTTCTGAAAAAGTATTATACACTCTCTTTGCATTTTATGTATGCAGGTATGTAGAATAATTTTGCAGGTGTTTTTGGTTATAAAGAATGTTTTTAAATGTGAATAACTTTTTTTTTGTCATCTCTTCTAAGTTGATGTATTCTTAAATTTCTTTCAGTTGGTTTTTTTCAGGATATTGCAAGTGAATATAACTTATGTTTTATTTATGTTAATTTTTAAATCTACCTCGAAACTTTATCTAGATCATCTTACTTTTCTCGTATTTCACCTGATAATTTTGATACTATCTGCTCAGAGCAGGTGATAACATTGAAGGAAGACCATCAAGACAAAAATAAAATCATGTCGGATGATAGGTTGCAGAAAATATAAGCATAATGAAAGTACACTATTTACATTACTTGGATTATGGTCCTCATCTTTGTTGCTGTTTGTACAACATTTTGGCCATTGCATGCTCCAGCCTTCTTCAGGTGCTAGGAATTTCGAACCAAACCCTTTATTATGAGTTTCAGAAATTCAGTTTTTCTTGTCCTTATAGACACATGGCACAGTGGATATAGACATTGGTTAGTTCCAGAGACTCCACCCAAAGAGTTATGAGTTCAATACCAGGCTACTGCAGTGGTGAACAAGTAACTTAGTCGGGTTAGAGGGAGATAACTCAAGCCGACCAAAGAGGCTTTGCACAAGGAATGAGAATGATATATCCCAGTGATCATAATAGTGTTCAGTTCAAAATACTTAGCACCTGAAGAAGGCCAGAGCATACAACAGCTGAAAGATTGTACAAATGGCAACAATAAGGACAATAGTGTAAATACTACCTCATCTCAGAAATAAAGACAAATAATGAAAGTACATTGTGTAAATGTAGAATCCCAGCTCTGATGTACATGTGCTCTATTGAAAGAACAATGTTAGACATAAAACTAATAGACACAGATTAACATGGATTAGAGTACAAACTATGATACGATATAGAAATAGAGGTGGTTGGGACATGGAAGGATAACAGAAGGAGCAATAGGTGGCTTGATAATACAGTAGGAAAAGACTAGACAGAAGATTAGTTTGACGGATTTGTACAGTCTGGATCATAGGATTTGGAAAACACTTTTGTTCAGCAGTAGACTTGTTAATTATTTTTATTTTTTGTGGAGTTCAATCTGTAGAAGATCCAAGAACCAATTAAGGTACACAGTTACAGATAATGTTAAAGGTAAGATAACAGTTAACCCTAGACTAAAACAGGTTAAAATTGTAGTGATCAGGGAAGCATTCTCTTGGGAGTCCTTGTAGATGAATTATTTTCCACCATGCAATCCTATAAAAAAAAAATGTTACAAGTCTCTTACTAAGATTTGCTTAACATGCACATTGTAGCAAACCACTGATTTCCTTCATAATTCATTAGTGAGAAACCACGCGCAAATACCCTTGGGTAAGGTATTAATCCGTCTCTTCCTTCCAGTTATGGGTTAAATAGCAGAACAGATTGGGTTCTATAGCCTTGGTCGGCAACCAACCTACTGCGGGATAATCTTCTACCCAGTCAGTCATGTCTCTTTCGAGACATGATCGCCCAAGCGTGTATCACATATGGCACTTAACTGACTAACTGAAGTTTCACTTAAGCAGTTTCTTCCAATGAAATGCTACTTTGTGAAACCATATATGGCAGTATTATTCTATTTTTGACCTGGTCTGGCTCTTGTAAAGTTAGAGGAGGCATCATCAAGTACTTGCTGGAGCAGTCTAGGAAACCAATCATTTTCCCAGTATCTTTAGCAATGGATTAAGCCAAACCAAACTTAAGTCTCAATATGTGCTCAAAACATAGGTCCTCTCTGAGAAAACACCTATTCATCATGATAGGTGAATTATGAGTCTACTTGGTGATGATGGAACATTGCTAATTTAGTTTTTGAAGCATTGAATATAACTGGCAGTTTTCCCTCTATTGTTAAAGCTAGTTCAGAAGAGAGATCACCTGCCCGGCTCTGGTCATTGATAGTTTTGGAGGTACACCCATATACCATTGAGTGTAGACATAACATTATTTTTATTTTTTCCTCTTTCACATTTCACATTTAACATTACTTATACCTGGGAATATTAGTCACACCTGCTATAATCTTTTGGACTGTTTGCATAAATGTTTGTAAATTTGTTTCTGAGAATGAAAGAAATTAAATTTTTCAGAATATAAATGTGTGTGTGTGTGTGTGTATATAGGGAGGGGAGTAAAATGTTGAGTAAGGATAAAAGAGAAAATAAGATTGGGAGAAATATGAGAAAGGGTAAAAAAAAAAAAAAATGAAAAGGTTAACTGAGGGAAAATAATGACAATTTCAGAAAGGAGATAGTGTATTGTGGGCTAAAGATAGGGAATAAGATTCAGAAGAATTGGAAACTTGATATGTGGGAAAGTTTGGGTGGAGTTGTCATGGAAAATTATAAAAGATTGAAATGTGTTGGAAAGAAAATAAAAAGCAAGAAGCTTGAAATATAATAATAAAATAATTGAACCATAGGGAAATAATATTGACTGCATAGTGGGGTGGAGAATTAATTATTTTTTTTTTTTAAATCTCGATTCTTCCTAAGTCTAACTATATTTTTTATTCTTTTCAGTAATTCTGTTTCCTGTCAACGATAATTTTTTCCCCCCTTTTTGTTTTCTAATCTCAGCTTGTGCTAAAAAATTTTCTTTTTTTTTTTTTTTTTTAGCTTTTTGTATTTTTGGCTCTATTTACTTTATTTTATTTTATTTTTTTTAAGCTTTTCTCCTATCAAGAAAAAAAAATTCTGTTCTGTTCTTTTTGCTTGTATAAAATCTTTTTTTGTATTTCCCTCTAGATCAATTATTGCCTGATGTTTGAAATGTTCAGTTCAAGGTTCATTTATCATTATTGATTGGTATTCTGAAGCTTTTGATCTTGCAGGAAAGTCTATTGGAAGAATATTTTTTTGCTTATGCAAGTTGGGTCTCAAGTATTCTGTTTCTGTCTGTGTGTTGTATTCAGAGATGAACAGCAGACAATTGAATGAATTTGTATTTATTTTGCTAAGCTTGTTTGTTTTTTTTTAAGATACATTTATCTTACGGCATCATTTTGATTAGTAATTCTAAAAAGGTTTCTGTGTTGTAGGGCTTTCAAAAAAAAAAAAAAATTATGAAAAAGCTGAATTTAAAATATGAGTCATGTGTAAAAAGGCACATGAATTAAATTTCTCATTGTATAAATTCGTCATACATCTGTACATCTGAGAAGTCTAAGAGAGACTGGGAAACTACCACTGACATTTTAGAATGTGTACCTTACTCGATCATAATTTGTTTTGAGGGTTATCTTGAATAATGTGAAACATGAATTGGTTTTTCTTCTAATCATTACAAAGAAAAAAGAAAATTCTAAATGTTTTTTAGAAAATGTTTTTTAGAAAGCCCAAATTTTATAGATTTTCTAACTTGAGACACTAATTCTTGCTTTCGCGATTTAATAATTAAAGAATCTTAGAAAATATTTTTTTCTTGCTCAAAATATCGAAAAACTAATTAGAAACCTTACATTAAAGATTATCATCTATGGTTTCATTTTTTTTCTCTTTTTATTTAAGCTTTTCCCTTTATTTCTATCTATTTCTGTACATTTTTTTTGTGAAGCTGGTTGCCAAATTCCACCTGCCAATTAAACTCTTTTGCAAGAAGCCTGAATTAGTGACATAACTTTTAAATAACCAAAATTGGATCTCAAAAGTCAGTTTATTTTTAAGAGCAGCCAATGGAATTTGAACTGCTTATCTTACTGCCTTGAAGTTAACATGCTATTTTTATCAATGTTGAGTTTTACTTGTCTATATAAGTAAAACCCTGACATTTACAGGGTGCGATGGGTAAATTATCATTTTATATTTCTAATTTCGTGAATGGACATTGTTTGATTTTGATTTCACCAACTGCACAGTATAGTAGGGTCAGTTGGGCACCATTTGTGCAAAAAAAAGAAATCTGATGACAGTGCAGAATTTGGAAAGAGTTAGATGAATTTAATGTTGATTATGAAGGTATGGCATTTTGGAAAGCTCACTAGGATTGTCCTGATAAAAGAACATCCAAATTTGTTGGTGAGGGCCTCAAACTCAACATGTTTCTACATCAAGTGCCTTGAGAAGGTAGTGCTGCTCTGGTCAAGAGGATGGCTGTTGGAAAACTCTATAGCTGACAAACAGGACTCTTCTTCACGTCAGGCTACCTAACTCCCCAAATTTCAACCCTCTTATATGTGAGGCACAGTTGAGCGACAGACCAACAATACTTCTTGTAACACCAAAGATGAACTGACGGCAAGAATAATGACAGCTAACTTAAATATGGAAACTGTCAAGATGAGTTGCAGGAGATTCCAAAGTCAATTGGAGGTTGTGGTTGAAGCCAATGGTGATTTTATTGAAAAAAAAATTTACTCTTTAGTATTTGAAGATATTTTTATGTAATTTTGGTAAATATATCTGTTAAAATGAGGTGTCAGTGTTGTTTTCAATTTTGTGTTATTTAGACGACAATTTATCCATTGTACTCTTTAGTTACTTGAAATAGATATTTTTTTGATCCCTATAGAAAAATGATCATCATTTATACTTGTTTGGAAGATTGCTTAGGATATTGGAGCAACACAGAAAATCTGCCTCCCTTGATCCTGGCTTTTACATGAATTTGAGCACTTGATCATTGAACATGGTGAAAAATATCTGACCATTTTGAATATCTTGAGAGAATGCCACTAGTGCAACTGTGATGCAACTTGGTAACCAGTCAGAGAAGGATCTTACTGCACAGAGAAACACTCTCTCCTCTAGAGTTACTCAGTCAGCATTGAGATGGCATAGTGATATTGTGTACTATACAATTAACAATGTCATCTCACACCAGCTGTTTTTTCTTCCTGTGTTTTCTGGCTTTTCCCAAAGCTAAATTAATTGTTGAAGTGCAATGGCGAGATTAAGGAGAATGTGGCAAGAAAACTGATGGTGATCCCTGAAAGTAGAAGGAACATTGTGATAAGTAAAAGTACTTTGAAGAGAACTAAGATCAAATTGTTTTAGGTCGTTGATTTCTTTGTTAAATAGTTGGATTCAGTCCAGATTCATTTCATATGTGGCTATCTGATCCATTAAGCAAATTTTAGAAATACAAAACAGAAAAATGAGATTTTTTTTTCTTTTTAAATATTTATTTATTATATATTATCATTGATCCTCTATTTAGAAGCATTTTATAATCAATCTTTGGCAAATATTATTCCCTTTAAATAAAAATGATAATGACACAAATTATTATGAAAAATAACTACTGTATTTCGTGTAAAATGCTGTATCTTTTTTAGAATCTGTACAAATAATGATCAGTCTTAGAATCTCCATGGATATGCGTTGTGGTGCATTGGATATCGGTTCGGAATGAGAAATTGGGGAGCCGAGTTTGAATTCTAGCTGAATTCATTGCATTCACTTATGCGCAGATACCCTTGGGAAAGGTATTAATCCATCTATTCCTTCCAGTTATGGGTTAAATAACAGGACAGATTGGGTTCTGTAGCCTTGGTCGGCAACCAGTCTACCGCAGAAAGCAATGGCAACCTATTGCGGGATAACCTTCTGCCCAGTCAGTCATGTCTCTTTCGAGACATGAGCGCCCAAGAATGTATCACGTATGGCACTTAACTGACTGACTTAGAATCTCTGAATTTCACTCAGTGAAATCAGGAACATGTTTGTGAAAATTTCACTTAGTTTTCCTTTTTTTATTTTTATTTATTTTTATCTATTTTCTCCAAGTAAGGCAACAATGCCACTAAGACACAAGAGGCTACTGGGGGTGAAAGAGAATGAAAAGATTTTAGAAGGGAGGAAACAAGGGATAAACCTATATTCCTGTTCATAATATTGGGGAGGATTGTGAATTATAAAAAATGAACTTCGATGTGGATATCACAATGTTTTGTTAGTTTCAGTTTTTAGTCTTTTTAATCTATTAAAGGTATGAATTCATTTCCTTCTCCTAGCTATGGATTAAGTGGCAGGACTAGTCATTGTTATTATAAAAAGAAACTGTTAATGCAACACACACAAAATATTTTTGGCTTTAGGTAGCCCATAAAGACAAATCAAACCTTTTTACAGATAAAAGATGCTTTTCGCAAAAATGGCAAACACAAGTTAAATCAATTTCAAATTTGGTTCAGCTAATTTGTTTTCTAAGACTTACAAACCTATTACAGGCTATTTAAAGCCAGAAAACATTTCAGATTGTGAATTTTTGTTAGTTGTATGAATCTTACTAATTAACCCATAACTGAGGGAGAAGTGGTGGATTCATACCCTTTTCCAAGGGCATTTGTGCATAAGTGAATATATCAAACCCACTGGAAATTAGAACTCTGCTCTCTGATTACCATTTTTGAGCCATTATCACTTCCACCACCCACACATCCAAACTTAGAATACCTAGTATTTCTAAGTGGTTACCCATTTAGGTACAAATCAGGCACAACGTTGTTTAAGTATTGTGTTTGAATGGAAACTTGTTTGAATGGGATGTGCCTGTAAACCAAGATTTGAAATGTTAATGACTCTTTTCAAAGTAATACACAATAATTTTTCTGACGTTATTTCGTGCTAAATTTAGGTTGTCTTCTATGCTGTAATTTTCTGTATTTTAATTCCTTTGGTCTGCTCTGCTGTGTTTGATGGTATATAACTTAACATTCCCTTCTCTCAACTTCCCTCCCACAAAAATGGTTACAAATAAAACAAGTACTTGTATATGAAGCTGCAATATTTGGTTATATTGTGGTGCAGTGGATACGACAAATCAGGGAGCCAAGTTCGAATTCCAGTTGAATTCCTTACATTCATTTATGCACAGATATCTTGGGAAAGGTATTAATCCATTTCTTCCCTCCAGTTATGGGTTAAATAGCAGAACAGATTGGGTTCTATAACCTTGGATGGCAACCAGTCTACCGCAGAAAGTAATGGCAACCTACTGCGGGATAATCTTCTGCCCAGTCAGTCATGTCTCTTTCGAGACATGATCGCCCAAAGCATGTATCACATATGGCACTTAACTGACTGACTAACCCCCAATTGTAAGAAGATAGACTATATGGTCCCCAGCAGGAGGAACAGTCTAAGTTGCAAGTTACAAATTTGGGATATCAAAATCAATCAAGTACGGAAATTTAACTTTCTGGGAAGAGTTTTGATAGACAATGGAAAATGCAACACAGAAACCCAAAGGTGCACTGGAATAGTGAAAGAAACTGCTATGTTATATCAGTCATTCAGTTAAGTGCCATACGTGATACACACTTAGGTGATGATGTCTCTTTCGAGACATGACTGACTGGGCAGAAGATTATCCCACAGTAGGTTGCCATTACTTTCTGTGGTAAACTGGTTGCCATCCAAGGCTATAGAACCCAATCTGTCCTGTTATTTAACCTTTAACTTGAGGGAAGAGAGGGATTACTCCTCTTATATGCAAGGTGTGCTGTACAATCTCCTCACAGATGAAGAGAGTTAAAGCAACAAATTTTGTTCTATAGAAGTATGCTGAGAATAACAGGGTTCAGTGCATAAGCAATGGATATAATTAAAAGAAAATAAAAACAGTCAGAATCAAACACAGTTGAAATATCTTCATCATATAAAGGACTTGAAGAATTTGATACTTACATGATACTTTGAAAGAAGGGAAACATCAAATAATCTATTTAACAAGTCTGGGTAAATGGAACTGAAGGTGATATTATGAATATATTGGGCATGTGTCCGAGTGGTTAGAATGTTTGCTTTGTGACCATGAGACCTGTGTTCAAAACTCACCATGCTTGATTTGTCAGGAAGGTAGCTTCTTGACAAATTAAAGTTAAATTGGCTGAACCAAGTTTGAAATTGATTTGCTTTCTAAAGCTTATCAACCAATTGCAGGTTATTTAAAACCAGAAAACATTTCAGATTGTGAATTTTTTTAGTTGTACGAATCTTACCAATTAACTCATTACTCTGCAGTAGGTTGTCATTACTTTGTGGCAAACTGGTTGCCAGCCAAGGCTACAGAACCCAATCTGTCCTGTTATTTAACCTATAACTGGAGGGAAGAGATGGATTAATATCTTTTTCAAGAGTATTTGTGCGTAAGTGAATACAAGAAATTCAACTGGAATTTGAACTCGGATCCTCGATTTCTCATTTCGAGCTGACATCCACTGCACCTCAACACACATCCTAAATTATGATAGTAGTTTTCAGATATATTACTGAAATATTATACCAGCATTATAATAGTGGTTTTGGGGTTTTATTAGTACAGTGTTATCAGTCAGTTAAGTACCATATGTGATACAAATTTGGGCAATTATGTCTCAAAAAAGACACGACTGACTGAACAGAAAATTTCCATGGTAGACTTGTTGCCAACCAACTCAATTCACTCTTTTCTTTTATTTAGCCTATAACTAGAGGAAGAGGCGATCGATTCATACCTTTCCCAAGGGTATTTGTGCATATGTAAATACAACAAATTCAATACGAATTTGAACTCGGTTCTCTGATTTCTCATTTCAAGTCTATATTCGCTGTACCACAATGCATGAAGTATAATACCAGTATTATAATTGTGGGTTTGGGATCTGTTTAATACTGAAGTTAAATTGCAAAAGTAGTTATATAGTAAGCATTATATAGTATTATAACAGTCAATTAAATTGCAAAAGTTGGTATACTGCAAATATTATACCAGTATTATAGTGGTTAAGGATTCATTTAATGTTAGAATTCATTTAATTCATTTTTAGTATTTTTATAATAATACATTTATTATAATAATAATTTTTTATTAATAATAATAGTTTTGAAGGTAAAGAGGTTGTGTGAATAACAAGGATAAACAATTTGAACTTTTGTGAGATTAATATTTTTATTAGATACGTTCAGGTCATAAATTTTATTTTTTGTTGCTGTATACCTATTTTGCACCCCCACCATTTTACTTAGAGGATAGGGAGTTCTGGAGAACAATGTTTTGAAGAATACTAATACTTGTTCCTTGCCTAACTCTATAACAAATTAAATTGTGGTGGTGGTGGTGGTGCATCTTATATGGAATCAAATATATTCTATTTTTATAAAGTTAAATGAATTAAGGCTTAAATTAGTATTAACAATTTAATCAGTGTCTGTCAAAAAATAAATTTATTTTCTGGAACAGAAAATACAATTATTTTCTCACAGTAAATGCTATCTGTGTTTTCAAGGCCAATTTATATGAAGTTTGTCAGCTTTAACATAATTATAAAAAAATGGCTTTGATAGTTTTTTTTTTTAAGTTTTTTTCTTAGGTTATCTTCTTTCAGGACCTAGGCAAGGTGTTTTCCAATCTTTTTTCTGTCATTGCCTGCTTTCATCTGGAAAAATTTTCTATCACACCTAGCTGTATAGTCAATATTCAAAATCATATAGGTTGGATAAATTATGTTTTGATGGGCACTTTCCTGCCTTTATAAATTTAGGATGGCCGAGAAGAGATAAAATCATTCTGAGGGCATTTGTCTAAAATACAAGATGGGGATTTGACCAGAGCTCACCAATTTCTCTTGCTGCACTAATAACCATTGTGCTGCCACATATCTCTTTTGATAATTATTTTCTGGCAAACATCATAAAAGATTGATATTGGATTTATTTGAGGCAGAAAGCATTCAATATTTGGACCAGTTTGTAACACTAAGCAATTTGGCTGGATTTCCATTACACTTGTGTGCCAAATGAACAATCCATCCCCACTTGTTAATTTTTGTATTTTTTTTCCCCTGACAGTCCTAGAGTTTATAAGGACCTCCACCACCACTTATTAATTTTTCCTATCTTATTGATAGATATTTATTTATATTGTAATGTTGGTAAGAGTTTATAGAAAATATCAATTTTGTTAAAACATTTTACTTAAAGACATTAATGGACATTTATTTATAGTTTTATTTGTTCATGAACTTGTTATAGCTTGAAAGACAACTGTAATAAAAACTGTACCAAATATCAGAAACTGCATCACTTGTTTCAACAACTGAAATGGATATCACATGTAACCCAAAGAGAAAATAATGATATGACGAAAATGTTGACGTATTTCAAACAAAAGGTTAAGAAAGAAGCCCCTATCAATACTGGAAAGTGTGATAACCATTACAACATTTGAGAAATCTGTTTTCCTGGAAAATGATTATAATAGAAATTTTATAGATTTGAGTCGACAATTGCACTGCCTGCTTGGTCAATGAATACCGAGTGTTTCCTTGTGAGGAAAAAGGTAATATTGTTACCAACCACTCTAAATATTGAATCCCCCTGTTTATTAGAAAAATAATCAGATGATAAAGTCTATTTTCTGATCCCTCACCTTATTACCCCCTGACACACAAACACACTTACTTGGTACATGAGAGTCAGTGCTAAATTCAGTAAGCTCTTCATTACACATAGATGGTTATAAATCAGGATTTGTTTTGACAACGTAAATTTGCTTACATTGTCTCTTTCAGACAGTTGAAAAATAAATTTACTCAGAAAAACAACATTGGCATTAAACATTATCACAATTAAACACTATATAACACTAATATATATATATATATATATATATATATATATAGATAGATAGAGGTGTGAGTTTGTGACTCTGGGTTTCACGCTCTTGCGATTGTCAGACAAACTGATTTAATTTTAAAAAGTTGGCTATATGTAGGGCTGCATATATTGGTGTTTTTTTTTTGTGGAAGTGAGGAAAACTTGTTGTCGTGTAAAACGCAGATATATATACACACATGTACACCCATTGACGTACACAGACACACACACAAACATAACTACATGCAAATCGTATGGAGCTTGGCACATATATGTGTGTATGTGTGCTGTTGTAGCCATACATACACATTTGATTGCTGTTTATGTATGTTGGAAGATCTTTCCACATACATAAACATCAAACCTAAGGTTTTTGTATTTAAATGTAAATCATTTATACAACCAACATCAAACATTTGCCTGATGAAAAGAATCTATCTTGAAACATAGAAATTTCCATGTCACAATGTACAATTGATTCATAAATATATGATTATATATATATATACATATATATATATATGTGTGTGTGCGTTTAATTGTATAGGGTAAGTATGGATGGAATAAAATTACATATCCCAAAAAATCCTATTAAAAAGTGCTCAATATAAAGTAGAGTGAACAATGTTTATTTAAAATTTATGACATAAATGTTATAATATCACTACAAAAGTAGCTATTTTGTTTCGACACTGTCTTATCCAGTGATGATATTGATTTCAAGTTGAAGAATTTTAAAAGTTTAAAATTAAGGGGGTTTGACTAGTTTTGAACTTTTTAAGGCTCTTCAACTTGAAATCAACATCATCACTTGATAAAACACAGCGTTGAAACAAAATGGTTATTTTCATAGTGATATTATAACATTTGTTATTAATTCTAGATGTGTATATATATATATATATATATATATATATATATATATAATAATAATTTGTTTTTGGTCATAATTACACCAGTATACAATTGTACTAAAAAGTGCTCAATATATATATATAATGTAGAGCTTTTAAAGATTTTTCCTTTGCAAGCCAGTTGTTTATGCAACCATAGCTTTATATATATATATATATATATTTTCTAAACATATACTGTTAAATATAAGAGACAATGAATGTCTATTGTTTAATCATGAGCCATTCTAAACATTGTATTTTGGCTTTAATTTCAGGTGAAAATAAAGACAAAATTCTCCAACACTCGGATAATTTTTTATTAAGTTGATTCTAAGCTTATATTTAACAGTATATGTTTAGAAAACTATCTGCTGCCTTGATATACTATGCGTATATATATATATATATAGTGAGATCTAAGTTGCCATTGAGATCAACATTGAATATTTTGTTTTATGCTTGAACATAATGAAATTTGCATTCAAACTTGAAACACAGATGCCACATGGTGTCCTCAGTACCCACTTTTCTATTAAAATGTACTGTTCTTGATATTGAACACTTTTACTAATAAACATACCATGCCATAAAATTATACTGTTATCATATTTATTTATGAGAGAAAGAGATAGAAGGTATGGTAAGTTGTTTCAAATGTTCACATTTGAAACATCTTCTTCATAGATAAAGGTTAACTCTGCTTTCCTTGAAAAGCGCTTTGGATATTAATGTCATAAAAATATCAACTGATCTATTGTCTAAGTTGTTATGTGAAGTGAGTAACATTTATTTTGTTGGCCTTTCTCCAGATCAATTCAACTTTGAATTTGTTTGGTCAGGGACAATGATGAAAATACTTCAGGGCATTATGGCATGGAGCAACACAAAGTCTTGTAGTCACAGGAAATAGTTATGGAATAGTGCCAATTTTTCTCTTCAAATTGGTTGGCATCTTTAACAAAATTTTTTGCTCATCACCAACAAAAAAAAAAAAAACGTGTGTGTATATATATATATATATATACACACACATATTTTCCTCACAACCAAAAAGAAAATGATAAAAAAAACTTCTAATAATTGGTGAAAACATTATATATTTGTTATTTGTATGTCAGAATGAGAAATTGGAGAGCCAAGTTTGAATTCCAGTTGAATTTGTTGCATTCACTAATACACAAATACCCTTGGGGATAGTATTAAGTCATCTCTTTCCTGCAGCTATGGCTCAAATCTTGGTTGGCAACCAGTCTACTACAGAAAGTAATGGCAAACTACTGCAGGAAAATCATCTGCCCAGTCATGTCACATTTGGGAGATGATTACCCAAGCATGCATCTCATATGGCACTTAACTGACTAATGTCAGTTTTATGTTTGAGAGCAACAATCCTTTGAAATATTAATTTTAGATTAAATAAATTAACAGTGAGAAATTTAATAATTTAACTTAAAACTTTTTTAATCCAGTTCATCTCAAGCAAAGCAATAAAGCCATTAAGACAAGGGGTTGCTGGGTGTAAAGAAATTATAAAACAGAAAATTTACTAAGGAGCAAAAACAAAAAAAGAGTACTTAGGAGGATTAGTTGAAAGTGATAGACATTGCATTTAAATTTTTGAAGTGAACTGGAAAGCATAGAGCTATATGAGTTCCACAATCAAAAAGTGCGTGAAAAACTTAGCATACAATTTATGGATACATCAACTGAACTGTAAATTGATAAGACCTCATCAATAGTCTAGTATTGTTTAAATTAAAAATGTTACCATTGTAAAGAGCTCCCCTTGAACAATTGTCATGAAAATATTCAGAGAAAAGCCAACCTTAGGGCAAAGGGAAAATGGCTGAAGCTGAAATGGCAAAAATTTGTGATTTTCTTTTTTAATTAATATTTAGCATATTCCTTAAAATATCAAATGAGAAATAGTGGATCAATGTATAATAATAACATGTAATTCAAGAAATGAAAGCCAGTGTACAACAACTGAAATACTGGTATAAAGGCAACAAAGATAAGGATACCAGTTTGAATGAATTAATGTATAATAGTAAGAACATCTAATTCTTGAAATGAAGGCCTCAGGTTACAATGAAAATATTGTAATAAAGACAACAAAGATGAGGATCTTAGTCTGAATAAATGAATGTATAATATTTAATCTCAAAAAGGAAGGCCAAGGAGTACAGCAACTGAACTAGTGTAGTAGACAACAAAAACAAAGAAACTAAATCAATGTATACTAGCAGGAACTCGAAAATGAAGGTACAAGTGAAAAACTGATAAAAATAAAAAAGATGAGGATACTGGTATTGTATTGTTTTAAAACAATCAGTGAGAAGCTATTTACTAAATAAATTGCCTACAAATTAAGTTCGGATATTTATCTTTTTATATTTAATGATTTACAATTATTTTTGATAGAATGAAAAATTTTAAAACATTTTCTCCCTATTTAAATTTTATTTCTTGTTTTACTATTTCTTTAAAAGACAGATTTACTGCAGTTTTTTGACATTTGACCTTGAAAGAAGGAAAGTATTTGCCACTTCAGGTTACAGTGAAATGGCTTTCAGTCTCACTATCTTTAGACATTGCAATCGAAGACAAGTGCAAAGAAGTAGCAGTAACATTTAACACTAAGGAACTTTATTGCATTTTTATTGAAGAAATTTAAGATGTCATCCTTAAATTGGCATTGTGAGGTTAAATGCAGCATGGAATGATATCATGAAGCTTGGATTTCTGATGATTGATGAGATTACCTTAGTCCTAAGTGTAAGACATTGCACTCAGAAACATTACACCAGGTTGGGTATTGAAAATTCTGTGTGAATAAAGTATGCAGCTACTTTACCAGGTTCTATTCCGATGACCTGGTCACTAAATGAAAAGTTGTACCTGTTTCATACAAACTACATGTGGCATAGGTTTGTGTTGACCTGCTTTAGGTAGATTTAATGTCACTTGTACATAATTGTTTAACATTTCTAATCTAATCTCCAAGAATTTAAATGTAAGGTCAATAGTCATCTATTTCACTGACTTGCATTCTTTCTTTTAAGCTGTTTTCTCCATCCACTCCACCCCCATCATACCAGTATTCTTATCCTTCTATTACCCTCTTCCTGACACCCCCTATAACCTACCCCCTTTTCTCATCACTTCCCTCTATGTAACCCTCTGTGCAACAGTGGCAGTAAAACTGCCTTGCTTGGAGTGAAATGATTAAAAAAAAAATTACTTGGGGTCATCAGGAAGAAATGTGCACCATTTTGGGGCCTTCCTCTCACACTTTCACTTGCACATCACCCCCGCCCACTGATGTGAGGCAGTAGAGTACTGAACAGTAAATGTAATAAACAGATTAAAAATCAGCTCTATAATCTGTACATAAACTCGGTTTGCATACTGTACAGTATAATCAATTTATTTTTCACTTAAAGAAGTTTTTAAAAATTATTTCACACCAAGCAAGCCAATAAAGTCCTTAACATGCAGGGGGGGGGAGTTAAATAGTGATAGAAAAAATACTATTAAAGAGAGAAGAGAATAAAATAGGAATTAAGAAGACAAAGTTAAGCAATGTCAAACTTGGGTAATAACTAGTTGGGTAACTGCTTGAAAATACCAGGTGTTGTAAGCTTGAATTTGTGGGTGGTGTAATGGATAATGCCCTGGAAAAGTTAATCAGAGATCTGAGTTACAATTCAAGTAGAGTTTGATATATTCACTTAAGCACAAACACGCTTTGGAAAGGTATGAATCCATGCCTGCTGCCTTTAACATTCATTATCACCCCAACACAAACTCTTGCATTCTAAAAATGTTCTGGCTTTAAATAACTGGCAAAGGGTTGATAATCTGTAGAAAATAAATAAATAAATCATATAGGTAGAATCGCCGACTGATGCCAATTTGGTCTGGTTTCAATCCTGGGTTAAAAGCAATCGGAGTCTAATCGTACTGATGAGCTGTGATACAGCGAAACAGATCTGTCTGCGGATGACTATATATATATATATATATATATATATGAATTATTTTTTTGAATTTTCTTTTTCAAAAATAACGTTTATTACCATCATTATTATCTACCTGATGAGACATTGTTCTTTCGATGTCAAAACAAAATGCACACTTTTGTATTAAATTATAATTTGTACATTTTCCAAACTATAATTTATAATAAATATTCATAGCTCTATTTCTATATTGAGCACTGTTTTAAAGTAACATTTTGTTATTTTCTTTGTTCTTTATTCACTTGTGGAGATATATATTGTAAGAAAGTTATGGAACACGTAGGTTTTAAACCCACTGTTTATAAGCCATTTTAAGAACCATTACAATATATATATATATATATATATTTCATTGAATATGACTGACAAGAATGATTTAGTCAATTTTTTTTACTAAGTTTTTCCAGCATTCTAATATTTTTTCATTTTCAGGAGTTAAAGAATATAAACATTGTCCATATTTTTTATTGTTTCAAGTGCTTTCATCTAGTGCTTTAGCTATTCTCAAAAGTGTTGTATATTATATAATACATAACTGAAGATTAAAAAAAAATGATTAAATCATTCTTGTTGGCCATATTCAACAAAAGATGCTTAAATGAAACATTGCATTAAAGCATGAAACAGATTATAGCCATTTGGTATTGACATCAGCGTCCAATTTTATATTTATTGAAAAGCTATAAAGATTAATTTAAAATATTTCAGTAATAACATTGATATACAGTACAAAAAGCTTTTGAAATGTAATACTGGTTAATCGACTTCATTAAAAAAAAAAAAACCTATTTTCTGATGAGTAAAGAGTAAGAGAATAAAATAATAAGAATTAAGAAGACAAAAGGTAATGCTTGAAATAGGGGTTTTGGTTGTTAAGAAAATTTGGTAATGCTTGAAATAGGGGTTTTGGTTGTTAAGAAAATTTGGTAATGCTTGAAATAGGGGTTTTGGTTGTTAAGAAAATTGTTCAAGTTTGAAGATTGCAGTGAAGCATGAAACAAACTTATTTGGTTTTGAATCTAATGTCTACTTTTATATTTACATTTTTTTTAATCATTTCACCCCAAGCAAGGCATTCTACTGCCACTGTTGCACAGGGGGTTACTTAGTGAAAAGTAATGAAAAAGAGGAGTTAGCTATAGGAAATGTCAGGAGGAGGGTAATAGATGGCTGAGGATGTGAGTGGAGTAGATGGAAAAAGAGTTTGTGAGAATGGATGCGAGTTAGTGTGATAGATGTCTATTGACCTTACATTTAAATTCCTGGAGATTGTAGCTGTTGAGGAAGCAAGTATATGGAAGGAAATTCCACAGGTGGGAAGTGCGTGAAAAGAAGCTGTTATAGTAGAAATGGCGGTTATATTTTATTGGTTTCACTGTAAAAGGATGGGACCTAGTTGCTAATCTAGTAGCTTGTGTAAATTCATACCTAGGGGGCACCAGTGATCTAAGTTCATTGGAGCAGAAGCCGTGAAAGTATTTATAGAAGAGGCACAGGGAAGCCACATCCTGCCAGTGAGAGAGCGACTGCAGCCGAGCTGCTAAGTTGGTATCAATGACATTACAGATTTTCTGTTGGATTTTGGAAAAAACCCTGAGGTGAATAGCGGGGGCACCCGACCAGATGTGGCAGTGGTATTCAATACATAGGCGGATGGTAGATTTATATATGTGTAGGATGGACTCAGACTGGTAAAACTTTCTGGCCCTGCACAGTGAACCGACCTTCTTGGCAGCGGATTTGATATAGTCACTCCACTTGAGGTCCACTGAGAGTGTGAGGCCAAGGAGGCCTAGTGTTTTACTCTCAGTGAGGCTAGCCTGTTCCATGCTAATGGGGGGGTAGGAGCGATTGTCTATGATGGTTGATAGATAGCAGCTTCATCTTGGAAGCATTAAAATTTACAAGCCATTTCTTTCAAGGACCTTTTCTATAAATATAACCTACCTTAAAATTATATATGCAGGTTCCATTTAAAATGACAGACAAGGTATTAAAACAAAGGTTTTTTGAAATGTTGTATTATTACTTTCCTTGTTGGCTGCCATGTTATATAATTTTAAAAATTGTGTATTTGGGCAACAAATTTTTAATGAAACCTGCATAAAAAAGAGGTTGTTGCCCAAATACACAATTTTCAAATTGTATGACCTGGCAGCCAACAAGAAAAGTAATACAACAATACTTTGGAAACTTTTTGTTTGAATACCTTGCATGTGATTTTTAATGAAACTTACATTAAAGAGATTGTTGCCCCAATACACTATATATATATATATAAATAAAATGTGTGTGTGTATACAAACAATTTATGGATGTGCATTGTGGTGCAGTAGATATCAGCTCAGAATGAGAAATTGGAAAGCTGATTTTTTAATTCCAGTTAAAATTTTGCATTTACTTACATGCAAATACCCTTGGAAAAGATATTAATCCATGACTTCTCTCTCCAGCTATGAGTTAAATAGCAGGACAGATTAAGTTCTATAGCCTAGGTTGGCAACCAGTCTGCCTAACCCTGGGGGTAAAGGGGTTTGCATAGAGGCAACACTCATATCTTTAAAGAAAGACTAGTTGCAGAATCATTGACGACCTCCTCATCAATGGTCTACATTTCTCTGGAAGCGATGAGATTTAGGTTCGGTGTATAACAATTTGGAAAACATTTTTACCTTTTTCTGATCAGCCAGTGCCATCAGAAAAATGGGTTTTTCTAATGTTGATACATTTCCAAAGTATTTTGAACTCTATATCAATTTTGTTACTGAATTGTTTTAGAATAATCTTTATAGCTTTTTCAATAAATCTTTTTGTCTCCATTTCAATTTATAGAAATTTGTTTTTGTTAGGTCTCCTTTGAAGTTTTAGCTTGGAATAGTTAGCTATTTTTGAAGATTCCAAAGAACTGGCAAAGATATTTGCCCAAGATTCAAAGAATAAAATTATTAGATAGTATGAAACATTTTTTTTAATTTTTAATAGGCACAGATGCTAATGGTAATATTAGCATTTTCCTTATTAAGCAACATTTGAGAAGGAGGTGCTACTCTTGTTTGAAATTTCTGAAAGTTTTCTCTTAACACCTATTTTCTAGAAAAAATTTTTTATGTCGTGAGTAAGAATAAATAACTCAACAACAGGAATAGGTTAATTGTTGTATTCTGTGAAAATAGTATTTACAAAGGTTTTAGTATCCAATACAAGAATAAAGGTTAATCATCTCAACCGTCGTAAGACGTAGTATGAGCAATGAGTACTTCCGTGTCGTCACCGGAAGTCTACGACTGACTTGTCGATCGGCTGCTCAGCACACTCCTACGTAGATGCCACCATTACTTTACATAGTAATGGAATAGTCCATTATAGCCGAATAGGCGCGGGCATCCCAACAATAGGTTTCTATTGTTTAGTAGCTGTTATCACTCTTTCCAATATTGATGGAGGTTTCCTTAATTTTGAAGTGGGGAATGTCAACATTTTGATAATGTCATTATTTTCTCATGTTACAGCTGTGGTTGCTGTTGAAAGTTTTAAAGTGAGGTTGGTAAAGTTTTTTGTGATTCTCTAGTGCCAGTCTTCATGGTATGAAGAAGGATGACATTTGTTGAGACCTGCAGGTTTCATTTTTTTCATTGTCCGAATTGTATACTGTTGATAATTGAGTTTGGCAACTAGGTACCACCTTTTTACCATTAAAATGTAACTGCCAATTCTATACCAACAGTACTTTCTGCTTGTAGAACTCCCATCCGTTTACTTGCTTCCATGATAACTGCAATCTCCAAAAATTTGAGTGCAACATCTATCTTGTATCCTATTTGTTTTTTATTCTTGCCTCAATACCCCTGTACCAAGACCACCTTAAACTTTTCAATGGTGCTGCCTGTACTCAGTCTTTTCTCTCACTGTAACCCCCCTGTGCACTAATGGTGGACCAGCTTTGCTTGGAGAAAAATTATTAAAAAAGCAAAAAAAACCCAGATATTTCAGAATAAGCTTGATGCTGTGCATGGAATCCATATAAATCTTTACATCTGTTTAGTCTACTTAAAAACATGACTTTAGTTTTAGGTTAATATTTTGGTTTTGCAGCATCTTGTGGTGTTGTGTGAAACTACCATGAGTACAGCCTATTCTATGTTCGATTTCTTTATTTGCTAACTTTGTTATGACTGAGGTGTTTGAAGTGTTTTGTATTTACTTATTCCAAATCCCAAGTTTTTTTTGAAGTGCTGTTACTGCTTTAGTTCCAATTCCATATGATAGTCTTTGTTTTGGAAATATTTTAGTTCTATGTCTTGTAACACTTGGTAAAGGCTGTTGATCATTTGTTCAGAATGATTCGTATTCTAACTATGAATATCTATGTCATCAGCATATCCCCCATCTTCATCATCAGTTCATTAGCCTCAGAAGGGAAAGCGGGATTCTACTGTCTTCTACTGGTAGATTAATTTGGGATGTGGCATGGTAAGCTTTAATGATCTGTAGTGAGATTATTCAGAGAACCCTAGATGTTATGCCAGGATTCATCATTGGAGGCCACAATTTAAACAACATAAGGTACGCAGATGATACAGTGCTGATAGCAGACATGGAAAGGTAACTACAAGACCTCCTACAGAAGGTAGCTGAAGAGTGACAAGAAAGAACTACAAATAAACTGCAAGAAAACCAAATACATGGTCATCAGCAAAAAGGGCAGCCCAAAATGCCAAATACAGGTGGGGAATACTAAAATCAAGCAGGTACAAAAATTTAAATACCTGGGAAGTGTTCTAACAGAAGACAGAAAGTGCGACACAGATCTGAAGACGAATTGGCATGGCGAAAGAAGCATTCCAGAAGTTGAGTAAAGTATTAAGAAACAGGACAATTTTGCTAGAAACAAGGAGAGGACTAGATTGCTATGTGATGTCAGTTCTTCAATATGGCAGTGAATGCTGGGCAATATCATCAAAGATGAAAAAAAAAATCTTGAAGCAACTGAAATGTAGTTCTATAGAAGGATGCTGCAAATATCATGGATTGAGCATGTGAGCAATGATGTTTTGGAAATGATGAAAACAAACAGGAAATTAATACTGAGCATCAGGAAGAGAAAGATAAAGCTCCTGGGAACTTGCAATGAGGAAGGAGGGCTTGAAGAAGCTGATACTAACAGGCCAGATAGAGGGAAAAAGAGATGGGAAAGCAGCAGATAACATATTTGAAGACCTGATTAGGTGGATGACGGAACAAGGGTTGCGTGATGTAAGGAGAAAGCATGCTAAGAGCCACCAGGGATAAGGAGACGTGGAAAGCCATGATCGCCTATGCCCTGAAAGGACAGGGAACATAGAAGACCTTTTGGACTGGTTCATTGAATGACTCCTCTACAGAATTTGATACTGGTTCATTGAGTGATCTCGTGTAGACTGATAATGGTTCAATCAACTGTTATCAAGAATTTGGTTCACTGAATAATTTTATGTCGAGTTTGACACTGGTGCATGGTATGGCCTTATGTCGAGTTTGACACTGGTGCATGGTATGGCCTTATGTCGAGTTTGACACTGGTGCATGGTATGGCCTTATGTCGAGTTTGACACTGGTGCATGGTATGGCCTTATGTCGAGTTTGACACTGGTGCATGGTATGGCCTTATGTCGAGTTTGACACTGGTGCATGGTATGGCCTTATGTCGAGTTTGACACTGGTGCATGGTATGGCCTTATGTCGAGTTTGACACTGGTGCATGGTATGGCCTTATGTCGAGTTTGACACTGGTGCATGGTATGGCCTTATGTCGAGTTTGACACTGGTGCATGGTATGGCCTTATGTCGAGTTTGACACTGGTGCATGGTATGGCCTTATGTCGAGTTTGACACTGGTGCATGGTATGGCCTTATGTCGAGTTTGACACTGGTGCATGGTATGGCCTTATGTCGAGTTTGACACTGGTGCATGGTATGGCCTTATGTCGAGTTTGACACTGGTGCATGGTATGGCCTTATGTCGAGTTTGACACTGGTGCATGGTATGGCCTTATGTCGAGTTTGACACTGGTGCATGGTATGGCCTTATGTCGAGTTTGACACTGGTGCATGGTATGGCCTTATGTCGAGTTTGACACTGGTGCATGGTATGGCCTTATGTCGAGTTTGACACTGGTGCATGGTATGGCCTTATGTCGAGTTTGACACTGGTGCATGGTATGGCCTTATGTCGAGTTTGACACTGGTGCATGGTATGGCCTTATGTCGAGTTTGACACTGGTGCATGGTATGGCCTTATGTCGAGTTTGACACTGGTGCACTGAACTATTTTACTCTAATACTGTATAGGATATAGTAATGAACTTCTTGATTGATATTCTGTGAGTTAATGTTATTCTTTATCTGATCTTCCCTGAAAGTTAGAATCTTGACCTCTTTATGTCTAAACCATTACGTATGTACCTCATAATCTGTACTATTCAACTACTTTCCTTACATCCATACGACCACATCCTTTTAGAAGTTTTGGGGCCTTGTATTGGGTAAACATTTAGGTAAATATAAAAAAGAAATTAAGAAAAAAATAGACTGCGCCATTGCACTGGTTGAGTAATGAGGTCGACTCTGTAGAATATTTTATATTGAATTTTTCAAATTTTTTTCCATGTGTTCTTGTATTACAGTCAAAAATTAATTCAAATATGCTAAAGTGTATTTTATTCTATGAACAAATTCTGCCAGAAAAATTTACTGCAAACTGACCATATAAAAGAAATTATTGATTTTCTCTTATTGCTTATTGATCAGCTTTTCCATTAATTAAATGCTTTTGAACTGGGAGTCAATTAACAAAGTGACCAAGGCAACTTCCTCATTTGTTATTTTTTCATTGCTTATGAACAGACAAAATCACAAGACAAGCAAATTGATATTCTGGGAAATGGATCTTTGTAGGCAATTTTTGTTTGTAAAGTGCTTATTTCTTTGTTAGATGATGCACAAATTGTGCCAAACTTCTTTACACATATTTTCTGTTGGGGGGGAAAAAAGTGTATTTGTTCATAATTCCGTAGGATTTACCAAAGGATTTCCTTGATTGCATTTTGAAAATGCCTAAATTTTATTATTGTCTATTCTTTTCATCTTAAATAATTTCTATCCCACCTATTTTTTTCTCAACTCTACCAATATCATCCCAATTTTTCCCTTTCTCTTTTTCTTTTTACCTCTCTTCTCTATTTATGCTCTTTGCCTTTCTTCCCTCACTCTTTTCTCTCTCCTCTCTCTCTATATATAGTCTCTCTCTTCTCCCTTTCTATATATATATATTTATATATGTATATACTTTCTTCATCTTTTTTCTTTCTCTTCTCTCTTCCTCTCACTATTTTCTCTTCCTTTCACTATTCTCTCTCTCTATTTTCTCTTCCTCTATTCTCACTATTCTCTCTCTCTATTTTCTCTTCCTCTATTCTCACTATTCTCTCTCTCCTTTATCTCTTTGCTATTTCTTCTCTATTCTCTCTCTCTCTTTATTTCTCTTTGCTATTTCTTCTCTATTCTCTTTCTCTTCTTTATTCTCTTTGCTATTTCTTCTTTCTATTTCTCTCTCTCCTTTATCTCTTTGCTATTTCTTCTCTATTCTCTCTCTCCTTTATCTCTTTGCTATTTCTTCTCTATTCTCTTTGTCTTATCAATTTACTTTTTATATTTTTTGGTTTTCATATTTTCTATTCTTTCAGTTTAAATAAATTGAAAAGCTTATATAAAAAAATACTTATAATGAGCCAAAAGATAAGAATGTTAAAAAAAAGAAAACTTTGAAATTTAATACTCGAGGTTGGCATCATCATCTTTACAAAGAAGATCAAAGTAAATCTTTACATAAGAAAAAAATAAGAAACTCCATGTGATATTTTCATCAGTTTGCAAAAAAAAAAAAGAAAGAAAAACAACCTCTCCCCCCACATCCGAAAGTAAAATAATTATCTGATGGACTAAAAAAAAATTCATTTTTTTCTCCCCACTTTATCTGCTACAATTTGTCGACAGGAAGCCATTATAATTGTCTAAGTTTATTTTTGCTATTTCTAAAATCTGAATTGAATTTTTGGCTTAAAAAAGGTTTTAGCATAGACAGACATGTTGAAAATTGCTAAACAGAAAATTATTTTAGTCAGTGTTGAATTTGGAGTGTAATTCTCATTTCTGTTCTTTAGTTGCAATGTTCTTTGACCTGGGAATTTTAAAAAATTTTTATGTTGCCTTGTTTAATCTTCCATGAATTTATTGAAAACGTGAAAAATGAACAAGGTTTAGCAAAATATAACTGTATTACTAATAGTTTTACAAGAAATTTTTTAATTTTTGCCATTGACATCAAAATCTTTGTACTTAATGTGTTTTGCTGGGGAAAGGCTATGTCCTCTGACTTCTCCAAGTTCAATAATAGAGAGACAAAACTGTGTGAGGAAAATATCATGGGATCTCTGAGGATATCATAAATCAAAGTAATTAGTCCAGGTTATCACCTCCTGACTTGAGACTTGAAGAGAGTCTGTCATCTTTGTGCTTCTTTGTTTTATCTATTTTTAAGTTAGTCTTTTCACATTGTAGGATTTTAAATCAGGGACTTGTTTTATTATTCATATATATATATATATATATATATATATATATATATATTTCATTTGGAAATTAATTATTTCCACAATCTAGGTTTTCCATGCAATTAAGTACTGGTCTAATTTAATTATGACCAAGAACTAATTTATATATATATATATATATATATATATATATATGTGTGCATATGCACACACACACTGCCATACAAAATTATATATATACTAGCAGTATAGCCCGGGTGTAATGAAAGCTTTAAAACTAATCCATGGTCCTGGAGCTCAGACTCTTTGGACGTTGGCACGAAAGACTAAAAAACAATAGTTGTTTCCAGTTAAAGCGAAACTGTAGACTGAAAGAAAAATGAATGGATGTAAATCAAATTTTGATTTCCTGGTATCGATATCAAATTTTCTGCACTATTGTAAGAACTGCAACCTTGAAACTTCAGAATATTGTTTCTTATGTCATTGTCTATAAGTGTATCAAATTTGATTAAAATCAGACCACTCCTTCTATAACCAGATATTTTTTGTGGGTACCTCGACACAAAATCTAGCTAAGAACACTCACAGATGCTTATAGTACAATTGTGTAAATTTTCAAGAAAATCTGTTCAGCTGTTTCGGAGTCTGTAGGTAATGGATACACACACACACACACAAAGTTTCATTTATAAATAAATTTATATATATATATATATATATATATATATATATATAAACCTATTTTCATAGTTGGTGTGGTGTTTTTCAGATATTACTGGTCACATTGGGATGCCTGCTTTTTTATTTTGCTAATATATTTTCTCTCTCTCATATCTTTTCCAAGCGTATTAGCACATAAGTGAATGTAATGAACTTGAGTGAAATTTGAACTCTGCTCTCCAATTCCTCTGTTCGAGCCACTTACCATTACTTCAGCTTACCTACATTATATATACACACACACATACTTTTTTCATGCAGATGTAGTTGTAAGCATATGACTTGGCAAATAATTGCCTTTAAAAAATAATTTTGGTTTCTAAGTGTGCTCAAATGTATTAAAATTTAAATTATTTAATTATAATTACTTATGATGAGGAAATTTAGTGACATAATTTGATGCTTTAAATAATATGAAAATTTTATTTTAAATTTTACTTAAATTATAACCTGGATAGATTATTTTTAGTTGGAATATTATTTAGTTAATAATCATAATTCTGCTTTTTACTTAGTGCATTCCTGTGTTTGACTGCTTTAGTGAAATGAAAAAAAAAAAAAAAAGAAATCAATTTTGACTCTTTTCAAAACTCTCTACTTCTTTAATGACTTGTATTCTATTCATGATTGTTTTTGGATTTGGTCAACCCCAGATATTTAAAGAGGCAATAAGGGAATTTCCACAGGTATTTTATACTCAAGGAGCCAATTTGGTCATTAAGTTGGGAATTAAGATTTTTCAGAAAATGAAAATAGAAAAACTAAACTTTACATAAGTATTGCTAGTATTTAATAAATATAAGCTTCTTATACTCAGTTGGTCATCTTACAAAATATATTTTAATGATTTCTCTTATAATTTAAGAGTGTAGAATTGGTTCTCAAAGTTTAGTTTATATAGAATAGAAATATTTGTGAATTTTGTTAAATATTTGAGCTTAATAACTTTAACAATCATCAAATTTGACAGTTTTCCATTTTGCTAAAGCAGATGTTAAACATGTGAATGTTATAAGCTCCTATTTTTTTTCTTTCCTTCCTTAAAAAACATTAGTTTTTTAAAGATGTTTTTTATCTATCCCAGTATAGGAGGTTTAGTCGTTCATGGTGTTTTCATATTAAAAATCCAAATGTCTAATGCCTTGGTTATGCCTGTTAAATAAATTATTTATATTTACAAACATATAGGAGTAAAATTAGTCTTTCCTTGGTTTCCAGAAAAGCTATGGTTTAGACAAGTCTTTTAAATAGCTGGTTCACAAAAAAAACCCCAAAAAAAACCATGGTTTAGACAAGTCTTTTAAATAGTTGATTCACAGCTGGGCCGAAAGAAAAAAAATTTTGGTTGAAAAAAGAATTTTATTATTAGCCAAAATTCACTGTCTTTGTTGATGATATCTTTGAAACTTGAACTCTCTCTTCAAAGTTCTTTTCAACTTTCTCTCACGATACTTGCCTCACTGACCATCAAAACTGTTGTTGTTTTGTTTCAAGACACTGGCACACGTTTCTTTTAACTCCCACTGGTGGTGGTGGGGAACTAAATGGTCATGTCTTCATTTTGATTTTTGAGACAGCAGTATCTCTTATGTCTGAAGGACTTGGTGACAGTTGCATTTTTGCTCATGTTTAAAGGGTTTAGAGACTGTTGCATATCTGTTCTTTGAAAGTTGATATTAGTGGCCTTTTATGAGAAATGTTATGCTGAATGTGAGCTCAAGAAAACAAAGTTTTTAGTTTTCTCTGATTGTTCAAATATTTCACATGATGTTAATTTCTGACCAACAGATACTTTGATTTAAACAATGTGCATTGCATTGTGGAATCTTTTATGTTTGTAATATTGTCTATTATTGAACAGAAAAAAGTTTGGACTTGGATATAGGTTTGCAATTTGTGTTGGAAATAGTTTCTTTCCCATACTAGTGTAGGGTTTGATACATTCACACCCACACACACATGGTCATTCAGTATTCACATGATAACTTAGTTCCCACATAAACGCATGCCGATAAAAGCGGGGAATGTCACGTGTTACACCAGTTATGATTCTGTCCCGGGAAGAACAGACATGTTCATTACCTAACTCACACAAACACACGTGCACTAATTGCGGGTAGCAATTAGTGGCGCAAATTTTTATTTCTCACCAGCATGCACACACCAACACAAAAACACTCCAATTGGAAACAGACATTAACACTATGCACATTAACTTTCATTCAAACTGAACTTTACATAAAATAACTTTCTCTACCAAACATTTTACGTTTCTGTCCAGACAAAGGGAAAGAACTTTTCTTTCCTTACTTTTATGCATGCTTTCAACCTTATGTAACCTTTGTTAATATATTGTTTTTCTGGTTACTTTCGCCTTTTCGTCTTTCTTATTCCCTGCTTTATTTCATGACACAAGTTACGCCGAGTCGACACGTAAAACTAAAATAGAGAGGACTATTCGTCCTCTACACTAGCAATCGAACAGGAATGGTTTATCTGAGGTAACGGCAGAGTGTAATGCATATAACTAAATATTCCAAGAAGAAACCAACTTGAAGGTACAACCAGAATTATGATTTTCATGATGATTACTTTTGCAGGTTTTCTGAGTGTTTTTTAAAGTTCTTAAGTTATGTATTATCATTATTCCAAGAATTTGTGTAATTTAAAAGGTTGTAGGGTTGGTGTATAATACAAATCATTAAAGAAGCACACAAAAAAATTGGGTTTTGACTGTTTTCTCTTTGTTTCATTACAGTTTATACAAAAAAAAAAAGCTCTTAATGTCGCTTGGGTATGTCTGTTTTCTTTTTGTTTCTGGAATTAGGGTAAATAAACATTAGCACTGTTATAATGGTTGAGCTTAATTCAGCCTTGCTCCGAGTTGGAACAACCAAAGAAAAAGGTTGATTTACTTCCAAAGTAAAGATTTTGGAAGCCATATATGAATGTTATGCTTTGGAAAGATAGTCAGTTGTCAGAGAATTAGGGGCTGGGTGAGGGGTAACTAACATGATCTCAGTAGGACTGTCCATTTTTCATGTACTGTTACATTTTGAACAAGGAAGTGAAAGAGCATGTGGTAAGAAATGTTTATCTTTTTATTAACGTAAACACCTCCGCCTGATAGGTGTTTGCTAAAGCTAAGTGGGATAATCATATTTCTAGTGTTTTTACTCTTGACATTCTATTTATCGATTTTATTTCATTTCTCACAAATTATTCAAATTCATATCATCTTATTTTCAGCCTGTACACTGATACTTACTTGGTTTATGTCAAATCCTGCAGTTTTTATATAGAGAAACAGAGATAATAACCAAAATACAATATAAACTATTAATAGTACTATTGAGGTTGAGAAATATAGAAAAGTAAAATATGATTGAAGTTATCTCCTCTTGCCACTAGGGTGGCCACGACAGTGTGATATTCCATTTATGAGATGGCTTACATGCCAAAATTCAAAGAGCTTTTCTCCTGACTGCTCCCTACTAGATAGCATTGCCGACGACATAGATAAGGCTATTACCTATCACCCATTTGCCCACATATTTGTATTTGGAGACCTCAATGCCCATCACTCTGAGTGGCTTGAAAACGCTGTTACTGATTCGGCGGGCACTCACGCCATGAACTTTGCTATTTCCCAATCCCTTACGCAAGTGGTGGACTTCCCCACTCGCTTCCCAAGCACACCCTCGGGTCATTCCTCACTGCTAGATATATGTTTCACCTCTGCGCCCGACGCCTGTCAAGTCTCGCAGCTTTGCCCTCTCGGCAACTCCGACCACGCTGTAGTCTCCCTCAGTATTTCTTTCCAATCTCACTCCCCCCAGGATCCCCCTACTCATAGAACCTCCTACCTCTACCAAAAAGCTGACTGGGAAGCCTTTCGCGATTTCCTCTGCGACGTCCCTTGGGGAAAAGTGTTTGACCTATCAGTTGATGACTGTGCCTCTGAGGTCTCGTCATGGGTGAAAGCTGGCATTGATGCCTTCATACCCACCAGGAAGTATTGCTTAAAACCTCATTCCCCTCCGTGGTTCTCTCCAGCCTGCTCAGCCGCCATTGCCCACAGGAACCATTACTTCCATCTATTCCAGAGACAGCCAACTGATCACAATAGGCGCCTGTTCACATCCGCTCGCAGTGAGTGCAAGAGAACTCTAAATGACGCCAAACAGTTGTTTGCGGAGAGAATGCGACAGCACATAGCTGACCGCAAGTTCGGCTCCAAGGACTATTGGAGGATTTGTAAACGAGTGCTCAACAATAGGAAATCCTCAATACCTCCTTTAATCCATGGATTTGACGTTCTCACGTCATCTGCTGAGAAAGCTGAGTGCTTTGCCCGCAGATTCTCATCCAACTCCACACTCGACTCGTCCGGAGTGCACCCACCCGACTTCCCTATTAGAACTGAGGCCAAACTGCATGACGTGTATATTACCCCGACAATAGTATCCAGAGTAATTTCAAAACTCGACCCCCATAAGGCGTGTGGAGACGATGGAATCCCGGTGATAGTCCTTAAGAGGTGTGCCCCTGAACTTTCCCCTGTCCTCTCTAAACTGTTTAACTACTGCCTTTCTGCTTCCTGCTTTCCTGCATGCTGGAAATTCTCCTCAGTCGTTCCTGTCTTTAAGAATTGTGGTGAACCCTCGGACCCATCCAACTATCGCCCTATCAGTCTCCTACCAATATTCGGGAAAGTGTTCGAGGCTATAATAAATGCTGAAATAGTTCATCATCTCACCGCCCACAAGCTGTTCTCCGACAGGCAATATGGATTCCGATTTGACAGGTCCACAGCCGACCTGCTAACTACTGTAACGGAGTACATGCTACAGGCCCTTGATGAGTCTGACGAGGCTCGCGCGGTTGCTCTGGATATCTCCAAGGCTTTCGACAGGGTTTGGCACCCTGGCCTCCTATGCAAACTACGCGGTTATGGTATTACCGGTCGCCTGCTTGACCTAATCCAATCTTTCTTAAATAACCGCAAAATGAAGGTCGTTCTGAATGGGCGTGCCTCTTCGTCCTACAGCACGAATGCTGGTGTCCCACAAGGCTCTATCCTGGGCCCAACGCTCTTCCTTATTTTCATCAACGACCTCCCAGATGAGATCAGGTCCCAAGTAGGCATCTACGCAGATGACACTACAATATACTCCCGCTCCAGTAAGAAACCTGTCGTGGCGGACAGACATAATCTCGCTGCTGACCTTGAGCGGGATCTACACTCTGTGGTGAACTGGGGCAAGAAGTGGCTTGTCAACTTTAATTCCTCTAAGACCAAGCTGTTGTCTGTCAACCATTACAGGCAACCTCTTCTGCCTCCCATAAGCATGGACCAGATGATTCTCCCGGAGAGTAATACACTACGCCTCCTCGGACTTACCCTGTCCTCAGACCTCAAATGGAAGCACTATATTGAATCCATAGCAAAATCTACTGCTAAGAAGATTGGGTCACTATGTCGATCCAGGATGTTTTTTCCACCTGAATCCATCCTGCATATATACAAGTCAACCATCCGTCCGTGCATGGAGTACTGCTGCCATTTATGGTCAGGTGCCCCTGCCGTTCTCCTCAGTGTTCTTGACAAGCTCCAAAGGAGAGTCTGTAATGTGATAGGTACTGATCTGGCGACTCGTCTGCAGCCACTTTCCCATCGTCGAAATGTGGCCTCCCTCTGTCTCTTCTATAAATACTTTCATGGCTTCTGCTCGGATGAGCTTAAGTCACTGATGCCTCCTCAACAGGTGTTTACCCGTTCAACCAGACTGGCAACTGGGTCCCACCCATTCACAGTCAGGTTAGCCAAACGCAGACGACAATTCTACTCCTGCAGCTTCCTCTCTCGCACTTCCCGCCTGTGGAACTCACTCCCGTATTCTTGCTTTCCTGACGGCTACGACCTCCAGAAATTTAAAAGCAAAGTTAATACTCACCTACTAACCACTGGCCTCTAGCTCTCTCTCCCCTCCCCTGTATAAGCTTCCCTTTCTCTCCGCCCATGTACCTGTCATTGCACCTGCTTTCTCAGTTTTCTATTGTTCCTTTCTAACTAGCTTGTACTCCTCACTCTTTTCTAATTAATCTTTCTACACTTATGTAACCCCCTGCACATCAGTGGCGTTTCTGCCTTGCTCGGGGTGAAATGATTAAAAAAAAAAAAAAAAAAAAAAAAAGATTGTCACAAAACAACGATGAATTTTTTTTCTCATGTTTTTACTTTTTTTTTACACCTACATCAGGACAAATGTTCTGCAGAACTCTATTGAATATACTTACATTTTATTAAAAGATATGTTTTGAAAGCAAAAGACACTTCTCACTGTTACAGAGAAGACTAACTTTCGTTGTTTGTTAAAACATGAATTGTGTCAATAGACTAAACTAAAATTTAGTTTGGTAATTTATCAGTCATATTCTTTGGTCCTGACAATAATGAAATTTGACTTTCCCTATATTTTCAAGTGCTAAATATACTTGTCTTTCTATTTTTATTTGCCACAATGAATCGTAGTTGCTTTTCCCTTTTACTGAAGAATCGGTGTT
The DNA here is from genome assembly GCA_037127315.1 of Ascarosepion bandense. Classification (NCBI taxonomy): domain Eukaryota; kingdom Metazoa; phylum Mollusca; class Cephalopoda; order Sepiida; family Sepiidae; genus Ascarosepion; species Ascarosepion bandense. Next base: position 1,648,968 of record JBBBDQ010000993.1, on the reverse strand, counting down.
CATTCTCAAAAGTACTGCACGTGGCATATTCTATGAATAAGCAAGAATAGTTTGAAAAGGATTGTGTATATTAAAAATATCTTAAGCAGAGACTGCAAGGGGGTGGAGGGAATAATTTATAAATTTTATATATTTTTTTTTTTTTTTTTAAATCAATGACAGTGGAAAAGACTTTTTTGTAAGACTTGTTTCACTCTTTAAGACTTCATTGAACTAAAGTGATATTTATGTTAAAGTAACTAAACATGCACAAAGGAAGAGGGGGATGGTGAAATTTTAAAACTTTTAACTTAGATTTTTTTTATCTTTCCTTAAGGTTAGAGAATGTAATTTTTGTCAGGTTTCGTAGCTGAAATGATTATCAGGACAGTTGACAAGAACAGGCAGACAATAACAGGGAGTTGATTTTCCTCCTCTTTCCCTTGAAGTTGAAATGTTAAATGATATTACTTACATGTCAAGATAGTAAGTCACACACATACACACACACATGTATATAGGGAGGAGGAAATAGAAACCCCATACCTAACTTTACTACCCCAGTCTGGGTGCTTGTTTAATAAAACCAGAGTGTAAGATTAAATTATTTAGTTTGGGCCCTATGGTTGGAATAAGAATGCAGAAAGTGATTAATTCGGGGGCTAAATAACAACATTTTTCCAGATATAATTTCTATTATTTAACCCATAGCTAGAGAGAGGTGATAGACTCAACTTTCTCAAGGGCATTTGTGTGTAAGTCTATGTAATAACCTCAATTAGCAGTATTTACAAGCTAGTTGAGTAAAAATGATAATTTGTTTGTGTGTAAAAATATAATTCGTATAAACAAATTGTTACTGTGACATTTTTAACAAAAATCTAGTGTTAAGAATTACAAGTTTGAATATTAGAAAGTTAGAATTAGCATTTGTTCCAGAGACTGTAAGTCTGAGATCTGATAAGTTCAACAGATTTTTATCAAATCGCTGGCCTTGTTAAGTGTTTCAATATGCAACTCTTTAGTTGGTCAAACCAGATAAGTTACGTGAATGTTTTTGATTTATTGAATATTATAACATTAGTTATCTTGGACTGAATTTCTGAAATGAGTTATCCTCATTTTTGTTATCACAACATTTTGGCTGCTGTTCCCTCCAGCCTTCATCAGATGTATGTTGATCCAGGTAATGTAAACTGGATCTCTTATTTAATCTATGGGGTTAGTTCTCATTCCACTACCCATGTCTAAGGATATCTCGTCTAGTTCTTATTTTTAAGTAGTGCTCTATTTCCACTGAGTTCAAGTATATAATACTCAGCCTAGGGATTGAACTCACAATTACTATGTTACCAAATTTATGAACCAATGTTTTAATACACTAATCTATTGTCTCATAGGATTGGCATATATATTGTGATGCCAATGTTTTGGCTGTTGTACTTTCCAGCCTTCTTCAGGTGTATGTCAGTCCTAGGAAACAATAGCTTTGTGAATTAAAGCATTGGTTTATAAATTTGGTGACATAAGAAGTGAAAGTTCATAATGTATACTTATTGCTCACCTGTTTCATCCGAGTCTAACTAAGCAGTACTAAAAGTGAGAATTAGATAAGATATTCTTTGTTCTTGGTCCACTGCCAATGTCTGTCTTCATCAGGTATATATCAAGCAACATGGAATACTGAACTAAACCCTTTATTTAATTTACAATAGTCTAGCAGATTAAAACACTGATTCCTGAATTTAATGACAAGGTAATTGTGAGTTCAATCCCTGGGCCGGGCAGTGTATGCTTGGATTTAGTAAAAAATGGTGAGCAATAACTAAGCATTACTAAAAATAAGCACTTGACAAGATATCCTTAGACATTGGCAGTGGAATAAACTAAATAAGGAATTCAGTTCAGAATTACTATATGTTACCTGGATCAACATAGGCCTGATGAAGTCTGGAGGACAAAATGGCTGAAACATTGATAACAAAGATGAGAATAATAGTTCTCTAGTCATTTACTGAACATTTTTTAAAAAACATTAAGTTCATGTAATTTTCAAATTTTTTTTAGTTAAATTGTAATTGTGTGTTAAAATTTATTTATTTTTTCTCTTCAGGTATGATCCGTGAGGATATGTGTGGCTTTGAAGAAATCACACAACCTCCAGATCCTGTAGAAACTCGTCCACCTGATGAAAGTTTGGTAAACATCACTTACCCAGTCACATTTGATGAAGGCATGGCTTTGTATGAAAGGGTTATTGTTGGAGGTAAGTGTCACGATACTTATTTACATTTTCATATTTTTAAATTAATGTTCTTGTCTTTATTGTGCCATCTGGTTTCAAGTAGCCTTCAGAGTATTTCAAACTGAGCATTTTATTTAATCTACAGGGTTGGTTGTTCTTGTTCCGCTGTCGCAATTTTAGGGATAGCCTGTCTTGTTCTCATTTTGTAATGCCCAGTTTTCACTCCATCTAAGTCTGCAATATCAAGAGTTGAACCATGAATTACTATGCCACTAAATTTATGAACCAACACTTTAATCTGTTACATTATTGCTTCATGGAACAGTACCACCATAGATTAAATAAAGAGTTTGTTTTCAAATTCCCTACAGTTTACCCAGATTGACAGTAAAGAATTGACAGAAACCTGGAGGTAAAACAGCTGAAATGCTGTGATGTTAACAATAAAGATGAGGATATTAGCCTAAATGTGAAATACATAATTATACAATTCACTAATAAAAAAAAGCAGGCATTACATTTACCTGCAAAAAGTTGTCTTGATATAAAAAAATTAGAAAAATGTTCTTATTGTACTCGGCCAACCAGACTGGCAACAAGGTCCCACACTTTTACAGTTAGATCAACCAAATACAGGCAACAATTCTACTCCAGCAGCTTTTTTTCTCATGCTTCCCACCTGTGGAACTCCCTTCCATATAATTGATTTCCTGAGAGCTACAACCTCTAGGAATTTAAATGCAAAGTCAATTCCCATCTCTTATCCACTTAATTCCAGTCCTTTCTACATGACCCCCATGTATCTTGTTCTTTTCCTTTCTCTCTACCTTCACAACTGTCTTCACATTTTTCTCTTGCCCTTTCTCTTTCACATCCTGTAGCTGGTTCGTCTTTCTCTTCACTCTCCTCCTGCCTAAAACTTTAACTCTCTTATGTAGCCCCCCTGCACATCCGTGGTGGTACCACCTTGCTTGGAGTGAAATGATTAAAACAAAAAAAAAAAATTTAAAAAAAGTAACCTGCAGCAGTGTGTCCCAAAATAGCAATACATGATCTTCATTACATATTATTCTTTTGTAATTGGTATGTTATGTCTTCGCTAGTCACAACAATAGTTTTTGTTATCTGACCTACTACACTTTAATCTTTCATAGTACAGATTTAATACTATCTTCTATGTGCCATGTCCCTTCATGATGTGGGTGATAATGGCTCTCCAAAATTTTCGATCTTTGTAGCTTTTAATAAATTTTGTCTTTTGTTTTCTGTTAATACTTAAGTTAGCTTTATCACTCCTAAACTTTGTTCTGCCATACATTTCTTCAAGCTTGCTAGGTAAGTCATGCATTCATCTCCTCTGTCCTATTTGTTTTCAAGCTGTTCTGTGAGTATCAAATTTCTCAAGCCTTCTTTCCCAATTATGTGCCATAGAATTTGCAACTCTCTTCCTGATGTTAAATGTATCCTTTTTTGTTTTAGTTTTCTCTAGAATTTTGTTGTTGCTCACAAGTTCAGTCTGTGGTATTCTCAGCCTGCTTCTGTCTAACAACATTGCTATTGCTTCAAGCCTCTTCATCTGTGAGGAGATTGTCCAGTATTCGCTGTCATATAGAAGAACTGATAGGAAAAGTTCAGTACTCTTTACTTTGTTCCTAACGAAAATTTCTTGTTTCTTACTACTTTGTTTAGCTTTTGAAAGACATCTTCACATATCCTTTGCTATTGTACCATACATTCTTTCACATGTTAAAACACTTCTCAGATATTTAAATTGTTGTAATTGGTTTTGGTATCTGCAGTTTGCCTGTTGGGCTTCAGACAGCCATGCATTTTGTCTTACAATTGATGTCCAGTTCTTTCTTTTCTCTTCTATAGGCATTCTTGCAGTTTTCATTCTTTGGTTGCTATCAACACTGTATTTTATGCATATCTAATACTGTTACGTTTGTATTTAATTGTCTTTTTGTTTGTTCTTGGAGATTGTAGCTGTCAGGGAAGTATTGGATTGTGGCCAATTCTCTAAGAATCACTTTGCTGTATAGGTTGAATAAGTCTGGTGAGAAGACACATCCTCAACTTACTCCCTTTTTATTTTTATAATATTTACTGAATTCATTTTCTATCTGTAGGTAGTTTGCTGTCACTATAATTTATCTAATATTTACTATACTATGAGCTAAAGAATAAATAGTATACTAGCGAGCAGTTTACCAAATGGTCAGAATTTTAAGTAAGTCATGCATTTTCTCCTCTGTCCTATTTGTTTTCAATCTGTTTTGTGAGTATCAAATTTCCCAAGACTTCTTTCCCAATTATGTGCCAAAGAATTTGCAACTCTCTCTTCCTGATGTTAAATATAAATATCCTTTTTGTTTTGGTTTCCTGTAAAATTTTGTTGTTGCTCACAAGTTCAGTCTGTGGTATTCTCAGCCTGCTTCTGTCTAACAACATTGCTATTGCTTCAAGCCTCTTCATCTGTGAGGAGATTGTCCAGCATTTACTGTCATATAGATGAACTGATATTATGTAAAAGTTCAGTATTCTTTATTTTGTTTCTAATAAAATTTTCCTGTTTCTTATTACTTTGTTTAGCTTTTGGAAGACATTTTCGCAAATGTTTTGCTATGACACCATTCAGATTTCAGTTTTATACATTCTGTTACCTGTTAAAATATTTCTTAGATATTTTAATTGTTGTAATTGGTTTTGGTATCTGCGGTTTGCCTGTTGGGCTTCAGATGGCCATGCATTTTGTCTTACAATTGACATTGTCTTTTTTATTTTTTACTTTCTATATGTGTCTTTTCTTTGGTAGCTATCAACTCTGTATCCTCGGTATATCTTGTTATTGGATTGTGGCCACCATTAATGAATCCTGGTAGAGCTTCCAATAATCCCAGAATCACTTTGCTGTATCTGTTGAATAAGTGATGTGGTGCTAAAAATGGGTCCACGGAAATATAACATGGAACACGAGGTGTAGATTAAAGAAAGATGTATTACAGAAAAGGTTCCAAAAAAGAAGGTACAAATAAATAGAGCTTATGAATCCAGTATAGTCCTTGGTAGTAGACTGCGGTCATACGCACAGTGCTACTGTCTGCTCTCCTCTAACTCTACTGCCATCACACACCTATTAATATAGCAGTCAGTGAGTTCATGTTGAGGTGAGTCTGGGTTCCACAACAATAAGTCCGGTGAGAAGACACATTCTTGTCTTACTACCTTTCTATTTTTGTAATATTTACTGAATTCATTTTCTATCTGTAAGCAGTTTGTTGTTAGTATAAGTTCTCCAATAGTTAGTATTTATTCTTTAGCTAATAGTATACTATATTAGTGAGCAGTTCACCAAATAGTCAGAATGTTAGTATTCTGACCAGGTGTCCAATATTTGGATTTTGTGAGTGTTGATTTGTCAGGAATGTGATTTCTTGTCAATATCAGCTTTTGTTTTTGAGGATCTGGAAATTAAAAATTACCTACAATTTATTGTAAACTGGGACAATAAATGGATTGCTAATTTTAATGCTTTCAAAACAAAATTGCTCTCTTTTAGTTGTCTGAGAATTGTTTTTTTTTTTACCATCCATCCTCAGAGCTGATACTAACTTCACTTCAGAAAATTGACTCATTGCCCTTCTTGGGCTAATGTTTTCCACTGGCATGAAATAAAGGTTATGTTGCATCAATTTCTGGGTCTAATGCTAGCAAAGTTGGTTCACTGTCATGCTAGACATATTTTTTTTTGTCAGAATCTATCTTACATATAAGTCTACCATTATTCCAGACCTTGAACATTGTTACCACATCTGGTCTGATGCTTCTAAGTGTTTAGATGTTCTGGATAAAACTCAAAGAATAATTTGCAAATTTATTGGTCTTTACATGGCATTTCAGCTACAGTCACTTCCCAAACACCATAAAGTAGCTTTCTTGTGATTTTTTTTCTGTAAATATTTTCATATTAATTGTTCTGATGACCTTTCCACTTTAGTACTTTGACTTTATGTATTTAAGCACAGTAATAAATTGGCAGTGGGCATATGTGGTTAGTGCATTTGCTTTCTGACCATGAAACTCGGGTCCAAATCTCATCATGGTTGATTCATCAGGAAGGTGACTTCTTTACATTATTGATATGGAGGAGGTGATTCCAGCATGTGGCACTTTTGGTAAGCGCCTAGAAACCATAAAATGGGTTGAACCAAACCTTGAGTGAAATTGGGTAGACGGCTTCCTTTAAAGGGCCATTGATGGTTGCGTTAACATGAAGTTGAAACTGATCATGACTAAGTTTACTGGCCTTGTTCAGACTGTTGATTATGCCATTTATATGCTCTTTCCCAGAAACTGTAACTAGATCTGCCGCCTGACATAGTTGCAATATAAACCACAGGTGGGCTTTGTGGGTGTTGAACAAACACAAAAGTGCCTGAGCAAGAGTCTGGAAAATAGGAGTCTTTGGATATGAGTGGCCTGCCCCACCTTTTTTTACTTTTTTAGATTGGTGACTATCTTTCATTATTACACTTGAAATGGTCAGACGTAACCATAATTTCTAAGCTAACAGTCTCTTTTTTCTTGCGACTGTTGGATCTCTCTCCTGGCTTCTTGCTCTTTAGCCAAATTTAATCTTCAAGAATGTAAATGCAATGTTAATTGTTAGATTCTGTCTTAATTTCTGTTCTTTTACTGTCTCCCTTACCTTAAGTTTTCTTGCTCAGATTTTCATTTTCTGTAAGCCTTTGCATCTTACTGCCTTTATTGCCTTGCTTTGAGTGAAATGATTAAAAAAAAAAAATTGTAAAAAAATCTTCACTTTTTGCCATTATTAACTAATGAAAAAGTTTAAGAAATACTTTACTTGCAGAGAGAAACAAAATGGGAGGGGGTGTAAAAGATTTGTTTTTTCTTTTTATTATGTTTGTCAAAACTGATAAAAGATATTAGTTGAGTTGGTAAGGTAATTGTGGGAATGTAAAATAGAATTCCCATACCTTCTCACTAACTCTTATTTCTGATCATAAGACCATCCAATCACTACTTGAGGGGGTGGAGGGAGAGGGTCATGATTTCTTCAATGGTATTAGTGCCAAAGTGTTTAAAGTAGTCTCAGTCTAAAGTGAAATTCAAATTTGATTTCTTTTTGTTTTCTAGACTGATAGCTGTAATGCTACCAAGGTTTTTTTTTTTCTTTCTTCCAACTCCATTAAGACCCATTTTATTTGGTGCTGCCAATGTCTCGGCATATCTTTATCTAATGAGTCCATAGAGAGTGAGAGATATTGTACCTGCTTCATCTGTACTCGAAGGAAGACTAGATGACTAGATATGTGAACAATTTCAGAAGGCCTTAAAAGCATTTCCCTGTAGAAGAGTCACTTCATTCCATGATAGCATGAATATTTTAGTCTGTAATTATCTTTAGTTGAACACATCAGTGCTGTCTGCTTGCATTAAGTGTTGACATCAGGCGTCTGATATATTAGTATTGGAGGAAGGAGGTTTTCATTATTCTAAAACAGTGTGTGTGTGTATATATATATATATGCCTTTTTTTTTTTAAGTAGGCTATAGTGTATGTAAATATAAAAGTGGACATTAAAGTCAACACCCACCAGTCATAATTTGTTTGATGCTAATATGCAGTTAGCAGGCCAATGGTTCAGATGGCTTAATGATTGCATGTAAGCATTTGACAGACTGGGTGTTGACTTTAATGTCTACTTATTCAACTGAGATTTATTTTATATATGGACTAGCAGTATAGCCCGGCATTGCTCGGGTGTAATGAAAGCTTTAAAACTAATCCATGGTACTGGAGCTCAGACTCTTTGGACGTTGGCACGAAAGACTAAAAAGCAATAGTTGTTTCCAGTTAAAGTGAAACTGTAGGCTGAAAGAAAAATGAATGGATGTAAGTCAAATTTTGATTTCCTGGTATAGCAAAAACTAAACTAAAAGGACTGAAAAAAATACAAACATCTTGCGTTATATATATATATTTTATCAATTTTTCTGCACTATTATAAGAACTGCAACCTTGAAACTTCTGAATATCGTTTCTTATGTTTTTGTCTATGAATGTATCAAATTTGATTAAAATCAGACCACTCCTTCTATAACCGGATTTTTTTGATTATCGATTTTCGATATTTATCAGGGGTACCTCAACACAGAACCTAGCTAAGAACACTCGCAGACACTTATAGTACAACTGTGTAAATTTTCAAAAAAATCGGTTCAGCCATTTCAGAGTCTATAGGTAATGGACACACACACAAAGTTCCATTTATAAATAAGTTTAGATTATTTGTTGTTGTTTGTTAATATTACATTTGCTTGTGTATATTTGTAGTTTAATTTATCTATTCATAGAATTGAATTAAATCTTACATTGATAATTTTGTTTTTCCCCAAGGCATGATCATACAGGATGAGTCTAAAAATATTTAAACAGAAATTGTCAGAAGTTTGGACATCATTCAAATAATTTTTAGTTTTATGTTACTAGATTTTGGCTAATCTACTCTATAGCCATCAGGTTTATTACATTTCTTTTATAGAATTCTTGAAAGGATATGTATGATAATGATTCTCGATGACTCTTTGTCTTTGGTTGGTCTATATAGCTCTCCATCCTAATTTGTTCTAGATTAGCAAAAGATTTAGCTAGCATTGCTAGATGTAACCATAAGTTCTAGGGTAACAGTTTCTTTTAACTTTTAGCTCTTTCAGAAACTCTCTCCTGGTTTCTTGTTCCCAAGTTAACTTTGATCTTCAAAAATGTAACTGCAATGCTAATCATTATCTGTCATGTAGGTTATTCACAGTTGCCTTTACTTCTCTTACCTTCAATATGTCCTCCTTTCTCATTATGATTGCTCACATTTTCCTCTGATTCTCTGGGCTGTGTGAATATCCCCAAATGTTTTTATTTTCTTCATTATGTATCCCAGGAATTCCAGCTGTCTCTAACTGCTCAGAGTAGTTTCCTTTTAAGTCCTATTGTTTTCAAAATTTCCTTGTCACATGTCTAGTCCATGGTATTGGCAGCATTCAGCAGTACAATCACTTCAAAACTCATCTGTGAGAAGATTGTTCAACATTTATTGCCTAATAACACATAACAATTCTACACTCTTTTTTTTGTTTCTCATGATGTTATAGGATCAGTCAGTCAGTTAAGTGCCATACATGATTCACGCTTGGATGATCATATCTCAAAGGAGACATGACTGACTGGGCAGAAGATTATCCCGCAGTAGTTTGCCATTGCTTTCTGCGGTAGACTGGTTGCCAGCCAAGGCTATAGAACCCAATCTGTCTTGTTATTTAACCCATAACTGGAGGAAAGAGACGGATTAATACCTTTCCCAAGGGTATTTTGCGAGTAAGTGAATACAAGGAATTCAACTGGAATTCGAACTTGGCTCTCCGATTTCTCATTCAAAGTCGATATCCACTGCACCACAACGCACATCCTTAAGTTATAGGATTCAAATGTGATATTACTCCAACAAATAACTGAAAAACAAAGTAAATTGCACACATGCAAAATCGGATCAGAATCACTGACAATATTTTGTGAAAAAAAAACAGAGTAAGGTAAATTTCACATGCTGGTGTGAAATTTAGGATTCTGGATTCTGATTGGACAGAAAATAACAAATGGAACTATGATTCCTCTGTCAATTTTCTTAAAACCTAAAAAAAATGGGTTTGTGTTTGGAGCTGATCACGTGACTCTATTTGACTACTTATCCATGGTTCTTGATTGACAAGTCAGTCTGATGGGAGCAGAGATCAGATATAGCACTGCCACAAAGTAAGGGAGAGATTTCAAGCCGCTGAACCCGACATACATTCAGTCTTCCTTTACTTCCTATTTCCTTTCTTTGTCTTTGTTCACTTGCCATCAACCAAAAAAAAAGGAGGAAGCAAGAAGACATTTTTAATAACACAAATAAGTATGTCTTTCCTCTTATCTATTATTTCTTACTCACTTTGATCACCCTTTTCCTTTTCACCCATTCAACAGACACAAAAAGAAAGAACAAGACATGACTACTTTTTTTGCACAAACACATTTCACTACAACTGCAAACTCTTGTTTCCTCTAACTCCATACTACACTTCCTCTTTGAACATTTAAAATGTTCAAAGAGGAAGTGTAGTATGGACATAGTTAATAATTTCACTTCCTACAAAATTGATGTTATTCCGTTCTGTTAATGAATTTCCACTTATTTTACAAATGAAACACTTTTATTCTTTCAACTTTCTGTTATCTTTAAATGCAGGGAGTGTTGGCTATGTTTGTGAAGTGGCCTTGTACCAGACATGGCCGACTGTCTCTACAACATCTTATCTCATAAGGCTCTTAGGAATAGCGAAAGCTTCCTTTCAGAAACTAAGTTTTCTGTTTCATTTTTCGGTTCTAGCCAAATAGTTTAAATGTCTGCACCCGTTTGTATTGGGGGTGATGTCATAATACAAAGTTCACAACTTTGTTGGTCTCTTTTATGCTTTATTTATTTTTTTCTTTTTCCAGCAGAGCAAAGGAAAAAAATTCTCATTTCACCTGAAAACCATGTGATAATGCTACTCTGTCATCCCTTACATCTTAGGATAATAATAAAAATTTTTTTTTTTCATTATTAAAATTTTTTTGAGTTTTTAATTGGGCTTTAATTTCAGTCTAGTAGATTAAATTTAATATTTCAATAAACAAAATACTATGCTGTATTTGAAAACTGAAAAAATTTTAAAATTTAATTAGTTTGGTGCCATTCTTAGCAAACTGTTATGAAAATGTACATCTCTTTATTAAAAAAAAAAGTTTTCCAAAAATAAAATATACATTTCTGAAATTTTCTTTGGGTAATATTAACTGATTGACAGTAGCTTGTTTATTTATGTTGACAGTTTTTTAACAGATTAGTGTCCAATCTTGTTCTATAGGTGAGGTAACCTTAAAAATGAATTAAGGATTAAGTAGTTTTAAGTCTTAGAAATTTATATTATGAATTTTGTTTTTAAATTTACTATAGTTATTGCTCTTATTTTCTAATTGTATTGTGTATGGGTGACCACATATATAAAATTTGGTATATTTATGCACATGCATGAACACTTCAAACTTCATTTTAAAATATTTAGGGTAGTCTGATTGTAATAAGTTTTATGGTATATGATTAATAGATATAGTTTTACTTAATAACTATTTCCTAATAGTTACACTACTGGAACTGAATTTTAAAATATAAATTATAATTAAAATTGTAAAAATACTAAAAAATATAAATTATAATTAAAATTGTAAAAATACTAAAAAATATAAATTATAATTAAAATTGTAAAAATACTAAAAAATATAAATTATAATTAAAATTGTAAAAATACTAAAAAATATAAATTATAATTAAAATTGTAAAAATACTAAAACACATCTTGTGAAAATTCATTTTTCCTAGAAATTTTTTTTTATTTCAACCAAAAGTAGCATTATCTGCTTGGTTAATGAATAACGAATGTTTCCTTATAAGGTCATAGCTAATATTACTATTTCCAATAATCTACCATTTATATTGCAACATATATGTTATCAGAGGATATATGTATGTTGTGCTATAATGAATATCATCTCAGAATGAGAAATCTGTTAGTGAGTTTCAAATTTCAGTTGAGTTAGTTACAGGAATTGATCTCTCTCTCTCCCCACCCCCAGCTACGGGTTTAAAAGATAGACTGGGTTCTTTATCCTTGGTTGGCAACCAGTCTACCACAAAAAGAAATGACAATCTACTGTGGGAAATATCTTCTGCCTTGTCAGTCATGTATCAAAAGATACATGATTGCTATATATGAGACAACTGATTTATTTATATATATATATATATTATTGCTTTGTCTGCATGAACTCTTTGGCACCACACATCCACATTTTAAAATAAACTAGCAATCTAACTTCTGTTTTAATAATCTGGCACAAGTAGTTTTAAAATAATTTTTTTTTAGTATTTATATATTTTTTAAGCAATTATTATGATGCCTAATCAGTCATGATCCCCCGAGCATATATCACACGATTGACTGGCATTATTAATTCATATTGGTTAGCTTACATTTTTAATTAATAAAGCACAGAAAAACTTTCCAATCAGTCTTTATAACTTAATAGTTATGAAACTGGGAATTTCAACTATCCTCTTCCCACCAAAAGTAGTTTAAGACTAGACATACTAGTCAAAAATTAATAATTACAATGCTTTGTCAATTTTGATCTTCAAAACTATAATTCTAATATCAATCGTTATCTATTTACACTGTTGTCCTCATCTTTATTACCATTTTAATGACGTTCCAGCCATTGTATGTTCTGCCCTTTTTCAGGTGCTTTATTCTGAGCACCTGAAGAAGATTGGAGTGTACAACAATCAAAATGTTGTAAACATGGCAATAATAATGTAAACAGAAGTATAAACAAACATTATCTATTTATATTTATTTCCCGTTTTTATTATTCTCACCTTTTCTAATGTTTTTTTTTTCTCTCACACTCAGTACCTACTTATGTCTTAGTGACTTTATTTTCTTGTTTGGAGATAAAATGATTAAAAACAATGCTTTACTGAATATGTTTATTTCAGGTGTGTAGAAATTAGTAATCCTAATAAATCAAATTGTGCCTTTACTATTTGACTCTTACTTTCGCCATCAGTAAGTTATTCTTAGATTTATCACCTTTGTGTTTGAATGAGTTTCAACTCTTTGGGGAACTGATGAGAATTTCTTAAAGTTGCAGCAAATGACATACTGGCATTGTGTAGAAAGACCTTTGTTGCTTCTAGGGATATTTCTGGCATCCAATTTTATTTTTATCCAGATTTAAACCTGAAGATGATTTCTCAAAGAGGTTGAAGTAATAATACTGTCTGTTATAAGAAAGACAGTTGTGTATGTATGTATATCCCTCCTGTCATGATCAGGTGGGGAATAATCTGTGAGGAAACAGCTAATAATCTGGCTCAGTTCATTCTCTTTACTACCAGTTATTAAAGCTCTTGCTGTATGTGCACTATTTAACAGTGCCTTATATATATATATATATATATATATATATATATATATATATAAAAGACCATTGTGTATTTATTTGTATGTCTTTTCTCTTATAAGAAAGACATATATATAAAAAATTAAATTTCCATATTGTCACACTCAGGGTGAATCACCTGAGAAGAAACAGCTAATAATCCTCTCAAATATTTTGTTGTCATTTTTTATGGCAGTGGGTACATTTGTTAGTTGTATAAACAAAATCCAGTGCAAATAGTTTTTTTATGGCTTAGATTTTCCTATCAACTGTGTGTGTGTGTCATATTATATAGATATATAATATAACTGAGTAGTTAGTGTTTGCTTTCTGACCATGAAACCCAGGTTTGAATCTCATTATGGTCAATTGGTCTGGAGGAGGTGATCCTAGAAAGTGCCTGAAAACCATACAACAAGTTAACTGAAGCCTTGTGAGTGAAATTGAGTAGATCACTCTCTCTGTAGAGCCATCAATGTTTGTGCTAGCTTGAAGTCAGAAGTCATTGTGACCGAGGGCATGAGCGTTTTGGCTTTGTTCACACTTCTCCCAGAAACTGTAAGGTTCGCTCCCCATAGTTACTGTATAAAACACAGGTGAGCTCTGAACAAACACAAGACTGTATCTTGCACTATATTCCAGTAGCGTTTATTTATACTATTAACATTTTTGTCTACTCATTATGGTTGTTATCTAACCAGTAACAGTTTATAATGATTACCTTTATGGTAACATCAGATTATTCATTTTTTCTCCCTTCAAAATTTTATATTTTTTCCTTTTCTTTTCATTAAAATTAATGTGTTTACATGCAAACTTATATTTACCATTATACATATTTTAAACCTTTTATCTGACGTGGGGAGCATAATGACACTATTTTGTTGTGCAAAAGTTTTGTTCAGTTTGCATTCATTGTAAGTGTTTGTATGTTAAAGGAAGTACTTTAAAAAAATATGAGTGGTTTATCTCAAATAGATCAGAAGTTAGGGCATTTTGAAAGTTCAAACAATTTTGTTATTTTATTTTGCAGTAGAATATATATATAAGCATTTGGAATTAACTGAAGTTTTACAGAAAGCTGATTGCACATTAGTATAGTGTGGAGACTTTCTCAGGTTTAATTACAGTAAGCATTTGAATACTTTTTTTTTTTTTACTTCTATATTGAGCCCTTAGGGTATTTTCTTAACCCACACACCATACTGATATGCTACCAGCTCTCTGAAAAATTTCAGTTAATTCCAAATGTCTCATCTATATACACACACATACATGAGTCGAATATATGGATCGGAAACTGACAAGATGAATGAAATAAGTAAAGAACAAGTAGGAAAGAAGTGTCTTTAATCTAACATATTTCACTTTAACAAGCTTCTTCAGAGATTCTTTAAAGATGAATGATTTAAAAATCTTAGAAAATCCAAGAGACAGTATGTTGATTGAGGTTTGGTTTCATAGGTCAGATACATGTCATGTGTGATATAGCAATGGATGAATATTAAATGTGAAAGAAAAAAAACTTATGTCTGTGCCACAAGTAATAAAAACATTAGATGTTTATTATGAATGTAACTATATGTAAGCAAAAATAATGCATGTCTAGTGTATATGTGGGTAATGTTAGTATGTGGGAATGACAGTGAAATATGTTACTGACATATACACACACTTTTGATATTCATCCATTGCTTTATCACACATGACATGTATCTGACCAATGAAATCATAACTCAATCAACAAACTGTCTCTTGTATTTTTTTAAGACTTTTAGATCGTTCAGCTTTAAAGAAACTCTGAAGAAGCTTGTTAAAGTGAAACGTTGGATTAAAGACACTTTTCCTACTTGTTCTTTACTTATCCGATATATATATATATATATATATAAATAAATGTAAACACAAATTCTACTCCAGCAGCTTATTTTCTCATGGTTCCCGCCCGTGGAATTCCCTTCCATTTACTTGCTTTCCCGACAGCTACAATCTCCAAGAATTTCAATCGTCATCTCCTATCTCACTAACTTGCATCCTATCTCATGCTCCTTTCTCTGTCCACTCCACTCTCATCAGTATTCTCATCCTGACACCTCCTATGTAACCCCCTGCAAAACAGTGGCAGTAAAATGCCTTGCTTGGGATGATATGATCATTATATATATATATATATAAATACAAGTTTTTCTTAATAAAGTGAAAATGTTCACCAATAAAGGTTTTAATCCTTAACAAATTATTTTTATTCAGCTATAAAACAATTAAATTTGTTTTGGTGCTGAATTGTGTCAGTGTTCACTTGGCAGCATTGATTTGTATAAGGTCCAGCTCCACTCACCATTAACTGAATAAAAGTAATCTATTAAGGATTAAAACTATAATTGGTGAATACTTTTACTTTATCTTGAGTATTTTTACATAGGATGAAAGGAAAGCTATATACAGCTTGTATTAGATGCTATACTATAATGGTAATGAAACCTGATCACTTAAAGAAGTTAAATATGGTTTGGGCATGTTGAGAGCAATGGACACAGAAAACTCAGTCAGCAATTATAAGGTTTATTGAGGCTGATGGCCAAAGAAGGATAGTTAAAACATGGATGCAGCTTATCAATGGCAATTTAAGTAAGTTGAAATTACAGCCAGGCCTTACACAAGTGGGCAGCCTGGAAAAGAAACATCAAGAAACCCCTTATGCTAGCACGGAAATGGATGTTAAATGATGATGATATTAAAAAATAAATTTTCCTATGATTTACTTTACTAATTGCCTAAAAATAATTTTGAAAATATTAAGGTTTTAATCCTTAATAAATTAACAGTTTTATAACTAAATAAAAATGTTTTTCTGGTGTTGTTATCCCTTCCTGATACATAAAAATCGCATTTAGTTCCTTTTCTTTTTATAAAAAAATATTCTTATCTGTATACATTTAAATTTCTGTTATGTCAGTATTACACTTGCTTGGTTTTAATATAACACTAGATTTTATCATTAGTTTGTATTAAAACCAGTTTACTGATCATTACCTGACAAGCAAGTCTATTGTTATGGACAGAGAAGCAAAGAAATAGAAAAAAAATACAATAAGGTTCATTATATAAATAGATGATCTTCAGGCAGCTCTAAAATTAAAAAAAAAAAGCTTTTAAAAAATTATTTAACTCTGCAGGAAAAATCATTACACTGACAAGGCTACAGCTGGAGATAGCTAAATTTCTCTCTGGGCACACTAAGTGGTGTGGGTGAAGAGAATATCCTAAGGCGTAAATATAGAAGTTAAAAAAAAATATTCAAATGCTTACTGTAATTAAATATGACAAAGTAGAAAAGTCCCTACCCCACCATACTGATATGCTACCAGCTCTCTGAAAAACTTCTGTTACTTCCTAAACTGAGTAAATTTGCGTTTTGATAACTGATAGTGATTTTACATAGATAATGTTACTGAAAATCAGGTGTCAGGAATTCAGTCAGTTAAGTGCCGTATGTGATACATGCTTTGGGTGATCATGTCTCAAAAGAGACATGACTGACTGGGCAGATTATCCTGCAGTAGGTTGCCATTGCTTTCTGCAGTTGACTGGGTTCTATAGCCTTGGCTGGCAACCAATCTGTTCTATTATTTAACCCATAACTGGAGGGAAGAGATGCATTAATACCTTTCCAAAGGGTATTTGTGCATAAGTGAATGCAAGGAATTCAACTGGAATTTGAACTCAGTGGCCTAATTTGATATCTGCTGTCAGGAATTAATGAAATCATTAATGGCAGAATAGAGCTATTAAATGCTTTATATATAAACATTTATTACAGAAACACTTTGAGAAAATGTTTTGTGTTTTTCTTTTTAATCATTTCACCCCAAGTAAGGTGATAATACCACTAGGATGCAAGGGGTTACTGAGAGAAAGAGAATAAAACTTTAGTTGGGTGAGAGGAAGACAGATGGTGACTGGTGTTGACTTTACATTTTTTCGAGAGTGAAGCAACAAATCAAGAGTACCACAGGCAAAAAAAAAAAAACTATTAGAATAGAACTTATAATTGCATCTAACAAGTTAAACAGTAAAATGGTGAGACATTCCAATCAGGAATTAATGTAAGTGGTAATCGTATTGCTGCTATATAAATTGCAAAGAATCAGCAATATTTTTGGTCCTGATGGGGCATCTTGGCATCAGTAACATCCTTGTGCCTTTACTATAAATAGTTTCATGGTAATTGTTTGGATGAACTCTTTGCTATGGTACGTAGACTTTATGAATTTAAATGCAGTAGTAGAGATGAGATCTTACCAATTTAAGGTTGTGTAAGTTCTATGCTGGATGTGCGTTATGGTGCAGTGGATATCAGCTCGGAATGAGAAAACAAGGAGCAGAGTTCAAATTCCAGTTGAATTCATGGCATTCATTTATGCACAAATACCCTTGGGAAAGGTATTAATCTGTCTCTTCCCTCCCATTATGGGTTAAATAACAGGACAGATTGGGTTCTAGAGCCTTGGCTGGCAACCAGTCTACTGCAGAAAGCAATAGCAACCTACATGATTGCCATGCATGAAACACGCTTGGGCAATTATGCTAACAGTTTCTTTTCTCACACTTCTTATGTGTAGAACTTTCTGACTGCAGGCTTTGCATTTAAATTAACCCCCTTCTGTATTAGTACCTTTGCTTGGGGCTGAATTTTTGACTAAATATATATTTGCTGAACACTGGAAATTAGAAAGGCAGATAAAGTTTAGTTTTTGGTAGACGAAGCATTACGAATCATTGTATTATAGTTCTGCTTGTTCATTAGTTAGCTCATGTTACACTGTCATTAACTCTAACTAATAATAGACTATTATGGGAAGAGAAAGATACAAGAGATGCTGTTTGGTTTTAGTGAAAAAAAATTAAGATGATTTGTCAATTTCTGAATATTTTTATCCTCTTACTATTTAATGACCTGCATTTGACTTGAACAGGTGTTGACTATGTTTCTAGAGAGTATAGTTGGTTGGGAAGCAGGAAATCAGAAGTGAGTAGTACAGGCAAGAAAGTAACTATTAGAATAGAACTTAGGATTGTAGTATTTTTTTTAAGTTCAAATATTTTGACAGGTGATAGAAAATTCATTTGTTTTATATTACATTGATAGAATTTAAGTTTTATTAAAGAGATTTTTCTTATTTGTGGAATAGACTCCTAAGTGGATTCTTCCCCAAACATTACATTTTTAAGCTGTTAAAGACTTGATAAGGCTTCTTAACTGTAGTGATCATACTAGTACCAATGTGGGTGTCTGCTTGGGAGTGATACCAGGTGCTGTAAGGTTGCATGTATTGGGAGTATAATGGCTTTGAATTGTATAAAAGTAGATGTATTTTTAATGGAAACCACAACCCCATTGCCTTTTGGTGTAATGTTTGGCATGACCAAATCCATATGGTAAAACTTAAACTTAAGTTTCTGAATTCTCAAAATGTTTGTCCAAGATGAGGGATGACTTTAATTATTTTTTCTTTCTTTTCATGTCTGGATAATCAAAGAGCTGTTATTAATTCTAGTCTGTTTTTTTCTTTCTTTCAGTGGTTCTAAGTCTCTTCCTCTTGATACTGATAATTGTTCTGTACATAATCTGTTACCATACCAGGCAGAAGGGAGACTATGAGACCAAAGAAGCAAAAGGAGCTGATCTTGCAGACAATCCAGATATGGCTATCATGTATAACCAAGATGGCCATCCAATTCCTAAACGAAAAGAATGGTTTGTATGAGAGCATGAGGGTTTTCTTCCCCTTCCTCAATCTCTCATGACTTATCACCGTCCGTGGGAGCATTTTTTGCTAAATTGCTTCCATTCACTTTTTTGTTCAACTTCTCACCATCAGTCTCAGATGGAACATGTAATCTCCACATAGTTGCAGGTGTATAAAATTATTCTTAGAATACAGTGTTATGTTTAATTTTCTATCTCACAACAATGGCACTTGTTGAGAGAAATTCTTTTGTGTAGGGCAGTATTTTAGGAAGTCTAATGAACCAACAATTTAACTATTTTTAAGGAATAACCATTGTAAATTATAGTTCCGCCAGATAAAACTATGCCCGATTTATTTGCTTATTTTATTTTCACATTCCATTCTGAAATTAAACACTTATCTGATGGTGAGATTCATGTGTGAAAGAAAAAACAAAAAAGTGTACATTACTTATAAAAAAAAAATCTATCAATATTTTGTTTAAAACCTTTTATAGGGAAAGAATGCATCTGTATATTTTTGCAAATATAATTTCAATTTAATTTTTTTAAATAAATATTTGGTGTGTATCTTAAAAAAAAATATTCAGAAATTTGGTCACGAGTGAGAAAGCATTTTTTAAAAAAAAATTAGTCCTATCCCCAAGCATTTTTATAAATTTCATTAGTTTGATATGTTTTTGTTATACAAATTCCCCTAATTAAATAAAAGCACTCTTTGTAAATATTATTCAGTAACTGAAATCTTTTCTTCTCATAAAGAACATACAAGCTTTCATTATTCTGAAAAAATTCTTTTTAATAGCTCTCCACCCTCACTACAGGTTGTTAAAGTACTTTTAATATTGAATAACAAAATTGGAAATGGTACATGTTTCACACAAATGAAGTGGAAAAGATGTATCACAACGCATTCAACTAGTATCATCTTTTGAGAATAAATTTTTATATTTTACATTTCTGAATTTTTGTTTCTTATTAATGTATTTTTTTTGTAAATACAAGTGAATGTTCCAGCTTTACTTAACATGGAAATATTTGAATCTGAGACTGCTAACAAATGAGATAAAATTTGTATAATTTAATGGTTCACAAACGTGGGGAATTCTGACCTAGAACTCCAAACTACATTAAAATGTCTGCTGTTTTAGCTTCGATAAAAAAAAAAAAAAATCTATTCAAATTAGCATATGGTAATTTTTCAGTGGTTTAACAAAAAACAAACAAACACGTCAGAATTAGCGATTACCAGTTTTCTTTTGCAAAAAAACTAACTCGAGTGAAACTTAATATTAAAACAAACGATCTCGAAATTCATGAAAACAATGTTATTTTCCTCAAAACATGCTTAACATTAAAGAGATATTATGTGCCCAATAAATAAGGGCTTACAAAATTGGAAACTCATAGAATATATTGAAGGCACGAAGGGCATAGGAAAGCAGCACATAACCTACCCGACTCGTCTGATTAGTAGATAGTATGTGGGTTGGGGAAGATGACGAACAGGTAACATTTACTGAGAGCTTAATGGTGGAGAGCCATGATCGCCCTCGTTCTTAAGTTATAAGCAAATAGAAGATCAACATCTTACTTACAAATAAAGTACAGCTGTTTTCTACGAAATTTGAGTACATTTTGTTTTTAAAATGAAGATAAATATCATGAGTAATTTTAGCAGTAGGACATTTTAAGATTTTTCGCTTTTAATCACCCTTCCGGTAGAGACAACCATCTTGAAATTGAAACCGAAGCTTTTAAATATAACCTTGATTGGCGATAGCAGACACGAAAAATGGCAGCAAAATTGCAGGTCTTTAAGAGCAAAGTGGTTTGGCGAGGAACGAGGGGAACCTATTTGTCTGATTCCTAGACGACATAATGGAGATATCCAAAGTTCTGATAAAATTAGACGATATCATTTTTGGCGGTGATCTCTTGTGGTCAATTTTTAAAATTGGTTTATTGCTTTTCTTGGAAATGGCTTAATTATGCCCGTGTCCAATGCAAAAAAAAAAAAAAAAAAAAAAAAAAAAGAAGAGAGAGAGATCAATGCCTGGGTCATGGGCAGAAGCAATTCTTACTTCAAATGTTGGACTCTGTCCATTGAGAGTTAAATTGTGGTGAAATATATACAATAAATATGACAAATAGAAATCTCATATCACGCTATATTAACATAAAAATTGTTGCATGCATTACAGCCACTTCAGAGTAGTGGAGGTCTTGAATCGCAGTTCATTCCAGCAAAAAGTGATTTTTCTTTTTCAGGGTTTTCAGTTGAAAGTATTGACAAACACTAGCAAAAATGCAAGTAAACAAGTCATCATCTTAAACAATACTTGTATCGCTGACAACAAACAAAAGAAATGCAACAGAAATGTTACTCTACAGAAGGATGCTGAGAATACCATCGACTGGACACGTGAGCAACAATGAAGTTTTATAGAAAATGGAAACTGATATCATCTGTTTTTGATGCTAAGTAATTATCCGAGAAATTTTATACTTACAGGACAGATTAATGGCAAGAGTGACAGAAAGAAGCTTGTATAAATAGATATCAGGTTATCGTTTACGAAAAATACAGGAAATTGTAAAGAGCCATGATTGCCAACGTTGTGAAGGGGCGTAGCACTCATTTTAAAGGCCTGTCTAATGGCTAAGATATGAAAAATATCTAAATCTAAACATATTTGTAAATGGAACTGTGTGTGTGTCCGTTACCTATAGACTCCGAAACAGCTGAACCGATTTTCTTGAAAATTTACACAGTTGTACTATAAGCGTCTGCGAGTGTTCTTAGCGAGGTACCACCCCGATAAATATCGATAATCGATAAAAATCGGGTTATAGAAGGAGTGGTCTGATTTTAATCAAATTTGATACACTCATAGATAACGACATAAGAAACGATATTCAGAAGTTTCAAGGTTGTAGTTCTTACAATAGTGCAGAAAATCGATAATATAAAAGGCAAGATGTTTGTGTGTATGTCTGTATTTTTTTTCAGCCCATTTTATTTTAGTTTTTGCTTCGGGTTTGGCTGTAAATAGGTATAATTGTAGTTCTTAGTTTCAGCCATGATACCATTTACTCAGAGGACTTATTTAGTCTGCAAAATTCATTTTACGATGAAAAAAACTTATTTGATATCGGTACCAGGAAATGAAAATTTGACTTGCATCCATTCATTTTTCTTTCAGTCTACGGTTTCGCTTTAACTGGAAACAACTATTGCTTTTTAGTCTTTCGTGCCAACGTCCAAAGAGTCTGAGCTCCAGGACCATGGATTAGTTTTAAAGCTTTCATTACACCCTAGCAATGCCAGGCTATACTGCTAGTTTTCATTAATGCAAGAAATCACTGTTTGATATAGTAATAACGGCTTAAAAGACATATTATAAAAGTACTTGTGCCAAATCGGAGGATCGATTTTTGGTTTATTTTAAATGGGGATTTGTGGTTCCAAAGATAAAACAGAATAATATGAATAAAAAAAATCTTAATTTCCTTACGAGATACACGCTTTTGTGATTACGTATCTTTCAATATATAACTGACTAGTCAGAAAAAATTTCCGCACTAATTTGCAATTTCTTTCTGCCGTAGATGGTTTCAGTAGCCTTGGTTGGCAACCAAATAAGTCCTGCTATTCAACCCATAGCTGGAGGGAGAAAAGATAAGTTCATACTTTTCCTAAGACTATTAGTGCTTAACTGAATGCAAACTCTGCTTTCCGATTTTTCATTTCGAGCTGATATCCACTGCACCAAATCACACCTTACACGAAGTATAAAAATATTCAATAAGCATTTATTGGGTTTAAAGAAATACATTATTTATTCAGTCAGTGCTCTCCACCGCCAAACGGTGTGGCGCGCATTATAGGTACGACGGAATGATTGATAGACTGTTAACGATTTAGAAACATTTTCAAAAATTCATATGCCAAAAAATACATGATTTTAGAATATTATAGACTAGCAGTATAGCCCGGCGTTGCTAGGGTGTAATGAAAGCTTTAAAACTAATCCATGGTCCTGGAGCTCAGACTCTTTGAACGTTAGCACGAAAGACTAAAAAGCAATAGTTGTTTCCAGTTAAAGCGAAACCGTAGACAGAAAGAAAAATGAATGGATGTAAGTCAAATTTTCATTTCCTGGTACCGATATCAAATAAGATTTTTTCGTCGTAAACTGAATTTTGAAGGCTAAATAAGTCCTCTGAGTAAATGCTATCATGGCTGAGACTAAGAACTACAATTATACCTACTTACAGCCAAACCCGATGCAAAAAATAAAATAAAAGGGCTGAAAAAATACAGACATACAAGCAGATAAACAGACACACACATCTTGCCTTTTATTTATTTATATATATATATATATATATATATATATATATAATCGATTTTCTGCACTATTGTAAGAACTGGAACATTGAAACTTCTGAATATCGTTTCTTATGTCTTTGTCTATGAGTGTATCAAATTTGATTAAAATCGGACCACTCCTTCTATAACCCGATTTTTTCGATTTTCGATATTTATCGGGGGTACCTCGACACAAAACCTAGCTAAGAACACTCGCAGATGCTATTTTCCAAAACATCGGTTTCGGAGTCTATAGGTAACGGACAGACACACACAGAGTTCCATTTATATATAAGTTTTGATTACTTGTAAATGATTGAAGGAGAGATTTATCAGTGATAAGGTTCTGACTACAAATCCACAATTATCTCCCTTTTTTAATTTTAAAATGCAAGAAAATTTGAATTCCGAAAATGCAGCCCAGAGAGAAAAAAAAATTGAACAAGTGAGATGCTTATGAAAATAAAATAATACTTCAGTTAGAATAAAATCTCAAGGAAAGGAATCAGTTGATGAGAACGGGAAAACTATTTGATCCTGTCTTTGATGGCTGCGTGTTTCTTCATCCACATATCGTGCCCAACTTTGATATAATAGGACACGAGAAACAGGTAAAATGTGAGTAAGTATAAGATAAAAGATCCGCAGTAATATTCTCTCTATTTGATTTATTAGGATTCGTTGAACGAGAAATCGGTGAGCCGAGTTCAAATCCCAGTTGAATTTGTTGCTAATCCGTCTCTTTTCTCTCCAACTATTGGTTAAATAGGAAAGATTGGGTTCTATAGCTTTGATTAGCAACCAGTCTACCACAGAAGGTAATGGTAACCTTCTGCGGGAAAATCATGCCCAGTCAGTCATGTCTCTTTCGAGATGATCACCCGTGTGTGTGTGTGTGTGTGTGTGTGTGTGAGACGTATGACGCTTAACTGACTGACGGAAAAATATTCAACTTATAGACAATTTTTACATGAAAAATCATAATTACATTGAAAAATGCGCGCATTAAAAGTAATATTATCAAGATTATATTAAACATGGAAAAGAAAAGGACAAGATATTTTAGTGAAGTAAAAAATGACATTTTTTCTTTTTACTTTACTAGAATATCTTGGCCTTTACTTTTCCAGGTTTAATATAATCTTGAGATTATTACTTTTTATGCGTGCATTTTTCCATGTAATCCAGGCATTGCTAGTAATTTAATCTAAATTTAATGTTGAAAACTGCATTCAAAAATATTAAAAACAAGCAAAAAAGAATTTATATGCAATTGATTTAAAAAAAAAAATTAGTATTTATAATCATTTTTGACAAAATGGTGAGTGGCCGGCAAAGTTTGATTGACAAAAACAATAAGTTATCATCAAAATTTGAAAACCGCATGTAAAAATATCAAACAGAAAAAAAAAAGTTAAAGAAAATTTATTAGAAGCGTTAGCCATCCACTCAAGTATGTACTTATATAAACTATTCTTCCTTTTCGGACTACACATTTTAATATAACGTTTTTTCTACTGAACCAAAATTCAATTTTTGTTTTCAAAATGTAGCTAAGGGGTTTCTTATCCACCTCTCTAAACTGTTTGTGGTTTGGTTGAGCATTAAATTAGTGGAGAAACTTCAAAGCTGCCTAGATTTACTCAATGTGGGACTTAAGAATTTATTCAACCACTGCCGTGGTTGAACGATTCATAGAGAGTAAAAACCGATGGTCAACAACAGCTTCCAAGCCGTAATCAAAAAGTGACTTGCTCTAGACAGTTGTGAGTTCATACAACAGCAGAGGGAACAAAATATGGAGAGTTAAGATGCAAAACCGATAAGATATCCAAAAATGGCATAGAACGTGGAACTATCGCCGTGGATAAAAAAAAAAATAAGAGGTTCAGTTCCGAATTCCAACGTATATCATCCGAAGAAGGTCGGAGCAAACAATGTAGCAATACAGATGAGGACAGCAGTCCAAAGAACGTGAATAGTAACAAGAGCAGTCAATGACAGAAAATCTCCGCCAAGGCAATAATGAAAATCATTTCAGAAATTAGCAAAAAAGGATTATTAAAATGAAAATTATTACAATGAAGCTGGCTGCTCTCAAAAATAAAAATAAAAATGATCTCGACCGCTCTCAAAATAAAATGCAGATTTAAAATGAACCAGTTAATGTACAAAAATAGTAGGAAAAAAAAAGAAGAAAACGGAAAAATAACCCACAAACTATTTCCCGCAATGAATCAGGCCCCAAATCTAATCAGTTCGTGCTGATCTTGAAAAGGACCTCTAATCTGTAGTCGATTGGAGTAAGAAATGATTCGTAAATTCTAATGATTTCAAAATAAAGCTGCTATCCGTCAACCACCATAGAGAGTCCTTATTGCCCAAGCTATTTTCTCCAAAAGCAATACACTGAACCTCCTGTCAGCCGACCTCAAGTGGAACGACTGCATTGAATCAATTGCTAAATCTAATGCTAAGAAGCTTTTCTCGCCTGAGTCCGTCTTGCACATATATAAATCAACTATCCACTCATGCATTAAATACTGTTGTCATATCTAGTCGGGCGCCCCTGCTATTCATTTCGGGGTTCTGGAAAAGATCCAGGGGAGAATTTTCAATGTAATCAATCTCGACCTGGCAACTCGACTCCAGCCACTTTTTCACCGAAGGAATGTGGCTTCCTTCTGTCTATTCTACAAATATTTTCATGGCTTCTGCTCCGACGAGCTTAGCTCTCTGGTGTCCCCCTCTGCAATAATTTACTCTAGTAACTAGACTGGCAACAAGGTATCATCCTTTTACAGTCAAAACAACCAAATGCAGCCGCCACTTCTACTCTAACGGCTTCATTTCTCGCACTTCCCGCCCGTAGAACTCTCTTTCGTATACTTGCTTCCCTGATAGCTACAACCTCTAAGAGTTTAAATGTAATGTCAATTGCCATCTATTATCCTCTTGACTCCCATTCTTTTTTATCGTTTTCCCAATACCCACTGTATCTTGTTGTTCTCAATTTTCACTCAACTCTCTTCTAACTATTCCTATTTTTCTTTTGCCCATTCTCTAACACCCTCTGTAACCGGTTCCTCTTTCTCTTCGCTCTCCTCCTATACAATCATTCACTTTTCTCTTATGTAGCCCCCTGCACACCACTGGCAGTACTGCATTGCTCGGGATGAAACCATTAGAATATATATAAGAAAGTGAAAGAACAGATGGAATAAAAACTACAGTTTGTTTATGTATTTAATGGACAAAGAATAATTTGACATTAAAATGAGATCCTTAGACTCTGCGTTGTCTTCTGACTTTGTAGGTTTATTTGCTTTATATAACCTCACCGTCCCCTATGACGTTAACACATATGACAGTTATGACGGCAGTAACAAAATCAATACATTTGAAAACTGATATGATTAGAAAATTAATCC
Source organism: Ascarosepion bandense (assembly GCA_037127315.1). Lineage (NCBI taxonomy): Eukaryota > Metazoa > Mollusca > Cephalopoda > Sepiida > Sepiidae > Ascarosepion > Ascarosepion bandense. Next base: position 1,622,085 of record JBBBDQ010000993.1, on the reverse strand, counting down.
ATAGAGAATTTAAAAGTCTAAACCTAAAAGTAATAATACTAATTTAAAATTACTTAACTTACCCGATGTAACACTAAACCTTGTAAATAATACCAACCATCGATGAAATCTAACGCATATCCATTATACATCAACCCAAAGTCTAATCATCCTCCATGCTTGATTAAACATTTACCTTCCTACATAGAATATAGAATTAGTAACTCATCTAGTGAAGTTGTATTTTATAAACATAGCAATTTTTATAATAATGCCTTAAAGAATAGCGGCTATAAAAGCCATGACATCAACTACACAAAATAATATAACCATAACCGTAAAAATAGGTATAGAACAATCATTTGGTATACACCTCTATTTAACCAAATGATTAGTACTAAGTTCAGGTAGAATTTCCTAAAAAAATTCCTCAGTAATACCAATACACTTAAATTAGTTTATAGTAGTACAAATAATATAGAAAAAATTAAAAATCATAAAATCTTAAATCAGAAGTTAAATCAAAGTCACAATAATTATTCCAAAATTGAAAACAATAATACGAATTTATGTAATTGTAGAAATTACAACAAATGCCCACTGGAAGATAAGTGTCTCACAAATTCTATTGTTTACCAATGTACAATATCATCTAGTGAAAACCCAGCTATTAAAAAAATTGGTTGTACTAAAAACACTTAAGCAGAGATGGTGCCAACATTCAACTTCCATCAAGAATAATGCGTACCGAAATCAAACATCCCTTTCAGTGCATTCTTGACAGTTAAAAGAAACGAATATGTCATTCTGTAACATTTGCCGTCTGTGCCTGAATGAAAATTTGCGTATTATAAAGTTTACTATAAATAGAATTCTACTGAACTTATGTAAACATCGTAAATATTTCACTATAAAATTAATTCTAATGTTCATATATAACTTATGTTCTAATATAACATAACCATCATTTTATTAATGATTAATGACCCATACAATACTTATATTTTACTTACTTCAATATAGCTTAGTATACCATAGTTACTTAATTAAATTTTATCCTGACCAATGGGCCCCTTCAATTCTGTAGTATTAACAGTAACCTTTACAAAACTCAAAAATCCGATCTATTGTTCAAAATTACTGTATAAATCTGAATATATGTGTTCCGAATATGTATTCTCCCCAGACAAACAGAGTATTATTTTATGTTGACATAGTTTAACAACCCACCTCTCTACGACCTAAATGTTTGCCTTTATACTTCAACCGTATTCCCATTTTTGAGTGAGTAATCTAGACACATCGATAATCATATTGCTTAACTTTTCACTACTACTCTTCCTTAAATTTCTAAATTAGCACGAATTCGTTTTCTATTTTCCAAAATTAATCGTTTTCATTATTTGTTTAAACATATCACCTGAAGAAGAACAAAAAAATTCTGAAGTATGAAATTTTTTGTGTAGTGATAAATGTTTTATAAACCATTGTGTTATATATATATATATATATATATATATATATATATATATATATATATATATAGTAAATGCTATTAAAATTAAGCTGCAAAAATTGTGGAAGAGTTCATCTTTACTTTTTAATACGCTAAAATATTTTGACTCATTTTTTGGTGCATTTAATTTTTTTTTTGCCTTTGGATAATAAATATTAAATTTGGATTGTAAGTAAGAATATTTTTGTGGAAAAAATAGCAAGTTCAGAAAATGTAATGATGTAAAGCAATCAAGGGGAATTAATTCAGTATTTGACATGTGAAACGGACGAAAAATATTACTAAAAACTGGAAAAATAACCTAGAAAACGTACCCGTACCGGATAGAACCCAAAATATAGTCAGTTCGCGCCAGTTATGAGGCCAATCATTCCTGAAAGTTTCATTCGAATCTCAGTGAGATTTTAACCACGAACAGATAGACAAACGCGAACGAAAATAATACCTTAACGCGGAGGTAATAAAAAAACACCTTTCAGAATATGAAGGCACCACGTGACAAGTGTTACGTAACATTAAATTTAGGTACCTCCACTCATTTTCGATATCAAAATTTTAAACTGAATCTTTAAAAAAAAAAGTTTTCTTGAAACTTTTATTCTGGTGTATTTCAAACAGAAATTATATTGATTGGAATCTAAAATTTTTCAATTTTTTAGTCATCCAATTTCTCGGCCATTTTTAAGCGATCGACACATTTGCAAACAAAAGTTAATCCTCGCAAAAATAAAAATATACATCTGTGACACATTTTTGAAAAATTATCTAACTTTATGTTAAATTAATCTGATTTACACAAGTATTACCTATAAAACTATTTTGTAATGAGAAAGTTGAACTTGTTGATCTGTCCGACGTATTTCAAATGTGTTGACAGGTTGTCAGATTAGAGATAAAATAAGTATGGCGATCACAAATGACATAATTGTACAAATTTTTTTCGGGTAAGGGGAGGAAACTGATTAACATGACCTTTGAATTTACACATAGAAATAACCTTCGATTGATAAGTTTTTAAACTAACTCCAGCAAATCTTTAAATTATTTAAAAAATATTTTTGAAACTTTATAAATTATTATAATTAAAAAAATAAAAAGGAATTTTTTTTCATTATTAACTGAAAAATAATTTTTCTTCCAACTATTATACCCTTAATTTTTATTATTCATTCAAACAATTAAAAACTTATTAAATAATCTCATAGTTATATTACATTTATTTTTCTATTGAAAGCAAATGTTTGGAAAGATTGGCAAAATTTTCCAAAAAAGTAATAGATCATTTACATTCCCTTTAGAGCTCTGCGTTTAAGTAATAAAACCATTTATTGCAACAAAATTTAATTTCTTAAAATATCATAAATTTACGTAGAGGTGGGGTAACAGATGTGAAAAATGTTTTACGAAGATCTTTTAAATGTAATAACTTCAAAAATAATTTAATTAATTTGCGAATAAGTCCTGAAAATTTCATAAAAATCCGACAATTATTTGATTTCTATTAGAATTTCCAAATTAATGTTTTTCACCAGAAAAACAAAAACTGAGTTATGTAATATTACATTTTCGATTGTAAACTCTCGTAACTATTTGGTTATCCGCTAACTAAAATCAAAATATTTTTTTTACCAAAATTTCTAACGTGTTAGACAGGTTTAAAACACTTCCAAAAATAATTAAAAATATTTTGGTTTTTTTCTCTTAATAATAATATAAACATTTTGATGGAAAAAGTTCGTTTTTAAGTTTCGGGCTTTTTTTATTCATACTGTTGTTAGAGATTTAGTGGATGTAGTTAATTAAATTAGACTCAACGTGCAAATATCCTGATCGGTGTGATGGCAAGTATCCAATGATACTGTAGAAATGGCTGGCTTATTCAAGATAACTGATTCCTGCTAAGTTTTATCTTTACAAGAGTCAGATTAAACTAGAAATCGAGTATTGCTACCTTATCAAGGATGGAGGTATTCAAGCCTTATTTTTCCAGAATCATTTACACGGTTTTGTCGGAGATAGATTATTTATCCTTATTTCCATGACAAATGTTCAGATAAATTCTTTAGTTCCATTGGTTCCGACCTTGATAGCTAAGTCTCGCCATGCTACCATTCTCAGACGCTCCACTCATTTATTTCCTCAATAGCTGCAACTTTGTATGACAGACTCCCGTGTGGATGCTTCCCTTGACCCAACAAGCTTAACCTCTTCAAGTCAACAGTCGTTCGTTATATATCCTCCTTATCCTCATATGGGCACCTCGATGTGGTGTAATGGTTAGCCAGCTTGTCTCGCTAGAATCATTACAATTGAGTAGCGAGTTCGATCTTCACTAAGTGCTCCGTATTTTCGGCCTTGTGCCATATCTAAGATATGTCTAGAAAAATCACCTTATTCTCATAATCTTTACTTCCTTCTATCTCCTTGCATCTCATTCAGAAATTTTGAGTGGCTGTTAATTTTGAAAAAACAGATTTGGAGATAATACATTAGCGAGGCTAAAGATCAGAACGATGTTAAGAAAAAGTCTAAATATAAAATAATTTTTTATTTTAAAGCTTCATAGAATATTTTATCAAGGGAGAAACAAAAGGATATACAAGTAAATTATATAATTCCAAAATATAAAGTTTGATAACGTTATAAGAATAATTATATAACATTCGAAAAACAAGGGATTTTTTTATCAGGCGATTTACAATAACTGATTTTAGCGTTTTTCAAACGCTCACATAAAAGGGAACTTTTTTTAAATGCGCAGTTTTCAAAATTAAGAGAAGTTACACAAAGGTCTTAGAACGTTTTTATGCATGATCCTCGTAGGTATTTATTAGTATGGTTACACTTGAAAATAATTTCTGTTTTTTCATTTAACAATTCATTTATGGCTGGGAACAACATAACCAATTTTTCTTTCTGGCATAATTTGCATATTTTACCACAGCAGTATAGCCCGGCTTTGCTCGGATATAATGAAAGCTTTAAAACTAATCCATGGTCCTGGAGCTCAGGCTCTTTGGACGTTGGCACGAAAGACTAAAAAGCAATAGTTGTTTCCAGTTAAAGCGAAATCGTAGAGTGAAAGAAAAATAAATGGATGTAAGTCAAATTTTTATTTCCTGGTATCGATATCAACTAAGTTTTTTTTCGTCGTAAACTGAATTTTGAAGGCTAAATAAGTCCTCTGAGTAAATGGTATCATGTCTGAGACTAAGAACTACAATTATACATACTTAGAGCCAAACCCGAAGCAAAAACTAAAATAAAAGAGCTGAAAAAAAAAAAATACACACACACACACACACACACACACACACACAAACATCTTGCCTTATATATATATATATATATATATATATATTATCGATTTTCTGTACTATTGTAATATCGTTTCTTATGTCTTTGTCTATGAGTGTATCTAATTTGATTAAAGTCGGACCACTCCTTCTATAACCCGATTCTTTCGATTATCGATATTTATTGGGGGTACCTAGACACAAAACCTAGCTAAGAACACTCGCAGACGCTTATAGTACAACTGTGTAAATTTTCAAGAAAATCTGTTCAGCCGTTTTGGAGTCTATAGTTAACGGACACACGCACATACAAAGTTCCATATATATATATATATATATATATATATATATATATATATATATATATATGCTATGTGTGTGTGAAACAGGATTAGTGTCTTCATTTCTCACCGTGCCGTTAATTAGCAGCTTTTGTTTTGTTCTCAACGTACAATGAACCCTTCGCAGTTGCCAACGAGAATACAGATGTCCGGTCGGTGAAAAGTTGAGAAAGGACCTCGTATGTTTACATTGGTATTGTCCGGTAAGATTGAGTGGTACACAATTTTCATTGGGATCTAGCTTCATGGAACAGTGGATTTACACTGATTACTCGTGTTGGTATTCACTATATGCGGGTTGATCAGTCTTCTTCTCTAAGGGATTCATCGGACTTACCTCTTTTGTGACCCCACCAGCCGTCCCAACTGCATCCGGTGTGAAGATTTTCCCGCTGTAGGTTGCCAAGTCTTACTGTAATAGACTGGTTGGCAAGCAGGGCTATGAAATCCAATCTGTCCTACTATTTACCCATAGCTTGGGGGAGAAGAAATGGATTCATATTTTTACCAATGGTATTAGTACGTAAGTGAATGTAATAAATTCGACTGGAATTCGAACTCAGCTCTTCGGTTCCTCAATCCGAACTGCTATGTATTTGCACTGATTATATTATGCGACTTATATCCATAAACAATTTAAATTTTTTTTAATCGTGTCACCCCAAGCAAGGCATTCCACTGCCACTATAGCGCAGGGGGTTACATAGAGGGATTGGGTATAGGAAATGTCAGAAGGAGGATGATAGACGACTTAGGATGTACATAGGGAGAGTTGGAGAGTGTGTGTGTGAGTTAGTGTGTTAGGAGGTGTCTATTGACCTTACATTTAAACTCCTGGAGGTTGTAGCTGTCGGGGAAGCAAGCATGCGGTAGAGAATTCCACAGGCAGGAAGTGCGAGGAAAGAAGCTGATGGAGTAGAAATTGCGGTTACCTTTCATCGGTTTCACTGTAAAATGGTGGGACCTAGTTGCCAATCTAGTATCTCGTGCAAATTCACATCTGGGGGGGGGGCACCAGTGATTTAAGTTCGTCAGAGCAGAAACCATGAAAGTATTTATAGAAGAGACACATGGAAGCCACGTCACGCCGGTGAGAGAGATACTGCGGGCGGTCAGCCAAGTCGGTATCAATCGCATTACAGATTCTTCGCTGTGTTTTGTCAAGAACCCCGAGGAGAATATTTAGGTTAAAAGTTTTTACGGCACAATAAAAGCGTTTCTGGAGGAGACCTGATCAGAAAATGGGTAATTAAAGAAGACGGCTTCATCAGAATTGTCATTTGGTTAATGGTCTTTATTTAATTATATATATATATAATTTCATCACAAGTGAAGCAATAAAGCCACTAAAACCCTAGGGGTTACTGGGGATTAAAGGAGAATAAAAAGAACAGGATTCAAAGGAAAAGTGGATCGTAACCAGTGGTGGTTCAGCTGGCTATGTCAAGGGATTCATTTTGTTCAAAAGACCACACGTATGTTAGTAGACTTTAATATTCTTTTTTTTTCTAGATATGTTTAAGATGGAAAAGAACACTTTGATGTCTTCTCAAGGTTCCAGTGGCAAGGTGAGGTTTGGATGGGTTGAGGTAGGATCAGTCGCCGAGATCCGATTCAAATAATGATTTTCACGTGATTCATGACAAGTATACTTTCAATCGGTCTTACACAGCACTTAATAAATCCCGCGCCTAATAAAAAACAACTTTTAGGCAAAATTCGACTTTATTCGTCAACAGTCTTCTTCTATGGTGATACGCCGATTCCAACGATTCTCTAACAATCCGATACCTTTTTCGTAGAACCATTTGTCTTGACCTCAAAATACGCCTCAGTTTCCGATATCACTTCTTCAGTGAAACCAAATCTCTTTCCCTGGAGCATTCTTTTGAGGTCTACAAACAGACAGTAGTCGCTATGCAAAAGTAATTCAAAGAATAATTCATGTAGTTTCGCCATCGTTGCGATCGACTGGTGACACGATGCGTTGTCATGAAGAAAGATAACTTCTTACTTCTTCATTTGTGGCCGTTTTTTTTTTGCAATTTCTTCTTTCAAACGCATCACTATAATATTCGCTATTGATGGTTCTTCATTTCTCAAGGTAATTGATGAACAGAATACCTTGCGCATCCCAAAATAGGGAGGCCAAAACCTTGCCTGCTCATGTTTGCGTCTTTGGTCGATTTGGACGGCTTTCAACTGCTGCTGTCCACTCCGCTGAATGCTGATTTGACTCCGGAGTAACGTGGTGGATCCATGTATCATCCATTGTCACATATTTACGGAAAAACTCCTTGTTGCGTTAAAACAGTTGCAAACAACGTTCTGAATAATCGATGTGTTGTTGTTTTGGATCGACTGTTAGCAAATGCGGCACTCTGAACAGAGTTTTCTCAGTGATAAATGTTCATGAAAAATGGTAATTACACTGCCTTTTGATATGTTCAACTCCACTGCTATCTCACACAACTTCAATTTACGATCGGCCAAAACAATTTTGTTTTCCGGGCGATCCCACCGTTATTTGTGTCTGTAACATCGCGTTTAAAGTCCGCATATCACCTTTTAATCGTTGTTTCCGACGGAGCAGGGTTCGAATAACACTTATCAAGCCATTGCTATGCTTGAACTGTATTTTTTCCCTATCAAAAAGCATTCCTTTATCAACACACGCAATACAGAGTTTTCAATTGTTTTGAAAATTTACAACAGTAGTTTCACTTAAATAACATATTTGTAAACTATTAGGCTCAAATTTTGTCATGTGCCATCTGAAGTTTAGCATTTAATAAAAAAATCATATGAATTTTTTTTAATTATTAGCGCCATGTATATGTCAGGCCCGGGACATTTTGAGCGATGTGTTAAGACACTGTCAACAAAGGCTAGATTATCCAGTCTTTACTGATATTTAACCCAAAGCTACTTTCCTAGAGAAAATGTTTTCATGTCTTTCAATGAGGGTAACTTACTTGGACAGAATTTGAACTCTGCACACCAAGTTCATTTTCCACGTCGATAGGCGTGATTATCCCCACACCCAGTTGTGATTAAATACTAGAGACCAACTCGGATCAAATCATTTTCATTCGTCGGTGTGGCAAAGTCGATTCTTCAAATATCAGCGCGGATTGAACTTGTACGAGAATAGAATCAATACCCGTTTGAAGTCACCCGATTTACCACCGAATTATCAGCAAACTCCTTCAGGGACACCGGGCACATTTCACGTACCCAGAGGCTCGCTGAATAGAACTTCGATATATAAACTTACAAGTTAGTCACAGAAACGAAGCTACAATCATCCACATATTATTAGTATAATCTGGCAATCAACCATTTTACACCTGATTGAGGATTGTTGGCGTTCTCTTGTTGTTAATGAACGTCGCTTTCGGGCTTTAGCAAACAACAGAGGAAGACCAGTACACACAAGGCCTGGTTGGAGAGGGCGGCTGATAAAATGATGGGAGAAGAGAAATAAAAGGCAAACACTGAGAAGGCATAAGGAGTGAAATTCGAATTTGTGGTCGAAGTACACCTCTGAGAACTTGTTAAAACATGGGGTTATTGTAGATTTTATAAGTATCTAACTGAACTTTATGGAATGAAATCATTGTAAAGATTTTTCTTTAATCAATTCACTTCCAAGCAAGTCAAGTAACCTCGGAAATCTAAAAGGAAACAAAGAAAAAACTAAAGTCTTCTAATTCTTTCACTCTCAGTAGCCCGTTGAGTTATGGTGGCTTTATCGCCTTTCTTGGGCGAATTGATTAATTTTTTTAATTACACTGTGACGCCACTTCTTTTCGGTTGAGGGCTAGGGTCTATAAATGGTAGGCAGTTAAAATGAGGAATGATACATAAAACCGCTCATGCACTGAATGCGGTTGTCATATCTGGTCAGGCGCCCCTGCTATTCATCTCAACATACTCCAGAAGAGAAGTTGAAATGTAATCGATTGCGACCTGGCAACTAGACTCCAGCCACTTTCTCATCAACGGGATGTGGCTTCCGTCTGTCTCTTCTAAAAATATTTTCATGGCTTCTGCTCCGAAGAGCTTAGCTCCTTGGTGAGTCATCTACAATAATTTACTCGGGCAACCAGACTGGCAACAAGGTCTTACCCGTTTACAGTCAAAACAACTAAATGCAACTGCCACTTCTACTCCATCAGCTTTTTGATTTGTTTGCACTTCCTGCCTGTGGAACCCCCTTCCCTGATAGCTACAATCTCCAAGAGTTTAAATACAACGTCAATTGCTATCTCTTATTCCATTGATCCCATACTACTTCTTTCCTCAACACCCACTGAATCTTGTTCTTTTTCCTTTCTCATTTTACTGTCACGCAACTCTATTCACACCAGAATTCCCATCCTTCTCCTGCCCATTTTCTGACACTCCCTGCAACCTGTTCCTCTTCGCTCTCCACCTATGTAACACTTCACTTACTTATTATGTAGCCCCTTGCGCACCAGTAGCAGTACTGCCTTGCATGGGGTGGAATGATTTTTTAAAAAAAGTCAAAACAAAATATGTGAATTTTCCGCACAACCCAACCAAGGGATTGAACTCAGAGGAACAGGAAAATCTTTGAAGGCATTACAGCTTTAGCGCAAGAAATGGACAAGTGACACAAAGGTGAATATTAACTGATATAAAATACTCGCTAAGCATGATTCTGACAGTTATGAGAACAATACCTGTTTCTGGTAGTGCTCAGGAGTCAAATACTCTGGTTCGCTGAGAGAAAAGAACAAGTGACACAAAGGGGAATAATCTTGGTGAGTATTAAGCATGGTTCATTCCTTGGCAGTTGTGAGATCAATTCCTGGCTCTGGTAGTGCTGAAAAGTCATAGACTGATTCATTGGAAGAAACAGACAAGTGACATAAAGGTGAATAAGACTAGTGAGTATTAACTGATATGAAATATCACCTAAGCATGGTTCCCAGACATTTGTGAGATCAGTGCCAGGCTGTGGTAATTCTGAAAGGTCATATTGTCTATTTCAGTGGAAGAAATGGACAAGAGGAACAAACGTGGGTAAGACTGGTGAGTATTTAACTGGTATTAGTTAATTAGTTATTTCCCCTAAGCATGCTAAGTAAAATGGAAACAATTAAATTAGCGGATGTGACAACATACATTTGAACAAGGTCAGAGGATACAAGAGTCGAAATGTTGTTTGTTATAGCGATCGGAAAAGCATCCTCTTGGGGGTATCCCAATAAGTAGTGTTTTCCATGTAAATTGGAGTAGATAGACTAAACTATCGCCCGGTTTACACTCCACCCACGTTTATTGAACGGGTGAAGAGGCTCATCCCTTGTTTCCTGTTTAGGATGTGGTTTCCGGCTTTCTCTTTTCCAATCTTTTCACTCTTACGTAGCCCCCTGCTCATCAGTGGCGTTACCGCCTTGCTGGGTGTGATATGATTAAAAAAAAAAAAAGATGCTGTCTGAATGGAAATATAAATGATTTGACCCTGTGTACATGTCATTACTGCTAGCACACACCATGTGACATATACACGTTTGAATCATCCCCATTCTCTTCATATTTTATTGATATGTTCTACGCAGCTTTTCCTATCCTGTGAACCGCTATTTATTGAAACGCTCTCACAAAAGGGTGCTTTCCTAGTCACTAAAATCTCAACCACTTCAACTATAAGAGTCAAGTCTTATCTTTCCTACATATCCTCATAATTTGCATTTCTTCCTTTTACGCTCACAGAAACCTTATGTGTAAAAACCTTGTGGAAGAACCATCCAGTACTCAACTAGAATAGAAGTTGGGTTTGGCTGACCAAAAAACCACCATGACAAATTGGTAGGTGGTTTAAATAATAACCTGGGAGATTCCATTTTGTTACAGGCAAGTCTATTCCGTGGGCAGTGATTGGCTGATAATTTCAGTGTGTACATTGAGCTCCATAAATATTCAGAACAATATCCACCATTTGTCTTTGGGCCATATAGGGACATGTATTCAGTTACAACCCTGTTTATTTTTTGTCTGCCGCTAGTTAGAAACATCAGGAAAGTGAGTCTCAGACTCTTGAATGTTCACCTTCCTACAGGGAGACACAAGGAGACAGCCATGTTGAAAGCTAAGTTATTTGACTTCTACATTATGCATTGAGTAACTACTGAGCCTCATATTAAGTGAATGTTTATTAAAACGAATATGAGAGAAAACAAAATGAGCTGTTGGTTCGAATAATAAAGCACTGAATTTCATGTAAAATGAGAAAATTTCTATCAAAATTCAACAGTATATAAAGTTTCAGCATATAAAGGACTCAAGTGGACTAGTTAGTTTCGAATATGGTTTACTATTAAAAGGGGTGCTATACTTCGTTATAATGTCCCCCATTCTAGGCATTAATATATCCATGATACAGTAACACCGAGACAGAAAAGAATAGATGGGAGAAAGTAATGGCACATATGCATATTTTTCACAGATTTTTTTTATAATGATTCTAGCAGTATAGCCCAGCGTTGCTCGGGTGTAATGAAAGCTTTAAAACTAATCCATGGTCCTGGAGCTCAGACTCTTTTCACGTTGGCACGAAGGACTAAAAAGCAATGGTTGTTGCCAGTTAAAGCAAAACCGTAGACTGAAAGAAAAATGAATGGATGTAAGTCAAATTTTGATTTCCTGGTATCGATATCAACTAAGTTTTTTTCCTCGTAAACTGAATTTTGAAGACTAAATAAGTCCTCTGAGTAAATGGTATTATGGCTGAGACTAAGAACTACAATTATACCTACTTAGAGCCAAACCCGAAGCAAAAACTAAAATAAAAGGGCTGAAACAAAATACAGACATACAAGCAGATAAACAGACACGCATACAAACATCTTGCCGATTTTCTGCACTATTGTAAGAACTACAACAATGAAACTTCTGAATATCGTGTATGTCTTTTTCTATGAGTGTATCAAATTTGATTAAAATCGGACCACTTCTTCTATAACCCGATTTTTTCAATTATCGAAGGTACCTCGACATAAAACTTAGCTAAGAACACTCGCAGACGCTTAGAGTACAACTGTGTAAATTTTCAAGAAAATATGTTCAGCCGTTTCGGAGTCTATAGGTAACGGACACACACAAAGTTCCATTTATAAATAAGTTTAGATGTACATACTTGTGACTGCAGAGAAATTATACCATATGACTACAACAGTGTGAAAAAACTAAAGAGAGTAGTGTTGTGAAAAAACTGTAAAGAGAGTAGTGTTTTGAAAAAAAAATTTAATCACAAACAAAGCAATAAAACCACTAAGACGAAAGGAGCGTTAGAGAATATGAGAAAAACACTAATAAGGAAAGAAAACAAAAACAAATTAAGAAAACAGAAGATAACGGCTGACATTGCATTTAATTTTTTGAAGGTTCCCGTTGACTGGAAAGCAAGAGTCTGGGAAAGAATTTCACATGCGAAAAAATACATTTTTAGCACAAAACGTACGGTAATATATCGCCATTTCAACTGTAAAATGATGAGAAGACCTTTTCACCAATTCAGTCAGTCAGTTAAGTGCCATACGTGATACATACTTGGGCGGTCATGTCTCGAAAGAGACATGAGTGACTGGGCAGAAGATTATCCCGCAGTAGGTTGCCATTGCTTTCTGCGGTAGACTGGTTGCCGACCAAGGCTATAGAACCCAGCCTGTCCTGTTATTTAACCCATAACTGGAAGGAAGAGACGGATTAATACCTTTCCCAAGGGTATTTGTGCGTAAGGTATTAATCTGTCTCCTCCTTCCAGTTATGGATTAAATATCAAATTCATAAAATCTAGGTATCATGAAAGCATTTAGAGAAAAGACTCAGAGAAGCTATGTTATGACAGTAAGAAAAGAACTGAAGCAGATATGCCGGGTAACTTTGCATATTCTTTAGATTTTATCAAAAATCTCAAAATACCAGACTATATGTGGAAGTAATGTTCGAAGAATGGACTGATGATAGAATTATAAATATGTCAGATTCTGGCGAGAAAAATTGCTTAGCACGAAATATAAAACATTTGTGCAAGAAGGCGTAATGAGATTCCCCTGGAGAGTAGCTTTAGCCATGCTGATGGAAAGAAAAAAAAGTTTCTCTCAGATTATTAAACGAGAGCCGTTTCGATTCGAAGGAATCAAATTTAACAAGGCATTATTTGTTCCCATTAACAATAGAATGTAGGTCATCTTTGAGATCAGATACTAATTTGGACTTATCGAAATACTATAAAGTCAGAACAAAATAGTTGTTTGAGCTTTGTTTAATGGCATATCAACCTCTGTATGTTATTCAATGCCAAAAAAAGGCGGAATTTTAAGTTTTTTTTAAATGTTCAGTTATAGTGAGAAAGTTGATTTGATCAGATTTTGATGAAAAAAAAAATGAGTCTAAAAAACCGAAAATCACTTCTAGTTTTGTAATAAAAATGTATTGCTGGTATAATATTTTTCCTTCAAAAACCTATTATGGCAACATTTTTTTTCCTTTTAAATGTGTCATGCTAATAATTTTTTCTTTCAAAAATGTTTTGTTAGTCATGTTTTCTTCAAAAAGGTATAGTTTTTTATAAAGTCTATTCTTATGTATCAGACAGGTGCCATACGAGATACACGCTTGGGCTATCATGTCTCGAAGAAATATGACTGACTGGGTAGAAGATTTTCTCGCAGTAGGTTGCCATTACTTTCTGAGGTAGACTAGTTACCAACCAAGGCTATAGAACCCAATCTATCCTGACATTTAACACATAGCTGAAGAGAGAAGTGTCGGATTAATACCAATCCCAACGGTATTTGCGCGTAAATGAATCCAAGGAATTCAACTGGAATTCGAACTCGGCTCCCCGATTTCTCATTCCGAGCTGATATCCACTGCACCACAACGCACATATTTCTATAAAAGTCTATTTTTATTTATACATGTCTATAAAAGTCTATTTTTATACTTACATAGTGTTTTGACAATTTGGGGGTTAATTATTTGTCTATAGCTAGGATAGGTGCTACCGCTCCGGGTCAGAGTGAACCTGGGAACTAACAGCAATTAAGAGGTGGTTAATTGAGTTTGTTTTCTTATTTCTTATCATACCTCCGGAATCAGACATTTTCGTCAGGTCTAAACATACCTAAAAATATAAGGGGAGACGGTCATTTCAAACAAAATTAAGAGGAAAAAATAATTTTAACTAGAAAACCTCCCAATCAGAGGCCTTGTTGCCGGATGCAGTTTACCGTCGTATCCAGGATTTCAAATAGTTGTCATCAGTATAGATACCAAGTTAAGAACTGATAACGTCATATATTTAAAACGGGATGAAAGGCCAGTTGACGGCGCTTTTTATTTACTAGGTGAGACGACGTCGGTTCCTTTGTTCACGCTACCATTGTGGGTTTGCCGTGTTTGTTTTATCCGCTGGCTACATAGCAACTGGACTGGACCTACACGTCTGGTCCCCAGGCGGCATGTAAAGCAACTAGCTTTTGTCACTATGAAGTGAATTTATGTCGTTTACTAGCCGTGATATGACTTCACTGCCATCAAAAGGAAGTAATCGCTCTGTGCATTACTACACTAATAACTGGACAGAAGAAAAAAGATAGATAAATTATCTCGCGCGAGTAGGAATAAGGAGTGACAGAGTAAAAAAATTAAAACTAGGAAGAGTAGTCAAAGATCGCAAACCTCCGCCAAGGTAATACGGACACCATGTCAGCGATTAGCAAGACAGAAAAAATACAAAAAAAAAAATTAACTTGACCGCTGATAAAATTAAATGCACATTTAGAATAGAATAGGGAAGGTAATTCAGTATTTGGCATTTGAAAGGCAAAAATTAAATTTTATCAATAAAATCGGAAAAACAACTCAAATTTTTTCCAGTCTGGAATCGAACCCAAAATCTAATCAGTTCATGCTAATAATGAAGTCAGTCATCCCTTACAGTTTCATCCGAATCCATCCAGCGGGTTTTGAAACTTGACAGACAGACACGATTGAATACATGTATGTGAAACACAACTTTATACAGGTATATTAAAAATAGCTTTGAAGTGACGGAAGACTTTGTCTGAATTTCTGAGTTGATGGTTTAATATTAACATTATACACACTGAAACTATTGTCCCCATATTTCTTATTAATACATGATCGCCTTCTGTTTGAATTTCCGAGATGAGGATTTATTAATAATATTATTTACATCAAACTATTGCTCTCGTCTTTGTTGTTATGAAGTTTTTAGTCATTGTGTCTCCCAGCCATGTTTGTCAATCCGGGTAACATTCAATGAATTATAAACCAAATCCTAGATTTATTCGACTGTGTTTTTGTTTCACTGGTCATCTCGAGGGATATTTTGTCTGTTCCTTATTTAGAACTACTCACTTTTTGTTTGCCATGTCTCTATCGAGTCTAAAAACTTCACCGCCCGGTCGGATTTAATCCACCAAGCTAAAGCCGAGTGGATTAAAGGCATTGTTTCGGGAATTTGGTGAAAATAATTATGATTTCAATCCCTAGATCGAATAACTCATCTCGAAGAAAGGACATCTTGTGAGTGGACCTAGCGTATTGACGTGAAGAATCTTGCGTACAGAGAGTTGTGGCGGTATAGTATGAAATTTTATCGTTTTTATTTTGTCGTCTAAGGTTTCAAATTTCTAGTTAAAATTATTTTTTCCTCTTAATTTTGTTTGAAATGACCGTCTCCCCTTATATTTTTAGGTATGTTTAGACCTGACGAAAATGTCTGATTCCGGAGGTATGAAAAGAAATAAGAAAACAAACTCAATAACTATCAGAGAAAAGAATGGCAATGTAGCGTCCCTGTGCCTTTTCTATAAATATTTTCATAGTTAACTAGGCGTATAGCCCGGCGTTGCTCGGGTGTAATGAAAGCTTTAAAACTAATCCATGGTCCTGGAGCTCACACTCAGCCTAAAGAATATTTGTGTAAAGTTTGGTGAGAATCGGATAAAAATTGTGGATTTGTATAAAGGACATACAGACAGATAAACAGACACAGACACACAAACACACACAAACATCTTCCCTTTTATATATATATATTTTTTTTTTATCGATTTTCTGCGCTATTGTAAGAACTGCAACCTTGAAACTTCTGAATATCGTTTATTATGTCTTTGTTTATGAGTGTATCAAATTTGATTCAAATCGGACCACTCCTTCTATAACCCGATTTTTTCGATTATCGATATTTATCGGGGGTACCTCGACACAAAACTTAGCTAAGAACACTCGAAGACGCTTATAGTACAACTGTGTAAATTTTCAAGAAAATCGGTTCAGCCGTTTCGGAGTCTATAGGTAACGGATACGCACACAGACACAGACAAAGTTCCATTTATAAATAAGTTTAGATTTAGATTAGATTGTTCTGATTAACTTTCCGCTATGGTACCTAGATAAGGATGCGCGTTGTGGTGCAATGAATATTGGCTCGGGATGAGGAATCCGAGAGCCGAGTTCGAATTTCAGTTGAATTCGTTACAGTCACTTACGCGCAACTACCCTTGGGAGAAAGTATTAATCTATCTTTTCTCTCTGCGGCTCTGGGTTGAATAGCAGGCCAGATTTGGTTCTATAGCTTTGTTTCTACCGTAGAAAGTGGCAACCTACTGTGGGAAAATCTGCCTACTCAGCTAGGTCTCGAAAGAGGCATGATTGCTCGTGTATCACGTATGGCTCTTAACTGATTGACAGACAGACCTTGACTTTATGAATTTAAGTGCAGTACCAGATTGGAAACAACGTCTCATCAGCATACGGTTGAATTGTCAAGATGTGAATTCTATGCAAATAATTTCTTCTATCTCATTTCCCTCCCCGCAGAAATTTTTTCCGGCTTCTTGCTTTCACTTTGATCTTCAAAAATTTAAATGCAATATTAATCGTCATTCTTGGGTTATGTTGCTCCCTCGTAATATTTCTCTTACTAGCCGTCCCTACAGCGTAATAGTATATCAGAAGTTTTGTGTGCGTATTCACCATTATGTAGTGACGGTTGAAATATTTTAACGTTTCGCTGCGTGTTCTAAACCTGGTTACCATTATATTAAGGCGCATCGGCTATGGTTGTGAAATGGTCTTGTGTCAGCCCACCAAATTTAAAAGAATCAGAAGATTGAACAAAATATAAAAAGGGTCACGTTTTTATTAATAAGTAAATTTATTTAATAAGGATGACACCAATTCGGTTGTTTTAAAGTAACATTTGTTTGAAATTTCTGTATAATCTTTTTTCTTTTAAATGCTTGTTTTCAGTTTTCTTAAAGTCGGACGAAATGCATTTGTAAAGAAAAGACAAGCCTGGTGTCGCTGATGTGTGTACTATTGTAGTAGGTTAACAAAAACAATGTCTGTTCATTTTTTTTTTGTTGCCATGCCAACATGTAAATAAGGAAAGGGGAAAATCAATAAGTGCGATGTGAGTGAGAGAGTGTGTAAAAGGCATGTCGCTTAGATGAAACGACCAGTTGATGACCTGTGACTCTCTGAAATGTTCTTTCTTTGTTGACAGTAAATGAAGAAAATAACAAAGAAAATGCATGTCGCCTAGATTTGGAATCCAGAAGACGACTTGTGACTTTGAAGTGGAAGGTAAAAAAAAAAAAAAAAAAAATCACGCGTATTTATGTGATTGTAAAAAATAGAATCGGATCAACTTTTAGATTTTTACCTTGCTCCTGATTGGCTAATAACTAAGAGGTATTTATTTTTCTTTCGCCGACATGGTGCTCTTTTGCTTACAGACGATGTCCAACTGATCCTACTATGCTGTGAAGTTGGTACATGGCCTAAGGGATATAGACGGTGGTTAGTTCCAGTGACTTGACCCAAAGAGTTGTGAGTTCAATACTTGTTCAGCACTGCTGTAGCATGGTAACTTAGAGTCGGGTTAGAGGGAGATAACTCATGGCTGCAAAGAGGCTTCGCGCAAGAAATAAGCATACTATACCCCAGTGATCGTAATAAAGGATTCGGTTCGGAATTTCTTGCAACTAAAAAAAGGTCGAAGAGTACAACGGCCCAAACGTCGTATAAATGGCAACAAAGATGAGGACAATAGTCCAAATAATGTAAATAGTGTAAATACTGCCTCATCTCAGAAATATAGACAAATAACGCGAAATTAAAATATAAAATAGCGACAATTTATTCTTCGCATCCTCTATAAATAAAGCTATAATTTTATTACCATTGCATTCATGATCTCTGTAATGTAGAAAGTCTTTGCCAAGACGTTACCGATATAAGCGAATGATGAATGTCGACCAAGAAGTTATCGTCTGCTTACTATCGACCATTTCCTGTTTAAGTCTAATTTGATCTCGGAAAGTCAGAACAAGACCACTCAATAATCCGTCGCTGTCAAACTCTTTATATTTTATGAGATGACTGACAAGTTTACTGCCAGACGGAAATAGCCAACGAATACGAAAAGATGATTTGCTTTTGTATTCAGGGGAAGTGTGTTTGCCTGAAAATATATGCATGGTTATCTGATCATGTCGCTGTTAGATTTTCAGATTAAAGTCTTTTCTATATTTTGGTGACGATGTAGATGACATTTGGGGCATCGCGACTTCTGACTTCTCTCAAAAACAAGAATTTTATCGGCCTCTAACTCTACCTCTCTTTTTCTAACCGTCACCCCTCCATCAGTGGTTGTCAGCTAACAGTTCTGTTACTGTCTATATAAGTCTACGATTATTTTTTTCTCTTCCTGCCAAGTGGAACTTGAGCCAGAATGATTTCATTTATTTATTTATTCTTTTCTTTCTAACCAAACGTCACATTTTACTAAGTGCTGCAAAATACAAGTTATGGAAAGCCAAGTTTTAACACATTCTGAAGGGACACTGCACTAAAAAAATTAATTTCTACGACTTCTGGACAGTTGTTATTTGATAAAAAGATCTTAATTTTAGACTTTACTCCTGGTAAAAGAAAATTAGTTATGTACACACTAATATATTTTCTCTTTTGTTAATTATTCATTTGTTACATAGAAAACATGAAAAATATTTCCGTGTTGAATTTTATTCATTTCCTACTTTTAGTTCTACAAATGACAAGCCGTCATTTATATGCAAACATCTTGGTCTCCACTGATTTTAGTTGATCAAGAAGCAGTGAACGGAAGAAATTGGTTAGCCAGGCGTGATGTGAACACAACACACACACACACACACACACACACACACACACACACACACACACATACACACACACAAATGCAACAGAAAAAGCAAAAAAGAATCGGCAAAATGAAAAACGGAATTACAAAACAAAGTTCAATGATGTAACGCCAAATTTTACTTCAACTAAAGAAAAAACAATTCCTCAACGACACATAGTAATATAGACGTTGGTTAGTTCCAGTGACTTGACCCAAAGAGTTGCGAGTTCAATACCTGGTTACAGAAGTGGTGAACAAATAACTTACAAAGTCAATTTAAAGGGAGATAACTACATGGCATCCAGAAGTGGCATTACACATGGAATAAGAATGATATACCCCAGTGATCGAACTAAAGGGCCCGGTTCGAAATTCTTATCACCTGAAGAAGCTCGGAGCGTCCAACAGCAGAAACATTGCAATGAGGATGAAGAAAGCAGTTCGAACAGTGTAAATAATGAAAGAATTGTTGATGCAAATCGTAAGAATGGTATAAATGGGTCTGACGATAATATAGTTTAGGTTATATCATAATATTATAAAGTCAGTCAGTTAAGTGCCATCCGTGATACACGCTTGAGCGATCATGTCTCGAAAGAGACATGACTGACTGGGCAGAAGATTATCCCGCAGTAGGTTGCCATTGCTTTCTGCGGTAGACTGGTTGCCGACCAAGGCTAGAGAACCCAATCTGTCCTGCTATTTAACCCATAACTGGAAGGAAGAGACGGATTAATACCTTTCCCCAAGGGTATTTGCGCGCAAGTAGGCTAGCCATAATCACACTCTAGTTATTCTGGAATCTACTAAAACATGTCCGTGTATATTCTGGAAGTGTTTTGATCTGGATTCTTTCAACAGCACAGACGACTAGATTGAGTCGGCAAGGAAAAGAGATCGCCATTTTAAAGCCGATAACAGGAATTAAATTGAAAGAAAGAAATATGGAAATCCTTGGAGAGGTAGGGAAACAAGAGTTGTCTACTCTTTTGAGGAACTCTTTTTATCGAGGGTCAGTTCCCTTCCTGGCTTTAGTGTGGGTAACCACGAAGAGCATTTGCTTTCTTAACGATATGTAATTCCTTTGCCATACTTGCTAAAAACATTCTCGTCCATTTGGACAACATGAACAGTATTAGTGTTTTGGGACGTACTTAAACATTCTTAATGTATTGTACTTGTTTTCGTTTTGACCGATTTATTCTTCAGCCTTAATCTGTTATTAAAGAAAGGCTTTCAATATACACTTTTGATTTCAAGAGGAAATTTTCTAGATTTATTAATACCATATTTTTACCTGGTACCAGATCTCAATAACTGAACTCTCAGTAAGGCTAAAACTGAGCAATATTAATTTATGTTAGTTTGTTCAAACACTGTCTTATAGCTACCTTCTCAGTGTCATTTTATCGTTGTCTGTTGAATTCAGTTTCTCACCAATGCTCTTGGGAAAAGCATGACATTGAATCCTAAGACAACGGCAACGAGAAACCATTCCACTATATTTCCCAAGAAGACATGGTAATTCACGGAAATTAAAGAACGGGAATATGTAGAGAACCACGATCACCTACATCCTGAAGAGGCATGTAATTTCTTTTATTTTATTAACATTATTTACACCGGACCTATTGTCCTCATCTTTGCTGTTATTAGCACCCGATTGCCTTCTGTTTGAATTTCTGGGATGAGGATTTATTAGCAACATTATTTATACTCGAACTATTGCCCCCATCTTTGTTGTTATTAGAACCTGATGGGTGAAAAAAATAACGATCAAAATTGACGGCAATGATGAATATTTATGAAAAATGTTGTTAAGAAAATGTGTCATTTGGCTGGATTCGATCCTGCAACCACTAACAAGATAGGAGAAGCAATCATTTGATCTAACGCATCTTAGACCACTCGATCACGAATGATTTCCTAATCTAAACGAAGCCAAATCAAGCCTTATGAACATACAATTTTCCGATTGCTCGCAAATAATCTCTGTTCTAAAAGGTATCGTAATGTAAACAGACAATGTTACAGAAAGTTCTGGAGATTAACGAAATGGAATTAACAACTGACATACTTAATTTGTTTGAACATTATTTCTAATAGATGCTCAAATTCGAGTAGATATTACGTTTTTAATTAAACAGTACACACACACACACACACACACACACACACACACACACACGAGTAATCACACTGAAAAAAACAGCATAGTATGAAGAAAAAGGCCCTAAACTTAACAGAACTTTTCCCATCAAAATGTTTACGCTATTATTAAGAGGAAAGACCAAAGTATTTTTTCATTTTTTCTGACACGATTGAATTTTTTATTAAAAAGACAATTTTTAATTTTGTTAGCGGCTAACCAAATCCTTACGAGAGTCTATAATGGATAATGAAACTTTTTTTTTTACCGGAAAAAACTAACAAACCAAACATGCAAACAAAAAAACACATTAATTTGGAAATTCGTGCAAATATCAAATAATTCTTTTAATGAAACTTTCAGGACTTATGAATAAGAGAGAAATTATTTTTGGAAATCATTATTTAAAAAAAGAAAATTGATAAAAATATATTACCCATCCTCCAAGTAAATTCATAAATTTTCAAGAAATTAGATTTTGTCTGCAAAATTGGTTTTATTAGTTAAACGCAGGACTCATTGGGGAATGTAAATCACTATTATTTTTTCAATCATTTGGCCCTTTTTCTGAAAATCTGATCCGAATACTCAAATAAAAAATGCATTAAAAGTATGACATTATTTAATTAGATAAGCTTTTAATTCTTTTAATACATAATATAAATTAAAGACATTTAAGGTCTGAAGAAAAACTTCAATTAATAATGGAATTTTAAAAAAATTCTTTCCATTTCTTTCTGGCTTTTTAATCCATGCTTCACCATTGTGGAACTGTATGGATTTTTGGCAATGTAGAACTATATTTATATGTTTGGATGGCACATCTACCTACCGTTTTGCAATATTTAACGTTTCTATAAGGCCTTTTCCAGATATTGAGGGGTAAACAATTGTATTTCTTGGTTTCAAAAAATTAAAAAACAAAAAGAAATATACTTTTATAAAATATGATATAAAAATCTTTTACTCATCAATATATAGAAAAGGTTTATTGGAAGCGTTAAATTTGTGGAACTAAATAATTTCTAAATGAAAAATATTCAAAAGTTCTACAATATAATTGCATTAAGCACTTTAATACAACTGTATTATTTTAATTATAACCAAAAAACTTATATATAAGATGGATCATGTGAACCAAAAGCTTAGAACCAACTTATTAAAAATTTATCCAAATGTTGGAGAATTTTTGTTTTTATTTTCAACTGAAATTAAAGCCAAAATACGATGTTTAGAACGGCTCATGATTAGACATAATAGACATTCATTGTCTCTAATATTTAACAGTATATGTTTAGAAAATAAATAAATATATATATATATATGCTTTCTTATTAATATATAATATCAATTAATATGTATATAATATAGTATTAATAATAATTAATATATATATATATATATATATATATATATATATATGATCTGGTACCGTCTTGACCACTCGACCATGGATAGCCTCTTGATCAGACGAGGTTTTTATCATGCTCATATAACACAATTTTCGATTTACTGCAAACAACCATCGAAATGTCAATAAATGTAAACATGTTACGGAAATTAACGAATTTTAACGAAACTTGGCCAGAAACCGACAATTTGTAATGAATATGCTTGTTGCTGCCGGGTAGCATATATATATATATGCTTCCTTATTAATCCCATCCCTTTAATTTTCCGCGAGAAAAACTTTTTGAACTTCTGCCGGTAAAATATTTTGTTCATTTTGTCATTTGGCTTTTTAAATAAGATTCGTTGCTGATGACACGAGAAATTTCTCGTAGAAATGGCCATTCAACGAATTTGAACATCGGAATTTGTCTTATTATATATATTTTTATTTTTTTTAATTTTTTTTTATAAGCGTTTCACCCCGAGCAAGGCATGTCACTGCCACTACTGTGCAGGGGGCTACGTAGAGAGGAGAAAGGCTGGTTAAATATAGGAAATAACAGAGGGTGGGTGATAGGCGGGTGAGGATACCGAGAATGAGGGTTGGGTAGATGAGAGTGTTGTGAGAATAGTAGAGAGTTAGTGTGATAGGAGGTGTCTATTGACCCTACATTTAAACACCTGGAGATTGTAACTGTCGGGAAAGCAGACTTGTGGAAGGGAGTTCCACAGGCGGGAAGCGCGAGAAAAGAAGCTGTTGGAGTAGAATTTACGGTTACATCTTATTTGTTTAACTGTAAAAGGGTGGGACCTAGTTGCTAATCTAGTATCTCGTGTAAATTCGTGCTTGGGCGGCACCAGTGATCTAAGCTCATCGGAGCAGAAGCCATGAAAGTACTTGTAGAAGAGGCACAGGGAAGCTACATCACGCCGGTGTGAGAGCGGCTGCAGCCGGTCTGCCAAGTTAGTATCAACCACGTTACAGATCCTCCTTTGTATTTTGTCAAGAAGCCCAAGGAGAGCAGCAGGGGCACCCGACCAGATATGGCAGCAATATTCAATACACGGGTGGATGGTAGATTTGTATATGTGCAGAATAGTTTCAGGTGGGAAAAATTTCCGGGCCCTGCACAGAGAGCCGACTTTCATAGCAGCAGATTTGGCAATGGATTCAATGTAGTCATTCCATTTGAGGTCCGCCGAGAGTGTAAGGCCAAGGAGGCGTAGTATTTTACTCTCTGGGAGGCTAGCCTGTCCCATGCTAATGGGAGGTAGATGCGATAGTCTATGGTGGTTAGTTGATAACAGCTTTGTTTTGGAGGCATTGAAATTTACCAACCATTTCCTACCCCAGGTCACTACGGATTGGAGGTCCCTTTCCAGTGCGGCAGCGAGGTTCACTTTGTCGTCCAGACCTGGTTTCTGATCGATGCGGGAGTAGATTGTTGTGTCGTCGGCATACATGCCAACTTGGGATCTAATGGTGTCGGGGAGATCATTAATGTAGATCAGAAATAGCGTGGGACCTAGGATAGAACCTTGAGGGACGCCCGCGTTCGTCTGGTAGTTTTGGGAGGCATGCCCATTTAATACCACCTTTAATGTGCGGTTAGAGAGGAAGGACTGGATGAGGTCAAACAGATGTCCAGTTATCCCATAGCTCCGCAGTTTGCACA